>OU753578.1:14203977-14833477 GCA_916701695.1 Agrochola macilenta | reverse complement strand
TTGGGGTAATTTTGGTACTAAAAATGTGAATTTTAAATAGCAATAACTTTTTTATTTTCAATAATAATAAAAAAAAAATATTACTTTTTGATAATGTTACTGTACCGTCCGTGTGGTGCCGGACGCCCGTGTGGTGCCAGACGTAAAGAATAGTACCATCCCATTTCTTCCCGTGGGTGTCGTAAAAGGCGACTAAGGGACTTACTAGAGAATGGGCAACAACGTTCTCTATGCATTTTAACACCATACTGCGATCGCCAACCCGCCTGCCAAGCGTGGTGATTATGGCAAACCCCCCCATTTGGGGGAGGCCTATGTTCAGCAGTGGACGTCTTTCGGCTGAAATGATGATGATGATGATGAATGTTATTGCAGTACCTACGAGTATGTCTCTTTCGGTTAGGACAGGGTTTTTTACATATTGTATTATGAATAACTGAAATAATTTGACGAAAGACCAAGACTGAAATCGTGCAAATCCATGCAAATACCTAGTTAGAAGGGTAGTCGTGGAAAGACAAGGAATAAATAATAAATAAAAATTTATTTTAAAAGTTGGTTAGTTGCTACCAGCCATCCTGTGAAGATCGTCGCTCCACCTAATCTAAGGGCGTCACGTTTGCCGATACCACAGATGAAAACAGATGGTTTACTCTCTACATTTTAGGTAGGTATGAAGCTACAAGTACGCGGCGGGTATGACGTAGTCAGAAGATCTAAGAGTAACGTAGTCAGAAGATCTAAGAGTAACGTAGTCAGAAGATCTAAGAGTAACGTAGTCAGAAGATCTAAGAGTAACGTAGTCAGAAGATCTAAGAGTAACGTAGTCAGAAGATCTAAGAGTAACGCGATAGAAAGAGAGGCAACTTCTAGGTGAATATAACTATAGGTAATTAGCGCTGTGCGACCTGAATTGACACTTTATTGTGTGGTAGCAAGAGTCGCTTTTTATTTAAATGATTTTGCCGAGTGAACAATCTGTATTTATCTGTGCCGATACCACGGTTTCGATTATAACTGATCCTTAATGTTTACAGACTGATTTCAACTGTATGTACACCTACCAACATTCTACAATCCATCACAATCAAAACACACCTTTTTAGCCTTGTGATAATCGTATTTAAAAAAATCACTTCAACAATGTCAGCCAGGTCGCTAAACGTACTCAAATCCATGACCTATTGTGTGAATCGAACGACCGACGAGCGCATTCCATCTGATTTCATCCGTGTCTTCACACCGAATTTATAATAAGCTGTTTTCTCATGCCTCATTACTTTAGTTGAGATTATAGATACTTAGCGTTAGTGAGTGGCTCGTGGCTAAGTAACAACAGTACGGATTGATTCATCAAGGTTGGGTCCGTGGATAGGTGATCATCCGTTTCTTACCGAGACTCCTCTGTTCCTCGGAAAGCGGCCGCCATTTTCATCCGCCATCTTTGACAGTTGTTACAGAAGCCGAAAAGTCAGAAAACCAGTCTGTGACTGTGTGATGTGTGTCATTTACTTAACATTAATAACAACGTATTCTATTTATTTTAACACGGTTTAAATCGGAAACACATTCCGTCTTATTACAAAAAACTGCATAAGTAATGGTTTAAACCAAGACTAAAAGGTCTTGGATTGTTACGGTAACAAAGCTAGTACCAGCCTCAAAATGTGTCCCGATTACAAAACGAAGACCAATCGAGGATCAGTTAGTACCAAAGAAGGTTCATGGTTCAAATAATATCCACAGATAATCTGTCATCGAGACGTCAAATAGTACGGTCACGTTAATTCTGCTCCGTAACTTAAATTCTTAAATCATAGTAAAAAGTTATTTTACGACTGTGTGCTGTCTAGACACTGTAAAACAGGACCCTACTGGCTGCAAACACATAATTCTATAAACGATTAAAGTGTTTTTAAATGTGTTAATAGTTAAATCCAAAGTGTACTGTGGCGGTGATCTAACAAAAGTAATAAAGAAATTATTTCCAATCTACCTCCTGTTGTGTTAACTTCGTGTTGTCACCACATATGATCCATAATTTCGTGAACTATAGTAAAGTCTAGTTGACTCTGAGTGCTAACGTCTACTATACTACACAGAGTGTCGTGAGTTCGAGTCCGGCAATTCGCACTTTGTCTTTTTGGATTTATTGTACTGTTTGGGAGATTGATTGTGTACTTAGAAAATGTCTAACTGTGATTCTTGTGGATTACTAGTTAAACAAAACGAAAAAATAGCATGTTCTAATTGCGATAAATTCTATCATCACCTGTGCGTTCACCTGAGTGCTACTGCGTTTAAAAGGCTCAATA
Source organism: Agrochola macilenta (assembly GCA_916701695.1). Lineage (NCBI taxonomy): Eukaryota > Metazoa > Arthropoda > Insecta > Lepidoptera > Noctuidae > Agrochola > Agrochola macilenta. The sequence continues at coordinate 14,831,162 of OU753578.1, read as the reverse complement.
AAACTGCACGTTCTAAGTGGAATTGTCCGAGTTGTTTATCTCAGCATGAACCTGATAAATCGACGTCTGAGACAATTGAAGACAGCTCTGAAGGCGAGCATGATAAGGTCAGTGATATTCGTCTTGTTATACGGGAGGAAATTCGGAATACATTGCGTATTGAGGTAAAGAATATGATTAGCGAGCTTAGATTTGAAATGGATGATTTAAAGAAACAGATTGATGAGTTGAAGTTATCTGGGTCCTTTGACATATCTCAAGTTAACGATTTAAAAACTGAGCTCAAGGGTGTGCAACGTGAGAATACTGAACTTCGTTCACAGAACTCCGATATCTTAAAGACTGTGGCTCAGCTGAAAACGCAAATAAACACCCTTGATCAGAATATGCGTGAGGCGAATCTGGAAATTCACGGATTACCTGAAAATAAGAATGAAGTGTTACCGACCATCGTAACACAATTGGCTAATGTTGTGTCGTATGCGCTGAAAGACTGTGATATTATGAAATGCGTTAGAGTGGCCAGTATGAGCAACAACAAGTCTCGCCCGCGCTCTGTAATAGTGAAGCTGCGTAGTCCGAGATGTCGCGACGAATTGTATTCTGCAATAACGAGATATAATAAGTCTCATACTGATGATAAATTGAACACAAGTCTTTTGGGTTATGGCGGTAGCAAAGTGCCGGTTTATGTATCCGAGCACCTTTCTCCGACATATAAATCTTTGCATGCTGCTGCACGTCTTAAGGCCAAAGAAAAATCTTATAAGTATGTCTGGGTTCGCTACGGTAAAATTTTTGTATGCAAAAGTGAAAATTCCGGTAGTATACAAATTAAGGATGAGCAGTGTTTGGAAAGAATTGTATAATTATTTCAATTGTTAATTTGGTTCCTATTATTCATGTTTACTTTTTTTTTTTGTTTTAGTGTTTGATAGTATTTCGATATTTTATCAAAATGTGAGGGGCATGAAAACGAAGTCACATGAAATTCTAATGTCAATTTTAAGTTCTGACTACGACATAATATGTCTGACAGAGACTTGGTTAGATGACTCGTTCTTATCCTCTGAATACTTTGATCAGAGATATACTGTTGTACGCCGTGATCGTAGTGCTCAGTTTAAAGATTTGTACTTTAAAAGTTATGGTGGTGGGATATTGGTAGCTATTAGGAATAAGTATAATTTTGTTAATAAAACTGAGTGGCAAACATCCGTTGAGGATATGTGGTTATGTATAAGTGCTGGAGGCGTCTGTATGAATATTTGTGTTGTTTATTTACCATCTTATATTCCTTGCCATATCTTTGTTCAGTTTTTGGCCAGGGCTGAAGAAATTTGCTTGCGTTATATGGATTGCACCACTTTGATCCTTGGTGATTTTAACCTTCCTAATGTGAAATGGCTTCAGTCTAATGATCCCTTTGTAGGAATTTGTGACCCTAAGTCTTTAGCGTTGAGGGACTTCCTAAGCATCACTGGCTATATTCAAATGAATAACGTCTGCAATGTAAATGATAATATCCTGGACCTCATCTTGGTGGATGAGAATTCCAGTCTTTCCGTTTCATCCGCACCCCCCATCAGTAAACCAGATATACATCATCCGCCACTAGAATTAGCTCTTACTAAAACTTCAATTACTAATTTAAATTATAATAATTTACAGTCTAAATATATTTTTTCTTAAAACAGGCTATGAGGCATGTGTTCGTGATCTATGTAAGATAAATTGGGAGAATTATTGTCATTTGAGTTGTAATGATTATGTTCTGACATTTTATAATATACTATGGGAAAATATAGATAAATACACTCCAAAGGGTAAACCTAAGAATAACTGTTATCCAGTTTGGTTCTCGGCTTCATTGATTAAACTTCTTAAAGAAAAGCATAAATACAGGACTCGGTTTAAACGGTACCAAAATCCTCGGGACTACGATACTTTTGTTTCCCTACGGATGCGTGCTGGGAGAGCTATGGATAACTGTTTTAAAGATTATATAGAAAGAATTGAGAGTGAATTAAAAACAAATGTAAAAGCTTTTTGGCGTTATACTAGGTCTAGAAAATCTTTCAGAGGTGTCCCTGACCAGGTTTCATGGGGTGATCGTTTTGGTGAGGGTGGTAGTGGAGTGGCTGATCTATTTGCAGACTATTTTGCATCTGTGTACGGTGTTAACCAACAGCCTGGTGACTTGTCTCCAGGTTACTCCTCTTCTAATTACAGTATGTTTTCCATTGGTTTTACTGAAAATGACGTTAGAAATAGCATCAAAAAGTTAGATCTTAACAAAGGAGCTGGTCCGGATGGACTTCCTCCTATTTTTATTCGTCTCTGCATTGATGCTCTTGTTATACCACTGCGGATAATATACAATAAATCCCTTAAGGAAGGTACATTTCCAGATTTATGGAAAATCTCACACATTATCCCTATACATAAATCCGGTAGTATGAATGACGTAACTAACTATAGACCAATCTCGATTATATCACAATTTGCAAAGATATTTGAGGGTCTCATATACAATGTAGTTTATTCCCACCTCCGTCATATAGTTAGTTCGAAGCAACATGGTTTTGTGTCCAACCGTTCTACTATGTCTAACTTGCTTATTTACACTACTTTCATTAGTAACGCCTTTGAAGCTAGGGGTCAGGTTGATGCAGTTTACACAGATTTTGCAAAAGCCTTTGATCGCGTTGATCACTCAATTCTTTCTATGAAATTGAATTGCGCTGGTATTCATGGCTCTCTGTTGCGGTGGTTTGAGAGTTATTTAGCTAATCGTTCTCAAATAGTTGCCTTGGCGGGTTATGATTCTGTACCTTTTTCTCCTGTCTCTGGTGTTCCACAGGGCTCTAAGTTGGGTCCTTTGTTGTTTTTGGTATATCTGAATGATCTTTTAGATTTAATAAATTGCAATTGTTTAGCCTACGCTGATGATTTAAAAATATACTGTAGAATATCGGACCTGAGTGATTGTGCAATGCTTCAGAGAGATCTTGATGTGCTTCAACAATGGTGTTTGAACAACAGAATGACGCTCAATGTTAAAAAATGTCAGACTATTACATTCACGAATAAAGTGAATTACATTAAATATGATTATCATATTGATGGATCGGCACTGAATAGAGTGTCGGTCATCCGTGACCTAGGGGTACTCTTTGATACATCTCTATCTTTCCGCGATCACATAGATAGCATAGTGACTAAGGCTAAAAGAATGCTTGGCTTTATAATCCGTATGTCAAAACCTTTTCGTAGTAATAGTAGCATTATTTTACTTTACAACGCACTAGTAAGGAGCTCCTTGGAATATTGTTCCACTATTTGGTCTCCCTATTACTCAACTTATACTAATAATGTAGAATCTGTTCAGGCCCGTTTTGTTCGGTATTTATGTATGAAGAATGGGATTCGAAAAGCTATACCTGATTACAATGACAGGTTAAGGCACTTTAATATGATTAGCTTAAATGAAAGACGTAACCATTCGGACTTACTAATACTTCATAAAATTATAAACGGTTCCATTGATGCACAATTAATTAACTATTTTAACTTTAGGCCTAGCCAACGTAGTAAGCGTCATCATCGTATTTTTGAATTACCTACATCCACCTTGAATACTACATTTAATAGCCCTCTTACACGTATGGCAAGGCAATATAATGAAAGGTCTAATTTGACGGATTACCCTATTGATATTTTCTCCATGACTTTCGCTTCATACAGGCGCTCCCTATTTAAACAGTGTGATGAGTCTAGTCTATCTAGCTCAAATCGGTTAGTTTTGTAGTGTTGTAGATTTATGTCTACTAGATACATTTTAAATTGTTCTCCTTAGTCTCAATTTTTTTTTCATATGTGAATGTCATGCATACCTGTCATTTGCATGGTTACTGAAATGATAATTCTAAATGTTATTTTAATTTGAATTGTAAGTGACTGTGCTGTTGGTGTGCTTATGATAAATAAATAAATAAATAAGAAACAACAATAGCATTCTTTCATTCGTTCACGCAGGCTTTATTTGAAGCAACGTTCTGTTTCTCTAAATGCTGATATTGTAATAACACTTGAAATGCTTAAATAATTATTCACTAATACCAAAATATGTCCTAAATTGTTCTTTGTTTAGGTTACAATATATTGAACAAGCAAAACTTGTACTTTCGATGCGCTTTTTATAATATAAAGTTGTCATTATTTTTTAACACCTGTTGAGATTTTTTTGTGAACGAAACGTTAGTTGGCAAAAAGCTGTCAAGTTGACTGAATAAACGTGAGTGACGTTTTTCTTGGGAAAAACGACTCGAAAGGACATATTTTATTAATAATAATTCCTGAATATTATCAATTCTGCTAATCGAACCTGAAATATCCATTAACAAACATCCAGAGATTCGGCAACGGACGCTGGGCGCTTGTGAGCTTGCTAGACAACATCTAGCGTGAAGTGCAGCGACTTACATACGGCGGCGGCGCGTGTAATTTTAAACGCATGTTTATGTTACGTCCTTTACATATTAATAAATAAATGCATTTCTTATTTGTATTCATTGTTCTTAATACACCTAACTGTAAAGCTCAATACACACACAAGGCGGGTGCGTATCGTGCGCGGGCCGGTACGGTACGGTGAGACGCCGTACCACCGTAACGTACCGAACGGGCGTTCAAACTACCGTTCTTGGACGCGACGTTGCACGCTGTTACGACCAGAGGTACGGTACAGACAAAAAAACAAATTTCTTATATAGTTTGTGTAGCATTTAATGAAGAAAATCCATTTCTATTCATTTACAACTGACCCCCATCAGCATTTACTTTCTTTACTCTTATATTCATTGTATTGGTCCAATTACTGTAGGAAAATTAGCAATACTGGGACTTCCTAATGCTTTCCTCATGTTTATTTAGAGTAATATGCATTTTTATAAATCTTCAGGACATCTGCTACCTGTTTACATGTTTTGTTGACAACTGGTTGAGACACACCATGTAAATCAGCTGTATCGCCTTGAATCTACGAATAAATCAATAATATTAGTATATTATTTGGATTTTGTCTAAAATGTTAGGTTAGCATTGACCAAGGCTAGGTACTTACATACTTAATGGCGAGCCCAGTTGCGTAATGCGCAAACCACTTGCACTTCAGGATTCAATGAGCATCCTCGAGTGTCGTGGGATAAATCCTCACGTAAAACATCCACAATTTTTTCTCCAAAATGTTTTGTGAACCTATACTTATTCTAAAATCTTCGTCACTCAATCCAAAAGGATTTACACGATGTCGGTGTTTGTAAGATCTCCGAGACGTTTCCAGCATATCCAAATCTTCCAAATCCATCAAGTCAATCATAATAATATAATTTTTTAACGATTTTTATATAAATTGACAAACAATAATAATCAACGCAAACGTCAAATAAATTAGTACCAAAGATAAACTAGGGGAGTCGGCGGACTAACTTTAATACCATAAATAGTTCTGAAACTAGTGATAAACTTAATTTCATAATAACGTTTTATTTAGTCATGGTACTAAAGCTAGTACTAATCCCAGTACCAAATTTAGACCGTGTTTTGGAATAAGACGGATTAAGTCTCAACTTTATGGTCTGACAGTTCGACACGTGATAGCGATAGTGAGATAGCTTAGTGGTGTGGCCGTCGGACTGCCAAGTCATAGGTCTCGAGTTCGAACCCAACGCATGCACCTCTGACTTTTCGGATTCATGTGCGTATTGTACAATATCACTTGCTTCAAAAACGGTGAAGGAAAACATCGTGAGGAAACCGGCATGCCTGAGAGTTATTTCTCGACGGCATGTGAAGCGTAGTCAGAGGCCCAAGTCACTGTCACAACCATACATACGTACATAACAAACAAATTGAATCATACCCCAAAGGCCGAAACCAATATACTGAAGTGACTAAAGTGTATGTTCTTACTAAACAAGAAGAAACTTTTATATCACATATACGTAAAATAAACTACGGTGTACCAAAAGGTAGCATTCTCGGTCCACCGCTATTTATACTATACATTAATGACCTACCCAACGCCACTGATAATCCTATGGCTCTCTTTGCGGATGATAGCACTATTACCGTCAAATGTAAAGACAAAAATACTTATGAAGATGACTGAATAGCTCTTTGAACTCTATTATGAATTGGTTGAATGTAAATAACTTAAAAGCCAACTTAGTAAAAACAAAATTAATGAACTTTAGACAGCGAATACCAACAAAAAACTACCTTAACGTAAATTTTAACAACCAACCAATTGAAGAAACTGACACTACTAAATTTCTCGGCTTGTAATATTGATAGTAAAATGACTTGGAAACCACAAATCGAACAATTATGCAAGAGAAGTCGATCAGCTTATGCCCTACATGAACTTGCAATTAAAATAAATTTAAAAACACTCATAACTGCTTATCATGGGCTTGTGGCGTCTATCCTCAGATATGGCATCATTTTTTGGGGGAACTCCACCAACAGAGATCTTGTTAAGACACAGAAACGGTGCGTTAGGGCTATGTTCGGTTTAAAATCTACCGAGAGTTGTGTACCTTTCTTTAAAAAGTACAGTATCTTACCATTGCCTTCACTGTATATATTTGAAGTAGCTGTCTTCGTGAAACAAAATCCTAAGCTTTTTGTGTTAGCATCTGAAGCTTTCAGTCGTACTCAAAGAGATGAAAGTCGTCTTTGTGTTCGCGAAACGAATACTGCCTTAATGTATAAAAGTATTTTTCATATGGCACCAGTCGTTTATAATAAATTGCCAAAGGATCTAAAAAAAAAAATGTTAGTTTATTTAAAGCAACAATTAAACACTATGCTATGTCAAAAATGTTACTAAAGTGTCACAGATTTTTTAACAGATAAATTCTGACATTATGTGTATTGTATTAACATTTTTAATTTTATCTAAATCTATTTATTTTTTATATTCTAATTTTAACTTCATGACAGAATTGTACACTATTGATTATTTATAATATTAATTAATGTCTGACTGAAGCATTTATTTTGACATGGATTTTTTATTAATTAATTTGTTATTTACTGTTGACATTTTTAAATTTGTTATTGCTTGCTAAATTCACTTTAAATGAATGATATTGACTTGAAATTAATTATTAGTAGATAATCATAACTATTCATATTTGCACGCCATAGCATATGGCAAACATGTCTGAACCTGTATTTTTTTCGTTATATCACCGCATGCACGTTTTTATTCTTGTATGTGTACACATGTTTGGGCAAATAAAATATTTTATCTTATCTTATCTTACGAAAAGAAACAGAAAATAATTAATAACAAAAGATAAAATTGTAAAACAAAATAGAAACCCATTCCTTTTATATTTTATGGGAAGCGAGCTGGCACTTTCTACAAATTCTAAGAAACAATGGAATAAACCCAGCGCAACGGACAATCTCATTCAATCCTTTCCTTGACTTATTAATGGGACAAGGCATCAGACTTCTTATTTGGGAATTCATTTCTTATATCTGTGGGAGTGTCCAGTCCAGAGACGAGCTCTACTGGGCCGTACGGGGTGGAGTGCGGCCCTTCCCCGTAGGGCGGAACCGACTTAAACACTAATGTTATCATAATTAGGAAAAACGAAACAATAGGCATTTATTATTTTATAAAACACGTATACCAAAATATCAATAATTAAATTATCTTTAAAATGGTGAAGGTTTCAGAAAAATACCCTTGATAGTTTTTGCGTGATTCTCAGTTTTTTATCCGTGTTAGACATAACACTACAAATTAATTTCACTATGTAATATAAACATAATCTAAAATATATATATATATATTAAGTTATTTAAAAAGTGCTCTAATTTAACATATATTTTTTCTAAATCATTAATACTGCTCGTTTAGATGTGATCTTCAGTATAAAATGATGAAAAGTCGCCTTAAACCTCGAAACAAGTTATGGCCATGTTAACGGAAATTGCCTTACTAAACACTGTACTTTGAACTTTAATATGGTCTTAAATAAATTATCTACGAACAAAATAAATTATTTTACTGTCTCGTTGGTCTAGTCATCGTAAGCATTGACTGTTGGGATCCTGGGTTCAATACTCAGGTCAGGCAATTGCATTGGATAATACTTAGCTACTAGCCGTGGCTTCGCCCATGTGGACTTTAATTATTTTTCTTTTTTATAAAATAAAAGTAAGTAAGTACAAGCCTTAATTACTCCTTATAACATCAGATATCTGCCAGTAAAAGTCCAGTCAAAATCGGTTCAGCTGTTTCGGAGATTAGCCGAAAGAAACAGACAGAAAGTCAAAAAAAAAATCTCCTTATAAGTCCGTGTATATTTCAAACTCAAACTCAAAGCAATTATTTCAAATAAACTAATAACAGGCACTTTTGAATTTTCAAGGGGTCGGTCAGTCAAAAAGATGAAGCTAGATGCCCATTCCAAAGCGTAGTAGGTTCTTATGGAGAAGAATTTTTATATGCATTTAGTAAAAAGCTGTTATTTTGACATTACAAACAGACATTTAAATTTAATTATTTGTATGTACTCGTATGTAGATATTTATGTATAGAAGATTTTTTATATATATTAGGGAATTTTTCAGTAGTACCCAGTCTGGATTAGGTAATGCTCGCCGCCTATTACATGGTCAAAGTCAAAGTCAAAAACAAGTAGTATAGAGTCATCTCAACTACCTCATTTCCTTTGAATTTGTATCTATATACAGGGTGACAGGGAAATTCGACCTATTCCTTGAAAGGGGTTCTATAAGAGGTCATTAGCAACAAATTAAGTCCAGTTAACTAGGGGTCAAAACTGGATGGACACCGAGTTGTGACGGTCGCTAATAACTGCACTGTTGTAACTTTTCGAGCTGAATTCAATCAAATCAATATAAAAAAAATGATCTACAGCGCGCTTTTGCAGATTTTTGAAAAACCGCTGGGAAAGTTAAGATCGTACCTTTTTGGAAAGCTTATTAAACCAGTAACTTAGTTTACTCATTTGTACGCCAACTGTAATACAATTTTTTTCCAATAGTTTACTACAATTTTCGGGAGTAATACAGTCATTAAAAAATATTGCTACTAAAGACCTTTTATTTCTGAGATTATGTAAGTTTTGGGCAAGTAATTTTTTTTTAAATGTCACCCCTTTTTCAGCTTTCAGAAAAATATCAAATAAATGTTAAGAATGTAGTAGTTTTTTCATAATTAATTGTTTTTGGTAACAAGTCAGAAAATTTCAAAAAAATCGAAGAACCGTCACAGCTCGGTGTCCATCCAGTTTTGACCCCTAGTTAAGTGGACTTAATTTGTTGCTAATGACCTCTAGTATAACCCCTTTCAAGGAATAGGTCGAATTTCCCTGTCACCCTGTATATATGATGTAGGTATATATTATAGTAAATATGTATGTACGTGTATCATAAGTCTATAAACTATATACGTAAGTACGTGTGTACCTATTTTATTTATAATTCATTGTTGTCTTTTTAATATTTTTTATTATTATTATCTCCTTTAATTCGGAGCACCTGCCATCTTATCTCTTCACCACCCTTAAATAAATAAATAAAGTAAAATGGGACTTCAATATAACTGCCAAAATGTGGGTGTACCATAAATCCCTACCTACCCCTTCGTAGAATTCAAGCATGATTTAATGACCACACTAGCAAGGTGACAGATTATTAGATTGGATTCGTTTTTGTTATTAGATTTATCACTACAAGTGTTGAACATATTATGATTATGACCTATAGTGTGAACGACTTTGCCGAACATTCCGATTGATTGGAGTCATGTCGGATCGTCCTCGCATAACTTAGTTAAGTGCAACTTGTACTTAGCAGCTTTTTCCCATGGTTGGTGAGGAGCTTTTGACAGGTCTCGCCATTGTTATAGCGCTACAAGGTTCTTTTGGTGCGCGGACAAAATTGGAACTAACGCCGCCATCTTGGATAAAAAAGTAAAATTATACCACCAAATTACTGTAAAACATGCCCATCGTTGCTCAGTGGGTGGTACCTTTACAATGTCACCCATTGTGACCGCCCGTATTTTTCTGAATATTCATGAAAAATTATCGAAAATTTACTTTAAAAGAGGGGTTTATGTTTAATATTTCTGATGTTATTATTTTTTTTGAGTAGCGTTTTGCCATATCTCCGATGTTATTGGCTCGATTTAGATTCTGTTTATTATTTCTAAAAGCTTATGAGTTATTTTATCGGATTAACTAACATTTTTATTAAAATTTGTCGACTATGAAAAAAAAAACGGAGCTGAAGATATTTTCTTCTTCTTTCAAGTGTAAGTCCATAAAATCCAAAGATCTTGAAAAAAGAAAATATGTAAGAAATAATGTAAAAATAAAGATAGAAAATTAATTTTCGATAAAAGTTCTTTTCAAGTTTATTTTCGAAAATGTTTCATGAATATTGAGAAAAATACGGGCGGTCACATACATGCTCATGGGCGACATTGTACGAGTATATCTATATTTTTTTCGTCTCGACTTTTTATAGATAATAAAATAGCCAGTCGTGTCGACAAAATATATATATATATTTTTTTCTTATCCAATATTAATAGTGTATGATCATTATAATTTATATAATTTTTTTTTCATCAGTCCTTTGTTGTTAAGTGTGCCAATTTTTGTGTAAACAGGAGTTTAAGCGTAAAACCAGCGCCACTTACTCAAACGCTACTTAGGGATTATTGCGTGAACTACTACTAAATGCGTAACTCGAAAACATATAGTTGGTTTAAAGGTAAAAGTCATTAAGTGTTTTTAAATAATATCAGTTTTGTGAAATGTATAATGATTTTTTCCTCTCGATAATCTTCTTAAAAACGCTACTTACGGATTTTTCTAAATGCGTAACTCGAAAACTTTTGTATTTCCTATGAAAGATTACGCCGAATTAGTGACGAAAATGAAAAAAGGTGATTTTTACCGAAAATGTCACTTAGTGAGTTTTACCTTTTAACCAACGATATATACCAGGCATTACCTGCTAACTTAATAGATTATTTCTTAATAGATGCAGTTTCTAATTAATCCAACCGTTAATTACTAGGTCTAAGCAGTCTTGAGCACTTGCTAATGATAGCTGAAGCATGTCCCCGTGTATTTAATAAGATTAACAGGAATTATTAATCATTATTGACTATTAATTAGATTTTATCGTGACCAGCCATCGTTTGAGAGGCTCGTGGTTAAATGGTAATTAGGTTAAGCTGCACTTCCTGCGGTCAGGTTTTAGATGGGTGAAAATTTTAGACATATCAAGACTGTTAGCTTTTTGTACTTTGCAAAAGCTCGTCGGTAGTCTCAAAATACTTTTGACAGACATTAAAAGCGTTTATTCTGAAAGTGGGCAACGTCGCAAATAGCTGACAAATATTTCACTGTTTTGATTAATTTAGCAATATTACTGTATGGAAATATGAAATGTGGCTAACTAGCGAACTAGAATATTAATAATGAATTGCATTTGATGTTGCAACCGTTTTAGGAGTAAAAAAAGCATTTGGAAAGTTTCCTAATATTTTATAAACTATCTATTGATTTTAGACGACTGTTTTTGGTGAAAGCGGGAAAATTAATTGATAAAATAATAGTGTGTTCTGAATTCGAATGCATGTGAGATTTTAATATTTTTTTTCTCAAAATTAATGTGACATATTGTCAAACGCGCGTTAACTTGTATTGAAACACGTGCAAGTTATTATTTTTATTACTAACATGTAAGTACATACTATGTTCAGTTGAATGACACATATTTCAGTAGAAAATAATACTTACCCGATATATTATGTCACGCAGGGGGACTTCATTATGTCATCCCTTAGTCAGGTTCGTCCGAAGTCACAGCATTTCGCTGAGCAATGACCAGATGCGACGTACAGCTTATTTTTTCTTGTGATTTGTTACAAAAGTAGTTAACTCTGCAATCGGCGTTTTGTTTTCGAACAACATTGTCAAACTTTTATTGGTTGAATACGGCTTTTGGCTTACGTGTGTATTTTATGGTTTTTTTAAATAATGTGTGTTTTGTTTGTGCAAAATAAACAAGTTTGATTTCTACTTTCTTTCTTTAAGGTTATCGTGGACGGAAGTTTAAAACCGTCTTCATGTATATTCCCATATTTATTTATTTCCCTGTGTTGCCGTGACGTGCATATAGACATCCACGATAATATCGTCACGTTAAAAAGTATAAAAGCGCACAATGGCTCTTGATAAATCATTCAACCAACTACAGTTTACGGGCGCTTGACAAATTGTCACATGGCCGTAAGTCTACTAAAAAAATATGAGGAAAATTTCACTTCACTCGATATTAAACTTGCTACACAAAATATCGTGTTTATATTACATAACCTGAGAGTCGAACCTTGAACTAACGCAATTAACTAACGATGTACTGTAACCTGTAATTTGGCTGTCTTGAGGTCATGCAACAAATTATTTTCAATTTTTTTTAAGTAACGCGTCACGGATTTTGTTATGTATTTGTTTTTATACACGTGGATACTCGTTTTTAAAAAGGGGCCCATTTCTCATGGTTGAGGTAAATTTGCCTGGCTAAATAAAACCGTTTACTTCATGTTGTGGTCGTGAAGGCCCAGTGGTTAAGGCCTCGCCTCTCATGCACGAGGTTGTGTGTTCAAATCCAGGCAATTACCAATGTGACATTTTCAATTCATATGTACTTTCTGAGTTTATCTTGGACATTACTGACATCGGTGAAGGAAAACATCGTGAGGAAACCTGGACTTATAGTTAATAAAAGTCTGAAATCACCAACCCGTCTTGAGCAAGCGTGGTGATCAATGCTCGTGCCTTCTCTGTATGAGAAGAGGCCTTCGCCCTGCAGTGGGACAGTAACAGGCTGGTATTTAAAAAATAATAATTATACAACATAGTTGGGAAAAAGCTAGGCAGATTTATTGCTCTAACATTTAATTTAGTACTATTGACAAAATAATCAAAACTGCAAATGGTATGTGCAACGTTGCAAACTTCCTGAATGCACCCTCTTGAGACAACGATAACCGACTTTTAATGATTTTATACTGAAGATCACGTCTAAACGAGTAGTGTTAATGATTTGGAAAAAAAATATGTTAAATTAGAGTATTTTCTTAATAACTTATTATAGGAATATTTTAGATTATATTTATATTACATAGTGAAATTAATTTGTAAAGTTATGTCTAACGCGAATAAAAAACTGAGAATCACGCAAAAGCTATCAAGCGTATTTTTCAGAAACCTTCACCATTTTTTATTTTTTTTCTCAATGTTTTTTATTGCAATCTATCATTCTTGCTGATATTCAGCAATATGTTAGATATTATTAACGGGTTTGTACGGAAGCTGTCCAGTGACTGCCCCATTTATGCTTACAGCCTCTTAAATAAGGTCTCCAGGAATCGTTCTCTTTAGTCTTCTAGCAGCTGTTTGGGTACTCATCAGGTCTTCACCATTTTAAAGATAATTTAATTATTGATCTTTTAGTATACGTGTTTTAATAAAATACCTTTTGTGTTTTAAAATTAAAAATTAATAATGACAGGGCTCCTTGACGGGCGAGTCCTATTACTAGCTGAACACGCAACCTAACCACTCAAGGTCACTGGAATATATCTGCGTCTTAACAGACCCTTTGGTGTTACAGCTAAAGCCACGGTTTTCTAGAAGAGCGGTGACCGCCACATAGCGTCTGCAATTAACCGGCGAACGACGTCACGGAAACGTTAGGAAAGTAAGTTGGTTTGTTTTCCTAGAGAGCGTCTTTGACACCGAAAGTCAAACCCTGCTACCATCACTTTCATGCAGCTGTCACTGCAGCCACTGCTCTGCTAATAAACCAAAACATAAAGGTACCCGCCCGCAGGAGGCAACTGCAGGCGACACGTCGCCGCGACACGACTGGTTTCTATGAATCACCTTCCGTTGTTAACGACACGTTGTTGGCAGCTACCGGGCGACACGTGCAGCCCGACCATAGACCCGTAGTGCCGCCAACGCTATAGCGATAACACATTTTTCTATTTTCTATCTACCGACTGGAATACGGGCTGCTGCCGCCTAAGGTCGGGTTCGGAATCATGACGCGCGACCCGTCGCGTGCAGTTGCTGCCTGCGGTCGGGTACGGAATGGTACATTAAGCGAATTGTTATTGACTTGACACAACATAACTTAACCTGTTTTCATATTGACATAATAGTTTGTTTCGTTGCTCTAGTGATTGCAAGCGCTACTGAGGACCAATACACACACTATAAAAACACTAAGGATACACGAGGACCTGGGTTCGATTCCCGGGTCGGCAAAGTGTCATTAGGTTTATCCATCTGGAATTTCTCAGTAGCTGTCTGAAGTCTAGATTTGTGCCCGGTTGATGGCAATAGGCTCGCCCCCTATTACATGGGAGTTAAACATAACTGGCGAAATGTGAGTGTACTATATGTATACCTCTGCCTTACCTTTCGGGAAATAGCGGCGTGATGTTATGTTATTTTAATTGATAATATCTTATACTTATTTATTTACTTTGAATTATAATGTTGTTTATTTACCCCGCTCAGTATAAATTCCAACTAGATTGTAAACCTCGATAATGTATGATTAACATTATACATTTTAATACGCTGCTGTTGCAATAAATCGTTAATATCATCGACTCAATAATTAATTACTAGCTGATAGAGTACATCTCCTTATCGATAGGCCTATGTCGATGATATGTGCCATTAAATGCAAATTGCCAATAATAAATTGGGTTTATCGTTAGTGGTCACCTCTAGTGAACATGACGTGTTGGTATTTATAATTATCGATAGTGCAGTCAGCTCTAGCTGTAGTTCATGACATGTAATTAAATAGGGTTTTGTAGAGGTAAGATGGTGGCAGTACGTACGTCGTATACTAAGCGAAATTAATTGGTAAGACAAGGAGATCACCCATTTTGTTAGGCGAGTTGGGACAAAAAAAAAGTTTGTGGCCAGGAATGAACTACATATTATTATTTGAATGTTGGCATAACGCTGGAAAGCATTTGCGAGTAAACATATATACAATGATCTTTAAATGAAATAAACTGAGTCACGACCCGCGTATCTGTTCTGTAGTGTAGGGTGGAGCCGATGGGAAGGGGTGTGGGAGGAGAGTGCTAGGTTAGGACATGTTTTTACGAGAACGTAGGTTTTTGCCTTTAAAGGTACTACCAAAATAATATATTTTTCCCGTCACCGACGTTCTTATCTGATATATATCTCCGAACCCAAAATGTTCTTCACTTTGGCGCCGTAGTAAAAAATAAAGCGATCTAAGTGTACTATCAAAATATGTAACTATTAATGATGGCAGCCAAAAAAAAAAGTACTTATGCCAAAATTCATAAAATAAAAACATTTTAATGAGTAGATTATGTCACAGCTTTACCTTGTGGATCAATCTTTACAAATAAGAACAATATGTTACTTACTGTTAGAAAATATTTTTGGGATCCGTATTGGTCGTGATGATTAGAACCTTGTCGAAATTCGCGGTAATCTTAAAATACAATCTTTTTGTCTGTCGTGTTTCGATTTCTACGAAAATGATGGTCGATGGACGATTTCACAAAAGGTACCTACTTACTCGTTAGCAAGTAGGTACCTACCTTTTGTGAAATCGTTCTGGGAATGTATCAAGGATATTCTGTCACGAAGAATTATGATGACAGGCATTTTCAACCTTAGCTAGTTTACGGAGGAACGTGATCTGATATTATACCCAGACAGTAAAGATACCATTCCGTACCCGACCGTAGGCAGCAACTGCACGCGAAGTGTTGCGGCATTATGTCGCGGCGTCATATCACTTCAGTCATGATTCTGAACTCGACCGCAGGCGGCAGCAGCCCCTATTCCAGTCGGTAAATAGAAAAACATGTTATATGTAAATTGAGCGTTGGCGGCACTACTGGTCTGCGGTCGGGCTGCACGTGCCACCTGTCACTCGCCCGTAGCTGCCAACGACGTGTCGCCTAGCTACGGAAGGTGTTTTATAGAAATTCATAGAAACCAGTCGCGGCGACCTATCGCCTGCAGTTGCCTCCTGCGGTTGAGTACAGAATGGTACCTTTTGACAAAGTATTTATTTTCGTATACATTCAAACGATGCACAATGAGAACAATGGGAACAAATACGCACGCATACACACCGACTCACACACACCACACACAACACTCATACACAAACACACCAGATATACCATACAACACTTGGAATCTTCTCTCTAGTCTGCACTCTGGAATTCGTACCCCGAGCCCAAGATAAATCTCACTGGTAAATAATATTTTGTAACCTAGCTATAGGTTATATTTTAAGCTACTCATGTCGCCTCAAACCAGCTTATTGTATTACCTGGACAACTAACTATTTTCTATTTTTCTATTAAAATGCTAATAATCAATATTTAACACTATCACTATTTACACTAGGTATCACTATACAAATAAATACAAAAACATAAGAACACCTAGGCGTCGAAGTACTCGTCGGCATCGCTGTCATCCGGAAACGTGCCCAGAAGACTGGCAACATTGCCATGTTGAATGGCAATGCTAATTCTTTGGCCAAAGAGCCAGTCAGCCCTCTGGTCACATGAACTGTCGGCCAGTCGGCGAGAAATTTCTTTAATAAAAAGGAGACGCGCACTCCGGCCCCATGACCCGAGCGTTTGACTCCAAACGGTTAAAAACTGTAGTTACAATCCGTTCGTCGAGACAATGCGTTCCTGACACCTGTCAGTTGGATAATTTCTAGCAGTAATAAGGATCAAATTCGCAAAACACATTCGTTAATATGAAACTGACAGGTGTCAAGAACGCATTCTGTTGACGGCCGAACTGTACATAGTTTCAACCTTAGCACTGATTTTTCAGGTTGCCGGGCATTGTTGTCAAAACTGATAAAACTTTTACGAGATGGACTATACCTACTTGCTGCGTAGTTTAATATAGATCTCTTCAAATTCAAGAGGCACCTGCACAACCAATCATAGCGGAAGCTATTATTACAACTAATGATCTAATTATCTAAAGAATGTCACTTAATAATAATATGGATGATTAATTATTGTTGTTGTTATTATTATTAAGGTATTTGCCATTTTGTGTTAGTTATGGATACGGCTATGTCACTTGTCAGAAGTGTCATAGTAAAAGATAACAAATGATGCACTAGATTGGTTTGTGACTCAATATTTAGTAACTGGTTTTTGAAAACTGGCAGGGAATTTGCTTGGCACATTTAGAGAACGCTTTTCAACGATACCTTTTTCAATTAAAATGGGTACAACATCAAATTCAATATTATAATTGCAATTCATTATTAATATTCTAGTTCGCTAGTTAGCCACATTTCTTATTCCTATTCAGTAATATTGCTATTGAATCAAAACAGGTAAATATTTGACAGTTATTTGCGACGTTTTAGGATAAACCCTCTTAAGGTATCGAAATCTCAACACAAAAACCAAAAGAAAACCGATTTTCTCAACATCTCACTTCAATTAACAACACACCAGCGGTCGTTGACTTTTAATTTAATTTTTATTTTTAGATAAGAAAAAAAAAAAAAAAACACGTGTTTCGTGTTAGTAACTGGGTTGTGGAGTTCCGAAAGGCAGTCGCTGCATGTAAAATACTGGTATTCAGCTGCATTCGTTTAGACTAAAAGTCGACCCAATGATAGGTGGGACAAGGGTTAGATGACGCAGATGGTGTCAGAGAATGACGTCAAGGTCACCCTGTGGATGAAAATTAATGAATGCTAATAGGCAACTGACACAGGACTAAGTGCAGTACCCATAGATATACTAAATAATACATCTATCGCACTAGTCGTTAAAATCGATCAGTAATGGCGCCACACTGAAATAACTGTGTCACGCGTAGTTATAATACGTACTTGAACTGAGCATACTTAACCTTACGTCAAAAATATCGACTCCATTGAATTGTTCATAAGCTAGAAGACAGTGCAATGTTTAAATTGTGGAGATTTTTTGGCAATAGTTATGTGTATTTTCGTTTCAGGCAGGACACATTCATCGAAGATGACGAAGACTGCAGTTCATGTTTTTGCAATAAAGTAAAAAAAAAATATGTTAGTGATATCAGCAACTGCTAACGATGAAGAAACAGACGGCTTATCGAGAACAGTATCAACTTAACCAAGTAATCTACGGTGGATACTTTTCTCTGAGGTTTGTATTCCTATTTCTCGATTTGTTTTGTAGGAATTTGCGGTCTTAAAATCTTGTTCTCTGTTTGTTTCCAAGGCCGCTATATAGGAGCTTTAGGACTATGCGAGCCAGATTCTGCCTGCCTTGCGAGTTGCTCCGTTTTAACCCGTTCTTTTGCCCATTGCTACGGACACGCCAGGAGACGCAAATTCAAAAACACAAGTAAGAAATAATAACTTTAAACTTCACCTTCAAAGCACGCACTCTAATCCACCGCCCGACCTTTACAAAATCTCAGGTCAGCTGATCTGAATTCAGCAAATCATCGCTCCGACGTGCCCTATCACGACTGTTATGAATGATGTTATTAATAATAATGCAGTCGCCTCCATTATTACTTTATAAATAATGCTATCGTCCCACGCCAGCAAAAAGTCAGATCATAATAAAAAAGTTTTTGAAGTCGCCGAGAAGTCTGAGCTAATAGACAGTGATTTAGTTACAGGTGTTGTAACTATTAACAAAGACCATTTATACGGTGGATGTCAGAGGAAACGCCCTCTAGACTATGTAAGATTCTTCAAAGGTGACAGGAAGGCTTAGGTCTGTGTCTGTGTGTGTAAATTGTCTCAAACTTTGTAACCATAAAATATGATGTTTGTGGTGGAATTGCCTAGGTAAATAGCTATATTTGCTTATATAATGTTACTACTTAGGTTAAAATTGTTTAACTAAATGTAATAATAGTATTTTAAGGAAATGGATAAGTACCTACTTGTTAATAATAGAATTATTTATGTTATTGTTGTTGACTTTTAAAGAATGTAATTATTTCAGTTTTCATGTATAATTTTATTTATTTTTAACTTTCTACGACTTAGATTTTTAACTAGTAAGTAATGTACCTAAAAATATTTTTTGCTGTGCCCTAACAGGGTCTACAACGGCTCTTAGCTCTAAGCCTTTTGTTAACATCTTGTTTTACCTTGTGGAACGCAAATAAATGAATATGAATATGAAAATGTCCTTCTGAATAGCCGAGAGACGGTAGGAAGAGAGTTAATAGACCAATAGGAATGGGTGGTGGGGATCGCCTACAAAATAACACACAGACTAGGAAAGCATGACCCAAAAGGGACTGTGGCGGTATCTACATCGCCACAAGCGAACTACGCATCAAAGACCTGACATCACACAAATCCTGTATCATGCAAATAGAGTTTACGGCGCGCGGCGCGAACGACATGTATAAGACTATCCGAGATCAACCATCGGGCAGTTGCCCACCAGACACAACACCCGTCTGGTCGGAGGATCCTCCCTTTTCTATAGAGGATGAGTGACCTTTACACCCTGTTCCTGATACCTCTAAAGGACTATACTCAGCAGTGGTTTAACAAGACTGCTGAAAGAGGCGGCTCCTGACACTTCGATAAATCGCCTATTTTCATATAGCTTCAAAAATCAAATCAAAATAAAAAATCATTTATTTGCGTAAATAAGGTACAGAAGGTTCTTGTAATAATATATCGATCTCTTATTATGCCTTTAATTTCGGCGTGCAAATTTTACATATTTATATATTATTTTAAGAAATTAATTAGTTACTTGAATAATGCATGCGATTAGTAAATTATATTAAATTCATTCAAATTTGGTACCAACTTATCAATTAATTCATAAATTACATTATGTTACAAACTACAACATTCACAACTTATAATCCAAAAACTCAAGTACACTATATAAGCATTTATCAATGAGTAGTTTTGTTAAAGAACGCTTTAAAAAAAATGGAAGTGTCTTTATTGTGCTCAGAATTTTATTATACAATGCACATAGCTGTTGTTGGATGTGAGTGAGTGTTGTTGAGAGATTCGTCCTGGGTTGATACTACTTATTAGCATTATGAGATCGAGGAGCATAGTAGCTTGTCGCTTGCTGAAAAAGAACCTTATGCTTGAAAACAAATATACATGATTCCAAGATATAGATGCAAGGTAAAGTGACTATCTTATATTTTCTAAAGAAAGGGCGACACGACTCTATTTGTTTCAGCCCAAATATAGCCCTTATACACTTTTTTTGCATCACGAATGCTTGATAAATTTCCACACAGCGACCCCAAAGAACGATACCATATCGCAAAATGGAGGAAATATAGCCGTGGTATGCAGTAATAGCGGCATTTCGAGATATCTCGCAGCTAATACGCCTCAGAGGGTAGACAAAACTATTTATTCTACCGCAAACGACATTTACATGGTTTTTCCAAGAACAAAATTTATCTAAAGATATCCCAAGAAATTTTACTGAGTCGGTTTCCGTCAGGGCGACACCTTTGTATGCAACATTTAGGTTCAATGGTTTTGTTCGATATGTATGAAATTGCATACATTTTGTTTTACCAATATTGACCTTTAAATTGTTAGCTGCAAGCCACTCTATAGACGTTTGGAGGGCCGTGTTTATTTCCTGCTCGTAGGTATTTTTATCGTTGCCTTTTAATATAATAGTAGTATCGTCCGCAAACAGTACACATTTATGGTTCAAAATATTTGGAAAGTCGTTTATGTAGAGCAAGAACAACGGTGGACCTAAAATACTGCCTTGTGGGACGCCATAACTATTTAACATCAATGAAGACTGAAATAACTCACGTACGCTTTTTAAAATTCGAACTTGACGCAGATGATTGCAAAAAAAATAAATACGAGCCCATAAACTACAAACGATCTACCGGTATGCAATAAGCATAATTTCTTTTAAAACAAATATAACAATTCGCCAATTTTAAATGCCTGGGACTCTTTTCACGGAACACTACATTTGCGAAAAGTGAAATTAATTATATACAAACCATATTTTTTTTTACATGTTAGATTCTACAATTATTCTAGAAAAGAAAAAAAAATGTTTTCGGTTTTGTTATTTTTTAATGAAATTATTGACGTTTGAAGTTTGAGCGACGACCAATTTCGTTTAAATAAAAAAAAATCATTTAATAAAATCCGTGTGGCCTGATTTTTTGTTATTGGGCCTAATCACGTAGCAGACGGCCCCACTGATCCGCCATTTTCGTCTGCCGAACATCCTGTATGTACTTACATAGTGTGCTTATTAGTATTATTGACTTATAAGGAACAGGGTGGTAAGTTGGGTGGGAAACTGCTTGTGCGATGAAGGATTTGCGTGACGTCAGGTGTAGTACCTAGTTCGTATAGTTGTACAAGTATCATGTGGCGCGCGGCCAAAATTTCTGTTTCAATACAATATCACAAAAAAAAAATGAAGTATACAGAGTGTCAATTAATCCAACAGGAATAAAGTGCCGCTAGCACTTTGGTCCTGTGCTGTAATTTGCGGCATAATTGCACTGCCTCGGCCCGGCTACATTGTCATTGTCACTGTCACTGTCACTTGTGTTATGTTTGATTGTTGAGGTTAGTTCGCTGTAAAACACCACATTCCCAAAACATTAGATTCTCTTGTGCCTAAACGGACCGGACAAAATCACAAGTGACAGTGACTCACTGTCAGTTTCAGTGACAATGACAATGCGATGCTTACGGCACTTTAGCCGGGTCGAACCAGCGCCACTATTATGCCGTTAGCGGCACTCTATCCGATTTTGAAACTGATATTTCAAGTGACTACAGTCGTTGAACTCGTTCACCCCAAAAGAAACAATGAATCTTTTATTTTTTCTTTTTCTCGTATTTAGATTTAGATATGATACCTATCACGTTTGCGTAGTTTTGTTAGCTAATTTAGTTAGACCTTGTAGATGCCGCCACAGTATTAATGCTGCTGATTACCTATGACATTGTAAACACTCATATATGTCAGTTCAAGTGGTATCAAGATTATTTAAAATCCTACCACAGATTAATATAGATGCGACACTCCGCAAAATCATTTAAATAAAAAGCAACTCTTGCTACGACACAATAAAGTGCAATTCAGGTAGCACAGGGCTAATTATCCACAGTTATATTCACCTAGAAGTTACCTCTCTTTCTATCGCGTAACTCTTAGATCTTCTGACTACATTACACTCACTGAATTGGCCCAGCAATACGGGCCCGTACTTAAACCGTGAAGTTTCCCATCTATTATAAATATATTCATCTATGCGCCTACTTCTGTAACATTGATGAACTGTAGGAGTTTTACTTACCCATACATCTGTCTACTGCTTGTCAAAATAAATAAGTGTCGGAGTTAAATTAAAACAACACTACATTACGCCTATCGTTGTGAAGATGTGTTATCGTTCACCCACTCACACCTATTAGCTAGTAATTGATTGATGGTATCGTGTGGTGCCGGGCGTTAAGAATAGTACCATCCCATTTCTTCCCGTGGGTGTTGTAAAAGGCGACTAAGGGACTCACTAGAGAATGGGCAGCAGCGTTCTCTATGCATTTTAACACCATACTGCGATCGCCAACCCGCCTGCCAAGCGTGGCGATTATGGCAAACCCCCCCATTTGGGGGAGGCCTATGTCCAGCAGTGGACGTCTTTCGGCTGAAATGTTGATGATGATGATTGGCTGCAGGGCAAACGATACAAAAGGGGGTATGAGCATTGATCACCACTGTAGGTAAACACAGTTTGGAAGCACAAATTGACCTTATTATTGCGATAGACGGACAGACAGACGGGCTAAATGTGTCATGTGCGTGCACATGTTCATGTTGCCAATTAATGTTCCTCTATCTTTATTGTATTTTGAATTTTTGTGTTTACTAACATAGGCTAACTTCATACTAACACTATATGGATCTCTTGGTCTGAAATAAAAATTTGAATTTGAATTAAATCATAACAGTCGCACGTGTCAATTAAAATTTAAGCTACGCTTTCTGCTGTTGGGTCGTCGGTCGGTGACCGTTCATTACATATCGAGACCCCTCCGTGCTTCGGAAAGCACGTTAAGCCGTTGGTCCTAGCTGTCATTTGTAGATCTTTGACAGTTGTTACGGGTTGTCAGAAACCCGAAAGTTTGACAGTAGTCTAAACCAAGGGGTATCGTATTACCCAGTAGCTGGGTTGTGGAGGTTAGATACGCAGTCGCTGCATGTATTCAGCTGCATCTGGTTAGACTGGAAGTCGACCCCAACATAGTTGGGAAAAGGCTAGGCAGATAGATGATGATAAAAACTAATAGTTACATTTTAATTAAAAATAATAGATAAATATCATAGATAATGACATCCGGAAATGTCAAATAGTCACGCGAAACTAAGGAAGAAGACAATACATAACGTTTATAATATAAGTGAAGTAAATTAGTCGTGAAATCTGAAATTATTGCATCCGTAAAACATCATTATTAACGTTTAGTTCAGCTATGTAAAAAAATATTTGTGTAAATTGACGGTTTTGGTGACTATACCATGTTTACCAACGACAATAAAAATCTGCCTCGCCTTTTCCGAACTATTTTGGGGTCTGCTTCCAGTCTAACCAGCAGCTGAATACCAGTATTTTACCTGGAGCGACTGCCTATCTGATCTCCACATCACAATTACTGGGTAATACGATACCCCTTGATAAGACTAGTTGTCAGACTTTCGGGCTTACGTAATCGACAATAATGAGCTGGTATTATCATTCAGAGACAGTAAATTGGTGATATTTTCATTACATACAAAACATTACACTTGTTATCCACTATGTATACCCACATTTCGCCAGATATGTTTCAGTCCCATGCAATAGGGGGCGAGCCTATTGCCATCAACCGGGAACAAATCCAGACTCTGAGCTGCTACTGATAAATAAAATTATAAATGATTTTATTTTTATACGTAGGTTTGCACAAAAACTTTTACACATCAATCATATTTAAAATATACCAGATGAGGTCAGCGTTTCCTATCTGATTACTCTGAGAAGAAAGGCTGAAACAAACTCAGAGGTCACAGTCTCTTCTAAAGTCCAGACAATAGTCAGATCATGTGAAGAGCATGGAAAAACTAAATATCACTTTGCCCCACCTGTGAATCGATCGAACCCAGGACCTCATGCACAGCAGTAGTGCTTATGACCCCTGGGACCGAAGAGGCAGTCTTAACAATCAACAAAATTAGCGACAGTGCGGTTAATTTACTATAAAAATGGTTATTTAGCAGCATAGTCTTGAATTAACACCCCAATCACGTTTGAAGAAACCGACGAAAGCAGTACTATTTCATGTACATTTTTATTCCTAAGAATGCTCATCAATTTTCCAATGTACCCTGAGCCCTGAACTAAATAGCCGTACTCTTTAAATAGTCGTCCTTGGAAATAGAATCCGTAACCCCGACCTTTGAGTGATCGTCGTAATTTCGCCTATGCACAAAGACATTCAGTGATATGATAAGCATTGTCAGATGAATAGTCTCTATAAGCATTGTGTAAAACCACAACGCTTCTTATAATTATATAATAAGACATAATTATTATATCTTTATAGACCTGTCTGTCAGTCTGTCGGTAGCACTATATTCGTAAGTCAATCACTTTTAAAATCATATAATGCAATATGAAGTGTTAATAGCACTATTTACAGCTTAGTATTTTTTTATTGAGTGCCAAATAAAGAATTGGCTGGCCAATTCTTAGGCCAAAGAATCAGCATTGCCATCCAACGTGGCAATGCTGCCAGCCTTTTGGGCACTTTTCCCGCTGACAGCGATGCGGGCGAATTTTTTGATGCCCAATGAGCACTTCCCTTTTTTTTTGTTTACATTCTTGTACATAATCTATATAATAGTTAGTTGTAAAATAAATTGTATTATAACTTAAGTAAATAGAAATAAAATCTAAAAAAAAATAAAAAAATTGTTTCATTTTAAACTGTTTTTCATGTAATTTATCACGTTTCTTTACTATGCATATATTATATTATATATTTTTTATGTTACAGGTTGGAAAGTATGTAGGTGACTAGGTACAATCCTTTAAGAATGCGTTCAATAGGTAAAGGTTAAGAATGCAGACTTTTAGGTTAAGGGTTTTAACCTCCGATTGACGTCATCACGTCAACGCCGGCTGTCGCTGAAAACCAGCGTTGGAGCTGTCTCTCATAGGGTTGGGCTTTATGCTGAGCGATGGCCGTTTTACGTGGATGTTACGCATATTTTCCCCCAATTTGATTTTATCGTGTATTTGTTCTTTCTTTGCGTCATGTTTACCGCAACTAAACATATTTTCTTTCTCTTTTCATTCTTTCTTGTACACCTAGGTTGACCGATTTTGACTCTCTCCCAAGTAGGGTTGCCAGGCCCAAAAATAGAATAGCCGGACACAGATTCATATTTAGCCGGACATTTTGCCGTGAAAGCCTGACACAGATTTATTATTACTGTTATTAATTTGAGACTTCTACTTTTAATTATTATGAATCACATTTTGCTCTTACTAAAGTCATTTGTTACTTCTCTACATTGAAAGTAACTAAAACAATCAATGGCATCTTTTGGCGGGGCGGGGTTGACCAAAAGCCTAACAAAAGCTGGACAGGCCGGACTTGTGTATATTTGGCCGGACACGATTGTAAAAAGCCGGACACCTGGCAACACTTTACTCCCAAGTCACCCTCGTTTTCTTTAAAGATTGATAAACTCCGATTTGTAATTATTCAGGAAAATGGACTTGTGTACCTTTATTTGGCCGGACACGATTGTAAAAAGCCGGACATGTCCGGCTAAAGCCGGACACCCAGCAACCCTACTCCAAAGTCACCTTCGTTTTCTTTAAATATTGATAAACTCCTATTTGTAATTAATTTGCTGTCAAATCGTTTGTAAGCTATTTTGGTGAACATATAGTAAACTGCTATATGTTCACTAAAATAACAACATAGTTGACATGAGATTAGTATTGAAAATACTATATAATGTATAGATTATCAATTCTCCATGCATAAAGCTACCTGTCTCTACAACTGTGGTTCCCGAACTATGGGTCGTGACCGAATATTGGGTGGGCCTTGAAAAGTTGATTTTCAGCTATGGTTAATAAAACTAAATACAGAAATAAATTGGACATATAAAACTCATGGCGATTAAAAGTAACTAAAATTGAAGTTATAGATACTTAATGACAAAAAATAGGAAACAAGTACATCCTTCCCATTTGAAATAGCACTCCATGTATTTAATTAAGTATTCAAATTTTCTATTGTAAATTTGTAACTGAATGTTTTTTTCTTATTTGAAAAGTCCTTCATTCATTCATCAGTTAGCCATATTTCTTATTTCCATACAGTAATATTGCCAAATTAATCAAAACAGTGAAATATTTGACAGCTATTTGCGACGTTGCCCACTTTCTGTGGAAATCACCTGCCATTTCAACAATACAAACCTGTGTAGTTTATATATTTATGGTCAATAACCTTACAATTGAATGGATGTAGAATAGTATCAGTAAATGTCACACTTAAAATATTCACCGCTGAATCTATCTGGTGGAACGTGGGAACTAATTATATCTTTATTGGGAGATTGTGAAAGATCTGCTGCTATGCCGAGGACGTCCTATGTTAAAGGAGAGGCCTATGCCCAGTGGACTGAGATAGGACGAGTTGATTTATTAGAAAAGAGCTCGTCTGGGAATGTACCTATCTGTTACCACCGTACTCATATACAGGGTCACATTAAATTAGCTAGAGAAACTCAGCAGACCTGATCGGTATTGATATGTGTAACATGTAAAAAAAAAAACTCTGTCCGATCCGTGAGGGTATTATTAGGTATCGTACTGAGAGTATTTTTATGTGGTTTTTTATTATTTTTTATCGTATTGAGATATCGATAGGTTTCACGTCTGCGTAGTTTCGCTAGCTATTTTAATTTGACCCTGTTTTTCTGTCGATAAGCACAAAAGCTGTGGGCTGTGTGGGGACAGCTAAGCATCACACGTGTGCGCAGCTTCGCGTTGAATGATGCCCTACAAGAAGAAATTCTTAGTGTGGGGCAACGTAAAAAATAAAAAATAAATAAAAATAAGAGTGGACCGTCGACTTTAAACTCAACGCACACACAAGACGGGTGCGTGTCGGGCGCGGGTCGGGACGGCAGTACGGCGGGCTTGTATATCTCGTATTGTAATTCCTTGTATTATATGGATCGACCCGCTCCGCACCCGTTTTGTGTGTGTGTTGAGCTTAACTGTGTTCCAGTTTGAAGGGGTGTCGGTGATAAGTGATAATACTGGCACAATGAGCTTTTAAACTTTGTAAGGTCGGACCACATTCCATCTGGTGGGACAACTGCTTATTTGCCTAGCTATCAAACTTAAAGTGATGGAAGACATCGCTAGAAACCCTAGACTTGACTGTCTGTTTAAGCCTTATTAATTACTAACTTTGCTCATTAAGCTTGAGTCAAAAGTAATGGTCGGAAATACATTCCTTCAAAGTGAAGAAGTATAAAAAATCGGCTAACAATTGGTCTCCCAGCCCAGTTCATTTCATAAATCAAGAAGTACTTACGCTTATATTTCTACAGCACACCACATTACCTCAATTGACCTCATAACACGCAATTCGTCAATAAGTCAAACATGCAGTTAAGTTTACTGCAGTCAAGTTAACTGCAGTTATGTGATCGTTCGGTTAAACTTAGCCTTTGTCAAATGTTACCCGGTCAGGCTGCGCGTTTGAAGCACAGGAGTGGAATGGAGACGATAGATTCTACTACATATTATAATAATGTATGAATGACTAAAAAACAAATACCATCACGGTCCATTTCAATTCTTCATTCCTTGCTCATCTCAAGCAAGCGACTCGGAGGAGCTCGTGGCTACGCTTGCCGGGTTTCGTCTGTGGATCATCTTTACATACCGAGACTCCTCCGTGCCTCGAATAGCACGTCAAGCTGTTGGCCCCGACTGTCATTCGTGGATCTTTGACAGTCGTTACGGGTCGTCAGAAGCCCGAAGTCTGACAACCAGTCTTACCAAGGGGTATCGTATTACCCAGTTACTGGGTTGTGGAGGTCAGATAGGCAGTCGCTCCATGTAAAATACTGGTATCCCGCTGCACCCGGGTAGACTGGAAGCCGACAATATAGTTGGGAAAAGGCTAGGTAGATCGATTCCTTTCTTATCTCGAGAAGAGTTCAAGCGGTGTAGTAGGTGCACGTCATTTCGCCAGTCATGTGTAAAATTTAATTATTTTGTTCCTAGACAACGGCAACTAAAACCTATAAAGTGAGAATTCTTTGGTTGAGCTGTATATTTAAAGAAAACAAAAAAATTAAGTCTCATGTAAAGGGGGTGAGCCTATTGCCACCAAAGCCTTTTTATACGGTTTGAATTCATTTATTTCTAAAGATTACAAATCACCTATAAAGAAATAAATACAAAAAATTACTTGATTTATATAAATTTTTGTTGTCCAGGATTTTTAAGAGCTTTTAGTGTTAGCATTACGAATATAAGGAGGTAATTGTTAAAAGTTTTGTATTGTCTACGCGCGTTGACGTGGTCGACGTGCGTCCGGTGACTCGATATCTTTGTTTTTATGTTTGAAATCTAAAGACTCGCTTAGAGAGGCAAATTAATTATATTACTCAAATTAATTATTTTATTTTATTTTATGACCCTTCAAGATGTGACATTTTAGTAGTTTTTTAAATAGAGTTATCGATTGTGTATTGTTTTATATCTTTTGGTAGTGAGTTATAAAGTTTTGCTCCCTCTTGTATTATTGTTTTTTTCCATAATTAGTTCTAGTACTAGGTATATGTAAGCCTGAGCATGTGTTTTATTGCCTTCTTTATGCCTCAATGATGATGTGGGGATGGAAACCAAAACTCCATTGTTTGCTTTTGGGGATTAACATGGGGGTTAACTGTGACTGCTGTCACGCTGGCAACAACTGAGAGGATTTTAATGAAAAACACTTAGAAGGACTATTTCCTGAATTAACACATATAGCATAACCAGTCTATAATATTCCCACAGCTGCATGCTGGGACACAGGCCACCTCTCTGTGAGAGGGAGTGGGCCGTAATCTACTACGCGGGCCCAGTGCGGGTTGGTAGATGTCACATGGCTTCGAAGTTTTGGTTCTAGGACATGCCGGTTTCCTCACGATGTTTTCCTTCACCGTTTTGAGAGCAGTGGTGATGAAATATATTTACACAAAGTAAAGCGCCTGTCAAAGTTTGAACCTACGACCTCAACTCGTAAGCCGCGGCCGATTCCACTGGGCCACCAGTGCTACTAGCAATTAACACATACTTACTTATTTTGTACAAATCTTTTATCCGAGATTGATAAAGATCTCCCAAGGAAGTGAGTGCTGCAGGCAACGGTTAATTTGTAATCATTGTTTTGTAGTTCCTTATATAATTTTTGTTTGCATGTTTTGAAAAAGAAAGTTTGGATAATTAAATGATTATCTCGTTAGTCGCTTAGACATTATAAATAGCAATGTGAATAATGATATGTTGAAAAGATCAAGAGGGTTGATGAGGAAATAATTTTAGGATAAAATTAGTACTACTTTTTATGCTATTGCAAAAGCTGCATCTAGTTACATGGCTGGTTTAGTCCCATCTCGGTACCCATGAATTAATTTATCATGCCCACGAAAAATTCCTATCTCATTCTGATTGAATAAATAATTAAGTTGATTTACTCACTAGATACTGTGTTTCCATTTTTACCCGACTGCCAAGGAATGGTTTTTGATGTGTAGGTACTTAGCTTATGATAGGGTGGGAATTTTTGTGGGCATGATAAATAAATCATGGGTGCTGAGATGGGACGGTGCTGAGTTGGGACTAAACACATAGTTATCAAAAGGAAGAACATTCGTTTATTTGCTGTAAACATGACGCAAAAAGAACACAAAATAAAAAAGAAACAAGTTGAGGGAAAATATGGGTCACACCACGCAAAAAGGCCATCGCTTAGCATAATGCTGCGATCCTATGCGAGACAGAGCCCCAGCGCTGGTTTTCAGCGACAGGTTTTGGCGTGATGACGTCGACCGATGCAGCATTCAATCAGATATAATGATGAATAAAAAAAAAAGATATACGTATACAATAACCAATTCTACATGTATAAATAAAATATAATATTTAAAACGGCAACATTCCGTTCAATCGGCATCGACTCGCGCGCCGCCGGCTTAGAGTAATCTGATCAATTCTTGTCCTTTTCAGTTACAAACTCAAACTCAAAACATTGATTTTAAGTAACTGATTTACAGCTAATTTTGAATTGTAATGGAGCCGGTCAGTCAGAAAGTTGAAGCTAGTTACACCTTCCTTAACCCCTCCGAAACGATCTATTGCAATTGTAAATTTTTACGTAATTGATACACATTAATGCGCCAATCCGTCTACCAAATGGAATTGAAACGATTGACAATATTACTACAATACAAATAACTGGCAATTGATTGTTTCGGGGATTCCATAAATCTTTTCTTAGAAAATACAATCAACGACGTATATTTAGTAACCTAATCGGCTTAACTGTTCTTAAAGAGTCATAAAGGACCCTGTAAGAAATCGAACCCGAACTTGTTATGTCCGGATTCGCAACAAGTCAATCGTCATCCTGAGGATGCCTCGTTGAGAGGTGAAACACATGTCGATTTCTTACAGGGTAAGAATCCTTAAGAACAGTTAAGCTGATTGGGTTGCTAAATATTATGTCGTTTATTGTATTTAATAATGGATTTCCGCAAAGTCACGCCTGAGTCAATTAACTATCTTTTCTTAGAACTTCCTTTTTCCAACAGCTATCCATTTTCATACTTACCTTTCTGGTTGTTCCTTAAGTCCTGATTCATTGTGGCAACATCTACAACGCCACATGCGAACTACGCGTCAAAAAATTGACATCACACAAGTGCTGCACTGCGTGCGACTGGCGTATATACAACATCCCGACGTCAACCATCTGGTAGTTGCCCAACAGACACAACACCCGTTTGGTCGGAGGATCCTCCCATTTCTATGGATGAATGAGAAACTTTCTACCATAGGGTAGAAACTTTCAACCATAGGGTAGAAAGTTTCTCATTCATCCATAGATGTGGATATAGCGGTATGAGGAATAGCCTCATACCGCTATATCCACATCATGACAAGTTACCGTCTCCACACCTCCCAATATTCTGTGCTCGTAAGTTCGTCTGCGCGTTACCTTGGCTCGCTATCGGCGCAGGCGCGGCTTTCTTCCGCACGAATGTTTGCTATTCATACTGAATTGTAAATACCTCACACTTGAATAACTGGGGAGTTGGCAAGGCTGTTGTCATTCGTGATAAGAACGTATCTGTACCTCAGAGGTATACAATAGTAACTCCACTTTTTTCGAAAATATGTTTCTTGCACCATTAAAATCGCAAGAACCAGTTCTACATAATGGTATACGACATTAAGTCCTATGACATCTATGAAAAGAAATATCCAATCGTATATGACATTAAATCCACTAACGTCTAATGGGTATAGGACCTCAAATGACGATAAGATTATTTACCTCTAAGCTTTGCGCGAACTTAATGTTGTTCATTGGAGTTAATGTTCTTTACCTCTGAACGAAAATTCGCGCGCAGCGTGCTAGATATCCGCATGAACCGTCCCTTGCGTCAGTGCGTTCGCCGTTGTACCTACTGTGCGTGCAAAACTACCCACGTAATTGTTAAAAATTACTGTGTGACCTAGTAAATATCGGAGATCGACATGATACAACTTCAGAATATGGTAAGTACTTATTTAATTAGTTTTACTAAAATAGTTTAGCGAAATCCTAAGGAGAGGTAAACAATAGTATCTCCAGTAAACTTCTTATGCCATTGATCTTTATTTCATGGTGTTAAGGTACTTTTTTCAATGTCAAAAATTGTTAGTAAGTAGGTTCACATTGTTGTAAATATTAGACTTTCTTATGATTCTTGTGGTATCAGTATCAGAGTAAATTTTACTCATATTATGGTGTCGTGATAAGTAGTACTTTTCCATTCGTTTATAGCAAAATATGGGAGTAAAACGCTCTGCGGATAAACTACAAGTAGATTTTCCTTTAATTGTCATGTCATTGATCTATATTACTGTGCATTAAGGACCATTTTTCAGTGACATAAACACAGCGGGTAGTTAGGTACACAATGTTCAAAGTTGGTTTAATGATGATGCTTGCGATCCATCAATTTACTAATTAGATTCTGCTCCGAAAACGCACAAAAATAACATTTCAATAATATAAAATATTAATTTATGACATTATTATTTTGTTATTTTTAGGATCTCAGAGAGAAGATCACCATATCCAAGACTGCCACCATTCCCACCAAGTTTGATCTTCAAAATCTTGGCAAGGCCTGGACATGGTTGTAGCTCCCTCCGAAGTACGTAACATCGGCGGTGCTATTGATTATGAAGCACAACCGTCAACTTCCTCTTTGTTCACTGACATTTCAGATGGAAAATATCGAGAAGACTCTTCGACACCAGCCGACAGTTGACAATGACTGCTCGTCAATATTTTGTATGTTTTAACTATTAAGTTGTCGCCGTATCCTGATATCTACGACCGTATATTCTCGTATAGTATGCTTTTTTTTCTGTGTTATGAATATTAGCATAAGTACGTAGCTAAGGTAGAAACTTTTTTTTTGGATCACAGAGAGAAGAACAACTTTTCCTGGAAAGACCCGAAGGTTCATTTTCAAGGCCATCCCAAGATATTGACGTGGTTCCGGCTCCAACCTTAGTAATGCATATCGTCGGCGATGCTACTGATGATGATGCACAACCGTCAACCTCTGCTTTGCTCACTGACATTTTTATAAATATGTAAATATTTAATGATGGCTTATTTGTGGATATTGTCTCAAAGAGAAAATGTGGACGTAATAAACCACAAATATTTATTAAAAGGGCATACTCACATGGAAGTGGATGTAGTCCACTCAATAATAGAGAGAGAAAAGAAGAACATCCAAGAGTTTCCCATCGTGACTCCTTGGGACTGGCAACAGTTTATAAGAAACTCAAAAATGAAAGTGGTTAATATGGAAACTGATAATTTCATAGATTTTTCAGCCTTTTGCAACGGATCATCAGCTCCTTTTGTGCACAGAAAAAATCTATTGCGGGAGAGTCTGTACCATATTCTGCTATAGTATGGATGCAATTCCGAAAAAATGAAATAGGTTCGATGTTCTACGAAACTTCTTTTGATCAGGAAACTTTTGAAGAAGTTAGTTTCATATGAAATAAACGGAGAGGATTTTCTGTGCCCACGCCGAAACCTATTCGAGAAAGTCAAAACCCCATTTCGAGGCTCAAATACAACCACTTACAAAAATCGTTGCAGTGGATTCCATCCATGTTCCACGATTATTATAGGAATCTTCCTTATACAGATGTCCCTGACTAACCTGAAGCACGCGAGTAGCTGTTGGTTATTAAAAATAAATAATATTTTTATTTTCAGCCTTGTGAAGTAACTTTTGTTTCATTTTATTAGTAAACCCCTCCAAAATTCTTAAATAATTCCATAACGCTACATACTAACAAGAGACATAATGTTTCTAGGTGCCGAATCCTAATAACATCCATAAGTTTTATTTAGAGGTTAACAAAAGTATGATATCATAATGCTTTCTTAAAACGCCTAAGTTAATTTATGTTACAAGGTAAATAGTCTCAAGTCCACAAAATCAGATAAGAATTAACTTTATTGTTATTATGTGTAATACATAATAATTCAATCTAATAATAATACAAAATACTGTTGAGTTTGTTTCAATATCTTTAAAGCAAACATGTCAAAATTGCATTCAAAGTTTCACTCCACGCATTTTTGCCTCTCCTGTAAAATTTTCGTTTCATCACATAATGTTGTATACCTCTGAGGTACAGGTATGCAATAGATGGATTAATGGTGATTTGTCTATGTAAGCTTGACACTTTATATTGGTATACTTCTCGCACATTAACAGCCAGAATTTGAATCTAAAAAAAACAGATTTCACCTCTCACAAAGGTTAATAATGAAGCTGTAGGGAATTTGCTTTTATGCTACGGCGACATTGTCACGATAAAGCGAAGTACACTACGCGCACTCTCTCTTGTGCTGGGGCCACATTGACGCGATAAGGCGAACTAAACTTCGCGCGCTCTCTGTTGTACAGTGAGACGTCGAGCGGTGTGCGAGGGAGAGCGCGCGAAGTGTAGTTCGCGTTATCGCGACAGTGTAGCCGTAGCATAAGACGAAACAGACAAAAGGTGATCTTAGAAAGATAAAATTTTTCCTATTAAAGTTGGAACCCTAAAAATATGTAACGACCTAAACACTTTTTAGCTACTCTGAAAACGTCAATTTGTGGCCCTGAAAGGTAACTGAAAAAGTTTTATAAGCGTAATAAAGCTGTCAAAGCAAATCCGTGGCTATGTGGTGCGTGTGGTAAGCTCGTGGCTAAGTAATAACAGCCGCACGGGTCGATTCATCAGGTTAAGCTATGCTTGCCGGGGTGGTTCCGTGGATGAGTGACCATCTTTACATACCGAGACTCCTCCGTGCCCCGGAAAGCACGAAACCGTTGGTCCCGGCTGTCATTGGTGGATCTTTGACAGTCGGTACGGGTAGTCAGAAGCCCGAAAGTCTGACAACCAGTCTTACCAAGGGGTATCGTATTACCTAGTTACTGGGTTGTGGAGGTCAGATAGGCAGTCGCTCCATGTAAAATACTGGTAATCAGCCGCATCAAAGAAAAGGCTAGGCAGCCTTTGAGCTGTCAACGAGCTCATTTTAATGTTACTTCTCACTTTGTTTTTTTTTTTTAATGTTATGGAATACCGAGCTTGGTCCGGGTTGTCAACATTACAATTTTCATAAACCACAAACCACAATACGTCTCGCATACAAGTTTATACTCTACATAACATAATGAACTAAGGTAGAGGCACCTCTTAAGTAACCGCATAATCACAGTCGCTCACTGAACTCAAAGGACCATCACTTATTAGAAAGGTTGGACGAGAATTGGTGCAGTCACCTCGGTAACCTTCGGGTAAACGAATGCAGTGTTGCAACATCGCGTTATTGTTAATAATCTCGAATATTTTATGTAGAGGGATCCATGGCTAAAAGTATTATGAGTGGGATGGATCGATTTGAGACTACGTCATCATCTGGATGTACCTAGCTGTTTTTCAATTATGTCAGGGTCGGCTTCTAGTCTAACCTGATTCAGCTGAATACCAGTATTGTACATGGAGTGACTGCCTATCAGACCTCTACAAACCAGTTACTGGGTAACACGATACCCGTTGGTAAGACTGGTTGTCAGACTTTCGGGCTTCTGACTACCCGTAACGACTCTCAAAGATATACAAATGACAGCTGGGATCATCTGCTTAACGTGTTCTCGGAGGTGTTTCGATATGTAATGGAATTAATATTTTATTTATTTATTTATTTTACTTTAACATAAAAACGGCCCTTGGCCAATTACATTAGTTAAAGATATAAAAATTTTACAATAAAAAAAATATACTATAATAAAGAACAGACGTATAACATAAATTACTAACAATAAATTAAATACTATTATTTTCACAAAAATGCAGGCACATTACCATTAAGTCAACAAACTTGTCTGCGAATAAATCGCAGTCCAGGTTGGCTTCCACAAGCTTATTTAACGCGGTCAATACGCGCAGTACGGGAGACGCAGCACGGGCTGCAGTCCGACGCGACGGTAAGCTTAGCTGCTGATGCTTTCTGCTACGGAGATAATTATCCGGTGTGTGGAGTCGAATCAGCTCATTATGGATGTCAATGGAATATGAATGGTCAACCATCCACGGACCAACCTCGGCAAGTGTAGCTTAACCTTCGATCGATCCCGTGCGGCTGTTATTATTTAGCCACGAGCCCCTTTGTTTGTGACTGCATCAAAAAGTAAATAAAGTTTGCCACCGCGTTTTCTTTAGAGAAAAAATGAGGCAGGTACGTACCTAAGTAAAAGAAAAGTATTAACTTCTCATTTATGCACATTTGTTTTCTAGGTATTTTACTAAAATCACTTAATTATGATGCAACAGAAAAAAAAATGGAAATATCGTAAAACACACACACGACACAACGCACACCCTCACCCTTCTTAATAATACAATAAGTATACGCCTACGCCTACGCCTTACTAAATAAATATTTTTTTGTTTAACCTTGATTTTTGGGGTTTTGACCTAAACAAACTGGCGATTTTTTCTAAGGTCAAAAATAAATAAAAAAAAGGGGCTGTTCTATCCAAAAAAATAGCTACTATAAAAAGCAACGGGTTATAGAGTGCAGTGGTTATTTTATTAAAATGTCTAGGATTTTTTCGATTTCTCCATCGATTATAGACCGATTTTGAAGAAAAAAAATCGTATGAAAGGGTATGCTTCCAAGTTGGTCCCATATAAATTTTATTCAATTTGCTTGGATAGTTTTTGAGTAAGCTTCATTATTATATAATTGTCCCAGTTAGTTTAAGTAGATGATATGATGATAACTTCCTGTCACTGTTATTTACATAGCAAGTACTGGTGCTATTCGAATTTGTGTGGGGTAGGTGCCACAACTAAAAATAAAAAAATAAAACCTTTTTACAAAAAAAAGACAGCCGACTTCGTGTCTTTTGTTTTTTGCCACCGACTTTCGAACTTAAAGTTATTTTTCACTTAGAAGTTTTTTTTTTTTTGAAGTCGGTTTTTTTTGTAAAAAGTTTTTTAACTACACTTGAGAACAATAAAATCGCACATCCCTTGTAATTTGGTTTAATATAGTTTTTTTTCTTAAATCTAAAGATATTGGGATTAGGATTAAAGCATACAAGCTTAGCTTTACAAAGACACAAAATTAAAACCTTCACGTAACTTACAAAAACCAACCGTAGGTACACCAAATTCCCCAAATTCAACCGTTTGCGTTGTCACTACTTGCACCCTTACCCACAGGTATAAAAAGGTCGTTTTATTTGGATTTTTAATCAGTTGAACAACGAAGGTCAACGTGATAACATCTCTACTGGAAGCATACGAATTTACTGGAAAAATATGGATACCACGCCCGCAGAAGCCGCTCAAGTTATTGCCTTGCTCGAAGCAGGCCATAATCAAAGTGAAGTTGCTCGACAGTTAATTTTAAGCCGCTACTCTGTCCGTCATGTATACCAGGGGTTCCAAGAGACCGGTGGCTACATTCGGCGACCAGGATCTGGCCGGCGACGCAGAACATCAGAGTGTGATGACCACTTTCTTGGGACAAAGTCATTAAGAAATCGGCAATTGAACGCAGTTCAACTGGCATAACAGCTTCGACAAGGTCGCAATGTCAGTATAAGTCGGTGGACAGTTAGAAGAAGACTGGGTGAAGCAGGACTGACTTCACATTGCCGAGAAAATGGTCTCAAATTGACCACAGCTCACCGACAAGCC
The DNA here is from genome assembly GCA_916701695.1 of Agrochola macilenta. Lineage (NCBI taxonomy): Eukaryota > Metazoa > Arthropoda > Insecta > Lepidoptera > Noctuidae > Agrochola > Agrochola macilenta. The sequence continues at coordinate 14,793,393 of OU753578.1, read as the reverse complement.
CGGCTACAATTTACCAGGGAACACTTAAATTGGTCGTATGACCAATGGCGGGCTGTTATGTTCTCCGATGAGTGCAGAATGACTTTACATGGTCATGATGGACGCTCTAGAGTCCACAGAACGTCATCAAAGCGATTTTCCCAATGCTGCATAAGCGAACGTGTGCCTTTTGGAGGTGGATCGTGTATGTTTTGGGGTGGCATATTGTTGGACACTAAAACTGACATTGCGTTCATCACAGGGGCGAATACCGGCCCGAGATCGAGAAGGTTGACAGCTGCACGATACGTTGAAGAAGTGCTCGAAGGACATGTGAGGCCTTTTGCGTGGCTTATGGGAGATTTTCTCTTAATGCACAACAACGCCAGACCGCATGTCACTAGAACAGTTTGCGACTACATGGAAGACGTTGGAATCACCGCGATGGAGTGGCCAGCTCGTAGTCCTGATCGCAATCCGATTGAGCATGTCTGGGATGAGCTAAAAAGAAGAGTTCGAGCAAGAAGCCCTGCTCCTACGCATCTCCAAGAGCTTCAACTTGCCATTGAAGAGGAGTGGAACACTATACCACAAGATTTCATGGTAAAATTAATACGGTCCATGAAAAACCGATTAAGAGCTGTAATTAAGGCTAGGGGAGGGAATACACCTTATTAAACAATTTGATCAAGAATTTAGAGTTTGATTTTCATTGTTTCTTAAGCGAAATTGAGTAATTTTCCTGTATGTTTGGTTTTGCGCCCTAAACCCCCTTATGAGTATTTTTTTACACTGTATTTGATATCATTACAATGGTACTGAAGTAAACCTTCAATTAGTGTAAAAAAAAAACTAATATTTATTCACATTCATGAAAAAAGACTGCCTTAACAAAAAAAAGTCAAGGTGTGCGATTTTATTGCTCTCAAGTGTATTATAGTTATCATCGTTTAACATTGTCTTTGAATGTATTTGTTTTTTGTTCCCAATAAACGATTATTCTTATTATTATTATTATATTTATTCTTAAAATATGAATATTTTACGTAAGTAGTTGCAGCATTGGCATGGCATCTAGTAGATCATATCTATTCCTTGAATTTCATACGGAAGTTAATCTAGAATGAACAACTATTGCACTCCACCACCTAATAACATTGTTTTAGAAACAGCAAATATTCTGAAACAAAACCACCACAATTTGCGACATGAAAACCACAAGACTGCAACCATTTCAGTTTGAAATTCTTTAGATTAATAAAATTTTCCACATGTTAAAGCAAATAGGATTAGAAAACTTATACCTACCTACTTTCTGTTTGCTAATAACAATGTAGTAAGATTTTGGTGACACGCGAGGATTAAAAAAATACAATAAAATTAATACATTTATTGTACCGTTTACAATTGAATCTTAGAATCGACTGAATATAATTAATTAATATTTTTAAGACGGACACTCGCAGGCACCATCTTATCGTAGAGACAAGTCATAACATCCCTTTGCTGTGTCAGCGTCTAGAGACGCACGGAGACAACATCGCGTGGGCGAACAGTGGGAATAGGGTGCATAACTCCTCCCTCCATAAGTTCGAAGTTATCAGAGGGTGCATTTTCCGTCTGATGACTTCGATTGATACGAAATTTATATAACAAAAAGGTAAATATGCTTATTACTATGATTACATACAGGACTATAGTTCCTAAGCCTATGTTTCTTGTATTCACTATTCCTTCATTTCCACTAACACTGCTCACTATCTCACTATCACTTTTCTTCAGGATGTACGAAAGTAAACGAAGATTGTTCAGTTCAGTTCCATCCATGTTGACGGGTTTTCTCTCTTGTAGTAGCGGTGCTAACATTGGTATTTCAGGAAATTGAATTATCGGTAGTCTAGGAAATGTTATCTTTTTACCCATTAACTGGTGTTTCTTCAGGAATATCTCCTTAATTCGCACCTCGCAGTCATCATCCATAGTAATTATGTATGTTCCTGTAATACTATGACGGGTTATTTCATTTTCACAGTATTTCGTGAGTAATTCGGTGGTTTTAGTGAAGAGAAGCCATCGGTTTGGTTGTATGGGCTCTATTAATATCTCATTAATTTCGACTGGAACTAGGTGACAAGAGGTGGTATTGGCCTTGAATTTCATCAGGTCGGCGACGCAGCTATCTTCTACAGGTAGGTGTCTATCTCTTTCGTAGCACAGAAAGCGAGCTTCGTCGATTTCAGAACATGGCTGGGATAGCGATTTGGTTTTCAACCCTTTCACTAACAGGTAGGGGTATTTAGGCAGTATAAGGTGCGTTTGGTTTAGGGAATTAATAACAGGTAAGGGAAGGATTTTATAGTAAGTATATGTTTCTTTTCGAACCAATGGAACATTCATAATAAACGTTATCTGATTTTCTTTTAAATATGTTTTCAACTCTATGCTTTGTTCAATCTTAACTAGATTTTCAGGGTTTACTGGGTATACAAGTTTATCAGATTTTTCTATAATCATTAGCAATTTTAACAATTCATCGCTATCTAAAATTGACTGATGTAATATTTTTAATTTACTAAAAGCTACCGCAGTTTCAATCTCATCCAGTTTTATGTAGAGCATTTGGAAATTGTGTAAAAGTGAATTATATACATTAATTAAGTCGTTGTCAATTCGTTGCATTCTCGTTTCATTTAAAGATTCCTTTATTTCCCAAATGGCTTCATCCAACTGTATGAAATTATTATCGGTAGTGTTTGTAAGGTTCACGAGGGCATCCACCATTTCGGCAACCAGAGTAACTTTCTTTAAAACAACATTATGACTATTCTTTATTTCCGTAATTAGTTTATCATACTTAATCGCGTCTTCGTTATCCAAATTCCCGGTAACAAATTTAATCAATGAACCAATAGGATTTATCAAGCCTCTTCTCATTCTTTTTGAAGGAACGAGCTGGTGGAATTTTTCAGCAGTTAAATTCTTAATGTGTTCTACTTGTGTTCTTGTATTCATGAAGTCCGATCTCAAATCCCTTTCGTTAACACTATTCTGAACCCGCATTTTCAACTCAGTATATCTATTTGAATTAAACTCTAAATCATCATATAGTAAACTTAAATCTAAAACCTTAATTATAGTCCACTTATCGTAGGTAACAATCGCCTGTCCCTCCTTGATAGGTAGTACTCCCGGGTTGTTAAAAATCTGCTGCAGCTGAAGGCCCTGGGTCCTGAGAACTTGGACCAGGAGAAGGACGAACCTGTGAAGGGCGTTTGATGTCTTTAACATGTACTTTCGATTTACGGTTTCGGACTATTACTGGTGCTACATTTCTAACAATATCTCCGGAGATTCGCGCTTTCTCATAACGCGGTTTATCTTTGCTCCTCCTAGTGTTCACGCCTTTTATAAATACTACGTCCTCGTCTTGTATATTAAAGTCTTGTTCCCCTCCGCGTCTCTCTCTACTAGCTTCCTTTTTAGCTATGATTTTATCTGTTAGGTACTTATAAAGATACTTCGTTCGCTTAACATGCTCGCTCACTAACTGTTGTGTGTAGTGTTTATCGAAATTAACGTTAAATGTACTGGAAGCCTCCGTATGACCGAAGAGTACCTCAAATGGCGTAAGGCCTGTGGTGGAATGTATAGTGTTATTATATGACATCACCGCATATGTCATGACGGACGCCGCGTCTGTCATTTTGTGTTCATATTCCGCCAAACGGTAGATTTCTAGAATAGTGGAGTGGAACCTTTCTATGAGTCCCATTGAGTTTGGGTTATGTGGCGTCCCTATGTGAAGGTCGATCTTATAAAAGGTCATCGTATCTCTCATTAAAGCGTTATTAAATTCCGTGCCAGGGTCTGAGCTAATTTTTCCGGGAACACCATAGAATGAAAAATACCTAATAAGAGCTCTAATAACTTCAGGTGTCGAACGGTTTGCAATCTCTATTGCTTGCCCTACTTTGCTAAACGCATCTATAATAGTAAGGAAGTATGTGCCCTTTATAGTAAATAAATCGATAAAAAGTTCCTGTAAGGGTTTTGTTTGAGTCTGTGTTAACTGTAATACTGGTTTTAGTGGTTTTCGGTCGTATTTCATTTGTTTACACGCCTCACATGCGTTAATCAGCGTCGCTACGGTAAGATCCATATTAGTCCAAAAATAGGTACGTCTTAAGTGTACCAAAGTTTCCTTAATACCCCGGTGGCAAGTTTTGCCATGGTGGTATTTTAGGACTATGTCCCGTTGTTCATTTTCGTCGTCTACATAAATTACTCTCATAGTGCATTCAAAAAACTTCACAGTACCCTTTTTAAAAAGCGTTATAACAGCTTCCGTAAATTCTTTACGATGGGTTTCGTCCTCAAAATAAATGAAATGTTTTACTTTTGGTCTGGTATATTTTATTAAAAATTGTTTTATTAGGTCCGGTCTCCCCACAGGTAAATGGACTTCCAAAACTCTCTGCTTGTGCCTCGAAAGGTCCTTAACAGCTGTTTCGTTTCGGTTCCATGTGTGGACAAGAATTTGGTTAGGCTTATTATCTATTGCCTCGCTCAGAATGGGAATGCCGTCTGTTTCCGTGTCTACCGCTGAGTGAGCAGTTTCGGTACTGCTGCTCATTGGTCTTTCCGAAGCTGTGGTGGTACTGCTAGTTGGGCTTTGTACTGAAAATGGGGATCGAGGTCTATTTTTGCCTAATGAGGGAATGCTCAAGGTTGCTTCTGAATCCGAAGAAATCAGGATCGGACTAGCGCTACGTTCCCGTGAGGCTTCCCTGTTATGTTGCCTACCTAGTCTTTCAATGTCACCGGTTAACTCTTGAATATAGTCTTGTAACCGCTCATTGTTATCTACATTAGCTTTCATGGATTCGTTCCCATCTTTATCGAGGGCGTTAAGTTTTATACGCGACAGCGCATCGGCGTTGCTATTTTGCGACCCCTTTCGATAGAATATATCATAGTCAAACTCTCCCAAACGTAGTTTCCACCTGGTGAGTTTACTATTTGGCTCTTTGATAGAATTTAGCCAGGCCAGTGGTCGATGGTCGGTGTAAATGGTAAACTTCCTACCATACAGGTATGGGCGGAAGTGTTTGGCTGCCCATACGATTGCCAATAACTCTTTTTCGATAGTACTGTACCGAGTTTCAGGATCGTTTAAAGTCCTGCTAGCATATGCAATCGGCTTGTCACTACCAATGGGTCCCTGGGAAAGGACAGCGCCTAATGCGTAGTTTGACGCATCTGTAGTTAACACGAAAGGCTTTGTGAAATCAGGGAACTGTAATAGGGGGGCGTTGACTAATAGTTCTTTACATTTTTGAAAGGCCGCTACATATTGGTCTGTAATTTCCACTTTATTTCTTTTCTTTAAACAAAATGTCAAGGGCTGCGTAATCTTAGAGAAATCCCGTATAAACTTCCTATAATATCCTACCAAACCAAGAAAGCTCTTAATTTCAGTGGGTGTTTTCGGTAGTGGGAACTCTAGTACCGCTCGAATTTTATCGTCGTTTGGCTTAAGGCCATTTTTTGTTATTCCGTGTCCTAAGTAAAGAACTTCTCGTCTAAAAAATTCGCATTTGTCCAAGGTGACCTTGAAATTTGTTTCCCTTAGTCGATCAAATATTTTTCGTAATTTCTCCACGTGTTCTTGAAGGCTAGAAGAGTACACGATGATATCATCAAGGTATACTAGGCAATGTATACCTTGAAGACCTCTGAGCACATTGTCCATAGCCCTCTGAAAGGTGGCCGGGGCTGTCTTAAGGCCAAATGGCATCCTAGTGAATTCATAATGTCCTGACTGAGTGGTGAAAGCGGTTTTATGTTGGTCGGCTTTATTAACCTCTACCTGGTGATATCCGCTTGCCAAATCAAGCGTAGTGAAGTAAACTGACTTTCCTAGTTTATCAAATAGATCCGTTATGTTGGGCAAAGGGTATTTGTCATCTATCGTTATTTCGTTAAGCCGTCGATAGTCAATCACCATCCTAAACTTATTTTCGCCAGAGGCATCTGCCTTTTTGGGCACTAAATGTACCGGGGCACTCCACGGGGAGTGTGATTCTTGGATGACGTTGTCTTTGAGAAGTTTATCTACTTGTCGCTGTATTTCTTCGTTTTGAGTAGGAGGGTGTCGGTAAGGCCTCACATAGATCGGGTCTTCGTGCTTCGTTCTGATGCTGTGTTTTACATGGTTTGTAAAAGAGAGCGGTATATCTTCGCAGTAAAATATATCTCTGTACTCGTAACAAAGTCGTTCTATACATTCTCGTTCCTCTCGATTCGTGTGGTCTAGACGTAATTTCGATAAATTTTGTTTAAGTAAATCGTCTATGTCAAAATTGTCAGAAATGTTGTTAACCTCACACTCATCGCAATTGTATTCCTGAACTTGTAATGGTTTTGAAAAAGTCAAAGTTACCTTTTCTTGAGAAGCATTTTGTATGATTGTATGCGCAAATGAATTGGCGCACCTAACTATTGCTGTGGGCATTCGCACGTCCTTTCCAAACTCAATAAAATCTATTATTCCGTCACCATTTTGCAAATCAGTCGGTACTTTCACACGTGTTTCGGATCGGGGTTCTAGACTTATTTCGTATGGGGGGTTGTAGATTATGGGTATATCTGTGTCACGCGTTCGCAACACTTGATTTTTCATATCTATTGTCGCATCAAGTTGTTTTAATAGATCTGATCCTATTAAGCCGTCGTATCGGCTATCTACATTATAGACGTAGAACTTATGTTTGGATGTACTTTTGAATGTTTTCAAAAGGGGAATGTGTATGACTTCGTCATGTCTGCTCCGCGCGTGAGTGCTTATGACCTCAAATGGTTCATAGTATTTATAATCAGAAAAAAATTGAGAAGCCTTTGCTGGACTTATGAAAGACCTAGTACTGCCAGTATCAATCATAAAACGTGATCCTATTTCTGGAATTTCTATGTGTGGTAGCTTTAATATACCATCACAATTTAATTGAACTACTTCGGGTGGTCTGTCTTCGAGGCTGGTTCGGGAAAATTTTTATTTTCCAAATTTTCCGGGTAAGTGATAGCTAATTCAGGTGACTCTACCAAATAATTATCAACGTTTTCAGTATTCCCTACGCATTCATTGTATGAATAATTTTCATCGTAACAGGCTTGGTCGTTATAGCCGTCGAAAGCATCTAACTCGTTACTATAGAACACGTTATTCATATCCGGTGGATTAGATAACATGTTTTGTCTCAAGGGGGCTGCTGTACGCATAGATACATCAGTATTATATTGGGGTTTCTGGACTTGTGGTTGTGGCGGAATGCCAAACCGGAACTGATTTGGTTGGTTCATAGTGAACCCAGGTGATGGTCTATTAAAGTTTTGAGGGGGCCGAAATCCTTGCTGCTGGTAAGGGTTACCGCCGAATCTGAAACCTTGTTGATAAGGGTTACCTAACCTGAACCCTCCTTGTGGGTTTTGTGGTACCCCAAATTTAAAATTTTGCTGTGGCGTTTGTTTCTGGTTACTAAACCTAAGGCCAGAGACAGGGTATGGCTGAGTGAATTTATTTTGAGGATAAAAATTAGGTTTGAACCCTACATTCTGTGGAACCCCAAATTTAAAATTTTGTGCCGGGGTCGTGTTCTGGGCAAAAATAGGCTTAGAACCTTGAGGCCCTTGAAAGGGTGACAGCTGTTTAAAATTTTGTTGCTGCTGTGGTGGGTTTGATTTCTTATTTTTGGCATTATATTGAAATAGGAAATTCACTTCTTCTGTTACAATACTCAGAGCCTGCTCCAAGGTTGTGCAGCCTTTGAGACGTGCAATACGTATCATGTCCTCGGGTAGGTTATACAAGAAAACATTTAGAGACGCTTCATCATAGATAATCATCTTGGCTCGTTTCAAGTTAACATCTGTAAGTCTATTAACCTTTGACATAAGGGTGCTTCGAACTTGTTGCACCCTGTTACAAAAATCTGAGTATGATTCTCCTTGTTTAATTTTTAAAGTGTCTAACTCAATCGCAACACACTCTTCCGACCGCGGGTCACCGAAATGTTGGATGAACAACTCCTTTACACTTAGCCAGGTATCTACGTCTTCTCTTTCACTGAGTAGAGCCGCAGCTCTCCCAGCGATCCTACTCGTAATCGCATGAAACACATATAAATCTTGGGCCGGGTTTTCCTGGCCTCTAAAACGCGTAATGACATATTCACACTTACTTATAAATAGGTTAAGCAATTTTTCCTCCCCTTCAAACTTGGGGATGATACACAAAATATCTTTCGGAATGATTTGGATTTCCGCCATAATGTTTACACAAAATTAGAGCAATAAAATGATTAATAAACGAAAATCAGTTAACACTACCGTTATCCTAGCGATTTGGTCCAGAATAACGTTATATACTTAATACAGCCCAAAGGAATAGATTGGGAAGAGACGGGAAGTGAAAAAGTTTACTCACACTCCGCTCCGCTCCATATCCTCCAAGGATAGCTGCTTTGAAGATCCTCGACGCACCGCCGTGTCCACTCACTTATTTATTTGGTCCGAGGATATCCGTGTCCAGGATCCGAAGCCGCACCACGACCGATTTTGTGCCGAAAGCAACAGCCTGCGAATAGGATCTATACGAATATCCTACCGGCTGCGCCAGTAAGATTTTGGTGACACGCGAGGATTAAAAAAATACAATAAAATTAATACATTTATTGTACCGTTTACAATTGAATCTTAGAATCGACTGAATATAATTAATTAATATTTTTAAGACGGACACTCGCAGGCACCATCTTATCGTAGAGACAAGTCATAACATCCCTTTGCTGTGTCAGCGTCTAGAGACGCACGGAGACAACATCGCGTGGGCGAACAGTGGGAATAGGGTGCATAACTATGTACAGTGGTGGCCCAGTGGTGGCCCAGTGGTAACAGCCGCGACTTATCGAGTTGTAGGTCGTAAGTTCGAACCCAGACAGGCATCTTTGTGTAAATTATTTCATCACCACTGCTCTCAAAACGGTGAAGGAAAACATCGTGACGAAACCGGCATGTCCTAGAACCAAAAATTCGAAGCTACCTATTACGAGTATAATAAATGTTACAATGTATTAAAAATACTAATATTATAAAAGGAAAGAGCGAATTTTGTAGGTATTGGAGAGGGTAATCTCCGGAACAAACATCTCCTTATTTAAAAAAATATTTCACTATTTGAAAAGGTACCTACATTATTCCAGATGGACGTAGGGTATATATTATTATGTAAATATATACAAAATAAGTACTTAATAATACTAATGAAATCTTGAATTCATGCAAGCCTAGTACTTTTTAACCGACTTCCAAAAAGGAGGAGGTTCTAAGTTCGTCGCGTGTTTTTTTTTTTTTAAATTAAGTTTTTCTGCCGATTTATCCGTCAATTGTGGACCGATTTTGAAAATTCTTTTTTTTATGAAAGGGTGTGCTCCCAAGTTGGTCCCTTATAAATTTTATTAACTTTGCTTGGGTAGTTTTTGAGTAAGCTTCAATAATACGTATTTTTCCCACTTAATATATGTGGATGATATTATGATGATAACTTCCTGTCACTGTTATTTACAAAGCAGGTAGTGATAGGCGAATTTGTGTGGGGTGGAGGTAAAAAGTGAAAAATATTTAAAAAAAAAATACATTTCACTAACAAAAAAAAAAACACAACGAAGTGATATTTTTTTTTTTTTTCACTTTGTAGTGTTTTTTTGGTAGTCGGTTGTTTTTTTTTTAATTTTTTTTTTGTTAGGTTACTGCTCAGAACTTGTGCAAAACGTGTCGTGAGCAGAATACCGTTTTTAAATTTCACCCGTGCGAAACCGGGGCGGATCGCTAGTAATAACTATAGGTAGAACTAAATAAAAATTACAAAATGGTGTAATAATAAAACATTTATTTCAAAAATCACAGAGATCGTATGTATTCACATCAAGTTTTTACTCTAAGTACAGTCAGCAGAACAGAAATGGAATTTCCAATTCAAGAATTGAAGGAAAAGACAGAAAAAAATCAAACTTGATGAAGGAAAGCTGTAAATAAATATTAAAACATTTTTAAGTGTGTAATCTAAGTAAGTCTGTGATCAGCAAAATCGATCAAAAATGCTGCCAACTGTACAATATATAATTATATAGTTTAATTGTATGTATGTACAAAATAACCTTAAAAAATAAAATCACAAAATAATATCTTAACATCTTAAAATCCAGTCGCAAAATCAGACAAAATACAAATAAAAAATATCAGTTTCTTTTTAATTCTGTCAAGTATAATAAGTCCCTGAACCTTTTAAATAATTTTGTCAAATAAATAAATTCATTGATTGTCGAGATAATGCTAGAAATAGAAATTCAGATTTGATGAATCAAGTTTTTCTAACTGAATAGACAGCTGTGCTGCTGGGGAGTTTGTTGCGCCACTTCTTCCCAGCTAAAGCACTAGGAAGTGGTGAAGGGCGAGCGTTTTGGGGGACTGTCTCATGTAATTTTGACGTTCAAAAAGTGCTGATTCTAGCCTAGTTTGAATAAATGACTTTTGATTTTGTTTGTTATACATTTTCTCAAAAACTGCTCATCAAATATCGATTAAACTGTCACTATTGTATAGTTCACATACACAATTTAATTTTATTTTTATAGGTCGTAAGAGGCGGCTGAATATCTTTATGGCATTACAAATCAAGTTTTTTAAATATATTAAGTACTTATATAAATTACTTTGTTGTATACATTATAACTTAGGGGCTAACAATAAGTTAAGTTATTAAACGTCACTTAATAATAGGAACATCGAGATTAAATCGGCGGGTAACGTTTCTAGTCAAAATGTTGATGTTTTTGCGCTGTAACAAAGAAATAATAAAGTTGTTAATAATGTAACATAACTTAACATCACGCCGTAGGCAGAGGTGTACTTATAGTACAACCACATTTCGCCAGTTATATTTAAGTCCCATGTACTAGGGGGTGAGCCTATTGCCATCAACCGGGTATAAATCAAGACTCTGGGGAGCTACTGAAAAAATCCTGATGGATAAACCCATTTACACTTTGCCCTGGGAATCGGAACCGGTACCTCATGATCAGCAGTTGCGTTTGCGACCACTAGACCAAGTAGATTAATAACCTTTTTTTTTAATTTTAATTGGTCTACTATGTACCTACACCTATATACACGCAATAGTGTACACCCATACTTGAGGTCGATTGTACTCCCCCATGCTCGGGGATTTTTTGGTAGATGCGACAGTTACTGTCGCTCAAGGGCGGATTCAGGGGCTCATGCCCCCCTGCAAACTGTTTAAGTAAAATAAAATACAAATCGTCTGAATGAACTGGCCTGAATGCATATCTATCTAGACATTGCTTTAACATAACAGCCACGCGGGTTGACCGAAGGTTAAGCTACGGTTGCCGCGGTCGGTTTGTGGATGGGTGACCATTTCGAGACCCCCCCGTGCCTCGGAAAGCACGTTGACCCGTTGGCCCCAGCTGTCGTTACGGGTAGTTCGAAGCCCAGAAGTCTGTCAACCAGTCTTACCAGGGGGTATCGTGTTACCCAGGAACTGGGTTGTGGAGGTCAGATAGGCAATCGCTCCATGTAAAAAACCTGGTATTCAGCTGCATTCGGTAAGACTGGAAGCCGATCCCAAAATAATTGGGAAAAGGTTAGGCAAATTGATTGGTAGGTTACCAAGTACTTTTTCGGATGAAATCTTAGTTGTTTCTGTGCCATTTATAAAAAAGTATAATTATAATCAGCCTAAATAGTTCCCTCTGCTTTGACACAGACCTCCTCACTGAGAGAGAGTGAGCCGTAATCCACCACGCGCGCACAGTGCTATAATTATTATAGTTGGTAAATGTCACAAATGTCTTCGTATTTTTAGTTCATATTTATTTCCTTCACCATGTAGAAAAAAAATGAAAACTCACCATTATACTTTGGATGGTCTAAGAGGGTAAACGAAGGTCGGCTGTATGTCTTTGCCGTACATGTTCTTAGCTATGCAGGTGAAGTTACCCATGTCTGTCCATAGCAGAGGGTTGATGAGGAGGTCGCCAGAGGGCAGCACCTGTTGAGGAAAGAAATTTATTAGGAAAATATTCACAGTGTATTCTTTGGGGGACCGTTTTAAAAAGATTTTTAGAAATAAATTATGCAAGTTTCTAGCGCTTGAAGACTGAAAGTCAAACAGTTGGCTGTCTAGTATTAATTACACTGATTTCAATTTGACTGAAAATACATAGTATAGGTATATTTGAGTTAAGCAGCGCCATCTATATTTCGTTAACGACAAAGAGCACGCAACAAACCGTGAAAACGGTTTTGCGGGGCATAGATTTTTATAAACTTTGTTCATGATAAATAAATAAATAATAATAGTAAACAAGGCGGTTGCGTGCTATGATAATATGTTAAGTTTCATAATTTACTTTTTTTATAATAAGTTTTTTTTGTAAGCTGGAAGCCACCCAACCTGTCATCGATTAGTAGGTAAAAATATTGTATTTTCTCCTTACCCGTATCCTAGAGTTTCCAAACACGAGCTCGTCATTGTTATCTTGCCAGAAGACCTGGGACTTGCTGACGCTGTCCACTCGGCATGGCAGGACGACATCAGAACCGATGTTTTGGAAGATGTTCGTGTAGTAAGAAGTGATCACTGGTTTCGCTGGCATACGGTATAGTTTCTGTAGGGTAAGGAGGTTCTCTTCTTCGCTTCCTGGAAATAAAGATTAAACACCCTTTAGAAATAACTTCAAATGTAAACATAACGATAAACAATTGCCATGATAATAATAAAAATTCGAAAAGTATGAAACTTTCAAATCGCTTAAAATCATCTAAGCAGCGCCATCTGTTGTTGAATAGTAGAACCATAAGTTCTATTGATTTCAACTGCTGTACGTAGATGGGGTTGATTGCAATGTTGCGACATGGCCAGTTTTAGCTTAAAAAAACATGTTTTATTTTTTTACTAGCTGGCACGACATTAAGTTCGTTTCAATCATTCATGCCAAATTCCCATAGTATATGTATAAATTTTCCCAGCAACTTTCAATATTTTTCTATCCGTAAGAATGCGATTCGGACTATTAGGTACGAATATTTTAAAACAATAAACAACCAAGCCGGTCCAGCCGTTCTCAAGTTATGCGCTTACCAACAAACGAACATCATTTCATTTTTTATTATATACTTAGATATAAAATAGTTACCTTCAACAGTAAAAACAGTCGTCGAAGCAGTTTTCTGATTAAGCGCAGAGGTGCCCACACATGTGAAAACGTCACCGTTGTTCGATGACGTCACGATTAGTTTGCTGTCCAGTTGAGCGAAGCTTGAGGGGTCAGCGGGCAGGATGTCGTTGCTTTCCACATCGTACTGAAAAATACATTAAATAAAAATTAGATTAATCATAATTACTGTAATTATGGAATTCTGAATCAAAAACCTTCTGAATATGTCTGATGTGTGTTATTAGACAATATTCCTTATCGAGTTTTGTCTTATTATTTATGTATTTGAAATGGACCAAAAATTCGATACAAGGATTCAAAATTAAAATATTTTATTTCACATAAACCTACAGGGGCAGTTTACCTCGGCATGAATGTAAAATATTAATGAAATGATGAAATCATTTGAGGCTTATGAGTATTTCAAGATTATTTAGAAAAAAAAATACTACATTTCCAGTTAACTCACATCAAGAACAGGCTCTCCATTCTTCATCCACTGCACGGAGGGCGCCGGTTTGCCGAGCACCTCACATTCTAACACCAGGCGGGTCCCTGGCTCGAACTGGACAGTCTCTGGGGGCGCAGTCCTGATGCGGACCATGTCGCGGAGGTGACGCCTTCTCGGGGTTACTACTGGAATGAAGAAGGGTAACGGTTGTAGAAGAAGTCTTCTTTCCTAGTTCATGGTGTTCTTTAAATTTGTTGTGCCATGTTGCCACGTTAATGGCAGCGTCAAGTGCAGGTGTACTTTTGACATTCCAGCAAGTCGGTGGTTTTAAGAATGTCTGAAGATAAAATTGGTAGTTTGAGACCCTAATACATGAAGAATAGAACTGGTTGTTATGGTATGCTTGAAGGAGACCCTTGCCCAGCTGTGGATGTATTTCGGTCGAGTGATGGAGAACATGATGATGATATCAAGAACCCAAAGGTGACATCACAGGACTTTTTAAATATATAGTAATAGTATGTGATTCTAATAACTTCTCAAGGATATAAAACCCATATTAGATATTATCAGGGTATTATTTGCAAATGAATGTATCGTTAAGTAGGTAGTCTGAATGTAGTGTTGATTTTGACCCAGAGATCGTTTAAATGTGAATCTCTAAGTTCATCTGAACGGCCTAAACCCTTTAAATTACATACAGGTAAGCTATTACACATAAATTACGCTAGTAATCGGATAAAAAATCTCACAAAGGACACACACTGGAACAAAAAACTGAACTCAAAAATATTCATGTTCCATTTTGGAGCTACGCTAGTAATCGGATAAAAAAAATCTCACAAAGTTACACTGGAATAAAAAACTGAACGCAAAAATATTCATGTTAAATTTTGGAGCAGACAAAAAAATTGACATTCAAATAATATGAAGAATAAATGCCCAGATGTAGGTATAATATTATACCTACACATAAGTATATCGTACAGTTGGAGCCGATAAATCGATTGAATTGCAAACCTCGCCAGTCTACAGTCAAGCCATTACAAAGTATAATCAATCATTTCAGAGAATATTTTAAAGTTTTCATATATCTCTCGCCAAGATCTGAATAAAACAGTTTTTATTTTAGCATTTTTTGTTGAAATTTGTGATATATCCATTTTGATTTCAGCTTGGAAATGTCACTTAAATGTGAGGCCATTTTTGGGGATAAAGTTTGAGAAACATAATATTTAAAATATTATCATATTTTGTAGTAAAATGGGTTAGCAACTTGGTTTTTATTCGGTATGAGAATAGTTTTACCGTAAGGAACTACAGTATGATTCGAAGATAATTATGAGGAAACATTGAGTCGTAATACTTTGGTATTATAAGGTATGGTAAATTATAAATGAAAAAATCGGAACGAAGGAGTAGGTTACGATTGTTTCTACTTTCACTTTTATTCATAGGGTCGGTTCGTTTTATCCACTTTACAATTAAATCATCTACATTATTCCTGGCTCAAGACGGCTTTAACTGGATGTATTGGATATTATATAAAGCTACCTAACTACATTTTTCAATGGAAATCATGATGATGATGAAAGAAGACTAAAATAAAGTTCAATCTGCTTAACGCTAGGAAGCGTCACCGGAGGAGGACTTAGCTCAAGCTTGGAACTTGTATTATAACAGTTATTAAGCTAAATAAATTCCCTTGATAACCTAATTATATTTAACTCCACGATACTAACCATAGTCACGGCTCCAATTCCAAAATCGCTCAACTCACAAAATGGCGACAGGGAAGTCATAAAAGTCAAATCAGTCAGAATAAATCAATACGAAATATTCGTGAAAATGGCGATGATTTCATATGGCGCCTTTTGAATACGATTTTAATTTTTTGACCCCTTTTTTTACTTCTGTTGGGCGTTTGTCATTATCATTACCATGTTATATTATGGAGGGTAATCATATTCGAAGGTTTTGGGTAACGATCCATTGAAAAGTTTAATCTGTCTTAAGTTGTTGGCATAATCTGCCTTATGATAATAAAAATAATGTCGCTACATCTTTACTAATATGTATAAAGCATTATAAATACAGAAGTAACTTTGTCTGTCTGTCTGTTAGCTTATTACACATTACTAATTTCCGACCTCCACGAGTTTGAAGCTCGTCCTTTACTAAATTATTATTGTTCGTTTTGCGTGTGAATGTGGGTGGCTGTAAAAGTAGGGGAAGACAAAAGAAACGATGGATGGACTGTGTGGAAGATGATATGGATAGAAAATGAATGACTACCGATATGACGACTAATAGAGAAGTTTGGAAGAAGAAGACATGTTGCGACCCTCCCAAATAAATTGGGATAACGGGGAGAATAATGATGAGCCTGCATATTTAGCAATGAAGTAGGTAAATGTGAAATTTAAATAACTTACCATTGGGTTGTATGTTGTTGTCTAATCCTTTTCTGCTGTCCGCAACGTGTGCAGTCGCGAAAGTGCACAGCAGCGACACTAAGAGAGCGGCGAGTAGCGAAAGTGAGTTCATCATTGTTGCTATTCGATAATAGATGTCGCCAGTCGAGTATTTAGTTGCAGCCTGCAAAAGAAAAAAATGTATCGTTAGTTCACTGCAATTAGACCAAATAATAGTTTTAAGATTTAGGACAACTTGTTCCCGAAGTATTATTCTGATAAGATCCTTGATGAATAATAAAGTTGGGATTAATATTATAGAGCTTTCTAGCAGAACCTTCGGATAATGTTTTCAAGTTCAAAGCAACGTGTATCTACACATACAAGACCATACCTACTAGTTCTTGCAGTAATAATATGAAATGAAATGAAAATATAGTTTATTCTGTAAATAGGTTATCGGAATCACTTTTACACGTAATATAAAAAATATAATAATAAGATAGATGCAGTCCACATTTCCTATCTGAGTTTATTGCGCCATTTCTTCTTAGGGGGTAGCTCAAAGAAAAAATGGTAAATAAAGTAAGTCCAGACAAAATCTTGGTCAGATTTATTATTAGTGATTTCCTTTATTTTATTTATTATTATTAGTGATTTCCTTTATTTTATTTATTATTATTAGCGATTTCCTTTATTTTATTTATTATTATTAGTGATTTCCTTTATTTTATTTATTATTATTAGTGATTTCCTTTATTTTATTTATTATTATTAGTGATTTCCTTTATTTTATTTATTATTATTAGTGATTTCCTTTATTTTCCTTTATTTATTAGTGATTTTTTTATTAGCGTCTGAAAATGTATTTTGAGATATAATATGCATAGGTGGCCGCTAAACACATGGGCCAGTATCATTTTATCCTCTGTTCCTGAAAACCTGATCGAAGTTCTGGTAAGTAGGAAAATCGACTGTAAACATTTCATGTTAGCTACTGATTGTGAAACAAAAAGATTAAATATTTTTGCTTCCAGAAACCGCAGATTACTGAAATAAAACTAATTTCAGACCTATTTCACCAACTCCAGATATGTTTCGGTTAACTCATTTGACAGGTTAATCTGCCTAGACTTTTCCTAACTATATGTTGGGGTCGGCTTCCAGTCTAACCGGATGCAGCTGAATACCAGTATTTTGTATGGAGCGACTGCCTATCTAACCTCCACAACCCAGTTACTGGGTAACACGATACCCCTTGGCAAGACTGGTTGTCAGACTTTCGGGCATCTGACGACCCGTAACGACTGTCAAAGATCTACGAATGACAGCCGGGACCAAATGCTTAAAGTGCTTCCCGAGGCACGGAGAGGTCTCGATGTGTTATGGATGGTCACCCATCCACGGACCGACCTCGGTAAGCGTTACTTAACCTTGTAGATGGACCCGTGTGGCTGTTATTATTTTGCCACGATTCCTCTGATAGATATACTAGTAGGTATAAACTGTGCCGTTGAAGCTTATTCCCAGTTTCTCTAAATGCACCTAGATGCAATACCTATTTATTTTACACGCGTTTTCAATCAGCGCTTATATCATATGAAACATGTGTTACCGATCGTGGATGACGAGATTCTATGATTTCTCATGAAGATTAGAATTATAGCGCTTATTTGAGCTTGTATTTGCTGCTGGGTAGTTTGTTGCGTCACTTCTTCTTCCCAGCTAAAGCACTAGGAAATGATGAAGGGCGGGCGTTTTTGGGGGACTGTCTTATGTAATTTTGACGTTCGATAAGTGCTGATTGTCAGCCTAGTTTCAATAAATGACTTTGAATTTAATTACTGAGTAATCCTAACTACTATTATAATTGCGAAAGTGAGTTTGTTTATTTGTTACGCTTTCACGCTAAAACGTCTGAACGGATTTGGATGAAATTTCTTTTTATCCCGATGTTCCTACGGGGTCGAGACTTATGCGGGTGAATCCGAGGGGTGAAGCTAGTCTGTAGTAGTTCAGAACACGGTCCTGTGAAAATACTGATCAACCGATTTCAAAAGTTTTCCGTCGCTAATTTACTTGTTTTGCTTTTAAACTTGTAACGGCTTTTCTATATTTTCACAGAGTTAACTTTTTTTAAATCTATCTATAGGTAACTATACTAAGTTGAAGAGTGAGTATGTTTGTTTTTTAAACGCTCTAATCTTTGGAATTACCAGTAGGATTTGCTATAATATTTTTGCATTTGATAGCCCTTACCCTTAGGAGCTGAGCAAAAAGAAAAAAGCGAAAACGAATAATATCGCAGCCAGGCAATACGATGTGACGGGGGTGAGTCCGGGTACAAGAAATTTCACTCAGAAGAAGTCGCGGGCAGAAGCTAGTATTAGGATATTTACGAAAATAAAAAAATTGTGGCATCTCCTTGAATTAATTCCGATGAAATGGATGGCTCAGTGGTGAAGGCTCTTTGCGGTACGGGTCGCGGTTTCGATATTTGCAACCAATAAAAAGTTTTGAAACCTACAGATTTAAAGCGGTTGAATTTGAGAGTTGTACGTTCGGATCCTGAGAAGGTATTTGTGTGTGGGAGCCATAAACTCACCAGAACGCCTATTCTGTAAAAAAAAATACGGTGAAGACCGTGGTGAAGGTGAAATGAGCTGTCATGCCACCTAGGGTTTCAGTTTCACATTATTGATCAATTCTAAAAAACTCAATTCAAGCTCACTTTACTTAAGCTTTCAAAATCTGTGACTATGAGTCGGGTTGGCGCGTTTCAATTCGTTATTTGGACATATTTTTAAATGTTTTTAAGTTATTATTGTTATACGATGCGGTGCAGTGCGGGCCGCCATAATGTGCGCGGACGTTTAGAATATATAGGTACCTTCTTTGAGATATTTCTTGTTATCATCAGTGAATTTTGTGTCACGATTGGCCGCCTGTACATGATACAGGAGAAATGCTATTGAAGAGAAACGTTTTAAAAATGACGAATAGGGAAAACTTTAGTTACGATAAAATAGTTAGACATATTATCAGAATTCCTGCGATAATGTTATCGATAAATCTGACAGTGATTAAGTATGATAAAATTGATTATTCGAATACTTGGTATGTTTTTAAGCATGGCGATCTTGCTACTCGTAACCGTGACTGCAGATCGACGCCGGTCGGGTTCGATTCCCAGGTTGTGCAAAGTGTTATTAGGAATTTTTCAGTAACTCAGTATCAGTCTGGAATCTGAATTTCTGCCCAACAAATGACAATAGGTTCACTCTCTAATACCGACTACATACCTAACGGGGGTAATGTAGATGTTGGTGAGAGAAGAGCCAGGAATAACTCGTGTATGATATACCTCTGCCTATTCCTTTGGCATACTGGCGTGATGTATTGTTATAAAGATACTATAGTAAAGAGGAATGTGCCGACTCAAACAAATGCAGGTGACACAATTCCAGGGTCCCATAATTCTTTCATGTGTGCGAGGCGTCACTGTGCGTCAGTCTCTTCGTCTGAATCAACCCTAAATTGATTCCAATTTAAATTGGGAACACGTCACTAAATGATGATGGCCGTCATTGTAAAACAGTGGATGTGCTTTATGATCTAAATAGTGACCATGACGAAATTGTAATGACGTATGAAAGTAACCGATCTCGTGACGAGATTTGATTAAATACATAGCTATTTCAACATGGATGATGTAACCAATATTTTGATTTAATTGAGTGTCCATGGAATTTCTTGCCCGTTCTTCTCCATAGGTACCTACTACGCTTTGGAATGGGCAACTAGCTTCATCTTTCTGACTGACAGACTCCTTGACAATTCAAAATTGCTTAAATAATTTAATAGAAATAAATTCTTTGTGTTTGAGTCAAAGATGAGATAGTCGGCTACTTTGACAGCTAGGCTAACCAGTAACTATTTACCCAGGGTGCGCTTAAAAGGAGGTATTAACACTTGTTATCTTTAAATGGATAATAACGTCAAGAAAGACAGTGTGAGGAAAACCAGAGAGCCTAAACTGACAATCGCTTTCAAAGCGTCTCGCATTTCTTCAGCGACTTTCGACGGAATTGATATAAGCATTTGGGTAACTTTTGACGTTTTCATTATCGTTGTCGCTGATACTTTATCGCTGATTGAGTGACACTTTGTCTAGGTCCTCTAGACTTAATAATGGTCTGACATCGTCGAAAATAGTGAGCAAGCATGGTGACCAATGCTTGTTCTTTTTCTTTATGAGAAGAGGCCTTTGCTATAGCATTATCATGTTTCCACTTCTGGAACACAAGACTCCTGTCTTCGAGAGGCTGTATATCCACCACGCGGGCCCGTGCGGGTTGGTAGACGTCACATGTCTTCGAATTTTAGGTTCTAGGACATGCCGGTTTCCTCGCGATGTTTTCCTTCACCGTTTAGAGAGCAGTGGTGATGAAATTCTTTACATAAAGTAAAGCGCCTACCCGAGTTCGAACCCATGACCTACGACTCGAAAGTCGGGCAGTTTATACCACCGGGCCACCACTACTTTGACTAGTATGCATTACACATACATGATGATCACAGAGTAACTTCGAATATTGTTTTATAGACTAATTATGTCGTAATGACGTAAAACGGGTCAGTGATCGCAATATTATTATTAGCACATAGAAAACTGTCTAGCCCTTGATATAAAAAAAAAACAGTTAGTCACTTTTCGCGACAACTGCGGTATGAGACAAAATCTATTTTTACAAAAATATCTATGATTTTCCGAGAAAAGTTGACTCAATAGAGGAAAACTGATAACTGTATGCAAAAAAAAAAAAAAAAACATAAATAATATTTCAGGAAGAAAAATTTAATGAGGAATATCATTTACACGGTCCAAGCTACCGGTGGTCAGTGCTCTAGAGAGAGGAAGCTCCTAACAATACGCACCGTGTCAAGGAGTACCGTTTTGTGTATCAAGTCCTTGATGCAAGTGATTAATGATAGTCTGTACAGGAGTTTACCAATTAGTCTGAATTATACGGACTAATTTAAAAGGCTGTCTGCAACTTGCATGTGCCTACTTACAATATTAAAAGTTATTGATTGGCATCAAGTGGTATCAAATAGATTAAACGCAAAGGATTGATATTAAAATACTACTTATACTGTGATATCGTATTGTAGGTTCTGGTTTCATAAAACAATACAAAATTGCCGCATGAGAAAATACTAAATTATGCAATTAATTAATAAAATAACAATTACCTATCTAACGATTTGTGTAATCAATAATATCTAGAGTGTAACACAGTGTTACAGTGACAAAATTACGAACCGCATTTTTTTTTCGAATGTTTCGAATATTAAACAGAGTATTTCCCTACATAAGTATAATTTACGTTTCTCTCTACCAACATTTTTTTTTAATGTCAATAAATTAAAATCAATCACTTCCTGCACGCGTACATTTTTGAAACACTGCATAAATTAGTTAGTAGGCTAGGTAGATACAGCAGTCTGTGTCCACGGTATGTAGGTACACTTAGTCATAATTCAGTAGCTACAAGTCCGTGCCAGTTGTTAGCGCTACGATATGTACCGACGGCGCGTGTATAGTATCAAATGGTATTTTTATTTGATAATTTGTCACATTTGTTTTTTTTTTTGTATAAAGTTTTTTTTTCTTTTAAAATTTAGACTTATAATGCAGGAAAATTAAGTGAAAATGAATGAGTTTTGGGTTAGATTTTTTGTGATTCTTTTTGGGGAAAAAAATGTGCAACATTTTTTTTTCCGTAAAAATATTTTTATCACAATATTAATTTAGAATTGATTGAATACAATATTTAATCACAATTGTAAATCACAAAAAATAAATGTATAAACAAAAAAAAACCCAAAAAAGAAAAATAATCGAAAAATAATTACAAAATTAATCGTAAAAAACACCAAATTAATCATAAAAACTAACCTTATTAATCTCGTTCGCACAAAACACACGATCAAATATAAAAATATAAAATTGCTTGAGCTCTTATCCGTTTGGGAGTAGGTATAGGAGTATGGACAATTCCTTTTTGCCACCCCTTATATATGGTTCGGATCGGTTAACTGAATTGAGTACTCTGTGGCCTCAACGTGCTTTCGCGAGAGAATTTTCTTGTTAAGCTTTTATATATGTAGTGTAATTGAAAAATTAAATTCTGATTATTTTTTTGTTGATTTGTTGATAGGAAATGTTAAAGTAGTTGGATTATGAATTTGAGATTGTTTTATGTTTTTTTTGATTTGTGATTATTATGTTGCGTTGCTATTTAGTGGATTTTATTTTTCGATTATTTGTAAAAAGAGAGAGAGTAGTTTACGTTAATTTGAATGTTAATAAAAATGGGAAATTATTTTATGATTTCTTTTTTCGTGAGGATTATGTTGCGTTGTTAGAGGAATGAAAAGGAATTTATTTTAATTTATGTAAATTGTATTTCAATTTTTCTTGTACTGTTTTGTATTATCTTTTATGGGGAATCGATTATGTTTTGAGTTCTCATTCAGTTATTATTCGCTATTATTATCATGTCGTTTACTTCACCGTAATAATTAAACAATTAAACTGCATACTTGGATTTCTGGAAATTTTATTTAGAATTTACCGACTTTTCCTCATAGTTCTTCTTAAGACAAGGATCTTTACAAATTTATTTAATTACTACTTAGAATGATTACTGTACGTCTGGATGACGGGAATCCCACAAATCTGTTCCCCTATCTCTTTATCTCTATGGTTATTTTACCTTATGGTTTTACTGCTATGACGTATGTAAGTAGGTGTTTATACAATGGGCTATTCATTTACAAAAGTTCTATAATTAGACTCCTATTAGATGGGACTTAAAACATAACTGGTGAAATGTGGGTGTATTATAGGTACATCTCTGCCTGACCCTTTGAGTATGATGTTATGTGTTCTGTAATTAAATGACGTGAGTAACTTGATGGTATAGGGATAGTAATCTCGACTGCTGAGCGTGGAGTTCCTTGGCTCGATTCTCGGGTCGGTTAATTATCTTCCTTTATTTTTTTTTTTGCTAACCTGTTTTGTCCCACTGTTGGGCAAAGGTCTCCCCCATATCTTTCCAGACTTCTTTGTGTTGTGCCTTCTCCGGCCAATTGGTCAGGAACGAGTCCAAATCATCGCACCAGCGCTTTTTAGGCCTGCCCCGGTGGCGACGTCCGTCAACAGGCACCCACTGTGTAGCGGTTAATTATCTACTGAGTTTAAAAAATAACGCGACTCCCTCGTTGGTGTAATGATTGATAGGACGATAGCTGAGTGTGTGATTCCTGGGTTCCATTCTTGGGTCGGGGAAAGTTTTATTGGGTTATCCCTTAGGGTTATTTAGGGTTTCTCAGTAGCAACCTGCAAAGCCAAGCCAGGCTTTAAAACTCTACGACACTAACCACGTGAACATAAGAAGTAGCAACCTGTATTCCGGATTTTGTGGTCGGTGAGTGGCAATTAGCTTGCACCCTATTACGTGAAACTTATATCAATTGTAATTGGCGAAATGTACTGGTACTTTTCTCTTCTACCTACCCCCTTTCGGAAATAGAATCGTGATGTTATGTGTCGAAGTAAATGACGTGATCAAGCTGGCTGTTGACCCACCTGATCTTATGCAGTCAATATAACAAGTGCAACACCTCTTAAGTCACGTCGACCGAGTTACGTGTCGTGGCGTTGCGTTCGTAAATATGGATAAAGTTTCAGAAGACAATGGTATTATGGACTGTAACAATGTTCTTTTAGAACGCTTTGAAGATTATCATCTCTGTCACTTATTAATAATATTAGATTTTTTTTTAAAGGTCGTAAATAAACTTTTACAATTCAAAAGAAAGAATTAGAATTAGAATTTCATTTATTTGTGAGGATGTAGTTTTACATAGTATGGTGTGAGTATTTTTGTTAGTTCTATACATTCTACCACAAAGTATGTGGTGTACAAATATTCAGTTGTCGTTCTTAACTAAGTACAATATTAATTTTAAGATTTGTGATTTGTGATTTTGATGAAGTTACACTACAGTCTCTTTCTAACGCTTTATGCCCGATTTTTTTTAACTCTACAATGTGGAGAGTGGTGTAATGTAAGAAATTATTTTGCAGATAAGTACAGTCAACCGCACATGTGGAAACAATTTCACATTGATAACACCTTTAAGCAGTAGCTGTTTTTTTAGTTGACTGTACCTAATCGGAACTTATAACGAGGCCTTAACCTTACCTAACCTTATAATATTAGATATGCGAATGTGAGTTTGTTTGTTACGCTTTCACGGCTAAACGGCTGAACCGAATTTGAAGAAATTTGGAATGGGGATACTTTAAGCCCTGAGGAAGGACATAGGCTACTTTTTATCGACGTACCACGGGGGCGAAGCCGCAGCCGGAAGTTAGTTAATTATAAACTCTGATCAAAGAGCGTCATAACTACCTAATAAAAACAATGCAGTACTTATAGTAGGCCATGCGACAGTAGCAACACATTGACCTTGAGCTGGTCTAGCGTAGTACGGAGTTTCAATATAATCAGAGGCCAGCTTATACTGGTTTAGGGTCTGACGTTCGGCATACCGTACAACTATCAAATAATCAAAATTCTTTATATAAAATTATCAGAAATCAAATCGAACGGTCGGAAGTACGGCGCCGCGTATATCTGTATATGAATCAAGATGCGACGATGAAGTCATCCTCGACAACTATTGTGCAATCGTCTACGTCACATGATTGGCTACCTACGACCGGCGTAAGCGCATGCCGGCGGGACGAGCCCCCAGCGTATATCAAGATAATAGATTGATAAACTACTTGGTTTACATTCCAAAGGTCGGTTTCGACTGTTATTTTTGGATTTTTTTGTCCTTTTATAGAATATCTTTATCGACCCGCATTCTGCTTCGCACGGGTGCAATGGCAACGTGCCAAAACATCGAAGTTTATCTGCTTTATGTAAGTTAAATATGAATGTACTATACACAAAATTTTCGGAATAAATTCTCTAAATGATGGTGAAAACTGCATCGAAATCTGTTAAGTAGTTTTGAAGATCTAAGCAGTTACAAAGACAGACACGTAAAGCGACTTTGTTTTATATTATAATTATATATACATTTACTATGCCGCCCATGGGCATGACCGGTCGTATTTTTATGAATATTCATGAAAAATTAAATTATCGATTTTTACTTTAAAAGACCCTGGTCTCTCTTTTTTTTTGTTTAATTTTTTTTTTTTTCAATTTTCGGCTGTGGTGTATGAACTTACTTGTGTTTTTTAATTTTTTTTTTTTTTTTAGAAAATTTTTTTTTCATCTCCGTCTTTTGATTACATAAAAAACGAAAAAATACGTGTCCAATATTTTTTAATAATCTACCCGACGGGCACAATTTTTTTTTTTTCAATATCTTTATTCAAGAAGAAGAGTTATTTAATATTTTGTAAAAAAACCGGGCAAGTGCGAGTCGCGCACACGAAAGGTTCCGCTTCCGTCCCACCGTACAATATTTAGCAAAAAAAACAAGTTTCTTGCGGAGACCCCCCTTTTAAATTTATTTTATTTTTAATATTTATTAATATATCAAAATCAAAATATTTTATTTCACATAAACCTATAAGGTCACTTATGAAACGTCAGAAGCTAGGTGCACGGTTCCAATTGGTCGTTTCCTATGGAGAAGAGCCGGCAAGAAAATCCACGGCAATAGAAATACATAATCTGTGAAATTTTCAATTGTCTACCTATTAACGGTTCATGAAATACAGCCCGCTGACAGACAGCGGAGGCTTAGTAATAGGGTTCTATCGGGTACGGAACCCTAAAGAGGTACAACATAACGGTTATGTAAAATCATGCGTTTTTTATAAAAACTGCACAATCTTACCACCAGTCTAATAATGATGACAGATTATAGTTTTCATTATCTTTTATCTAAACTGAGTATGACACTTGTCACAATTATATCATTTTATGTCTAGTTTGTATCCTATTCCTCATCCTGATGATTCTGAATCATCGTTTCAAGGTGATATCATCATAACTGTCATCAACATAATGTATCAAATGACTTTAATAAAAATGTATAATGTGTTGGTATTTTTCATCCGATCATTTCAGACCAGAGGGGCAATTCCAGTAATTTTTAAAAACGTTCGCATTCGCATCTCTTTCGCAATCTGTCAAAAATACCATCAATTTACCAACACTTTTGACAAGTTTGACAGATTGCGACTAGAATGTGAATGTTTTTTAAGTACGAGAATTGGCCTTCTGGAAGGACATACAGTGACTTTATTGGTGAAAGGCCATGTTCGTAGTACTTACTCACAACCAGCGTGCGTGTATGACTAGGGCCATGTTTAATAAAACTTACAAATTTTAAATTGTAAATTGTAGATGACAGGCTAAAATTTTATGTTTCTGGTTAATAAAAATTACAAGTTACAAATTTGTCATGGTGGAAAATTTACAAAATTGTAAAATTTTACGTAAAATCTTACTTTAAACATTTTCACTTTACAAGTGTAAGTTTACATATTTGTAGGGTAAACTACTTTATTGAGCACATAATTGTAAATACAAGTTTACATACGTATTTTGTAAACTGTAGTATAATTCTGACATGGTGCGACAAAACTTTACAATTTTGTGCCTCAACTAAAGAAATTAAAATATTAAATATATGCAAAAAAATGGTTCTAACAACGAGTAGTGACAGTAATGATGTATATTTGATTGAACGGTAACGGCGAATTTTTTGTAAAAGTATACGTTTTACTTTTAATGTGGCAAATTTTACGATCACCGATACTTTTCGGGTAAGCAAGACTACCGTCAAACACAATACGAAGACACATGTAGCCCTTACACCAACCGAGCAAATTTTAAAACTTACATTTTTGTAAATTGTAACTTACAACTACATATTTGTAAACACAACATTGTCATCGAAATCTACAGGTGTTTTCTACATATGTAAATGTTTAGTAAACAGCATTTACAATTGTGATAATTGTAAGTTATTTACTTGTTACTTTCTTACATATTTGTAAGGTTTATTAAACAGCACATGTAGTAACACTTAACAAATATGGGACGTTTTTTACAAAATTGTAGGATTGTAACGTTTATGAACGTAAACGGAGCAAAACGAGTACGTAAGGATTGTAGCAGATGGTGTGCTGTTGTTTCTGCCTACCCCCCACGGGAAGATGGCATAAATGTATGTACCTATGTGTGTATTTTCTCATAATGTTCCCAGTACTGGCACACAGGCCTCTTCTTCTGTAAGATGTGACATATCTTCGAGATTTGGTTCTGGGACTGGTTTCTTCACGATGTTTTTCTTCACCGTTTTGAGAGCAGTGGCGATGAAATAATCTACACAAAGTAAAGTGCCTGCTGGGAGCATTTGTATTATAAGTATTATATTATTTTAATTATTGTGAATGTGAGGACTATGTGGATATTTTTTTTTTCTTTCTCAGTTAATTTTAATGATGGTCTAGCAGTTTGAGTAGTTGATGCGGCCTACCCAAATATCCATTCTTTGGTATTGTTCGTCGAGTTGAGCTCCAGTTCTGAGTTGAGTCCACGATTACTGACAAATGCTTGCACTGACTGGACAGGTCCACTCAAATCTGTGTGGTTCTTTTCTCAAAAGACGATTTCAGACTCTAATCTACATGGTCCTCATATGGCTTGACCAAGATTATGTCTGGACTTTAAAAGAGACTGTGACCTCTGAGTTTGTTTCGGCCTTTCTTCTCAGAGTAGTCGGATAGGAAAAACCGACCTCACCTAGTTTATTTTTAATATGACGTGTAAAAGTGATTCCGATATCCTATTTACAGAATAAACAATTTCATTTGATTTGATTTCATTAGCAGTGGTTGCCCAGTGGTAATGGCCGCGATCTACGAGTTGTAGGTCGTAGGTTCGAACTACCTCCATCTGCCTAGCCTTTTCTTAACTATGTCCAGGTTGGCTTCCAGTCTAACCGGATGCAGCTGAATACCAGTATTTTACATGAAGCGACTGCCTATCTGACCTCCACAACCCAGTAACTGGGTAATACGATACCCCTTGGTAAGACTGGTTGTCAGATTTTCGGGTTTCTGACGACCCGTAACGACTGTCAAAGATCCACGAATGACAGTCGGGACCAACGGCTTAACGTGCTTCCCGAGGCACGGAGGAAAACTCAAAGTCAAAGCATTTATTTCAATTAAACCAGTTACAGGCGCTTTTGAATTGTCAAATAGTCGGTCAGTTAGTCAGAAAGTTGAAGCTAGATGCCCATTCCAAAACGAGTCTCGGTATGTGGAGATGATCACGATTCACGGACCAACCCCGACAATCGTAACTTAACCTGATGGATCGAGCCGTGCGGGTATTATAACTTAGCCACGAGCTCCCCGAGCCACCTACTTTATGAAAATTGTTTCATCACCACTGCTCTCAAAACGGTGAAAAAAACATCGTAAGGAATTCGGCACGTTCTAGAACCAAAAATTCGAAGTCATGTGACATCTACCAACACGCACTGGGCCCGCGTGGTGGATTACGGCCCACTGCCTCTCACAGAGAGGAGGCCGGTGTCCTAGCAGTGTCTGCCTATTTTTCTACACTAAAAATAAATAAATTCATAACATAATACCAAGCTTGTAGGCACACCCACATTAGCCAGTAAAAAAATTAAGTCCCATGTAGCAGATCAGTTTAATGCAATCAATTGAGCACAAAGGGACTGAGAGTTTGCACAAAGAAAGACATTCAGATTTATATTTTACTAGCTTCTGCCCGCGACTTCGTTCACGTGGAAGTCGTAAGACACCACAATATACTACAATAACAGCCACATTTTTATAAAACTTCCCTGTATGTATACTGCGTTTGCAGTTTTGTTCTCAGCAGCCAAAATATACAGAGAGTCAGGACTGGTGACTCGGGAGCAAGCGACGTACAGTTGTCCGTGTGAGAAGCAGCTAGTTATATTTTATGATTTATTCAGAAATCAATCTTATCTACCTATCTTTTAACCTGGAAATTTGAATATATACTAAGCAAGCGGTACTAACAAAAAATACTAGCTTATACCAGCGGCTTTGTCCGCGTGAAATTCGCAATTTTCCTTAGAAACTACACCGCTAACATTCCTCATTTGAATGTGTTTTAAAAAATACGTCTATGTATTTTATCAGGTTTTGATTTCATCAATATCAGTTCAGCGGTTTAGCGTTTAAACCTAACAGACAGAATAGGATAACACAGGGTTTTTTTTTTATGATGAAGACATTTTTAAAATTTCCGTCCACGGTAACGATATAACGTGCAGGATTGGATTGGAACTACGGAAGTCCTGACTACGATATCAAAAGTTCTCGCACTATTGCGTCATAATAATTAACCAAATAGGAATTCCATGACACCTATTATAATCACTACGACTTAAATGACTCATTCATAGTTCCTAGTAATTCATAAAAAGGCGTAAAAAAAACTGTGAACGCATTTTTTACGAGTCGCGACAGTTTTAAGATTAGGAACGAATCCAAGATGGCGCTTATAACTTTTCGATTGTCAATTTGAAACTGGTCCCTCTAATGGCGCCACTTGTTATGGAAAAGTGACAGAAAGCTGTCAAAATCCATACATTTTATTTTAGTTCCATATTTTGCTACGTGTCAAGTTATAGTGTGTAGTTAATAGGGAATAAGGTTGTAAATCGCATGGCATGTTTCTTTCTAAATATGCTGATCTTTTGACTCGTGTTAGTTATCGCGTAGGAAAAAATTTGATTACGATTGTCCGAATGAACGGCATGCTTAAGCTACCGCGCAATAAAAACACCTGTTTGTGTGATATCAGGAAATAATCGTAGTTTTACGAAGAAACTTTTGTGCTATCGTAATCTAGGCATTTGTTATTTTAGAAATCCAATCTCACGAATTTTTAGAGGTTAAGTCTTACGTAATAGGTCCACGTTTTTATGAATTAGGGTTATTTTTACTATGTAAAATAAGATAAAGTAATGTGTTCAAGTTTCCTGGATATTATGGAATTAACCATAATTATTATAAAACGTCACTACTTAACGATTGCGTAATTGCTTATTGAATCATGAATAAATTTATCATTATAACCGAAATACGTGAAATATTGAAAGGAGTGAAAATGACAGGTCATTATCATCTTTCCCACCAAACCATGCTAAACAAATAATTAAAGATTCATCAATGAAATGAAATAAAAACTAATCCCGCACCACCTGTTAAAATGGTTTGTTTGTTTCACATTCGTTTTTTTTTATCCACTCCTCGACAAAGATCATAAACGGCCAGTGCTATTGAATCATAAAACCTTTTTCTCATAAGATAACCACAAAAAAGGAGGATATTATGGTAATGACGACAAAAAATGTGAAGAAAGATAAAAGTTTGCGTACGTGACTTTAGAAGCGTACCATACAGGCAGGGGAGTGACCTAGTAGAGTTGGTGTCACGAGTGAAGTTCTGTCTTAACTTTTGAAAGGATTAACAAAAAAAAAACATTTGCGATCTAATGTGGTGACTTAATTTTTTGTAGAGGTTTTTTACTTGGTATTTGTGGCTGCTACCTACTCCATTAATTAAAAAATACGTAACAACAGAATGAAAAAAAAAATGTTTAATTATCAATCTACGTTATTTTCAGCTACATAGTTACCTACGTAAAAACGGTTAAGGATACTATGTAAAATAAATGAGGTGTTTCATCATAAAGAACCACTATAAACCACAATGATATTATTAAAATCAAGAAAAATTATATTAACAAAAATCAGAGGCGTAATTCCCGTAATTTTTGAGAACTTTCGTATTCTAATTATTTGTAATTCTAATTCTAACGATTTTTAATTTAATTTTAAAGTAATGATGACCATAAATTTACAAACCATATTTGTACGCCGGAAACGGCAGAATATTTTGATCGTAATGCACAATATTCTGACAAATAAATGCATTCTATTCTATTCTTTATTCTCATTCGCAATTTAAAATACAATCAATTTAACAAAAAAATTGTCAGGTTTGACAGATTGCGACTTGAATGTGAACGTTTTTTAAGTACGAGAATTGGCTTTCAGGTATCTGTAGGTAAATGGAAGAAATTTTTAGATTTATTTCAGGAAAAGGATTATTTCTTTGTTGTGCTTGCATATCAATTTGCGTCATCAATGCAAAATATTCTAAGTATTGTTTTTTTTTTAACGTGAATCAGTCTGCCTAGCCTTTTTCGAACTGTGTTGGGGTCGGCTTCCAGTCTTACCGGATGCAGCTGAAATGTACATGGAGTGTTTCGCTATCTGATCTCCACAACCCAGTAACTGGGTAACACGATACCCCTTGGTAAGTCTAGTTGTCAGATTTTGGCTTCGCACTACCCGTAACGACTGTCAAATTTCTACAAATGACAGCCGGGACCACGGGCTTAAAACGTGCTTTACGAGACGCGGTAGGGTCTCGATATGTAATGGACGGTTACCCATCAACAAACAGACCGCGGCTGTTATTATTTAGCCTTTTTTAATAAACATAATAGATACTTACTATGAGCCTATTTTGTATCCCACTGCAGGGTAAAGGCATCCCTTCCTTCCACTTATCCTTATTAAGAGATACCATCAAAAAAGTTTATATCTAACCAGTTTCAAAACAAAATCCCGTGAACACGATGACCGCACCTATTACCGGCCCGGTGCTACAGCCGCCGAGCGCT
Source organism: Agrochola macilenta (assembly GCA_916701695.1). Taxonomy (NCBI): domain Eukaryota; kingdom Metazoa; phylum Arthropoda; class Insecta; order Lepidoptera; family Noctuidae; genus Agrochola; species Agrochola macilenta. Next base: position 14,761,445 of record OU753578.1, on the reverse strand, counting down.
GCAAGCAAGAATAGTCCTTACGGTGATTAAATATGAACTTCTTCGATAGTACTTACTGACTTAATAATAAAAAAATTGACTTTTCATTAAAACTTTTTTTTGTGTGTCACTAAGTATATTATTTTTCCTTTCACAAAAAACTTCAAACCCTGGATACGAAGAATAAAAACTTCCGGGGGAGTACCCCTGGCTGGTTGCCAGGTGACTCTTCCGACAACCGACATGACACGCCTCTGAGTTCTGCACTTACAGTAATGAAAACTGGTGAGAAATAAAGTTATTTTTGTATGTGGCAACTTTCTGGCTTGTCTTGGATGCAGTTCAAAAACTATCAATGGAAAACTTAATAAACCTTTTTTGATGATAGAAAAGAATAAGAAATAAATTTATAAGACTTGACCGTCTTCTCAATAACTGCATTCGATTAAATTCGTTTTCAATTTGCATAAATATGACCATGTCCCTGCGCATCGGTCGCTTCTAAAACGGTTGCCCATACGTCAGCGCATAGAGCAAAGGGCGCTGACCACCTTGTTTTCATTTCTTGACCCTCCTCTAATTTCCCCTCTTCCCCTATCCTATATTATCTACCCCACACTTTCAGTAAATTTGAGCCAACTACTATATAAACGTTACGTTTACGTTCATCACACAATCGTCTTCTTCAACCCACTGACCGCACTGACTTCATTCACTCTTGCTTTTTTGTTCAGTCTACGTATCTCTCTGTGGAATGCACTCCCTCAAGAAATCAGGATAGCGACCAACCGATTATTCTTTAAAGCTAGCTTTCACGATTGGGAATTAGGTTCTACATACCTACGTCCAGTGATCCCTGATAGGCTATTATCAACTTACCGATTAGTTAAGAGGATACTACGGCAATAACTATTCTTTGCCGATAAGGGAGATGGAGAAGAAGATTGGTGAAATAAAAGAGAAGTAGAAAGGTAAAGGGAAGTGTAAAGTTCATGAGCTAGATTTAGAAGGAAAGTATTTATAACTTCATTAAAATAAAACCAGTAGTGCCATTCCGTAAAAATCTTATCGTGAAAACTTAAGTTAAGTGACCTGTCAATAGAGTCATCAAGTGGAAGGATAGTTCACTTCAAGTTCAATTCACATAAGTTGAAGTGAGCTGTTAATAGAGTCATCAAGTGGAATGATAGCTCACTTAAAGATGACTTCGCATAACTTGAAGTGACCTTTCAATAGAGTCATCAAGTGGAATGATAGTTCACTTCACATAAGTTGAAGTGACCTGTCAATATAGTCATCAAGTGGAATGATAGCTCACCTCAAGTTCACTTCACATAAGTTGAAGTGACCTGTTAATAGAGTCATCAGATGGAATGATGAACAAGAGTCATCCTGTGGAATGATGAACAAGAGTCATCCTGTGCAATGATATCTCACTTCAACTTCAATTGACATAAGTTGAAGTGACCTGTCAATATAGTCATCAAGTGGAATGATAGCTCACTTCAAGATCACTTCACATAAATTGAAGTGACCTGTTAATAGAGTCATCAGATGAAATTATGAACAAGAGTCATCCTGTGGAATGTTAGCTCACTTCAAGTTCACTTCACTTAAGTTGAAGTGAACAAGACTCATCATGTGGAATGATAGCTCACTTTAAGTTCACTTCACATAAGTTGAAGTGAACAAGAGTCATCATGTGGAATGATAGCTGACTTTAAGCTCGCTTCACATAAGTGGTCAGGGTGAGATTTTTACGGAATAGGTCGGCAGTTTCGTTTTCCTGTTAAGTTGCACCTGACGATAATCAAAAACTGATAAGATACTAATCACATCCTACAAAGGAATGTTAAGCTGACAGGAAAACTACTGTTTCGTTTTAATTATTTTCCTTAGATCGCATTTCGTTTTTAACCGACTTTAAAAAAGAACGAGGCTATACGAATTTGTGTGGGACAACTAAAAACTCAAAAATAAAAAACATTATTTGACTTAAAAAAAAAACACTACAAAGTAAAAAATTAGTTTATTTTCTAAAGTCGGTGACATACGAAAATACAAAACAAAGACATCGACTTCCGAAATTAAAGCAATTTTTCAGTTTGTAGTGTTTATTATGTGTAGTCCATAGATTATATTTCTCTGGTGTAGTCGCTAGCGGCTTATGACTAGTCATAAGCGCTACTACAGAGCGTGTGGTTCTGGGTTTGATCTCCGTGACGTGCAATGTTTTTGAGGTTCTCCATTAAGAATTCACAAAACCGGCTTAATTTGTGTCATACATGCTCGGTATCCTACTATTAAATGGGACTTTTAACATAACTGGCGAAATTTTGGTGTTACCTCACCCCTACCGACCCCTTCCGCAATTACAAGCGTAATGTTATGTTACGTTTCAGACAGCTGAAGAGCAGACATCTTTGCATAGAATCTAGACATTTCTCTGACTTTATGATGGCTGAGTGATACAGAACCGACCCCGCTTCAAGAATAAAACTATAATAATCGATATAAAAATCGAATTGATTGATAGATTTATGTCGAGGCTCTTTCGACATGGCTAAGTACAAGCTGTAAAATATAGTTACTGTAGACACTTTGAGAGTCTACTGTACCGGGATGAACATGCCTGTATTTTTCTGAATATTCATGAAAAATTATCGAAAATTAACTTTAAAAGGGGGAATCTTTAATATTTTTCATGTTATTATTTTTTTTATTTTTTGAGTAACGTTTGCCATATCTCGGATGTTACTGGCTCGATTTGGATTATGTTTATTATTTCTAAAAGCTTTTGAGTTATTGGATTTACTAACATTTTTTATAAAAAAAAATCGACTATGAAAAAAAAACGAAGGTGATTGTGTACAAAAAACCAACAAAAAAAAAATATATAAGAAAAAAATCAAAAAAGTAATAAAAAGTAAAGATGGAGTTTTAAAGTTAATTTTTCATGAATATTAAGAAAAATACGCCACATGCCCATGGGCGACATTGTATATCGCGCAAAGCGAGTTATATAATAATAAAATAAAAAATATTTCTCTTCCAAAAAGGTGCCTTAAAAATATGAAGATTACAAAATCTAATAAATACTTTGTGGGAGACTGGTATCTGCACTAGGAAAACCTGTCACACAGATTACCAGGCCCCCCCCCAAAAACAGTGTTTGAGTATTTAATCAAATCATAAACATAATATTTACAAAGTATTTTTACCTTTGATACGAGAATACAGTAAACAAAAAATAAAAGAGGATAAAAATTAAACAAAAAAATGAAAAAAATACAAAAATAAAGTTATTATTGAAGAGTGTGGGTATCAGTGAAGTGGGTGATGTGGTGTGGTGAAGTGTGGTGTAGTATGGAGTGCTAAGGTGTAGTGTAGTGTAGTGTCGTGTGATGTGATGTTGTGTGGTGCAGTCTGGTGTAGTGTAGGTGTTGTGTGGTGTGGTGTGGTGCAGTACAGTGTGGTGTGATGGACAGGCTGAAAACACTTATATATACAGATATTCCTAGAATTGGAGCTACACTTTTATATTATTATATTTTATATTCCTGGCTCCAACCTGACTGACAGCCCAGCGGGCGACCGTCTAAACTTTTCTCCTATTCTAAATTCATAATTGCGTTTTTCTCAAAATCTTATGCCATTATCTTATTACTAGAAAAAATCGCATACCACAAACCATGCTGATCATAGTCTCTACAGTACCCAGGTTTTTGATATTTTATTGGCAAAACATTCAAGAGTATATTGGCATCTCATCATCTACCAAGCTTTTTCGCAGATAATGTTGGGGTCGGTTTCCAGTCTAACTTGATGCAGCTGAATACCAGTATTTTACATGGAGAGACTGCCTATCAGACCTCTACAAACCAGTTACTGGGTAACACGATACCCCTTGGTAAGTCTGGTTGTCAGACTTTCGGGCTTCTGACTACCCGTAACGACGATGTAAATTATTTTGAATACTATTTTATAGAATCTTTTTTTTTGTTCTTCTAACTGAACAGACAGCTGTGCAGCTGGGGAGTTTGTTGCGCCACTTCTTCTTCCCAGCTAACGCACTAGGAAGTGGTGAAGGGTGGGTGTTTTGGGGGACTGTCTTATGTAATTTTGACGTTCGAAAAGTGCTGATTCTCAGCCTAGTTTGAATAAATGACTTTTGATTTTGATTTGATTTTGACTATCAAAGTCTACGAATGACAGCCGGGTTTTTTGATCAGCAGAAAACCAGTTAAATGAATACAAGCTGATGTGCCTAAAATTGTGACAGATTTGAACCTCAATTTTTCACAAATAATAGTCAATTCCGTGCTTACTATTTACGTACATTCTTGAAAGCAGATGTTCAGATGTTTTGTTAGTGAACTACGAAATACAAATGGAAGTGTCAAATTTTTAAATGGCCTCTATGACATCAATTTGGCATTCGGCATACGGCATTTGTTGTCTGGGGAAGATTTACAAATCTACGAGGATTCTGATTTTAGTTTTATGACGGTTCCGTTTATATTTTTTTGTTTAGTTGTATTGTTGCGCATGATAAAATTGGTTAATAAATTGTAAATAAGTAAGTTCACACCAATGTAGAAGTATTTAAAATTAACTAATTAATTATTTTTAATTTTATTCTTAGTTTTTTTTTTTGCAGGAACAATATACTTTATTGTGTCATTTGTAGCTTGAGTATTAAAGAGGTTTTAGTCAGTGAGTTAGAGTCAGTCAAGAGCCTCACAGACCCCCTCCAGCCACCGCAGGATGGAAGACATCAATAAGTATATTCACACCAAAAAAAAGTTATATAAAGCTGAAAAAAGTCCAAAGGCATTTTGATAGCTCAACTAATGCAAAAAAGAAAAAAAAAATTGTTTACAAAAATATACTTACCTAAACAAAACGAAACCTCAAAATATATTAAAAAGGAAACAATCCAAATGAATAGTTCAACTATCTCCTGACCTGAATATACTCAGTTGCGTATAAACATCGGTTCAAAGCTCTGTAAGTGCTGTGAACCTGGTTCAGTTCGCTGTCCTCTAGTCCTTGTGTATGCAAAGTTAGACGAAATGAGGACAGGAATAGCTCTGGTTTAAATTCAGGACGAAAATGTAAGTATGTATTTTTAGCGTATGTATAGAAAAGATTCTTTAGATAGTTGGTAGTTTTTTTTTTTATTGCTCTTTGCATAAAGGCTCTTTCAGAGAAAAGAACACAATTATTTCTACCGCCACGTAGCATTGCAGCCGATCTATTCTGAAGCTTTACTGTCGGGTCAATTCAGTGAGTGTAACGTAGTCAGAAGAAATAAAAGCTATGTGATAGAAAGAGAGGCAACATCAAAAGATTTCGGCAATAGATTGAGTTAAAATGTGGCATGACGTCACTCCTTGGTAGATTTTATACTGACTTGTGACGTAGCGAGCCCCCACTCTCTGACTTTAATGCGTTTTATCTAAATCATTTTTTATTAATATGATTAATAATATTTTTTTATTATCTGACTAACGGACTAAATAGTTTTTTTTTCCCCCAGTCAACATTCATAATAGCGCTGTGTGACCTGAATTGCATTTTATAGTGTCGTAGCAAGAGTCGCTTTTTATTTAAATGATGAATCATCTGTATTCATCTGTGCCGATGCTAGGAATTATTGACAGTTCACTTCCAATAGAATGCTATATTATCACTGAGTAGTATAGCATGAAGATAATTATCACGCGAGTGAAGCCACTGGAGGAAGCTAGTCTATCTTTAAAGGAACATTTTGATACAAAAGGATCGCCAAAAGATTAATTTAAAATTATAATACGTATATAGTAGAGGATGATATTTGCTTATGTTAAATGTGCCTCAGTATATCAGATGGTTCGTGTTTCTTATTTTTCAGAAGGATTGTAATTTTAAATTAGCTATCGACGCGTCAGATTTTTTTCTCACTGAATTTTCATTTTTTATTTCCATAAAGGTGCAGACAAGCGTTACGCGACGGCGCGACGTGATTCACGGGGATTTCTACTCCCTAAGCGAAATTCGTAGTTTCGGCCGCAGTTACGGGCGCTTTCAGTATGTCCATAAGTGAGACGGAGCGCGCGCGGAGGGAGCGTCCGCTTAGTACCTCTTGGTCGAAGTCGCGTCGCACCGCCACATCGCAACTATCTTCGGGAGCCTTTATATAATGTGTTCGTAGACATGCAATGAATACATTATTTACACATTATCAAAGTCAAAGTCAAACAATTTATTTCAATTAGGCACATAAAAGGCACTTATGAACGTCAATTTTACAAAAAATAGAATTGGTTCTAGTCGCCCCTTACAAAAGGTAGTTTTCGTATGGAGAAGAATGGGCAAGAAACTCCACCGTTACTCTTCTAAAATGTCTTTACAATATTTTGTATACATTAATTATATAGTTATATGTGAAGACGATGCATCTAGAATAAGATTACTATACCACGATAGGTAAAAAATTATTAAAAGTGAAGCAACGACAGATAAATTAATTATGTGATAGATACATGGTGCTAACATATTTACAAACATTGCAAAATTATACGATATTCCTAACATTTTAACAAGTAATACTAATAAGTCAGTGTGTGAGTTAAAGAAATTACAGAATGTAAAATCAGTATTATAAAAAAATAAAAAAAATATATCATAGCTAATAACTAGAAATCTTTTAGCCATGATGTAGAAAACAAAAACAAGTTAGACTGACTGCTTTTTTTTAACGTCAAAATTACATAACTGTCCCTCAAAACGCCCGCCCTTCACCACTTCCTAGTGTTTTAGCTGGGAAGAAGTGGCGCAACAAACTCCATCGGTATTAAAATAGAAAATTGAAGCATTTGTGTATTGTATGCTTTATTTGGGTGGTGGGGGTCAGCTACATGGAATAAAAATCCCAATTAATATTCATTTCGATCGTGGTCAGACGGAGAAATGTCGACGTTAAGGCGCTACCCCAAGCAAAGCCTTGAGAAAGTGCGTTTTTCTTTGTTATTCAGAGGATATTAACTCATAAGAGAAATAAACGATGTACATCTAAAAACATATTATTAATGTTCGATATTCTATCATCTCATTGCACGTTCTTAAATGTCATTTAAAATCTTCTTGTAAAAAAATTACAAAAATTATTGATTGCTTGCATCTTTTACTAAAGGTGAGATTACACTAATGTAGGTATAGATATTTTAAAAATCTAAATAATTCACGTTTTATTTTATGTCAAAAGATCGTTTTTCTTTTTTTATTAAGACCGATTTTCATACGAGATGACATGTTTACCGTTCGGGCTGCCTTCAGCTTAAAATTATTTAAAAATTGTGTGAGTTCGGTGTACGCAGGGAGCGGGACAGAGAAGGGCCGGACGCTCAAGGTCACTCGCTAGGTAAAGCGCCTTAACTATCTCCGGCTTGTTATCGACGTCCCAACTGATTAATGAACTAATTGTTTTTAATAATGGAGGGTCACAAAGTCGCAGGGGGCAATTAATCCCTAACAACATGTTTACCGTCTTTTATTTCTAAGTCGAAAACCAACATGGCGGCTGACCCAAAATGAAAGCTATCAATAATAATCTGCTCCCCGCAGATTAATTATATTGGACATCGACAATTGGTTCCCAGCGTGAGATAATACTTGGTGAAGCATCTCGATTAGGAATAAATGAGCTTATAACGTGAAAACCTTGGGATAGACTTATGTACCGTCCACACGGTGCAAGTTTCTGGAACGTTCAAGACAGAGAAAGAATCGCATGCTATAAAGCACGTTCAATTATTGTCATTCAAGAATTGCATGCAAGTGTTCACATGCGTGACATTTCCATAAAAATACCCATCTGTTTAATGGATGAATAATATTTTAAATCAAATTTAGTTGAATTCTTTTAATCATAGTCTAGCCAGGATTTTTTTAATTAACCCATTCGCGATATATTTTTTAACATACTAAAGATATCAAATACTTTTCATTTATTATACAGATGGGTGAAGGTCGTTCCTCTGCGGATCTTAAATCAAGAGCAATAGGTATACGCATGCCATAAAGAACGTTCAATTATAACGGACAGATATTCAAAAGCACTCAGATTTCCAAAACTAACGGATTTTCTAAAACAGACAGATTTTAAATATTACACTGATTTTCAAAAACATAACAGATAGATATTAGAAATAAAACAGACAGATAATTTAAAAAACAGGCAGATTTACAAAATAAAACAGATTTTCAAAAACAGACAGATAATTTCAAAAACAGGCAGGTTTTCAAAATAAGATTTCAAATTTCAAATTAAGATTCTATTCGATCGATCAAAGTTACTTACCGCGGTTGGGCGGACGATGGTTGACCATCCATTTCATACCGAGACCCACCCCTAAATGCGTAACATAGTTTTAACCACAATCCGAAAGATTTTGAAGGAAATTCATACTTGTGTTTGAAAAAAATATCGTCTGGTCGCCAACGTTAATAACGCCATGAATATTGTAGAATTGTGTGTACCTGACTCTTCTGCTTTTTCAGGTGGTTAGTGACCAACCCGGTGTCAGAGTTTTTAAGTCGCCTCAGACTTGGCTTTGCATGCCGTCGAGAAATATCTGTCCTCCTCCTCTCTCCTCTTATGTATCTTAGTGTGTTATGCAAATAGGCTGCCGGTCCCGGCTCTCAGTCGATTTTTGACATTCGTTATGAGTAGTCACTGAAATCAGTCAAATTAAGGCGTATCGCGTTACCCAGTAACTAGAATATGGAGGTCAGATAGGCAGTCCGCTCCGTGTCTTTTTCTTTTTCGTGTGCGTGTGTAACCTGGTGATTTTATTCACCCCAAGGGCCTCGGACCTGGCTTCACATGCCGTCGAAAAATATCTCTCAGGTAGGTTTCCTCATGATGTTTTCCTTCAACGTTTTTGAAGCAAGTGATAATAATAGAATAGGCACAAGAATTCGAAAAGTCTGAGGTGCCTTGGGAGCGAACTCGAGACCTATGACTTGGCAGTCCGACAGTCACAGCAGTAGGCTATCACTCCTCTGGCAGTTCATGTAAAATATCGGTACCTATTCAACTGCAAAATAGTCGCGGAAAGGCTAGGTAAATGATGATATCAGGCTGTCATTGTAGGGAGCACCCACAGTATGAGGAAGCTAAATGGCTTAACTGTGCCACCTGTCGTGTTTGACAACTCGGTCATCCCGTTTAGCTCCGATGTTAAGAATCTTGGTCTGCATGTTGACACATGTCTTGACTGGTGAAAGCAAGTCAGAACTGTAAGCAATAAAGTCACCGGAACGTTGCGGTCGCTCTATCGGTTGAAAAATCTTCTCCCATCACACATAAAGGCAATGCTTGTACAGTCCCTAATCTTTCCCATAATAGACTATGGTGATGTGTGTTACTATGACCTGAATGCAGATCTCCTCAATAAACTTGACCGCCTTCTAAATAACTGCATTCGATTCGTTTTCAATCTTCGTAAGTATGATCATGTGTCTGAGCACCGATTGCTTTTAAAATGGTTACCCATACGTCAGCGCAGAGAGTTGAGGGCTATGTCTATGTTGTATTCTATACTGGACAATCCCACTTCTCCTTCTTACCTGACTTCCCATGTTCAATACCTATGCTCTGCCCATAGTAAACATCTTCGTTCTACCAACAATCGTCTTCTACGATGTCCTTCTCACCGCTCTGGTTTTATTCACTCTTCTTTCTTTGTCCAGGCGGTTTTTCTTTGGAATGCGCTCCCTTTGAACATCAGGATGGCAACCAGTCACTTTTCTTTCAAAGTGAAGGCACGTGAACATATTCGTAAAAAGTTGGCAGAATCATTGCAGCGCTGATTTGTTGGATTTGTTCTCTCCTCTACCTATCGTTATTTCTCTTGACAAAGTTTATTCGGTTTATATGTATGTATTTATGTATCTATGTATTAGTAAGTATTAATTTTCAAGTTATCTATCCCTTATGTTGCACCTGCCATGTATTGTCTCTGCATCACCCTAAGGTTGACTGGTAGAAAATGCCTTAGGCATTAAGTCCGCCTTTGTACAGTATTTTTTTACTTGTGCATGAAGTTTTAATAAATAAATAAATAAATATCAGGTGTGAATAAACGATGACTTAATATATTTTTTTTTACTAATAAACACATAACATAACATCACGCCTGTGTTCCCAAGGGTAAGGCAGAGGTGTACATATAGTACGCCTACATTTCGCCAGTTATCATTAAGTCCATGGTGGCGAGCCCGTTGCCATCAATCGGGCACAAATCCATACTCCGGGCTTAGAAATAGAAATAATATTTATTTGCATAAACATGGTATACAAAGTTGGTATTGAAATACATTATAGAGCATACATGTTTTGCTTGTATCCTAGCATGCAAATATTAGGTTTCATTACAAATGTTTCCCGCCAGTAAATTCTTGTAGGCTGTAAAAATTATGAGATTTTAACCGTTTATGAAGTATTTTTTTAAACAGTACAAGATCAAGATCTAAAGTTTTTAAGTCACTTTGAATATGATTATATATCCACATACACACCTGACCAGTTTTTATTATATTTAGCCAGTCTTGGTAAGTCATTTAATATGTGCCTCTGAGGATCTCGCTGGGTTCGAGGATATACCTCCCCTGCCTTTTAAGTCTTTCTGCTTCTTAACAAAAATGCATACTTCATAGATATAGAGAGCGGGTAGCGGTAATAAACTAAGTTCTCATAAGATTCATCAGGTTGAAGCCGATATATTTCACGAATACGCTTTTTTTTTGCAACAATTACACTATTTTTGTCTGTACTATTACCCCACATTATGAACCCATAGCGAATTATGATTCAATATAAGCATGTTAGATAGTGATAGCTTTAACAGAGAAGTAAAAAAAAAAGAAATAAATTAGCTTTGTTCGAACTTCGAGGGAACTTTCCAGAATAGACCACTACAACACTTTCATTTATTTAGATTTAGAAGCTTTTTAATAACACTTCTAACTAAATTAATCTCCATTGAACCTCCGAATAAAATATAATTAACAAAGTAAATAATTATAGGAGAGTTGTTATTCAGTGTCTATATATAGAGGGTGGTTTTCTCGGAACCACTGTAATTATATAAATAAGTGATAATACCGTGATCGTTGACTTAGTAACCGCAGCCTATATTTAGGGTAGAAACAAGAGGGTATAAAGTAACTGAATGACGTAATGTTTCACTATAATAATACCAGCCTGTTACTGTCCCACTGCAGGGCAAAGGCCTCTTCTCATACAGATAAAACACGAGCATTGATCACCACGCTTGCTGTCGATTTTAAACTTATATTAACCACTAGCTTCTGCCCGCGATTTTGTCCACGTGGAACTTCTTGTTCCCCCGACCCATCGCGTCGTATCGCATCGCCCGCCCGAGCAATTTCTTTGTTTTTGCTTAACTTTATTTATTTATTTTATTATATATGTACACACAGTAAAATACAAAGAGATACGACATAATTATAATTTGAGTACAAAGGTACTGCTTATTTCTTAAGAAATTTCTTGGGCTATCAAGTGCAAAAAGAACTTGTGGCTGGTAGGTCGATCCATCAGGGTAAGCTACGCTTCCCGGGGTGGTCCGTGGATTGGTGACTATCTTTACATAACGAGACTTCTCCGTGCCTTGGAAAGGACGTTAAGCAGTTGGTCTCGGCTGTCATTCGTGGATTTTTGACATTCGTTACGGGTCGTCAGAAGCCCGAAATTCGAAAGTCTGACAACCAGTCTTACCAAGGGGTCGTCATTCCGCTAGGACCGATGCCTGTCGGGGTCACGGGAAAGTCCGAAAGAAGATACCGTGGCCCCTGGCAACGTACAGGCAACTGAAGGAACACGGGTGGGTTTTAATCAGTAAGTGTCTGACACGCACTCCCGCTCTGCCCAGAGCGGGAGAAGTTATTTAATAATTTCCCACCCTCAAAAAAAAAAAAAAAAAAATGGGGGTTCATCATCGTATTACCTTAGTTAGTGGGTTGTGGGGGTCAGATAGGCAGTCGCTCCATGTAAAATACTGGTATTCAGCTGCATCATCAATCCTGATTGAGATGTCGTAGACAGATCTTAGAATTGATCATTTCATAAAGTGTTCGACAATTTCATGAAATGGCCGGCTAAAATTGCCCATATAGTTTAAACGTCAACGTTAAATGATATTATTATGTCAGTAGACGTTTGGCCATATCATTAATAGTACTTTGCCCCTCCACCCCCTTTGAAAGATAGTTTTGGAAAATTTATATTTACGATCTTTAATGTATATTTAGACAAATAAGTGTTCGGGGCCATTTTTTAAGTTTATCATAGGAATAAGATTTTTTAAATAAACTGTGTCATCCCTTTTCACCACGACGACAGGCTTGGTTTTGGAGGAGGTGGAGTTCGCGATATTTAAAAAAAACAGGATTTATTTAAATAAACAGAAAAAAAAAAAAAAAAAAAAAAAAATTGTACTTAATCACAAAAATACGGGCGGTGACATGCCCTTGGGTGGCATTGTATACAGATAACTTTACATTCATCTGTAATCAGAAAGTATCAACTATTTATTTCGCCGCATATATATGTATAATAATTGTTGGAAAAAGTTTCCAACAATTATTATTTGCTTAACATTAAATTGTAATTGAAATATCATCGACGAAAATTAAAGTTATAAAATTAACCTCAATTGTCAAATGAAAAACATCTTCAAGGTGATTTGAAATTAGAATTTCGAGTTAAAGTATTAAAATAATCAAATCGAAGCACTCAATTTGTAACTGACTATAAATTGGCATCCACAGGTACGTTTTCTGATACGTTTGTTTACAATTTCATGTAAACAAACAAAAAAAACATACTTTTGGGACACCCATGTTTATGAAATTGGAAAAGTCACATTTGCCCTTGTCAGATTTGTTGATTTGTAAAGAAACAAACCGCCTTAAAAACATAGTTATTTAATGTATAATTTTCTACCTCATTTATGTGCTTCCCGCATCCAGCGGACTCCTGCGGCCTTCACAAGGTCGTCGGTCCACCTTGTGGGAGGCCTTCCAACGCTACGTCTTCCGGTACACGGTCACCACTCCAGAACCTTTCGGCCCCACCCATCTTCTTTCTTATATCTGTGGCCCCACCTGCCATGTGTTCTGCGAGCAATGTGCCCTGCCCATTGCCACTTAAGTTTAGCAATGCTTCGGGTTATGTCTGTTACCATGGTTAATAAAATAAATAAAATAATCAATAAAAAAAAATAAAAAATAAAAAACATACAACATTATTCTTCTACGATGATGTCATTACATTTTCTCTATATCTCGTGATTACGATATTCTTTAGTTAGTTACCGAGCTTTAACGAAGTGTCTCGAGCTGTTTACAAAATTAATTATATATCTTGTGAACTTACCAAAAAATTCCAGGTTTCTGTTTTTATTCAGAAGACGAGGTTAATTATTTCTGTAATGTGAAGTGTAATTGGCGCAAAATTGAGATTATTTTAGTAAATAACACGTAAAAAGGTATATTTTATTAGGATACGTGGGTTTACACCCATTACGTGGGTTTACACTTATTTGGATACGTGGCAATTTTTTATCTACTGGAAGGTCTGTCTTGAACTTCATCGAAGTCTTCTTAACCCAAAATACTAGCAACCACTAAGCCTTTGTAAAAATATTGGTAAATATAGATTTTAAAATTGCTCAAATTCCAAAAAAAATATGGCAGTGTGTATCCCTATCGGATAAAATGCCACTAGCAGCATAATAGTCAGCAGCCTCGGCCCGGCTAAATTGCCGTAAGCATTGCATTGTCACTGTCACTTGTTATTTTGTTTGATTGCTGAGGTTCGTTCGCTGTAAAACACCACATTCCCAAAACATTACATTATCTTGTGCGTAAACGGACCCTGGCCGTTGTGTGGTCACAGTTCTAACCTAACCTAACCTACCTTTCAGCCATTTTAATTTGTTTTTTTTTTTGTGTTTAGTGCCGGTAGCGGCACTCACAGAAATTCACACCCACACAATTCCTCACAGAATTTCTGTGACATCATTAGAGTTTACCGGGCGAACAAAATCAAAATCAAAAGTCATTTATTCAAACTAGGCTGAGAATCAGCACTTTTCGAACGTCAAAATTACATAAGACAGTCCCCCAAAACGCCCACCCTTCACCACTTCCTAGTGCGTTAGCTGGGAAGAAGAAGTGGCGCAACAAACTCCCCAGCTGCACAGCTGTCTGTTCAGTTAAAAGAACAAAAAAAAAAGATTCTATATAATAGTATTCAAAATAATTTACATTAAGCAACACAAAACATAATTTAAATTATTAGCCATATATAAGCTAGCACACGCCAATATACCAAACAAAATCATCGAGAACTATACTCAGGCAGAAATAAAAAACAAAACGTAAACAGAACTTAATATCTTAATAAAAAGCCACCAGGCATAAAGGGCGTGCCCGCTTACATATAGTTGTAACTGGAAGTTATAAATGATAAACTAGGACCATCGAGGTAAAATAAATAAACAAACAGTTAATTACTAATAGTAATAAATAATATGATCAATTGTCGAGGTCACTAGCTAACCACATATTGCAATACAACTCATAAAAAAACAGTGTGATGAGTAGAAAATATGTATAACTTCCCCGACATCAATAGTTGGGCAGTTGCCCGCCAGACATGACACCCGTCTGTTCGGAGGATCCTTCCTTTTCTATAGAGGATGAGTAAACTCTACATCCTGTTTGAATTACCCCTAAAATTGGTTCAAGCATAATAAAAAGAAACGAATATAATCATAGGTATCAACATTTTAAATCTTATCTTCGCTTGGTTTAGAAGCATGACATTTCGCACAAAAGTTCCATCTAACATGAAAGTATGAGCACTAAAATCCTTAAAGGGTTAAATAGGGGATGAAAGTTCGTCATTTTTACCGACGGGTAATTCCACCGGGCGCACTGCTTGTCCATCTAATAAAAATCTTAAATTCATTCATTCACTGACTGACAACACACAGCCTAGAAGCATGCAATTTTGTATAAGACTTCCTTTTAAAACGAAAGTGAGCACTAAGAAATATTTTTTGAATATTCGCCCCCTAAATGGGTTCGGGGGTGAATTTTCAATAATTCTTCCTTATTCTTCCTGTTCTTAGGGGATGAATTTTGGTGAATGATATCTCTTGTGCAAACATAATAGTGGGCTCACGTCAATCGTGGCATCAAGATTTGAACTGGCGATGTCTCGTTCTATTCCTATCTACAGTTGGTCTAATGCCACCCACACTAAATATATTTTAGTAACAATTAAGAAAACTCTTCAAGAATAGCCGAATGTTGTTATTAGGCACACAAGTGACAGTCTTATTCAATAATGTGTTGTACTATTTTCGTACTGGCGCCTGAGGTTTAATTAAGCGAAATTAGATTAAAACGTCACTCAACATAAAATAAACAAAAGGTTTATTTATGTAGTTACTTAGGGTTCGAACAAACGTACCACAAACATACCAGAAACACACCACAATCACACAACAACCACACCACAACCACATTACAACCACACCACAACCACACAACAACCACACAACAACCACACCACACCACACCACACCACAACCACACCACAACCCAACCACACCACAACCACACCACAACCACACCACAACCATACCACAACCACACCAAATCCACACCACAACCACACCAAAACCACACCACAACCACAACGACAAAAATAATAGTCCTCCAGATCGAATTTCAGCCATGGCGACCAATCTCAGCGGTGACCTGCCTTCGCCGTGGGAGATATTATAGTACACAAGTGTGTGCGCAGACAAAGGTGCACTCTCTCTTCACTCACTGTCCTAGTCAGATGGGATGCAATTCGACACGAACAGAGAGAGATCAGGCGCAGGACCAATGGCTTAACGCGCAACGACACAGGTCAGGGGCTAATTTGTATGAAAGTGAATACTTAACCACCACATTTAGCCGTCAAAATTAAGCGATACCGACCGCATCAAGGCCACGTCACAGCCACAACGCAACCACAAACGAGACCGCGCACTAGCGGCCGGCCACATCGCAAACACAACGTTGCGTCGACGCGACGACGTGAAATTTTGTGGTTACCACAATGCAACTGCAAGAAGCTGCAGCGACGCTATTCGCACGTAACCACTGCTTGCACACATTTCGTCGATGCCGGTTGTTTCCGTTTTGACAGATTTTCGTTTCGTCAGATATTTGTTTCGGCAGTAAAAGTACAATCATAAGGAGTGATAGGGTGACCAGTCATTTCACCAAAACTTAATTTACAAATTTTCATTTGACAAGTATCGATTGACAAAAATATGGTCTCTAATTTCATCATTGTTCAGGCTTTACAAAAAGCCTTCAAAAAGTGGCAACATTTTAATATATTATTACAATGGCAACATCGCCATCAGTGTCAGAGTCACAGTGACGTTGTGACTTTTATATTTTATCTGTGGACTTTTTCCCGCCACTTGGCGCCAATATTCAAAAAGAAAAGCCTTGATGTAACATCCTCGTCGTAAAATAAATAATATTATACAATCAATTCACCTTTTTTGCACCATTATATCCCCAAAGATATAACATGGTGGCCCATGAGGGGAACTAAAACAAGAAATCCGCGACCACAAAGAAAAAATCTTCGTCGGAATTGCTACCTACCTACATACGAGGGAATCGACGCCGAAGCCCCCGAAGCCCGCCAAGTCGAGAATCGAGAGCGTCAACGCGTCGCCCCGAAGTTGAGTGCCTTTCCGTCATTTAAAACCCCTAAATACCTTTCCTAATACCAAAATATCCATATATAGCAACCATTTGTGTAAATAAGGTGATTACAAGAATTGTAAATCCGGTCTCAGCTCAACGTTTCAATAGTACTTGCCCCCAATTTACAAAATACGAGTATTAGTGTCTCGATATTTAGTAGTCTGCCGACTATTTCAGGTCATAATCGCCGTGCTCGCTTCTCTGCCAGATCGAGAGTGCATAACTGTCTGGCTGGCACTCCAATGATCGTGCGCACCCGGCTTCCTAATCGGCAGGTGACACCGAGACGAGGAACGTGAGCCCATTCTTTTTATTGTCTTTGTGATAATTCCTCAACTTTCATAACAATCTTTATTCACAATGCCTGAAGCTAAGCAACGTTATAAAGAATTGTTAACAAAAAGAGCATCCGCTAAAGGGCAAATTACTAAGTTTAAAAACTATTTATGTAACATTTCTAAACAAGAGGAATTGAATAACATTCAATTGACCGAGTTAAATTTAAAGCTCGCAAAGTTTGAGGCATTATCTGTTAAAGTTGATGACTTGCAAAGTGAAATAGAGGTTCTGAGTTCTGACAACATTGATGCTGAAATTGATGAACGAGACAACATTGAGCAAGACATAGTAATTAACATAGCCACTGCTAAGAACTTATTAGACATGTTTTCTCAGAAAAATGCATGCGAACAGAAACATAGTTCTGATCACTATGCTTCATGTTGTCTGACTTTAGGATTAAAGCTCCCACAAATACAAATAGCTAAGTTTAATGGTGAATATTTCCGTTGGTTAGAGTTTAGAGATACCTTTGAAAGTTTAATACATAAAAATGACCGTATTTCTGAAATTAATAAGTTTTATTATTTAAATTCATACTTACAAGGTGATGCAGCCAGAATTGTTTCCAATCTAGAAGTTTCTGCTAAAAATTATACTGAGGCTTGGAAGCTGCTTTGTCAACGGTATGATAACAATAGAATATTAATTGATCATCATCTTGATTCATTACTGAATATAAAACAGCTTCCAGGTGAGTCAGAAGAAAAATCTTTAAGATATTTAGTTGATCATATTACTAAAAACTTACGTGCCTTGGTCAGCTTGGGACAACCAACGGATAATTGGGATATAATTATTATATTCATGTTGTCAGCTAAGTTCAATAGTCAAACCTTGTTGAAATGGGAGGAATATCGCAGTAGTTTAGGAAGTCAGCTACCAAATTTAGAGCAGTTTTTTAAATTTATTACGGATCGTGCTAGTGTACTTGAATCTGCAAATCGAAGTTCTAATAATTCTGGCAACATAGATTCAAAGAAGCCTACTCCTCCTCACCGTTTAACACCAAATAAACAAAGTCAAAGGAAGAGTCAGAATAACAATGTTAAATCTTTTGCAAGTACTAGTGATAATAATAAGAATAAAGGACTGAAGGGTTATTCATGTATTGTTTGCGACGAGCGTCATAGAATTTATGACTGTCCAACATTTAAGGCTAAGGGTATTGATGATAGAATGACGGATGTGACAAGGTATAAACTTTGCATTAACTGTTTGAGACAGGGTCACTCCGTTAAGGATTGTCGATTCAGGTCATGCCAAGAGTCTGGCTGCACTGAGAGGCATAATAGCTTGCTACACCGTCCGCCAACGTCGGCATGTCTCGCTTCGGTTGATGAGCCAGGTGAGATAGTAGCAAACTATTCTAATAAAAATACAAGTCAAATAATATTGTCAACAGCCATGGTAGAGGTATCGAATCCATTTGGCCAGCAAAAGGTCAAAGTTCGTGCACTATTGGACTGTGGCAGCCAATCATCTTTTATAACCGAATCCCTAAAGATCAGGTTATCATTAATGTCCCGTCCCATTGACACTCTAAAGGTCATTGGCATAGGAAACACATTAACAAATAATGTTATTGAAAGTTGTAATATTAAATTACAATCAATAAATAGTAAGTTTAACATAAGTTGTTCATGTCTTGTGTTGAAGGAATTGACAGGTAGACTGCCGAAGGTTCCCATCCATATTGGTTCTTTGAAGTTACCTGAAAATATTCAGCTGGCTGATCCCATGTTTCACAAACCAGCCGACATAGATGTCTTGATAGGTGCAGACTTATTCTGGGACATTCTAGGTACTGAACAATTTTCATTAGGTGTCAAAAATCCTAAGTTAATAAGTTCACAATTAGGTTGGATTGTATCTGGTCCCATAGAATCGGTGAAGCCGCATAAAAATGTTCACTGTAATCACAGTATAGTTTCCAAATGTGATAGTAGTGATGCTAGCATTGATAATATGCTAAGTAAATTTTGGGACTTGGAAGAAATTCCTGGAAAATTAATTACAAGTGAAAATGAAAATGAATGTGAAAAACACTTTCTCACTTACACAACTAGAACCAATACAGGTAGGTTTTGTGTAAAATTGCCACTAAAAGATACTGCTGATTGTTTAGGCGATACTTACAAGTTAGCTAAGCGACGCTTAATTAACATAGAAAAACGGTTAAAACGAAACGCTATGTTAAAATTAGAGTACACTAAGTTTATTAATGAGTATGCTGAGCTAGGACATTTATCTGTGTTAAATGATAAATTTAGAGATAGGATAGGTCCATGTTATTACTTGTGTCATCATCCGGTTCTTAAACAGGAAAGTGAATCTACCAAGCTTCGTGTAGTATTCGATGGTTCTGCTTCTTCCACTTCCGGTTGTTCTCTGAATGACATATTAATGGTAGGTCCCACCGTACAGGATACTCTTTTCTCTATTTTGATACGCTCTAGGCAATACAAGTATTTGCTTACTGGCGACATCGAAAAGATGTATCGCCAAGTCTTAGTACACGAAGATGATAGGTACTTGCAACTTATCTTGTGGAGAAAAGAGGAATCTGATCCTATTCAGACACTTAAGCTCAATACTTTAACCTATGGAACAGCAAGTGCAAGTTACCTGAGTACGCGCTGTCTATGGCAGGTAGGGCAGGAACAGGATGATGAGCTCATAAAGTGCATCATCCAGAAAGACTTTTATGTTGATGATCTCATAACAGGTTCAAATGATTCACAGCAATTAATTTATATACATAAGGCTGTATCTGAAGCGTTAAGGGCAGGTTGTTTTAATTTAAGAAAATTTAAAACAAATCATTCTTCTATTTTTGACAATGTAGATATGAATGAACAAGATAGTTTAATTTTTAGTGAGTCGTCTAGTACGCTAGGGTTGGGCTGGACTCCATCTAGTGATACATTTCATTTTCCTATAAAGGGATTCTCACATGATAATAGTCTAACCATAACAAAACGATTTATTATGTCAAACGCTTTCAAAATATTCGACCCATTGGGTATCTTAAGTCCAGTTGTAGTCATACCAAAGATAATGATACAAAGACTTTGGCAACATAAGTTAGACTGGGATCAGCCAGCCCCTCAGGAAATAAGGGATGATTGGACTAAGTTTTCTGAAAATATAAAGTATTTATTTAATTTACAAATACCTAGATTAGTTATAGGTGAATCGCCTCAATTTATTGAACTACATTCATTTAGCGATTCCTCAAATTACGCGTATGGTGCGTGTGTTTATATAAGAACGATTAGTCATAATGGGGACATCACGGTCAGATTGCTATGTGCCAAATCGAAGGTGGCTTCTTTGAAGCCTACTACCATTCCCCGCCTGGAACTCTGTGCAGCCTTGCTCGCCGCTAAACTGACCAATTCTGTAACAGACTCGCTCCGTTACAAGCCGGATAAGCTAGTGCACTGGTGTGACTCCACAGTAGTATTAGGTTGGATTCGTAGTGACGTCAGTAAATTAAAAGTATTTGTAGCTAATCGTATTAGTGAAATTAAAGAATTAACTTCTTATTCAGCTTGGCGATATGTTCCCACGGATTCTAACCCTGCTGACTTAATATCACGGGGAGTAGATGCTAAACGCTTAGTAGCAATGCCGCTGTGGTGGACTGGGCCTAGTTATTTATTAAAAAATGAGTTTGAATGGCCTATGATAGGTATGAATGATTCCAAAGAGTTATCGGAATTAAAAGTACATTCGGCGATAATTAATCAACCAATCATTGTCTTTGATAAGTATTCATCTTTAACTAAATTGCAAAGATCGTTTGCTTATGTTCACAGATTCATATTTAATATTAAAAATAAAAATAATAAACATGTAGGTATATTGTCAGTTAATGAACTGCGAGAGTCATTCCATTCTCTATGTGTTATCGCTCAGGATCAAGCGTTCCCTATGGAGTATGATATTCTAAAGAAAGGTAAATCTTTGAAGAGTAATTGTAAATTATTATCGTTGTCACCATTTTTAGACGAACAAAAACTAATTCGTGTCGGTGGACGAATTGATGCATCAGCACATTCATATTCAAAGAAACATCCAATTCTACTTCATGCTTCGCATAGGCTAACTAAATTATATTTTGAAAGGGAACACATAAACAATATGCATGCTGGTCCACAATTGTTGTTAGCGTCTGTTAGAGAAACAGTGTGGCCAATAAATGGTAGGCATCTTGCAAGACGTACAGTCAATAATTGCGTACGATGTAGGCGAATACGAGGTTTGACTCTGCAACCCAAGATGGGTAATTTACCATCTCAACGTATTACGCCTGACTATCCTTTTATATCCGTTGGTTTGGACTTTGCTGGTCCATTTTATATTGTAAATCGTAAAGGTCGTGGCAGTCGTGTAGTCAAATGTTATTTATGCCTTTTCGTCTGCTTGCGGTATAAGTGCATTCATCTCGAAGCAGTCAGTGACTTATCGAAAGATGCATTTATACTGACACTCAGGCGTTTCATCGCTCGTCGCGGCAAACCGACGGAAATATTTAGCGACAATGGAAGCAACTAAACCGCCGCTAAGGACATCGGATCCTTCCTAAAAGATAATCACGAGCCTTTGTCTGATTTTGCAAGTCAACAATCTATTAAATTCACGTTCATTCCGGCTTACACTCCTCATTTCGGTGGCATTTGGGAAGCCGGGGTTAAATCGGCAAAATATTTCTTAAGGCGTGTCATCGGTGACAGCCATTTAACTTTTGAAGAAATTTGTACATTATTTGCACAAGTGGAAGCTATTCTCAATAGTCGTCCCTTATCCCCCCTTTCCTCCAGTCCTGACGACCTCCTTTCCCTTTCCCCTGGGCATTTCATCATTGGGAGGCCGTTGACCGCTCTGCCGACACCAGATCTGACAGACATCAAAGAAAGTCAGTTGCGGCGTTATGAACGTCTAGAAGCAATCCGAAGACAATTTTGGAAAAGGTGGCAGAAGGAATATCTGGCAGAGTTGCAACATCGAACCAAATGGCGAACGAATACTTCAAAACTGGTAGTTGGAGACATGGTGCTCTTAGCAGATGATGGTGCCCCCCCTCTGGCTTGGAAACTCGGCCGTGTTGTTCGCCTCATAACTGGACCTGATGGGATATCCCGAGTGGCCGACATTTTCACCAACAAAGGCTGCGTGCGACGCTCTCTAGTGCGGCTCTGCAAACTACCTACAGCAGAGGAACTTAATAGCTGTTGAAAGTGATCTTTCAACGCCCCGGAATATGTTCAGGCTTTACAAAAAGCCTTCAAAAAGTGGCAACATTTTAATATATTATTACAATGGCAACATCGCCATCAGTGTCAGAGTCACAGTGACGTTGTGACTTTTATATTTTATCTGTGGACTTTTTCCCGCCACTTGGCGCCAATATTCAAAAAGAAAAGCCTTGATGTAACATCCTCGTCGTAAAATAAATAATATTATACAATCAATTCACCTTTTTTGCACCATTATATCCCCAAAGATATAACAATCATTACACAATAACTTTCCCAAATAACTAACAAATCATTATCCGATTAACTTTTTTTAATAACGTAATATTTGACAAATTATGTGTAGTTGTGGAACATGTGAATGGGCCCTAAGACCAAATCAAGACTGGGATAAATTAGATACCAACTAATTACATGAACCTACTTAGTCCAACCGGATGCAGCTGAATAACTTACATCTCTTTCTATGAAAATCTGAAAGAAAACCTCAAGGCAATTTTTGAGTGCAGTTCAAAGTGAATTGGACCTTCTGCACAATTATTTTTCTTATGTTAACACTTAATAGCTCCAATTAATTACAGCTATATTTAGTAAGTTAAGAGTCCATAATACCTCAGTTCAAATTCATTCCTTATCTCGCTCGCGGACTGAGTGAGAGAGAGATTGAGCTGCGGGGAGAAGCAAGGCGCCAATAGTTTAGGTAATTTATTTTACAGAAAAACAAAACATAGTATCTTCTTTATAGTTAGTTCACTTATTATGCAAAGTTTCATCATCTAATTTGAAGTATTTTTTTAATACCAGGAGTTTATTGTTCGGTTTGGAGGTAACTTCAGATTTTTTTCTATAGAGAAAATTTTATGAAATCGAGTTTTCGTCAAACATAGTACTTAACACTAATCCTCAACTTTACCGTACCATATTTATTTCAAAATTAATGCTGCAGTATTTTCGATATAACGAAGGATCATGCTAAGCAATTTGAGGTGTTATAGACTCTTAATAAATAATTGAGTTTGTAATACCAGGAGAGGGATCAAAGTGATAAGATGTTTGTTTACATTTATTTCAAGGTGAAAATGGCTGCTAATCCTTGAATATCACTATATTCCCTTGTAAACTTTTATTCCTGAATAAGGGATTAATCACTAAATGGCCAAAAAGTAAGGTATTTTACATTAAAAACCAGGTAATGTTTTGTTCTATGTAAGTGCACAGAAAGACTATGTTGTGTTTTCGTTTAAGAGCGATTATTCTGAAAGTGGGCAAATAGATGTCAAATATTTCGCTGTTGTGTGTGTATCCTAAAAGTTGGAAACTTCGCAAAGCTGTCAAAAAAATTCCTGTTATAATTAATTTTGGCAATATAACTCTATGGAAATAAGAAATGTGGCTAACTAGCGAACTAGACTATTGATTATGAAATACAATAATAAATAACGTAACATCGAATATTTAGTTTTAGATGTAAAACAAGTATTTCAAAAACGAGCTGTTCGAGCTATTTACCAGCTAGGTGCCAGAGTTTCTCTAAGAGATTTTTTCAAAGATATTGGTATCCTCACGGTGGCATCTCAATTCATCTTCGCCAATATCTTATATATTAGGCAAAATATACACTTATACACTAAAAACAGTGATTTTCACAATGTTAACACTAGAAATAAGGACAAACTACGAGCTCCCTTTCACCGGCTTCATAAAGTTCATAACTCATTTGTTGGGCTTGGTATAACTTTTTATAACAAGCTACCCTCTTCTTTGGTAGATTTGCCTTTTAATGCGTTTAAAACGAAAGTAAAATCCAAGCTTTGTTCAAAGGCATACTATTCTATCAACGACTACTTAAATGATAAGAATAGTTGGTCGCTGTAGTTAACTCAAGACAATGTTTATGTTCTTTCTCCAGCTTACCCACTGACAAGTTATATGAGTTTATATAAGTAATTGTTTAATTTATTTGACTATAAAAGTCAAATTATTTAAATTTAATTATTGTTGACATTTTAAGTCAAGTTATTTTAATTTATTTTTGACAAAATCTACTCATCACACTGTTTTTTTATGAGTTGTATTGCAATATGTGGTTAGCTAGTGACCTCGACAATTGATCATATTATTTATTACTATTAGTAATTAACTGTTTGTTTATTTATTTTACCTCGATGGTCCTAGTTTATCATTTATAACTTCCAGTTACAACTATATGTAAGCGGGCACGCCCTTTATGCCTGGTGGCTTTTATTAAGATATTAAGTTCTGTTTACGTTTTGTTTTTTATTTCTGCCTGAGTATAGTTCTCGATGATTTTGTTTGGTATATTGGCGTGTGCTAGCTTATATATGGCTAATAATTTAAATTATGTTTTGTGTTGCTTAATGTAAATTATTTTGAATACTATTATATAGAATCTTCTTTTTGTTCTTTTAACTGAACAGACAGCTGTGCAGCTGGGGAGTTTGTTGCGCCACTTCTTCTTCCCAGCTAACGCACTAGGAAGTGGTGAAGGGTGGGCGTTTTGGGGGACTGTCTTATGTAATTTTGACGTTCGAAAAGTGCTGATTCTCAGCCTAGTTTGAATAAATGACTTTTGATTTTGATTTGATTTGATTTGATTTGATTTGGTAACTTTCCAAATGCCCTTTTTACACCTAAAACGGGTACAACATCAAATTCAAGGTTATAATTGCAATTCATTATTAATAGTCTAGTCCGCTAGTTAGCCACATTTCTTATTTCCATACAGTTATATTGCCAAAATTAATTATAACAGGAATTTTTTTGACAGCATTGCGACGTTTCCAACTTTTAGGATAAACGCTCTTAAAGGCCGATTTCTATAATTTACATACCGATATTGGTTATAACTAAGACTCTTGAATCTTTAACATTAATAAAGGAAACACCCGATGGCTTTGCATAGTAGACCCTTCCATTATGGAAGTAGCTATCACAGGTAAAATTTGCTTCCGAATCTATTTGTATGCCCAGTATGTTTTTTTTTTTACTATTTTAAGGTAAACGATTCGTGTTTTTATAGGACCTGAGCATTAGACGACCCATCTCACATCTGATTAGAGTAAACTTGATACAGATGGTGAAGAATTAGGTTGGTTTATGACATTACTTTGGAGATGCCTATGTCCGATAGGTCTGATAGAGATACTCAATACAAGTGGAGTTGTGACAGACACCCAAGAGATGGCAAAAAGAGCAAGGGAAGACAATACAAAGGATGGGAAAATGAATGAAAGCTCACAGCGGGTCCAGATTGGAGAAGTTTTGCGAGAGATAGGAATCAGTGGAAGTTGTTAGAGCCTTTGCCAAGAGGCACACTAAATTAAGAGGCATTCTGTAACTACTACTAAAAATTCCTCAACGCAAATGTTCAGAATCAAAGGACTTATATTATTACTAGTTTCTGCTCGCGTACTTCATCTGCGTGGACTTCATAAAGTATACGTGTTAATCTAGGTTATAAACTATCTGTGTGCCAAATTTCATCGAAATCTGTTACGCCGTTTTTACATACTTTCACATTTATAATATTAGTAGGACTTTCGGATGTGTTCTTTTACTTAGGTCTTGGTGTGTTTTTCTTATTATTTCCTTTATTTCATCTATATACATACTATACATATTTCATCTATATATACATATCGTAATTATCATTTACATTTTTAAATATTTTTATAAAAACAATTAAAATTATAAAAAATAATAGCCCACCGGTATCGGGAACAGGGTCTAAGTTACCGGTGGTCAGGGCTTCTGAGAGAGGAATCTCCTTTCCATTGTTATTATTGTTATGTCCGATAGAGCTCATCGGCTGTTGCTACCAGCCCTTGACGTTATAATACTTACTGTATCGTAACACTGTTATGGAATTTTCTTGTCTCATTACGAAGTAATTTGCTTAAGGAAGCCTTTATCTAGCTTACCAGTATTATCGGTTTCTATTTTAAAGAATGAGTAGGTGCCAGTGAATTTATGAGCGCATGAGACTTCATGACACACTGACTTATTAGTATTATTTGTTAAAATGTTAGGAATATCGTCTAATTTTACAATGTTTGTAAATATGTGAGCACCATATCAATCACATAATTAACTTATCTGCCACTGCTTCATTTTTCATTATTTTTACCTATCGTGATATAGTAGGTAATCATCGTCTGTAGGTCCATAGTCTTCACATATATACGTAATTATATAATTCATTTATACAAAATATTGTGAAAACATTTTAGAAGAGTAACGAGGAGAAGAATGGGCAAAATACTCCACAGTTTTTTGCCCATAATCATTCTTCTCCATACTAAAACTACCTTTTGGAAGGGGCGACTAGAATCAATTCTATTTTTTGAAAAAATAAATAAAAATACGTTCAAAAGTTCCTAATTGAAAGAAATTGTTTAACTTTGACATGAGAAGTCTCGAAGGTTGGCAACGCAAAAAGCACTCTGATGACGCAGGTCTATAAGCGGTTAAAAACACTTTCCACCCGTTGGACCATCTTGTACACCAAACTAACAAAAAAAAATCTGTTACTTTCAGGATTCATCCATATGTGCCGCTACAATCTCAAAAACTAATGAAATACGCATATAAACGAAATTAATTCTCATATATCTGCTAATGATTTTTACCACTATACCTAAATCTCTATTAGCCATAAATTAACATGTTGTGTATGTTTAGAGTAAATATCCGTATCGTTTAGTTGAAAGATATCTTGAGATTTAATTCTTGTAGGGAAACTACGTGAATGTTAGAGACACAAGGTCTGAAAAAGCGGAATCATGTATCAGAAAGGTTTGGCCATATTAAAGGGTGTGGTTCAAACCATGGTCTAATAAAACAAGGTCTGGCATTCCGGGACTAACACATGCGTTACGTCACTATCCAGTTGCCACTCTATCGCAACAAAACACGATAAAGGTGGTTGGGGAGTTATTATTACAAACTTCTGGTAACACAGATGTGATGACGTAGACTTGTGTTGCCCACGTGACCACTGTGTTTCGGAATGCCATACCTGGCGAAGTATATTATTATACCATGGTACAAACCATCAAACTGATCAATTTTCTCCACGGTACGAATATCGCAAGATATCGCGGAAAAATTATCAACTGTCTCAGACATTTGGTTCGAGTAGGTATTGAAAAATTCAAAAGTTATCTTTCGGATAGAGTACAATATGTGGAAATAACAAAAACTTGTAAAAATCAACAAAACACCTTTAGGTCAGAATATAAACAAAATAATTATGGCACGCCCCAGGGTAGTATCTTATCCCCAGATCTCTTTAAAGTATACATCAACGACTTTCCCGAAGCGATAGGGAAGGAGTGCATACTATTCGCTGATGACACTACAATAATTATTAAGAGTGATAATTATAACGATTTAGAAAACAAAATCGTCGAAGCTATGGATAACGCAATCGGCTGGCTAAACAAGAATAACTTAAAAATTTATATGACTAAAACAAATATAATACAATTTCAGACATACAATGCAAACATAAATAAACTAAACATTCTTTATAAAGATTCTCACTTAACCACTGTCGAAAATTGTGTATTTTTGGGTATAACAGTCGATAAAAATTGTAATTGGAAACCACACATAAATAAAATTATTGTTAAAATAGATCGATTTATATATGTCTTGAAAAGAATTAGACAAACAATTAACTATGATAGTGCAATGTTAGCGTATCATGGTTACGTATCATCCATACTTAGATACGGTATTATAATATTGGGTAATTCAGTAGAGTTTGACAGAGTTTTCAAAGCTCAGAAAAAATGTGTCAGAGCAATTTGTGGAGCTCATTTTCTAGACAGCTGTAAGCCACTATTTCAAAAACTAAAAATTTTACATTTGCCATGCTTGTATATCTTTGAAATGTGTATTTTTGTTAAGAGGAACTATAATTTATTCGAAACTACCATTACCAGACCAAATTGCCGATCATCACGCCATAAAGATAGACTTCAGCTACCACCAATAAAACTAACATTATTTAAGAAAAATACATACTGCATGGCCATTATAATATACAACCATTTACCAAATAGTGTGCAAGACCTACCGCTGACAATGTTTAAAAGATATATTTTCAAACTGCTTCTACTGAAAAGTTATTATACGATTAAGGACTATTTAGAAGATAAGTCAATAGAATCTGTAGTTTGTGAGTTAAAATAATTGACATTATAAGTATGTATAAATTTGCACGCCATCGTTTTGGCAGGATATGCAGAAACAAAATTATTGTAACACCATTAGGTACCATATTCTAGCAAATAAATATTTTTGATTTGATTTGATTGATTTGAAGTTTTGTATGGGACAGTTGATTTTTTTTTCGCGAGTTTTATGTTCTGTACCACAGTTTTACGTTCTGATACTTGTTACTTGCTGTATATGAGGAAGTCTGAAAGTGGAATCGATGACTGAAAAGTTGTGTGGCAATCGGTTGTCATGGTATGGACGTGTGATACGGAGGACTGAGGAAAATGTCGTGAGGTAAGTTTTGTGAATGAATTGCGATGGCTGTAAAAGTAGGGGAAGACCGAAGAAACGATGGATGGACTGGGTGACAGATAATCTAGAAAAACCGGCCAAGTGCGTGTCGAACCACGCACAATGAAGGATTCCGTAGTTGGCATGAATTTATACTAAGAACAAACTTAACTTTGTAGTTGAAAAACATGTTCTCCCAAACGAAATGTATGGAACAACATGTTTTTGCAACAGCAACAGCAAATGTTTACTCGTTAACTTGTAAAGCCTACTTACGTTTTCCTTTTAATTTCGTTTTATAAATTACTGCCGTGAATTTTTTCACATATCCAAACCAACCGTTTAGCTGGTAGGAGGGGGACACTTGACTCTAACAAAAATTTGCACTGAAAAGCTTAATATTTCGCAAACGGATCCCTGAATCCAAAAATGGTTTTCACAAACTCACGATTTTTTTAACGACCTTTCCAACGATACCCCACACCATGGGATAGATGAGAAAAAGGAAACATCCCCGCTTTACGTGTAGGGGCGGTAACCCAAATTTTTTTTTTTTTTTCTTTGTATAGTTTACCACTTTGTCGGCATAATTAATATGTATACCCATGCCAAATTAACGCTTTCTAGTACGAAGAGTCCCTGAGCTAAGCCGCGGTCAGACAGACAGACGGACATGGTGAAACTATAAGGGTTCCTTGTCTACGGAACCCTAAAAAGGGTGACTACCGAGATGACGACTAATGGAGAAGGTGGAAGAAAAATATATGCTGTACCACTGGGATAACAGCAAGAGACCGATGGCCGATGGAGCAGACGAGTCCTGCAGTGGAGACCGCGTATCGGTAAGCGTAGTGTGGGACGCCCCCAGCTAGATGGATCGACGACCTTAAGAAGGTGGCTGGGGCAGATTGGATGCCGAAGGCAGAGGACTGGGTGTTGACGCGCAGGTGGGAGAGGCCTATGTCTAGGGGAGTGCGATACGCTGAGTTGATTGAAAGAAAAGAAAGAAAGAACAATGCGTTTATTGGCATTCCAGCAGAAAAATACACCTTATAACTAAAAAAATCCAAAAAACAATGATTATAATGCCAATAGGGCCTCAGCTCAGCATAAATGTCAGATGGCAACACAAAGTGTACCACCTGACGCTGATTTTCAGCTGCAACCCACGAGTGCCACACGCTAGAATAATAAAGACAGGGAAGTGTGTGTCCACTTTAATAAATTAAATTAACAGAATAAATTAAAGGTAAGTAGTAAACGATAGGATAACATGAAAAGCTCACAAAAGACAAAAATGTTGTGACATACATCAGTGTGTGTGGTGTGTTATGAAAGAGAAACTAAAATAAATAAATACCCAATATCTGTGTCTTAAAAGCAAGGGCAAGGGGGATTGAAGTGCAAAATAATGAGGATGAAGCATACTCAGCAGCCAATCGTGCCACCAATCTTTCCACCTCAGAAGTTGCTAATCTCATAGCTCATGACAACAGCAGACATTTATTTCCGTAGGTCATAAAACTTTTTGCCCAAAAAATTACATAAGTACTAACATGCACGTCTACCTAGCACTTATTGTCTGGCGGGAAATATTTTGAAAATAGCCACAATTAGTCTTATAAAAAACCGTAAATGCTTGTGGATGTAGCAATCACATGTGTCTTTGCTTCATTTTTAAATGTTTCACTTATTGTAATATGTACTTAAGTCTGTTTGTTTCCATAGAATATCAGTTTTTAATTTTAGCATGAAGGTTTAAAAAAATCAGTCAATCTGCCTAGCCTTTTCCCAATTATGTTGGGGTCGGCTTCCAGTCTAACCGGATGCAGCTGAGTGCCAGTATTTTACGACTGGTTGACCTCAGACGACTTGTAACGACTGTCAAAGATCAACGAATGGCAGCCGGGACCAACGGCTTAACGTGCTTTCCGAGGCACGGAGGAGTCTTGGTATGTAAAGATAACCGCGGCAAGCGTAGTTTAACGAGCTCCTCCTGCAAGCGTAAAATATAATCTCAAGTTGAACAAAACCAAATGGTACGCTAGTTTATAAATAATACATATAAAATTGTCTACTTCCTGCGATCATTAGCAGAGTGTAGGAAAAATTAAGAATTTAGCGGAAGTGCTGATCCGACCTGTCATTATTTAGAAATGTAAGTTTTTTTTTTCTTTTACAGTAACATAATTTTTGATGCAACGTTTTTTAACTTTCTTTGGATACCTAAGTAGAATAGATTATTGAAATACAAGCTTAGCGCCCCATCTCACCATATGCCCTATTGGTTTCCTATCGGCAAAATGACGAACTTCCATATAAACTTTCATCTCCTTTCTTAACCCATTTAGCGATTATTATTCAAGAATCTTTCCTTAGTGCAAACATTGCACAATTCGTGATGTTATGCAATATAATTGACCATCTAGGGCCCGCCTATGTTATCACCTATTGTGGCAATTTCGCAGTAAGATGGTTGGAGCCGTGATATAGTTATATCCCTAGGGATATAGCTATATATCGTAATATAGGTATATGAAAGCGGTGTATAGCTGTCGGGGTGCCCTAATTTTGTAACTAAGACCAATTTCGACGTAACGCTCGCCAGCCGCTGCCGCGGCACCGCTCGCTTTGCTCGCTCGGCTCGCGCATATTTGGTTACAGTTCGAACCTAACCTATTTAGTAAGAGTGCCCTAATAGTTAAATATTACTAGATCGTACTCGTATCATAATTATATTCCTAGTAAGACAGTTATGAACCGGTTTCTTATAAAAATCACGGTATATAGGTATATCCGTAGGTAGATAACTATATCACGCTTTTAACCATCTTACCGCGACAGCAACATAAATCGGTTCAAACTTGCGTGAATAATAACTTAGAAATATTTGTAATAAAATGGAGGCGCTAGACTATAAGGAGTGCTCATTGGGCTGAGATATCATATCATATTTGATTTAACCGAACTCTCTTCAATGTAATATAAAATAAAATGTTTTACGTTCCTAAGTGAAAATTGTATGATTTATGATTAGCTTTTGCCCGTGCGTTTTGAGGTTTTAAAATATCCCACGCGAACGTACTACTGATATTAAAAGTACCTATGTGTTATTCTAGATTATAAACTACGAGTATCTGTGTGTCAAATTTCAGCCAAATCCGTTTAGCCGTTTTTGCGTCAATCCAAACAAACTGACGAAAATTCATCACAGCTTTACTCCGTCGGTCATATCCGCGTATGATTCCCAACTCCACTCGAGGCGCATCGCCCTTTCTCCGACGTCTTAGACTTTCGACCGACGACGGATTTCGGTGTTACGCACTTGGTCTAGTATGGTTATGCCAAGCATGGCTCGCTCCATGGCCCTTTGTGTTACTCGTATGCGGTGGACAGTTTCCTTTGTGAGCGTCCATGTCTCGGCACCGTAGGTCATTGTTGGCAGGACACATTGGTCGAAAAGGCGGGTTTTTGATAGCAGTGGTGATGATAAATAACACAAAGTATAAAGCGTCTGCCTGGGTTCGAAGCTATGACCTATAATTCGTAAGTTGCGGCCATTACCTCTGGGGCACCACTGCTCTAGATTATCCGCTCTACTATTATTATCTACAGGCTTATGTATATTCTAAAATAACGTGATTAGTCTGTCTGTAGTGCAGGCTTCTTTGACTGAAAAGAACTGATATCACTCTGCTGATACAGAATACCACTTCTGTGCAATGCCTGAGAGATATTTCTCGACGGCATGTGAAGCTAAATTAGAGGCCCATGGACGGCATGAAAACTCTGACACCAGGTTAATCACTAACCATACGAAAAATAAAGAAAGACATGAACTTAAAATAAATAATGAAAGATAAATATTCACATCCAATATAATATTATATTATAATCGGTGCATAGGTACATATATTTTGAGTCGATTAAAATAGTCACTCATTTAAGGCGACGATATACGACTTTAAATAATTTTGTACTGAAGATCACTTCTAAACGAGTAATGTTAATGATTTGGAAAAAAATGTATGTTAAATTAGAGCAGGAATATTTTATATTATGTTTATATTACATAGTGAAATTAATTTGTAAAGTTATGTCTAACGCGGACAAAAAACTGAGAATGACGCAAAATCTGTCAAGCGTATTTTTCTGAAACCTTCATCATATAAAGATAATTTAAATATAATATAATTTTAGAATACGTGATTTAATAATATACGTTTTGTTTTACTTTTAATAAATTAACCATGCGTCTAATTAGGGACAACGCTCTTGGATGGGCGAGTGCTATTACTGGCTGGATGTACGATGCGTTGCGTGAGCTCAGTACAGAGCACGTAAGCTCTAAACTCAAGGTCATTGGCTTAAATTTGCGTCTTAAGGAGTTAATCCGATGAATCGTTACGACTGTATGGTTTATTTGCTGCGTCTGAACGCGGAACAAACCGCGGTCGTAGCGAGTCTAATTTACCTTTAATGTATGTTCGTCTGTACGCATTTCTCCAAAATTATTGAATAGATTTTTTATGGTACTTTCTCTTTTACTATCAAGGGCTTAATTTTGTGAACAGTAATTGCGGTTAAAAAGAAAAGTGTACATACATTTGGGAGAAAGAAAGTAACTGAACAAGATGTAAGATTTTACTTAGGTATTTTACTTCCTCTTTAATTATGGTTATTCATTATATCGCCAATCCAAGTGGTATGGTAATTACGAGGAAGACTGTACCAAACTCTTGAACTATGATAACCGCAGTTAAAAGTCAAATTGATACCATGGAGATACGGTTGACTGTACCACTATACATGGTCAAATTGAATTAGCTAGCGAAACTCTGCAGATCTAAATATGATAAAATAAAAAAATATTAGATGTCGTGTTTTTTTGGGGGGATCAACAACCCCTGGTAGTGTTGTTACTAAAAGTATAAGCAAAGCATAATAAGCCAATAATGTTCCCACAGCTGGGACGCAGGCTTCCTCTCTGTAAGAGGGAGTGGGCCGTAATCTACCACGTGGGCCCAGTGCAGGTTGGTAGATGTCACATGTCTTCGAATTTTTGGTTCTAGGACATGCCGGTTTCCTCACGATGTTTTCTTTCATCGTTTTGAGAGCAGTGGTAATGAAGTCATTTACACAAAGTAAAGCGCCTGTCAGGGTTCGAAACTAAGACCTCAACTCGTAAGTCACGGCCGTTACCACTGAGCCACCACTGCTCCTAGTAAGGGTTGAGAAAATCTGTTTTCTTTTGTTTTATAGTTTTTATAATATATCCTTCGATCAATAGTGCATTATTGATCGAAGAATATATCGATACTCATAACGTCTGCGGAGTTTTGCTAGTTAATTTAATCTGACCCAACACACAGGAAACGTAAAAAAACAAATATACAATATTTGTTTTTTTACGTTTCCTGTTTGTTTGTTAATCTTGAAGATGTACAATAAAAATATTGCATCAATCTTATCCACTGAATAAAATAAATAAATCATGAATCAATGGAAATTCTATAGTTCGGTTCGCAGCAGTTTTTGGGTAAATCCCTGATAAAATACTTTTTTTTTGCAATCTAATTATTTTATCTAGTAAGTACCTAATACCTAATCTAAATCGTTTCTTAGGAATACCATACAAACAATGGACGTACACGCAAACATTTTTTGATCCCCGACACAAAAAGATGGGTGTTATAAGTTTGACCGCTATGTGTGTCTGTCTGAGGCACCGTAGCTCTTAAACAGGTGAACCTATTTTAATGCGGTTTTTTTATTTGAAAGCAGGTTTTCTAGCAATGGTTCTTAGACACGTTTTATCAAAATCGGTTTTGCGTTTGAAGATTATCAGCTCTTTTCTAGTTGATGAATGGGTGTGAGCGTCTTCCACAGGTCTGATCGATTTGAAATTTGGTATTCTGTTACTTCAATGATAATAGAAGAACATAGTAGCCTTGAACTGATGCTGCATCACATGGAATTTGCAGCATACCCAACTCACTTACCAACTTACAGCACAGGCATCGTGTTTGGGCTCATTGGAATTGTCTCAATGAATAGGTTATATATAGATGATGAACAGAGTCTGGTGATGGAGTAGGAAAGAGAAATGAGGAAATGTTTGTGTCAGTGGTTTTTTTTAAATGTTAATGTAATATATGTTACGGGCCCAGTGCGGGTTGATGGATGTTACATGTCTTCGAATTTATGGTTCTGGGACATGCTGGTTTCCTTCACCGTTTTATACGATTACAATTTCTTAATTGTTATTTAAAATTACATACATACCGAGACTCCTCCGTGCTTCGCAAAGCACGTTAAACCGTTGTTCCCGACTGTCATTCGTGGATCTTTGACAGTCGTTACGGGTCGTCAGAAGCCCGAAAGTCTGACAACCAGTCTTACCAAGGGGTATCGTATTACCCAGTTACTGGGTTGTGGAGGTCAGATAGGCAGTCACTCCATGTAAAATATTGTTATTCAGCTGCATTACACTGGAAGCCGACCCCAATATAGTTGGGAAAAGGCTAGGCAGATTGATTGATTGTTATTTAAAATTATAATACCTATCTTTTTTGTGTAAATTTAATATGATTTGCACGCCCATGCGACGACGCACGGTGGATCGAAAATCGGCTGTAGAAGACATAGGATCTCGATTTATTAAATGTTATTTTTTTTGCTGGAAATGACTTCTGCTGATCATTACTATGTACAAAAATGACACCCGAGTTAATTCTGCCCAAAAACGAAGGAAATATATTTTTTTTACGAAAAATTTGTATGAAGCTAGTATGAAAAATCGAATTATCTCCCAAACGGCATGTTTAACCGTAATATCCTTGGAGGTGGTCATAGTGCTAATTATTTATGATTTTTTGGTTGCCGATTTGACGAAAAATTTAATGCCGTTTTTTTTTTTAAAATCGTCAAAATATTTTTATTTATTTTTACATGTAAAACGATCCCTTTTAGTGTCCAAGTTAAAAAGTTCGATATATTATTAACCCAAATATTAAGAACACACAAAACAAGAAAAATTAAATAAAAAAAATTGCTGTT
Organism: Agrochola macilenta; assembly: GCA_916701695.1. Taxonomy (NCBI): domain Eukaryota; kingdom Metazoa; phylum Arthropoda; class Insecta; order Lepidoptera; family Noctuidae; genus Agrochola; species Agrochola macilenta. The sequence goes on along the minus strand of OU753578.1, from coordinate 14,725,407 downwards.
TTTTTGACACATTTTTATTAATTTAAATAAAAAAAGATTATCAAACTCTTATTTAAGTAACATATAAAGTTATATTATATACAAAATAATTTAATTTAAGGAATTAATACTAAGCATTTGTAAAATAAAGTAAAATAAATAAAAAATAGACAAAATATCATTAAATATTACAAAAAAAAACCCAAACAGACTCAAATACAAATTTACAAATAAGTACATATATAATTTTTTTACAAATTTTCCTTATCACTCTCGTTGTCAGACTCCAATTCTGAGTCAGCATCCAGATTGGATATATCCAAAAACTCGAACTCAGTTTCCTGAAATTGAATTAAGTCGAGAGTTTCAGCAAAAAAGCTCTGCTTTTTCTTGGCATCTAACTTAGGCCTTTCCCGAATGGCAGCCTCTCGCAACGTAATATATTGCCACTTTGAGAGTTTTAGCGAAAGAAGCAATCCAAGCGCCTTTTCTGACGTAAATATGATTGTTTTCGCTGGTTTCTTAAGCGTTTCATTTAATTTAGCGGCTGCTTCAGGATTTTTCATCATGTATTCGATGACAGAGGCGATATCTCCATGCCCTTCTTCTTTTAAACGTGCTGCAGCTGCATATGCCAATTCACTGGAATCTTCGCCTGTGTGTTCATCAGATCTTCTCTTTTTTTGTTTACTTCCCAGATCTTCGAATGGTTTACGGGATCTTTTCGTCATTGTTCCAATGGACGTTGATGTCGACGGTTCTGGAGAGACTGAGGGCGCTCTTTGTATCTCATCAACACTTGGTTCTTGATTAACTAAAGTTTGCACAAAACTCGGCCAGTCAATATTTGCTCCCAACCAATTCTCGTACTTTCTCCTGAAATTATCAAGGAATCGGTTGGATTTCTGCCACCTTTGTAAAGCGGCTCGCGTAAATCTCCGACAAAATTCTTTGAGAACAACACGATCTTCGTCAGACAGGCAATCGCCTATGCGGGATACAACTGCACTGAACAATACTTCATGATCAAATGAAGTACTCTCACTTCGTAGAAGAACAAACAAGTCTAAATTCGTGATTAAACTTTCCATTCTAAGATTTTATAGTCGCAGATTTAGTGTTAGCAGTTACACAGTTGTGAACAAACTAAATTATAAAACTAAACTTTAGCCCTTTTATTGCAAAACGCCAATAATTAGGTAACTACCCTCATTAGTTATCTTCTCATTAGCTAATGAACATTTATAATTGTCACTAACTATTCTTAGAACTCATAGCACTGCTAATTAACAAATTAGCTTACTTATCAGGAAAAGTTGAATGTAATCCATAGTTGACATTGTCGTGAGATATTGAAAATCATTAAATCACCTATAAAGACTCATTAGAAGACCTAATCAGTGTAGTTACTTAATCACTTCTTTTCGGACTCATTAGAAGAGTAAACAATTGGTAATTTGGTTGTATGAAAAGTTTTAAAACTCATGATGTGTTGATAAATATCTAGCTCAAGCATAGTTGTCTACGTGTGGGTGTACTATAAACCTCTGCCAACTCCTTCGGAAATATAGGAGTGATGCTATTTTATGTTACGTGTAGTTAAAAGTCCGTGTTCTTCAACATAAACACTAAAAGGAATCGTTTCATATGAAAAAACAAATGAAAATATTTTGACGATTTTAAAAAAAAAACGGCATGAAATTTTTCGTCAAATCCGCAACCAAAAATTTATAAATAATTAGCACTATGACCACCTCCAAGGATATTACGGTTAAACATGCCGTTTAGGAGATAATTCGATTTTTCATACTAGCTCCATACATTTTTTTCTTATAAAAATTATAACTCTTCCATTTGTGCACACATTTACTTCATATGACATTTTATAGAACAGTAATGATCAGCAGAAGTCATTTCCAGCAAAAAAAATAACATTTAAGAAATCGAGATCCTATGTCTTCTACAGCCGATTTTCGATCCACCGTGCGACGGTAGAATATGGAGGACTATACTGTGTAATAATTACCCATGTTTGCAGACGACTAAATGATTTGATGTATGAGTTTTTAAAATTGTTTATTTTATTTGACTTTATAAGTACTTTATTTTAATTTATTGTTGACATAATCTACTCATTACAATGTTTTTTTTATGAGTTGTATTGCAATATGTGGTTAGCTAGCGACCTCGACAATTGATCATATTATTTTTTGCCTGAGCAAAAGCATAATTTGCGTTATGCTCGTGAACGGGTGCTGCTTGTGGTGCCTGGTCATTTTGCTGATCATGGTTTTGTCATTGTTATTAGTAATTTACTTTTATTCTACCTCGATGGTCCTAGTTTATCATTTATAACTTCCAGTTACAGCTATATGTAAGCGGGCACGCCCTTTGTAGCCTGGAGGCTTTTATTTGAATAGAATAGAATATAATAGAATATTCTTTATTATGTACACCATAAAAAATACAGATATAAATGTAGATATTTTACATATGGTGACACAATGGGCGGTCTTATCGCTAAAAGCGATCTTTTACAGACAACCTTTGGATGGATTAAAGGGAGAAGGAGAGACAAATACTGCAGGTAGTCAGTGGTGTACCATTTACATACACAATAAATACATACATTCATAAAGCATACACTTATCTATATATATATATATATACAGGGTGTTCGGCAGAAGGTCGAACACACGAAAATGGCGGAAAAAAAAATACAAATGGTTTTATCTCTGCCCGAGTATATTTCTCGATGTTTTTTGAACTAATAATTTATAATTTAAATTATTTATTAGCATCGGTCTGTTTTCGACTGTTGCTAAAATTTTGTTTAATTCTTTATTAACAAAAGGGATTTTTTATCCATACGGATATGCCAATCCCATCATACCTTATCAACTATTTAACTTTAATTAAAGTTACTACATATTAATTGTAGCAGAAATTGAATCATTCCATGACTTGGCATAATTTTACTACTTTTAATGCAGACCGAAGTTTAGAAGATATGTAGTTTACAAAGCATACCTAGTCAACTCTACATGCGTCATCAAATACGTCAACTTAAGATAATAAATTTTTAGGGATCAGTATTTAAATAAACAAATACAAAGGGGCTTTTTAATGATACTATACACTGGCTTATTGGTGATTCACCCGAATTTACTCGTCCGAAACGGGCGAATCAACCCGTGTTGAGCAAGTGTGGTGATCAATGCTCGTGCCTTCTCTGTATGAGAAGAGGCCTTTGTCCTGCAGTGAGACAATAACAGGCTGGTATTATTATTATACTTCAAGTAACAACACTACTAGCGGTCGTTGACCCCCTAAAAATGCATCAATTCAATTTTTATTTTTATTTTATCGTGTAAGATATCGATATCCATCACGTCTGCGGAGTTTGGCTAGCTAATTTAATTTGACCCTGTATAAAGATTATAGCTATAAGTAAAGTTTAAAGCACAATCAATTTATGTTTATCAGGACCATGTGGTTTATAAAGTTGCTGAGAATTGTTTCTTCTAAGACCGCACTTACCTACTTTGAACTTAGTCAAAACGTATTTAGGTACTATCGATACTTTTATTATTTAAATACATTCATAATGTTAATATTATGTATTCTAAAAATGTTGTTAGCCACTGAACCCAACTTTAACAACATGACAGTTTTTTTCATAAACAAAGTTCTCACATAATTTTTTATTATAGTTTTTAAGTATAAAATTATAAGAGTCATGCCATAATGATCAAGTTAAGCTTATTATAATTGGTGCGTCATTCGGGGCTTTTCCCACTTCGAATGGATGTAGATACTATCGCGGATACGCAAATCTGAACACCGTGCACCGCCGTAAGGACTATTCCAACTTGCAGAGCTCGGCTGCTATAGTAACGTTTACCTACAAAACAAAACTGCCAAGTGCATGTCGGACCACGCACAATTAAGGATTCCATAGTGGGGATGAAACATATTCTCCCATACATCGCTATACGTCACGGTCAACTCTCCAACTGCATGTAAGTTTGTAATCGCAAAAAAAAAAAAAATGTGTTAAATCTACAAATGAACTATTTTCGAACTTTTTCCTTTACATGTGCTGTGAGACCTTGATTCCTCCCAAATTTCATAATCTAGGTCAACGGGAAGTACCCTGTAGGTTTTGATTTATTTGCGAGTATTATAATACTTAAGTCGCATAAATGGCCGTATTTTATTATTACGTTAATTTCGAAGCTTGATTTTTTGAGAGATCTAAGGGACTATATACGTATTTGATATTAATTTCAACTTAATACCTCCAAGTGTTACTGAGACAAAGCGTCTTGACAGACTGACGGACGGACAACGAAGTGATCCTATAAGGGTTCCGTTTTTTCCTTTTGCCGTACGGAACCCTAAAAAGGAATACTTTTGGTGCACTTCATTAGGTGCGTTTCAAAGTTGGTGCGCTTCGAGGAATACCCCGGGATTTTGTTTCCAAGTGGTTAGATATCCGTGACCGCGATGGTACCTACCTATTCATGAGTATTCGTCACTTCACACCAATAGTTACTGGATAACATGATACCAAGGGGTATCGTGTTACTCAGTAACTCGGTCGTGGAGGTCAGATAGGTAGTCGCTCCATGTAAAATACTAGTATTCAGCTGCATCCGGTTAGACTGGAAGCCGACTATAACATAGTTGGGAAAAGTATGAGCAGATGATGCTATGTTAGATATCTATCTAGCTAAAATGCCATCTATCGTAACGATACGTAGGATGAGTAAACTAAGGGAAACAAGTCGTTAGTAGTTACACTGTGTAAGTGATAGATTAGTCTACTGGTGAAGACTGCCACTATTTTTACATTATGATGGGCTGTCGAGTCATTGACTAGACACCTAAGGTTGTTCATTGCGTTAGAGGCCCTAGAGGTGTTTCATCTCTCGAATCGACTGCCATTGTATGGCTTACTAGCTTTTGCACGTGGTTTTGCTCGCGGGGAGGTCGAAAATTATTCCACGCGAACGTTCCACCGGAATGTAAAAGTATCCTATGTCCTAACCTATGTTATGGTCTACCTGTGTGCCAACTTTCATCGATATCCGTTCAGCCGTAGGCATAAAAATGTAACAGACAGACAGACAGAGTTACTTTTGCATTTATAATATTATATATTTAGTATGGTGGAATACAGTCCGGCCGTTGAGAGAATGCGTTCCTGACACCTGTCAGTTGGACAATTTCTAGTAGTAATAAGGATCAAATTAGCAAAACACATATTTGTTGAAACTGACAGGTGTCAAGAACGCATTCTGTCGACGGCAGGACTATACCGCATGATTTTTTTTACCGTCTCGAAATAAAAAGGCTGTAATAGGTGAACGGAGTAGAAGCCTATGGCACAGATATTTTTTATTAAGGGGCCTATTACAAAAATGCGCGTAAATGCATGATTTCCTCGTTGAAATTGAATACTATTCGTTGGTTAGTATAAATAACAATTACTTGGTAAAAATAGTTCGTTTTATCTTCTACAATAATAATAAAGCGATTTTTTCATTATTTATTTATTTATCTAGCAATAATCTTTCTCCTGATGCATGTTTTTGGTAAAAACTCATGTAGAGCTCATTTGAGAGCTCTAATTTGCGGATTCTGTTGAATATAATTCATCAAAACAATTTTTCTCATATTAAACATATCCGATACTTTTATAACAATAGAATACATTTTTGTTATATGACTTTTATTTAAAGAAAAAATGACTGGACCAATTCAATTTTCTACTAAAAACGTTTGGAAACAAGTCTGAATATCCGAAGTTCTACATCATTTTCGTACGTAGTATTTATACTAAAATAATCTCTAGCATTTGCTTAATAACAAACTATTTTTTTTATTTTTTTATTGCTATTCCTATTTTTTTATGAATAAAATAAAAGTACCATATATTTCACTGCGCCGGCAATGTGCGCTCAGTTTCGCAAGAATGCTTTAGCGCAGCGCCGCGCCGAAATGTAAGAGGGCTCATAAACTGTAAAAAACATCGAAATTCAAATCATACGCACCCTAATAATTGCGCGGAATTTATCAATGAATTCGTAGCTTTCCTTAGCGGCCGATAGGTAGTCGCCGCACTTGCCGTCGACCTCTTTGATACCCTTTCGCAGGCGCACAAGCCGCTCGCGCATCCCCGCCCGCCCGCGTGGTCATTGCTACTAAGCAAATATTCCCGGGTGCCACTTCTGTTCCACTTACACAACACACAATATTATTCTCGAGACGGTAAAAAAAACGAGACGGTTTTTTTTTTTTTAAATTTATATTTAATAACTAGTAACAAGACTCAATATGTTAGTAACAATTTATACAATTCTTAACAACTATGGTAGTTAACTTAACCTACACACTTAACGAATCCCTGCTACACGCTCAACACCGATGTGGAAAGCTTGTAGCAGCGATTCATAAACAAACAGTCCAGTCTACTCGCGATACACTGCAGTATATTTTTGGGGCTATCCCGCACCCGGCGCACCAGAGACGCGCATTTTTTTCGCATCGTAGCGTAAAAACAATCGACACGAGCATCAGCAAACATTCCTGATGCGCTACAGAAACGGAACAGCCCCATCAATACCCGGAACGCATTATTATATTGCACGCTATAGATGGATGCCAGAATGCTTTGAATTTTAGCCAGACAGCAAGGTGGTAGGCTGACTGTCTTGGGTACCTACGTCGGTGGTTACATATAAGAAAGTCTATAATTCGTTGGTCTACCGGCCAATGCATAATCAGTCTATAATGTTCCCACTGCTGGAACATAGGCCTCCTCCTTGTGAGAGGGAGTGGGCCATAATCCACGCCATAAGTCGCGCCCACGCCATAAGTTTAAAAAACTGAAACCCGACTACGGAAAAATAAAAGTGATGTAAAAAGTACGAAACAAGAAAATATATCAGACAGAAATCAAGACAGTTAATTGATTCAGACATGACTTTGCGGAAATCCATTATAAAATACAATAGACGACGTATATTTAGAACCCGGACCCGATACTGTTCTCGACGCTTGACGTGGACACGTCAAGCGTCGAGAGCAGTATCGGGTCCGGGTGGACACACGTCGGGTCCGGGTTCGCAACAAATCAATCGCCATGGGAAACACGTGTCGATTTCTTACAGGGTTCTTTATGACTCATTAAGAACAGTTAAGCGGATTAGGTTACTAAATATACGTCGTCTATTGTATTTTAGAAATCAAGACATACTTCCAAAAAAGCGGCCAAGTGCGAGTCGGACTCGCCCATGAAGGGTTCCGTAGCAGCAAGTAACATAATATAAAAGTTCTTGTAGTTCGTTGTAACTTTGATCGATGTTTTAACAATAGTGTATTTAAAAAAATATTAAGTTATTGCAATGTAAATATTATAATTAGGTACTTACCTAAATGATGGGATTTTATGAAATTAAATGTGTTTTTTAATTTTTATATTTGTGTTGATTGAATGAAAGGTAAATTGCGGTTTACGATTTATGACGTATTAAAAAAAACTACGATCACACCAGGTTAGTCACTAACCACACGAAACAGAGAGAAAGATCGGCTAAAGTTATCAAACGTAACCTTATAGTGTAAAAGTTATTAATAACATGCTTTAGTACAAGAAAACATAATCAATATTCACTCACCTTTTTAATCTTGAGGACAGAAACGGTACACACAATAATAGTTTAATTTTATTATTAACTGCACGATACAAAACTTTATTTTAAAGACAAGAAAGTATCGATAAAGAGCACAACACTACACTATCGATGGACATTTGGAGACAAGACGGATAAAGAAAAAGAAATTGTACCCTAGTTTTAACATTTATAGATAAAATAATTATTTATATTTCGAATAGTTTTACCGATTATAAACCTTTTGCTTGATATTGAAATACTAAACGAATTGCGAGGAAATATAAATCGACTGCTGATTAAGCTTATAACATAAATTTTGTTAATGCTTATGCTTTATAAAAGGTGCTTTTATATCAGTAAATATACAAATCACGACTATGTACAATGATAATATCATTATTAGCCTATAAACGCATGAAGGGAAAATGAAATAGATTGGTGATGACAGTTGGTTGTGATACTGCCCACCCCCTTGATATAATCGCATGATCGCCTTTTAATTATTTGAATATTATTGTTTAATGTAGGTATATTACCTACGTTAACGAACGAATGCCGAATATAGTGAAACCCATAGCTCTTAAGAACTTATATGTTAGCTATCAATATTCTTGCAAATAAATATAATAATTCATTCATTCATTCATTATTTTGGACACTATCGTTTATCACAGGCGGCCAGCATAGGCTAGTTTCATATACATATATATATATTACCTGTACCGTCCCACTGCTGGGCAAAGGTCTCCCCCATACTTTGTCATTCATCTTTGTCTGCTGCCTTTTCCGGTCTATTAGTCAAGAAAGAGTGTAGGTCGTCTGCCAGCGTTTTTAGGCCTGCCTCGGTGTCGACGCCCGTCTGCAGTGACAAACCTGCCCCATCTGTCCTGATGCATCACGTACCATCGAAGAAGGTATATCTAACCACCGTAAGAACTATTCTTGCTTGCAGCGCTCGGCGGCAATAGAACCGGGCCCGTAACAGATGTGGTCATCGTGTTCACGGGATTTTGTTTTGAAACTGATTAGAAATATGAACTTCTTCCATGTTACGTGTGGCTCGCCCAGTCCCATTTCAGCCTCGCGGTCTTATCGCCAACATCGGCGATGGCTGTCTTCGAGTGTATTACTGTGTTGCGAATTCGATCCATTAGTTTTATTTTATGTTCAAAATACTACGCTCCATCGTTATTTGGCAAGCCTTTGGATTTCTGAGCCTTGGCCAAAGACCAAATCTGAGCGCCATAGGTAAAATAAAACGTAAATAATTAAAATAAAATAAATCGTAAATAATTAAAATAAAATAAAATAAAACGTAAATAACCAGTTCAATGCCCAAGGGTAACTACTGAAGTGCGGCGTACTATAATTTTTTTACTTAAAATAATTCAAAGGGTTTTTTAGATGACTGAAAACCAAATGCTGTCATTTGGTTTTATGACACCTAAAAAACCATTTGAATAATTATATTTAATTAAAAAAATACCAGTTTTTTTTCGTCATTGTATCAGCTAAAAGATTTCTACTGCTGAACATAATCTACCCCATTCATCAACACACTTCTTTTAAATAAAATAATACCAGCCTGTTACTGTCCCACTGCAGGGCAAAGGCCTCTTCTCATATAGAGAAGGCACGAGCATTGATCACCACGCTTGCTCAAGACGGGTTGGTGATTTCAGACATATATTAACTATATGTCCAGGTTTCCTCACGATGTTTTCCTTCACCGATGTCAGTAATGTCCAAGATAAACTCAGAAAGTACTAGTAGTAGTTCTTTTAAATAGCTCACAAAAATTAAATAAACATTATACGCGTGTAGGACCCCGGGGGTTCAAAGCTAGTTGTTCATAAATTTAAAAGTGTCATGCTTTTTGTAAAACAATCGTAATAATGAAGTCATATCGCATTGTATCCAGTTATAGCCGGTTATAAAGACCTAGATAAGGTAGTGCCGACCAATCGTATTATTTGGTACCTAAAATTACATTATTTTAAATTATATGACGCTTTTTAAAGGGGGGGCTCGCGGCTTGGGGGGCTCCTGGTTAAATAATTACACCAATCTACATGGTCTTCAGATGATCTAACCAAGATTATGTCTGGACTTTAAAAGAGACTGTGATTTCTGAGTTTATGTCTGCCTTTCTTCTTAGAGTAGTGAGATAGGAAACGCAGACCTCATTTAGTTTTAAAAAATATGATTAACATGTAAAAGTGTTTGTGCAAACCTACTTACAGAAATAAAATCATTTATAAAATTATTTTATTTATTGCGCTTGTATTCCCCAAAGTTTAGGCAGAGGTATACCATCACATTTCGCAAGTTTAGTTGAATTCCTATGTAACAATGGGTGAGCAGTCGAGCATATTGACAGCCCACAGACACAAATCCACACTCGGCTGCTAGGGAAAAGTTCCTTATGAAAAAACCCAAAAACACTTTTCCCAACCCGGAAATCCATCCCAAGATCACATGCTCAACATAGCCTCATCCTACGCTTCTTACTATCAATAGATTTAACTTAGTGACACATTGTGAGCTTACCCACGCTGTGCGTTCAGTTGAAAACGCTATATTATTACACAAAAAACAACCTTGGACAACGTTACCTAATGAAAATAGTTTCCTTTTGAGAACGACGCCCTCTTAACACTTCGTGGGTGTTAAAAAAGTCTTACGTATTTCAGAAGATGGGTTTTCCCGTCTTCCTGACTCCTACAAAACAGTGGGTAAAATTTACTTACTTAACTTTTTTATTTTCAATAATAATAAGATTTATAATAAAATAAAATTTATTTAAAAAATTACAAGGCATAAAAATTTGTACAGTTTTGCTTAAATGTAAATTATATTCCTAAGACTTACGTGCCCGAACTAGGTAATCCTGTGTTTCAGGCCCCTTTCGGATCGGACATGTGACAGTATGAGAGTCACCTTAAATAAAATATATTTATCGATACTAGAGGGCACCCTCAAATGTGCTATTTGCTTGGTATGGTACAAATTCCTAGAACTCAAATCAGGTCACAGCGATATATGATCGATTTGTTGCATACCTTCAATTATTAATGTAATATCGTCTTAGCAGCAGAAATTGTGGGTTTTACTTAGAAATTGTGGTTGACCTAATTAATGTAATATCGTTGATTATGAAAGCAAAGGCTTCAATGGAAATGAGGTTGGGATAGGTCGGGAATCAGGTTGTAAATCCGTACAAGTAAATTACTGAGCTATTCTCGCGTATAGTCGACCATAGAATTTTTTTACCACCTTAGGTCAAGCTCAAAATTATTATTACACCTTTTTTGGAAAAGGAGGCCTGTGTTCCAGCAGTAGGAATGGGTTGAGTTTAGAAACGTGCCGCCTCGCTAGAAACGTGCCGCCTCGCTAAAAACGTGCCGCCTCGCTAGAAAGAATGTGAAGTTATTTGGGGGTTCTAGACGGTCTCCTGAGCCCTCCACAACAATATTTTTTTACCATACACGCATTAACAAAAAAAGTGTTTAGTAAGTTTCAAAAAACTTACTTTACTTTTTTACGAATGCAAGAGCGAGCTTAACGAGCTTGCGACCGAACAAAGACCCTGCCACCCCTTCGATCCTAACCTGTCTGCGTCGGGGTGCACCAAGTCCCGACACATTTTGACATAGTAAAAAGGCAATTAGATCTCCGCAAGAGCGAGCGAAGCGAGCTCGAGACCATGGATTACCATGACCATGAGTACGATGGAGCCGTTTATTATTTTATTAAGATGAATGTCGACTTGAAAGAGCATGGCAGTTGAGAGTATGTCATGCTCACTCAAATGTCTGGCTGATGGTGGCGAGTGTGTTGGATCGTTCGGTTCTCTCCAAATCGTTGAGCTGGATGGTGCTGATCCACGCGTCATGTTCGTGAACGGGCGCCGTCAGTTGTGACTGGTCATCTCTTATCTGCCAGGGCTTATTTTGAATTGTTTTTTTTTTTCATTGTTCTCACGTATAGAGCAACAAGAATTTGGATTTTGTAATATCTATATTTAAAAGAGTGTCCTTGGAGTTTCTTGCCCGTTCTTCTCCATAGAGATCTACATTTTGGAATGGCAACTAGCTTCAACTTTCTGACTAACTGTCCGACTCTTTGACAATTCAAATGTGCTTGTAAATGGTTTAATTTAAATAAATGCTTTAAGTTTTGATCCTTCGGGGATTAGGTAAGTACTGGCGTGATGTTATCTACGTATATGTATAGTTTTTTAGTGAAGTTTCAATTTCCTGGGAATCAACAAAAGTGGTAAAGCAATTACGTGGTCAACTCATGTTATGATTTGTTGACCTATAGCCAAAATTCCTGTAATAATAATAAATAGTGGTTGTGACGAGAAGTTGTATTTAATTGTATTGTACACCTATGTTTTTTTGGCGTTCCGTACCCAAAGGTTGGGCTTAGGCGTTAATTACTAAGGGCGAATGTCATTCCCTGAAAAAAATAAGTATTCAATTAGGTATTATTTTTATTTTACGCTTGAACTTATAATGTACCTACAAAATCAAAAGTCATTTATTCAAATTGGGCTGAGAATCAGCAGTTTTTGAGCGTCAAAATTACATAAGACAGCCCCCAAAACGCCCACCCTTCACCACTTCCTAGTGCTTTAGCTGGGAAGAAGAAGTGGTGCAACAAACTCCCCAGCAGCACAGCTGTCTGTTCAGTTAGAATAACTTGATTCCATACAATAAAAAGTTACCTTTTACTTAGATACGATCAACAAACTGTTAAACGAACTGAATAAATGATAATAATATAATAAAATTATAAAAATAATAAATTCACCTATAACTAACATGACCGTTGTTTCAACCAATTCCCACGTTGTCACCCGATTTCCTGCAATGCGTAATCATCGAAAATCGATATAACTTTACAACTGCGCAATCTTTTACTGACAATGTTGATATTACAGACTAAGTCACTGATAAGTCGCCGGCGCAACACTAGTTCCTCACTTCGTACTTCGCACTCGAACGAAAAACACGTACCTATCGATATAATCGATAAAACTTTTCGGTGTTGGACAGCACTATTTTGTGATTGGAACGTCACATGTGATTTTTTTTAATCTGTGCACATTTATAGTAATTTTTTATTGTATTTTTTTTTACCCGTCGCGTTTCTTGTGTGTTCTATAATCGAACATTCGTGTTTTCTTTTTAAATTAATCTTTATAAAGATGTTAAATAGTTATAGTATACAATATTTCTTATACTTCACTATAAAGTAGTTTTGTGTTTTTGATATAATAATTATAAATAGTACTGTGTTGTTTCTTGGTGTTTCATCATTTGTGGATTCGGTGAGTAACTACACATTTTTTTAATTCTATTAGTTATGGTAATGCGAGTGTGTGAGTAATCAATCCGTAAAATTAGTTTCAACTGGAAAAGAACGCAGTTTTGTAAGATTTTCTTAATGTTTAAGAAATTAATGATGATTGACCGTGATTTTTCGTAAAATATATGCACAACTGAAACTGCTTCTGTCAAAAAATATCATGCCACCATTTAGCCACGTTTAAAAGTGAATGTTTCGTTAAGTTTCTAGATAGCGTTATTTCTGCCACCGTCATGAAAAGGATCTATAATAATCCATTTATCAACGGAGCTCTTTAGAGCAAACACTTAAATTCACATTTAAGATTGTGGTACCTAGAGTTAAAATATTGACACTGATATAAAATTATGACTACATAGATATAATTTTACAATCTGAAGATACAATACCAATAGTTATTTAGCAGGGGAAGTGTACTCAGATAAAATACCATTGATCTATATTAAATCAATTCTAGAAATTACTAGATTTATATTATAAAATTACATACATCATGTTCCTAGTTCTGGGACTCAGGCCTTCTCTCTATGCGAACAGGGCGGGTTGGTGAATATCACAATCATGATTTTCTTGTGTTCGAACTTCGAATTTGACGTTAAGTCGTGACGTTGAGTTTCTTGCCCGTTCTTCTCCATAGGAGCCTACTACGCTTTGGAATAGGCAACTAGCTTCATCTTTCTGACGGACCAACTCCTTGACAAATCAAAAGTGTCTGAAATCGGTTTAATTTAAATAAATGTTCTTAAAATTGCTTTATGCCAGGAAAAATTATGTCAAATTAGTTCCGGGTTCTTTACATTTTCAAATCAGGAATTCCGATTATGACTCAAAAATGTATTGGAACCGGAATGTTAGCGTCGATTGCGCCCGACCTTGAGTGATGATCATCAGGAAGACGTAAGGAATGCGACATCTTTAATTACATCATGCGACTTCCGGGGTCAATGCCCTGACAATGACGGGGCACTTCGAAATAGATACCTTCTAAAAAAAAACAACTGGCTTTTTTCAGCACAGGTTGAATGCAATTTTCAGGATCTTTCATTTAAGGGGCTGCTTCACAGTGTCCAGATAAATTTTAATGCAGAAATGGAACAGAATTTTTACTTAGGGCGAAAGTGTCAAGGTAGCCCGTGAAATTCAAATTTTCTTACGTTTTTTGCAATTTGCAGGTCAGTATCATGTTGTATGTTGATCTAAATATGATTTGCGGCCGTATCAAATATTTATTTATAGAATTATAATCATAAAAATGATCAATACAACTCTCTAAGATCATATTGCATTGAATGACTATTTCATGAAATCATGACATTTGACGATTGTGCTTACTTATGGAGATGTATTGGTGATTGTAATGATTATAATTATGTAAAACCATATTTGTTACGGTCGCAAATCATATTTTAATCAACATAAAACCTCACACTGACCTGCAAAATTTAAAAATCTAGAGAAAATTGAATTTCGAGGGATACCTTAGCGCATGTTAACCGGATCTAAAATTGTGTCGGTAAAACAGGTCTTAGAAGTAAATAATTTATAACCAGAAGAGATGCAGATGAATTTTTTGATGCCCTATGATTCATTCTCACACAAATGTAAATATTATTATACAAAATTCAAAAGTCATTTATTCAAACTAGGCTGAGAATCAGCACTTTTCGAACGTCAAAATTACATAAGACAGTCCCCCAAAACGCCCACCCTTCACCACATCCTTGTGCGTTAGCTGGAAATAATTATTTAAAATGTCTTCGACATATCTCGGGGACCTGGGGTCCTGGACCTTTGAAAGGCGTTCAAGGGTCAACTCGCAGAGGGGCCTCTGCGAGTTGACCCTAGTTAGACGATTTTAATCAAATGAGAAACTAACCGACGATTATCCCTGTATGCACTATGCAAGTGTAACCAGGGACATCCTCCGGTTGGTATAGGACTATTGCAGGATATGCGACCATAGATATTGAACAATGGGTCTGAGTGGCTAAAGTGGAATGGTTACCAAGACTAGGGAAGGACTAAGGCCCCTGCTTAATCAAAGTTTTATTCATATATACATGGATGAAATGGTAGGGGGGGTCCGTTAGGGACAATGCCTGCCAGGGTTGCGAGTTTGTCCGAAAGAGATTTCAACGTGTGGGTTTTAGTCAGTAAAAGTCTGACACGCCCTCCCTCTCCCGAGAAATAATTTGATAATTTCCCACCCTCATAAAAAAAGGGGGGTGACTTAAAACACTCAAAAATGAAAACTGTCGCTAGCACATAGTATCGTAGTTACAAGAATACAACATGTCCTGAGGTATTTATGTGGCGTGGAAAGGTATTTTACGGCTATCAGGACAATCCCGGACGTACGGTCAAGATCCCTACCAGCATCTTACTGGAATACTTCCTTCCTCCGAGCACGTTTGCTCTTGCGAATCTCTACTGAAGCTGGCCAATAAAGACAACAACGAGGTGTGAGCTCTGTTCCTCGTCAGTGTTCACTCTGGCCGATCAATACATGCAAGCCGAAGATAAGGAACAAGACTTCTCCCGGGAGATATAGGGCCAACTGCCCAAAAGTTCGCCACATGCTGCCTTGCGCGTTTCTGTATCTCTCTTGATCTGGGCCCTCACCCTAGACCTGAGGGCCTAGTGTGAGTTTCTTTTAACCATCTCGGCTTTACGCATCGAACGCCATTGGTGCACCGATTGGAAGAGCTAATCGGAGTGCCGAACGCGGTTGATGCGTAAAGTCGAAATGCTTAAAAGAAAATCACACTCTGTTTTCCAGAGCTAGAGAGTACGTGTGAACGCGCAAACACAACCAATATTATTTTAACACTCAAAATCAAAAGTCATTTATAAAAATTTAGGTGAGAATCAGCACTTTACGAACGTCAAAATTACATAAGACAGTCCCCCAAAACGCCCGCCCTTCACCACTTGCTAGTGCTGTATCTGGGAAGAAGAAGTGGCGCAACAAACTCCCCAATCTGTTACCTTATAAATTATTGAATTGAATTGAATAGGTATTTTTATTTGCATTAAAACATTGACCTATGTTATTGACATTATGTGGGTACTTTACACAAATTATATGTGTATTTACTTACCAGCATTTCATCAATGAATACGGATGTGTGTCTAGCATATTATCGTTCATAAGATATCCTGCCCATATGGGTATACGCACCTACAAACAGGTCGAATTTTTTGCGATGTCATCTTGAAATGGCACTGTGCTAAAGCAGCACATGTTAAACATTGTTCTGAACACATCTAAGTTGAGCTACACGATTACTGTCTGACTGGGCAGGTCCACTTGATTATGTGTGGTTCTTTTCTCAAAATACCAGCTCAGGCACTAACCTGCATGGGTCTCACATGATCTGACCAAGATAATGTCTGACTTTAAAAGAAACTGTAACCACTGAGTCGGGTTGGTGGTTTTTCTCAGAGTAGTCTGATGTGTAACTCCGACCTCATCTCCACCTCTTCTAGTGTTTTAAAAACCAAATTACAGAAATAAAATATAATTTGTCAGTATCTATCATTTAATATCTCGATATTCTTCGTGATGAAGCTTTGCACAGTGTTACGATACACGCAGATGTGACCAACCATTATAGGCTATCGTCGCAATAGTTCGGGCTGCGTAGCACTTATCGCCCGGGTACATCAACGCGTTTTAGTGCGCTCATTAGTGGGGTACGTGGTACGACTACTGTTGTTCATTTCGACTGTTGTCTCTGGACTGCGTAGCCGCTCTGTCGAAATAATGGAGAGCCATCAATATTGTACGGTAATTCGTTGAAATTATGAAACCGCTAATGTGACCACCATATTAGCGTGATAACTTTTTAGCGAGAAAAACAGACGAAGCTTGGGCACGCATGGCTTCGTTACGATAGACGCAGATGCGGCCCATTAAAGGCAAACATGGAGGGATTAATCTGAATTATTCTCAACAAATAAATAAATAAAATAAAATAATACAATCGACTCTGACCGGGTGCATATACGCGAAACAATTCGCTTCAGGGAGAGGTCGTTCTGGCCGGTATAATCGATCTTAGTTTAGCCAACCAGGTACCGATTTTAATCAGCCTTTAACAATCACACCGATATTAAGTAATTTCTTTAATCAACTAAATCAGTGGTCAGCAAACCGCGGCTCGCGAGCCGTATGCGGCTCTTTAGCCTACTATAGAGTGCGGCTCTGTACAATTCCGATGAGTATGAGCTTATGCAAGTTCTATTCAAAATTTAAACTTTATCAAAGATTTATTTCCGAAGTATTTGCCCCACAAATTAACAGGACATTGAAAACGAATCATTTACTGTACTTTCAAAGTTTTCCAAGGTTAACTTGTTAATAAGTAAGATGCCTTCATCATATTATTATCAGCCGATATGATGATGATGATGAAGGCATCCTACTTCTTAGCAAGTTAATTTTAGGAAGCGTTGTGGAGTGAAAGAGGTTGGGAGTTTTAAGGATTAAGAAAAGTGTATTGTGACCAAAGATTTAAATCGTAGATGTGCCCTCATCGTACTACGTCGGGCGAAAAAGTGTCCACACTGAGAAGACTGACCTCGCACAATAATAATGGCGTTTCCATGACATTCAAGTCAAGTGTCTGCGATATTGTGTGTCAGAGGTGTCAAAACGAAACAGAAACGCGACCATCTTTTAACGCGGCAGGGCGAATCTACGATTGAAATCTTTGATTGTGACAGTTTGGTTATACAGAAAGGATTGGCTCTCCATAAGAAATCTTAGTCGTTATAATACAGATATTTGGCTCTATTGGCTAATGAGTTTGCCGACCTCTGAACTAAATCAAACAATTTAGCCTAACGTAGATAGCTGCTGTAAATAGGCCTGTCCCAAGTTGTGCCTTAACACCAGCTATCTAATTACGCAACACAGTTTCGATTTGCAATTGAGTCAAATTGGTTTCGTTTTGACTAGAATTGCTTTCAAAAGTTGTAAATTGAAAGCAATTCTAGTCAAACGAAACCAATTTGACTCAATTGCAAATCGAAAATGTGTTGCGTAATTAGATAGCAGGTTCTCCGCCTTCCGCATCCAGTCTATAGCATTACGTGACACGCTTGTCCAGGACTCGTCTACTCTAAGCTCCAACGGCTACCGGTCTTTTGACATACAATATTAGAATATGCTCGTACAATGTCACCCATGGGCATATGCGCTCGTATTTTTCTGAATATTCATGACAAATGATCGAAAATTAACTTTAAAAGGGGGGTATATCTTTAAAGATAAAGATCATTTATTTGTAGAAACATGTGTGACATGATACATAGAATGCACATAGTATGGAAAGGAGTTTAAAATTGTCGGTTCAACATGTTTTGCCATATTCGGCGAACAAAATTGTTCATAATAATATGTAATTGGAATTATAAATTGGGAAATAATTAAATTATAGTCAAAATACAATCAATTCAAATACCTAATTACAATCAATACCAAAAATACAGTCAACAAATAATAATAATTAAAACAATAAAATTAAATAAAACTAATTAAAATATCGGGACGAGCTGGATAGGTTCCGTCAAAACTGGAAGGAAGACGCGCGGGCTCGCGAACGATGGAAGGAGTGGAGGGAGGCCTTTGCCCAGGAGTGGGACAGAGTAGGCTAGTAAAAAAAAAAAAAAAAAAAAAAAAAAATTAAATATCTAAGTTTAAAATTTGTCACTCAAAAACTCTGTAACATTATAATATCCCTTACTAATTAGCAATAATAACAGCAGCAGCAGCAGTTTTAATATATATATTTTTTTTTCTACGTCCCCCTATTATTTTATGGACTTACACTTGCGATTTTATTAATAAATACTGTTTTTTTAGAAAAAAATTGTGTACACCTGCGTTTTTTATTCTTAGTCGACAAATTTTACTAAAAAATGTTAGTTAATCCGATAAAATAACTCATAAGCTTTTAGAAATAATAAACAGAATCCATATCGAGCCAATAACATTGGAGAAATGGCAAACGCTACTAAAAAAATAAAAAAATAATAACATGAAAAATATTAAAGATAGACCCCCGTTTTAAAGTTAATTTTCGATCATTTTTCATGAATATTCAGAATAATACGGGCGACATTGTATATGTATATAATATTGCAAAATTAGCCTATAATGTTGTCACAGTTGGGACACGGGCGACCTCCGTCACGAAGGCCCAGTGCGGTTTGGAAGATGTCACACGTCTTCGAATTATCGGTTCTTGGACATACCGGTTTCCTCACAATGTTTTGTTTCACCATTTTAGAGTTATTAAATAATTAACACGAAGTAAAGTGCCTGTCTGGGGTCGAACCTACGTGCTACAACTCGTAAGTCGTGGCTATTTCCTCTGGGGCACCACTGCTCTAGAATCACGTCCAATTAACTTAAATCCGACTTTATTTTAACACTTTGTTCTTACTTCATGCCCCACTTTGGATGTGACTTTCACTTTAGTAAAGCGCAGATTATAAGAATCCTGGTGAAGGCGTTATGTGCTGGAAAGTACATTTATTTTACTTGTGCTAAAAATAAACTGTTTAATTATACTTGTATTATATGAGGTTGGTTGTAAAGTGAGGATTTATGAATGTGATTGAGTGAAACTGTTTTTTTTTACAACTTAATAATTTAATATGTAAAACTACTGAGTCCTCAAAATAATGTATTTATATGCCTACTAGCGACCGGCTTCACTCGGGTGCTATTTACTTACTTAACAAAAAGTATTAGGCTTGCATGAATTCAAGATTGTACTTCATTAGTTCTTTTTGTATATACAATGTCGCCCATGGGCATGTGCCTGCCCGTATTTTTCTGAATAGTCATAAAAAATGATCGAAAATTAACTTTAAAAGGGGGATCTTTAATATTTTTCATGTTATTCATTTTTTTTTTTGTAGCGTTTCCTATGCTAAAAATATATAATAGTAAAATGTGTCGACTATGAAAAAAAAAAAACGGAGGTGAAGACAATAAAAAAAAAAAATTTTTTTTTTTAAAAACTCAAGTGTAAGTAAGTAGGTACATAAAATCATAGCGGGACAATAAAAAAAAAAAAAAAAAAAACGATAATTAAGGTTATTTTCGATACTTTGTCATGAATCAAACCCCTATGTTCATCTGGAATAATGTACTTTTCAAATGGTGAAATAATTTTTCAAATAGGAGCTGTGGTTCCGGAGTTCCTACAATACACAAACTTACAATTTTGTGAGTTTGTGTATTGTAGAAGGTAGTCTCTCTCTCTCTCTTATAATATTATAGTATAGGTTCGAGCTCGTAGTTAAGTAATAACAGCCGCACAGGTCGATCGATCATGTTAAGCTACGCTTGCCACAGTCCGTCCGTGGATAGGTGATCATCTTAACATACCGCGACCCCTTCGTGCCTCGGAAAGCACGTAAAGCCGTTGGTCCGGGCTGTCATTCTTGAATCTTTGACAGTCGTTAAGCCCAAAAGTCTGACAACCAGTTTTACCAAGGGGTATCGTGTTGCCCAGTAACTGGGTTGTGGAGGTCAGATAGGCAGTCGCTCCATGTAAAATACTCCGGTTAGACTGGAAGCCGACGAATACACGTCTGCCTTTAGTCTGACTTCCAGTTATCACAACCAAGCTGAAATTATCAGTAGTAGCCTGAAATCTGGATTTGTGACCGGCTAAAGGCAAAAGATCGGGTCAGTGACAGCTCGGCCTGAGTCAACTCAACCCGAATAATTATACCAGATATTTCAAATTCAAAAGTCATTTATTCAAAATAGACTGAGAATCAGCAATTTTCAAACATCAAAATTAAATAAGACAGTCCCCCAAAAACGCCCACCCGTCACCACTTCCTAGTGCTTAGCTGGGAAGAAGTGGCGCAACAAACTACCCAGCAGCACAGCTGTCTATTCAGTTAGAAAAACTTGATTCTATACAATAGTAGTTATGCAAAATAATGTACATTATGCAACGTAAAACATTAAATTAAATTATTTGCTATATGCCAGCTAGCATACGCCAATATACCAACAAAATTGATACCAATGACGGTGATTTGTACGGTCAGGCATAAAATTGATATTTTAAAGTAAATCATTACGCGCTCTCCATTCTACAGGAAGCATTATTGGCGAAACATTGAATAAACCTCGTGGGGAACCTTGTGGGGAATTTAGGCGTGATGTATGTTATTAAAGCTCCACGTAACCTCAACAATAGGATTTAGTCAGGTTTGGTTAGAAACAAAATAAAATTACCTACTGTATAATTACCAGCTACCTCGGTTTTTTTTTCGTGTCTAGCGTTCCTCGTAGAGTTCCTCGTCTGTCTAAGCTATGACGTCAGCGTCTAGATTACCTTCGCGTTTTGAATCTAGACATAATTATTATCTAACTAAAAACTAAAATCTAACTGTTCAAAATCAGGTGAGTAATTCAAGGATTCGACTGTCTAATGTTGCAATGGCCTTTAACAGCCTCGTTTTAACCGCCTCGTTTTAACCGCCTCTGTGATTAGATTACCTGTCTGAGACCCAGAGATCTTGGGTTAAATTCTCAGAGGGGGCTCGTTTTAGTTGGTGGTTGGGCTTGTTCTAAGTCCGCCTGCATAGCTACCACCATCTTATCTAAGTCTGTCGCCATAACAACAATGTTAATAGCATTGTTGTGTTTCGGCAGTTACAGGTAAGATAGCCAGTTCCTCTGTGGTTGAGGATTCCGGGTGAACATCGCTTCCACCTTCGACCTGATGATCACTGACCATCGGGTGAGATGCAGGCCAAAAGCTTCCCTAAAGCGGTTTAAAAAAAAAAAGAGAAGTTAAGAGTTGGTATGAGAAGCCGTATCCAAATTATGCACTACCTAGGTTAGACCCAGTTCCCATGCAAAATGTGAAACTGACATTAGATAGACCAGACCTTACCTACACATACCAACGCAAAAGTACCACTACACCTACTTACCTACGATTCCTGCGAACCAAATCCTCAACAAGCCGAACTGTTTAAGGACTGATAGAAGGAATATAAGGAGGTTCTTGCAAAAACATGCTTAAAATTTTTGGCATGGGAACCGGGCAAATGTAATTTATTGTTATTATAAGCCTGTGTTGTCCCACTGCAGGGCAAAGACCTCCCTTCCCTCTTTCCACTTTCCCGGTCTACTGCGATTATGGGTCAATCCTTTAAGAAGGAGTCCAGCTCATCCCGCCATCTCTTTCTGGGCCTGCCGTGTAGTCGTTTCCTGCTATTTGGGGTCCACTGAGTGGTGATTTTTGTTTATGTGGTTTAAAATATTAAAGAGTTTTCTATTTATCTATACTAGTGGTCTCCTAGTGTCCTACTCTTAGCTACCACGGCTTATTTTAATTTAATTTAATTTTTGAATTTTTATTTTTGCTACGGACGCTTTTAACGTTTTGCATCGTTCTTCTCCATAGGTACCTACTACGCTTTGGAATGGGCATCTAGCTTCATCTTTCTGACTGACGGACCCCTTGACAATTCAAAAGTGCCTGTAATTGGTTTATTTGAAATAAATGCTTTGAGTTTGAGTTTGAGTTGAGTAAAAAAAACTTTCCATTTCGGCAAAGATCTTAGTCGTGTTGTAGAAAGATGTACAGAGATTCTTTAATATTAATACCTGAAGCAAAAACTTTGAACCGCTTTTTACGAAAATTAGTATGAAATTTGGCATAGAGCGTTTATCCTAAAAGTTGGCAACGTCGCAAATAACTGTCAAATATTGACCTGTTTTGATTCATTTGGCAATATTACTGTATAGAATTAAGAAATGTAGCTAACTAGCGAACTAGAATATTAATAATGAATTGTAATTATAACACTGAATTTGATGTTGTAACAGTTTTAGATGTAAAAAGGCATTTGGAAAGTTTCCAAATACTTTTTTTACATCTAAAACTAAATATTCGGTGTTACGATATTAATTATTGGATTTCATAATCAATATTTTCGTTCACTAGTTAGCCACATTTCTTAATTCCATACAGTAATATTGCCAAATGAATCAAAACAGGTCAATATTTGACAGTTATTTGCGACGTTGCCAACTTTTAGGATAAACGCTCTATGCCAAATTTCATACTCCTCCGTCCGCGTAATTTTCGTAAAAAGCGGTTAAAAGTTTTTGCTTCAGGTATTAATATTAAAGAATCTCTGTACATCTTTCTACAACACGAATAAGATGTTTGCCGAAATGGAAAGTTTTTTTTAATACTCTTGTTAAAAAATAATTAAACACAATATCTTTATCGAAACGTACCGGTCTCAAAACAATAAAAGAAACTCCGTAATAATATTAAAAGATAAAGATTGTGTTACTACGTTAAAATGTGTAAGTTTTATCTGTTTATTTAAAAGTTAATTTGACAATTTGTATTCATTGATTAGGTTTTGTGTTAATTTTGCCGCCAGTGATATCATTTTTAAATGCAAGCAGGTCCTGTACAAATTACAGTTGCTTAGGAGCTATGCATGTGAAGAGGTCACTCAAACGATTAAAGGTTCGACCGAAATACGAGGTTAAATTGCGTTTGCCGTGATCTGTCCGAAGTTAGGTGACTTTATTTCAAAATCACATTATTTCGTACTTTTCAGATCATTCATTCAGCCTGAAATGACATGATTAATCAGGATGTCAACTAAAATCAACACCCAATGTTAAAAATAACGGTCTCACCCATCGAACATCCAACCGCTCAAATTGCACTACATATATGTATGTATGTAGGTTAGCATTTTCGGCCATTCACACTTAGTAATCACTTGAGTGCTCCATTGAGATCGGATAACAAGGTCGGTTGCATTCGGTGGCCGGGTCAATGACCACACAATAACCAGATCAAGGCTATATGTACTTCTCTATTGAGTTACATAACATTACGTGTCTATTCCCCGAAAGTTTAGACAGAGGGTTAATGATAAGCCAGATCGCCAGTTATGTAGAAGTTCTGACCTTGAGTTTCATCTTAGGAAGCCAGGACTTGCATCACCATTTTTGGAGGAATTATTGGTGTGTGGCATATAATTTAGTCAAGATCTTTCCCTCCTCGATGATTTATTTAACAATTGACAGTAAATTCATGCCATTTTTTTAAGCCAAATGTTTTGTTTAATACGTTAGTATGCACATAATGTTTCCACGGCAATGGCCTCCTCTCTGTGAGAAGGAGTCGGCCATAATCCACCACGCGGGCCCAGTGCGGATTGGTGAATGTCACGTCTTCGAATTTTTTGATTCCAGGACATGCCGGTTTCCTCACGATGTTTTCCTTCACCGTTTTGAGAGCGGTGATGATCAAATGAAATACATAAAGTAAAGTGCTTAAGACCTACAACTCGTAAGTCATGGCCGATACCATTGGGCCCCACCGCTGCTATTTTATAAATACTGAATCTGAAAACCCGGACCTAGTATACAGCAAGGCCACTGAAGCGATAATTGATTGAAAAAAGTTGGCGAGTAAAGGTTGAAAGTGAAGCAGTGCCTGCACGGGGAGGCTTGGTGAGATGATGAGCCAGTATACTACTCAAATGAATGCATTTATTTCAATATTTTAATTAAACCATATACAGGCAGGTTCCGTGTGGTGCCAGACGTAAAGAATAGTACCATCTCATTTCTTCCCGTGGGTGTCGTAAAAGGCGACTAAGGGACTTACTAGAGAATGGGAAGCAGCGTTCTCTACGCATTTTAACACCATACTGCGATCGCCAATCCGCCTGCCAAGCGTGGTGATTATGGCAAACCCCCCCATTTGGGGGAGGCCTTTGTTCAGCAGTGGACGTCTTTCGGGTGAAATGATGATGATGATGATGATGAAAGGCATTTTAGAATTGTCAAAGGAGCCAGTCATTTAGACAGATGACGCCAGTTGCCCATTCCAAGGCGTATATTAGGTTCCTATGGAGAAGAACGGGCAAGAAACTCCATGGTTGTTCCCGGTTGATGACTAGGCTCGCTCCACGAACATGGGAATTATAACATACGAGATTTAACACTACCTGCTCTGCCTACTCAGCCAGATAAAAAGTAAAGGCGTGATATTATGAATGAAAATTAACAACTAAGTGAGGACATATCCATTGACTTTTAACACAAACCGTACTTTTTAATGTCGTTTTTATCGTCCACAATTTCCAACGCTCCGTACGCTATATTAGTTTAAAAATTAAACCTGAAACCGACTAATTACCATGGTCTAGTTAACTTAATTACAAAAACGTCTTCTAGGAACATTCGATAAAGTCTGATAATTTCAAGGTTGCGTCATTCGAAACGCGAAGTTATTTTAATTTGTATTTTAACACCTTTTCTCACCGAGTTAGCAGTTCACTGTAACATGATAAATAGTTCTGTATCAAATGCCAATTATTTCACTGCTAAGGCCCGGACTCCACCAAAGCGGATATGTGCGGATATTTCTGAAGCAGAGACACAAGAAGGGAGAAGGATGTTTTTCAGCTAGGGTGACGCTGCGTTTCCACCAGAGATGAGCGAGGATGCGTAGCGAGGGATGTGTGTGAAACTAACCAATAACATCGCTTCACTTTCATAGCTTGAGCTAAGCTAGCGTTGTTATTTGTAAGTTTCACACACATCCCTCGCTACGCATCCTCGCTCATCTCTGGTGGAAACGCAGCCTTATCCACCGAAGCTGTGCGGAGATGTGTGCTGGCTAGAGCGGAGATGTGTGCTGGTTAGAGCGGAACTGAGCTGCGTGCGGAGAGCGTTGGATGTTGAGATGAACGCACGCCTCTTCTTTTCTCCGCTGCGCGCCGACGCCAGCTTGCGAGGCACAGCTCACATCGCCGCTTTGTACCACTGCCCGCCCAGCTCATATCGTCGTTTCGATCGTGCCATACAAATATGATTCACATTATCAGCTCAGTAGTATCAACTGAAGCTGAGTGTAGACGAGATGTGTGAATAACGAAATTCTATTGGTTGTTTAAAACACATCTCCTCTCCTCTTGTTTCGACTACGCTTTGGTGGAGTCCGGCTGGGTCTAATGCCCTTCAAACAGGTCAGGTTAAGTATTTTTTTCGCTTATCGACACGAGCCAGGCAGGAATTATTTACATGTCTAAATATTATTATAAATTTAAGTCTTTTTTTGTGTGTCTGTGTGACCGCGTTTTTCTTCTAAACTACACAACGGATTTTGATGCAAATTTCACCATCATTAGAGAATTTATTCCGGAAGGTTCATGTGTACCTATAACGTTATCTTAATAAAAATACTTCTTAAAATAAAATTCATAAAAACTAAAACCCAACTACGACAAAAACGCTAACTAAAAAGGTATAAACAAGACATCACAGATAGATAATTTAAAAATCTGGTGTCGAGTAAGGGCAAAAATCGAACAGCTTGCGTGACTACGGATTTTTTATTCTACGGAGTTTTTAAAAGTTAGCGTTTTACGATACATCGTGTACCCAGTAACTGGGTTGTGGAGGTGGGTTGTCAGATAAGCAGTCGCTCCAAGTAAAATACTAGTATTCATCTGCATCCGGTTAGACTGGAAGCTGCCCCCAACATAGTTGGGGTTGGCTAGACAGATAATGACCCCAAAAAGAATACCGTAGTAGACGAATTTAGGCAAAGCCAATATTCAGCACTTGGCTCCAATAAGCTGATGTAATAAAAAAAGGCGACACCGCGTGATCTACAATGACCTCAATATTCTACTAGTACTACATACGCACAATACAATATATCATTACGAAATACGACCAAAGCATTTGTTTATTCATTAGAAAATTTAAAATTCATTCATTAATACCGAGTATTTGATCGCTGACTCTGAAATGTACGTAATATTGGATTTCTGTGATCTAGCACATGAATATCAGCAAATTTTAAAATAGATTTCGGGGCTGTCTTTAAATTATGATTATTACTCTGCAGGATAGCAGAGCAGTGGTGACCCAGTGGTAACGGCTCTGATTCACGAGTTGTAGGTCATGGGTTCGACGATTTCGAACCTAGGCAGGCGCTTTACGAGTACTTTGTGTAAATTATTTCATCACCACTGCTCTCATAACGGTGAAGGAAAACATCGTGAGGAAACCGGCATGTCCTAGAACCAATAATTCGAAGTCATGTGACATCTACCAACCCGCACTGGGCCCACGTGGTAGATTACCGTAGTGGCCGAAATACGGTCTGGAGGTTTATTACTACTAAATATATGTAGGTCACTAAAACGAACAGCCATACAAACTACTCTTGATAGTAGGAAGTAACAATTTTTATCCAAATATCATCCACACAGGGCTTGCACGGGTAAATGACCGCCATACTACAGCTTATCTCTAGATTCAGAGTACCTACACGAATGACCAACATCCGTATAGAAAAAATAACATCCATCACCCGTAATGTTCTACGTCATAATCAAATAACCATCAAGCTTACGGATGTAAAAAATCTTAACCATTTTTTCCTCAAACTAAGCAATGGAATTTTATAATCGTTTTTAAAAATAGAAGAAAAAAACCGTTAGTGATGCGATGATGAAACGATTATTTTTAATCGTGAATGGCAATTATATCGATATACCGAGAATCGTAATCGGTGTTAAATCGATTTATGTAAAATTGGAATGCGGGCAGGTGGAAGCTGATTTGGCGTGAAAGTTAACTATTAAGTTTTAATAGAAGGTGGACGAGCTGTATCGACAGACGATTTGAACACATTATCGAGGTACAGGAAATGAGAATATTAGGAAAAAAAGCTTTTTTCCGTGGCTTCGGAAAAAAATCTTGGAGGTCGGGATTAACCCCATGGAGACGTACTATCGAGATTAGAAGTATTTTATATTCCTAACACAGATCAAGTTCTACCTATGTTCCAAATTTCATCGAAATTAGATCAGCTTTTAAGGCATAAAAAGGTAACAGAACGACTTACTTATTTAATACAGTTGGTCCGTGGATATGACCATCTTTACATAACGAGACGTGCCTCGGAAAGCACGTTAAGCCGTTGGTCCCGGCTGTCATCTGTATATCACAGACAGTTGTTACGGGTCGTCAGAAGCCCGAAAGTCTGACAACCAGTCTTACCAAGGGGTATCATGTTACCCAGTAACTGGGTTGTAGAGGTCAGATAAGCTCAGTCTGTCCATGTGAAATACTGGTGTTCAGCTGCAGCCGGTTAAACTGGAAGCCGACCCCAACATAGTTGGGAAAAGACTAGGTAGACGATTGATATGAGTATGAATTTATGGATTGTTAATTTAGTTAGAGTGACCTTTTAGTTAGATTATTAGCAATTTAAAAGAGATTCTTTGCCAAATTTTCCTTTACTTAAAACGCACATAGAACTGCGACGTAAAATTTTTATCGTCTAATCAACATCCTGTTATCGTGATGAACTAACCGATACCTATGTATTGCGCAGTCCGCGGAAGGAAGCCCCAATCTTAGTTTGTAACACTTTGAACACGTGGTACAAGGTCCTTTGGACCTGTCACTGAGTGACAAGTGTCCACAGCAGTGTGAATGTCTCATACGTCATCACCATCGCGTTTTGCTTGCATTTTCCCAATTATGTTCGTGTCGGCTTCCAGTCTAACCGGATGCAGCTTCCTACCAGTATTTTTGAAGGAGCAACTGCATATCTGACCTCCACAACCCAGTTACTGGGTAACACGATACCCCTTGGTAAGACTGGTTGTCAGACTTTCAGGCTTCTGACGGGATCTTCTGTAGATCTTTGACAGTTGATACGGGTCGTGTAACACGATACCCCTTGGTAAGACTGGTTGTCAGACTTTCAGGCTTCTGACGGGATCTTCTGTAGATCTTTGACAGTTGATACGGGTCGTGTAACACGATACCCCTTGGTAAGACTGTGTGTCAGACTTTCAGGCTTCTGACGGGATCTTCTGTAGATCTTTGACAGTTGATACGGGTCGTGTAACACGATACCCCTTGGTAAGACTGTGTGTCAGACTTTCAGGCTTCTGACGGGATCTTCTGTAGATCTTTGACAGTTGATACGGGTCGTGTAACACGATACCCCTTGGTAAGACTGTGTGTCAGACTTTCAGGCTTCTGACGGGATCTTCTGTAGATCTTTGACAGTTGATACGGGTCGTATCAACTGTCAAAGATCTACAAATGACAGCCGGGACCGAGGCTGGCACGGAGGGGTCTTGGTATTTAAATATGGTCACCCATTCACGGACCAACCGTGGCAAGCGTAGCTTAACCTGATCTATGGACCTGTGCGGCTGGTATTATCTAGCCATAAGCCCCATGTTATTGAAATTTGTGTGGAATCATAACATCACCATCTTAACTCTCTTGCCTTTATTGTAATTTATTAGTGCCGCGCAACATGTATTTTCTTCAATACTTCTCTATTATTCGCCATCTCGGTACTCACCCCTTTTCTAGCCATATCATCTTGCACACAGTTCAGTTTATCCATCTTTTCCTAATATCTACTAAATTAAAACAGAATTACGTACTTAAATTGGACGCGGTGAAAATGTGGCGATGGCTGCTTATTACAGTCAATAAAGAAATATACTGAGCAGCTTTTTTTAAATATAATGAATTAATTATTTTTATTTAATAAAACGTTTACAAAAAGTTGTACATTTAGCCAACAGTGGCACATTTCTCATATGTATAATTGTTGTGCCTAAAACGAAACTAAAACATTTTTATTACAGATCCAAGTAACGATGGTTCAGAGTTAGAATGTTAGGTGGGCAGATACCTATCTTTATTCAAACCTGTGTTTCAGGTTTACTTGCACTAGATTTTTTTGATTTCATCCTTTTTGAGCAGTTTGAATAAAAATTACTGTTTGTAATGGACACGTGGGGAAGAAAGATTGAAAATTGCTTAATTTTATCGCTTTTTGACACACACTTATTATCAGACTATATAATGTTCCCATTGCTGGGGTACGGGACTTCTCTCTGAGAGAGGGAGTGGGCTGTAGTGTACCACGTGGGCCCAGTGCGGGTAGGTAGATGTCACATTTCTTCGAATTTTTGGCTCTAGGACATGCCGGTTTCCTCACGATGTTCTCCTTCACCGTTTTGAGAGCTGTCTAGAACTCCCAAGTCGCGGCCGTTACCACTTGGCCTGACTGCTCCTTACCATACACTGATACATTAATTATTTAAATCTTATATTATAACAGTCATACATGTAGGTATTTCAAAGTTATCTTAAGATCTTATCACCAAGAATAGGCAAAAAATAATTTAAAAGGATTGTCAAAAAGCATTGCCATCCAACGTGGCATCGCTGCCAGCTTTTTTTTGAGTATTTTTTTTTGACAATGTTGATTGATTGTTTGCCTTCAATTTGCCCCGCATCCGATCTCAAGCAGTGAACGGGTTAAATAATTTAGTTCAGACTACTACGTTCTAGCATTCCGATGGCCAGCGATGCGTCATACGGAAGCTGGACAATGGACCGTTTGGGTCAGAATGACCGTGGGAAGAGGGGTTATCAGGATGGCGTGTTTACCTTCCGTGGTAGGTCTGTACTGTAATCCGGAAATTTGATGTGGAAATTTTTCCGCCTATTCCCGATAAATACCGAATTATTTGCCTTTTAGCAATTTCATCAATTCCTTTTTAACCGACTTCCAAAATGGATGAGGTTATTTATGTTCGTCGCGTATGTATTTTTTTTTTCCGATTTCTCCGTCAATTGTGGACCGATTTAGAAAGTTCTTTTTTTGTTTGAAAAGGTATGCTCCCAAGTTGGTCCCATATAAATTTTATTAACTTTGCTTGGATAGGTTTTGAGTAAGCTTCAGTAATTACTACGTATTTTTCCCACTTAGTATGTGGACGATATGATGATAACTTCCTTTCACTGTTATTTACATAGCAGATAATGGTATTCGAATTTGTGTGGGGTACCACAACTCAAAAGTGAAAAATAAAAGCATTTTACAACTAAATAAAAAAACAACGGACTTCCAAAAAAAAAAAGTCGTTTGTTTTTTTATTTTTTGTATAATGTTTTTATTTTTCACTTTTTAGTTGTGGTACCCCACACAAATTCGAATGTTTATTTTTTTGAAGTCAGTTGTTTTTTTTTTTTGCAAAAAGTTTTTTTTTTTTTCTATTGAAATGCAGAAGGTACTTTTTCGCTTGCTATAAAGAAGATGCAAAAATCTCTTTGCTGGTATGGCCCTTTCTTGCAGTGTTTTTTTTTCATTGTAAAACTAAACATACACAATTATGGTCCCTGACCCATAATATCGTCTTGACATTATCAGAACTCTGAGGTAGAGATCTATAAACGTTACCTAGCTCGTACTTTGACTTAGACCAGTGGTCGGCAAACTCAATAATCAATAGAGTCAAACTATCAATATTGTACCGACTAAGATTTCTGATAAGAGCCAATCCTTTAAGTGTGACCAAACTGTCTCAATACACATTTCTTAATCCTTAAAACTCCCATCCTCTTTCACTCCACAACGCTTCCTAAAATTAACTTGCTAAGAAGTAGGATGCCTTCATCATCATCACCATATCGGCTGATAATAATATGATGAAGGCGTCTTACTTATTAACAAGTTAACCTTGGAAAACTTTGAAAGGTACAGTAAATTACTAATTTTCGATGTCAACTCATCATCTGCCAAGCCTTTTCCCAACAATGTTGGGGTCAGATTCCAGTCTTACCAGATGCAGCTGAATACCAGTATTTTATATGGAGCGACTGTCAATCTGACCTCTACAACCCAGTTACTAGGTAATACGATACCACAGACTTCAGAGGTCAGAATTTCAGGCTTCTGAAGACCCTTAAAGACTGTCAAAGATCTAGATTAACGTGCTTTCCGAGGATTATGCTGAGATAGGAGCTTTGGCCTCACACAAGTCGTTATTATTCTGTTACATTGTTTTTATTATTTTTTATTATTACTGTTTGTATTTCCAGTGCGTGTCCCAAAACAATTTTTTTCTTTCTTTCTTTCTTTATTTTCTTTCTTTTCTTTTCTTTCTTTCTTTTCTTTCTTGTCTTTTCTTTCTTTCCTTTCTTTTCTTTTAATGGATGGTCACCCATTCACGGACCGACCTCGGCAAGCGTAGCCTAACCTTCGATCGATCCGTACGGCTGTTATAATATGTAGTCAAGAGCCCCTCTTCACATAGTGTCTGCTTACAATAAATAAAACCTAGTATCATTCATAAATAAAATCAAAGAAGGACAGCCCTTCCGCCATCTAACATCACGAGACACAAATCAGTAGTCATATTCTATTAAAGCAAATTTAAAAGCACGTGGTACGCGATAAAATATGGCAACGCTTAACACAGATAGCTATACACAATTGAGTCTGCAATAAAAATGTCATATAGCCGCTACTTGGTGGGGCCAGGAAGCGAGCGGGTTTGCGCCGGATTTTGTCAATCAATCAACCTTTAGTTGGCAGCTGTTATTGGCAGATTTTTCGGCCGTTTGAACAAACCTACATCAAATAGGTTCTTGAGACAAATATTGCCGTATAGTTCCAGTGGCATCTATTGAGAATTTTGTAACTGCTAATGAACTGAACATGAAAAAATAAATGAGACGAAAAAGTTTTTCATTTGTAACTTGGAACACTTGCGATTCATTGTCAGTGAAAATAAGCTCGATGTGGAATGTGATAAAACTAACTAAAACTAAACGGATTTTAATAACTGCGGTCGCAGTTATTAAAATCCGTTTAGTTTTAGTTAGTTTTTATAGTCCCACTAAGTTTTTGTCAAAACAGGTTAAGCACTTACGAGGTCAACTATACATATAACTAAAACTAAACGAATTTTCCTAACTAGCCAGTGTGCTAAGTTACAAATGATTGAAACAAAAGTTTTTCATTTGTAACTTGGATTAATTAGAACTAACCAAAATTGTCAGTAGTAGCTCGGAGGCTGGATTTGTGCACACTTGATTACTCGTACAACAGACTCGCCCTCTATAACCAAACCGAGGAGACTGAACGCGATCAGAACATCTAAACTGCGTTTAAGAGCTGTTACTGTCAATGTTACACAACAATGACAGTTCTCGAATGCGGTTTAAATGTGCTGATCGCGTGCAGTTTCATTGGTAAAATCAAGGTATAAAATAATCCGAGGTATTCCAAGTATTTCTATAAAGGGCAACCTTGCAAAGATTTCTTGCGACTCCTTCACAATACCGTTAGTTTAGCAAACGGTGACTGTGTGGCCACACCCTAGGCTGGGCAGCGGATGGGGAAGAAATTCCAATGTCTGCATACCTTTGCAATTGCTGCTATTATGTATATTGTAATGGCAATAGTAGTTCTACTTGTATTGCTGGTGGATATTTTATTAAATCGTTTTGCTAACCAAAGTCAAAGTCAAATATAAAAGGCACTTCGTCAACGTCAAAATTTATAAAAAAAAAAAAAAACACAATACTGCAACAGAATAAATCACAATAGAATAAAATGTCAATGCAGTATGGCACTTTTGAACGTAAAACTTACAACAAAAAAAATTGATTCTAGTCGCCCCTTCCAAAAGGTAGTTTTCGTATGGAGAAGAATCAAACTGAAACTACACCGTTACTCTTTTAAAATGTTTTACAATATTTTGTACACATTAATGATATAATTATATGTGAAGACGATGCACCTAGAATAAAATTACTATACCACAATAGGTAAAAAGACTTAAAAATAAAGCAACGACAGATAAATTTATTATGTGATAGATACATGGTGCTCTCATATTTACAAATATTGTAAAATTATACGATATTCATAACATTTTAACAAGTAATACTAAGAAGTCAGTGTGTGAGTTCAAGTAATCACATAATGTAAAACCAATGTTATTATAAATTATATAATTAAATCAGCAACCAATTCGATTTACCGATTCGAGTCTAAATTGTCCTATGGATTATTATCTTGGATATAATCCTCTAATTTCTTTACAAAGTTTACTTTTTATATGAGTTTAAAATTTTCTTTCATTTAATTGTAATATATCACAAGGTATTTTGTTGTAACATTTACCACTGTACCCCATAACTATTTTGTAGGGACTGGTGTTTAGTTTAGTGGCAAGTCTTCTTATTTTTTTCGCCCCTACGCTCAACTGCCTGCCTCTTCCCAACTATTGTTGGGTCAGCTTCCAGTCTTACCGGAGGCAGCTGAATACTAGTATTTTACATTCTAGGTAACACGATACCCCTGGGTAACACTGGTTGTCAGACTTTCGGGCTTCAGACGACCCGTAAAAACTGTCAAAGATCTACAGATGACAGCCGGGTACAACGGCTTAACGTGCTCTCCTCCTAAATTTATCAACATAAATGTATTATGTATTATCTTAGACCTGCTGTGCATCACCAACATTAAAACCATCGGCTAGGTATTTAAACAGTTGTTTTTTATGTCAGGAAAATATAGAACTGATTAAATATTTAAACAGTTGATTTAAATGTTACACACAAGCACAAGCTTGTGCTAGGACAGGAAACCTCCCCGTGTGCCTGGGGGCTGGAGTTCCCTTACGGATGCGTCCGGGGGGAAGGCCAGTCTCTGGGACGGTGCACCCTGGGGTGCGGGCAATGTCTCCCCGTTAGGTACTGCGTGCCTAAGGGGTCTCGTTGCCCGTATGCCAATATCCTGTCAGAGGAGTGAACGCTCTAACGTGTACTCGTAGAGAGTACACGTTGAGCAGCGTTCCAGTGGGAGCGGGCTCGGCGTGCACTAACCCTGCCGTCGGGCAGGCGGGAGGAAGTCTTTTCTCCTGCCACCGTTGGTCTCGTAGCCCCGAAGAGTGTCAAGGTCATGTCTCTGGCATTTGACGGGGGTCGAGGGTCTTGGCTTAACCGCCCGGGCCGCGAGGTAGAAAACCTCTATAAAAAATCACCCCAAACCTCCAAGCGGCGGCGCACCGTGAGGGAGGTTGATAGCTTGACTAATGGGTAGCTTAATTAGTCACTAGTGCGAACCACTATTTTTTTTTTGGTTGGTTGGTTGGATATATTTTTTACTCGTGGGATTAATTATGGAAAACTTTATAAAAACAAACCCAAACACTGATGACGTGCCAATATTATTGGCGGAGGAACCGCTTGCCGGCGACGGCAACCAGGGTCGAGGAGACTCCTGTCCCTCCGGGGACCGGGCTGGGTCCGAGCAGGACATGGGCAGGTTTTGGGGGAAACGCTCGCGCGGCTATAAGTCGGACCGCACGGGATCGGCGGGATCCTCGAGCGAGGAAAGCCTGCCGATCGCTAAAGTGCCGGCTGTTAGGAGAGGCCGAGGTCGCGCGGCGGTGACCTCGAAGCTTGGGCGTGGCAATCGGGGTCGCATCAAGCGACCCGATACCCCCCCAGGAATCGGCGGGGAGAGTGACCCTGAGGTCTCGTCCGGGGCTTCAACCGAGGTGTCGGTAGGCGTCACCGTACAAAAAAAGGGCACGACGGCACAGGCTGGCGCCACCGCGAACCGTGCCAAGGGAGGAGTGGCGACCGACGAGGCCGCCAAAGTGGCCGCTGGGGGCTCCGATTCGGAGCGAGCGGCCAGGTTTGCAGAGGTCGTAGCAGCCGCCATCAGGAGTGTGGCCTTGAAGAAGTTACAGTCTTCAAAAGACAAGGCCATACCCGCGGCTACGGCCTCCATTATGGCGGCAGCGAGGGCTTTTCAGGTCGGGCCACCGTCGGACGTACTGTCCGAGATGCGGGCGGAGGTCGGCCGCTTGACGGCCGCTATGGAGCTTCTCCGAAAGGAGAACGTGGAGCTCCGAGCAGACCTGGCCAGGCTCAGTGGAGCCGGCCCCCGCGTTGTGTTGCAGCGCGGAGCGGTGCAAGGGCAGGGCCCGCCCTTGCCGGCGGAGGACCGGGTTTTGGCCCTGGTGCGGAAGGAGCTGGCTGCGTTCAACAGCCGGTTCTCCGTACTGGAGGCCGTGGTCTTGCGCCCTCCGTTGGCGGCGAGCCAGCTGGCCTCAGGCCAACGGAAGGCGGCATCGTATGCCGCCACCGCAGCTGCCGCGGCGGCCAAGCCAGGCCCGTCAGGGCAGACCAGGGGTGGGGCTGCTACACAGGCAGCGAGGGCCCCGGCCCTGGCAGCGGGAGCTCCGCCCCCGGCGGCGAAACGGCCACCCCCGCTTCCTAAATCTCCCCAGGCTGACGCCGAGTGGCAAATAGCCGGGGAGAAGAAGAAGGCAGGCAAAGCCAAAAGGGCGGCCAAAAAGAAGGCCAGGCGGCAGCGGCGCAAAGAGCAAAGCGTCGCGGCTAGGCTCCGCGCCCCGAAGTCTGCAGCTGTAGTGATTACACTACAGCCGGAAGCGGAAAAGAAGGGCGTGTCCTACCGCGACGTGCTCTCCAAGGTTGGGGCGGCGGTGGACTTGCAAGAGATCGGCGCCACTCAGGGCATCCGGGTTAGGGTCACTGCGACTGGCGCCCGGATGCTGGAGCTCCCCGGAGTGGCCAGTGGCCCGGCCGCTGACGCCCTAGCTGAAAAGCTTAGGGCGTCCTTAAATGCGGACGAGGCCCGAGTGTCCAGGCCCACCAAGTGCGTGGACATGCGCATCTCGGGCCTGGACGACTCAGTGGCGGAGGAACAGGTGGTGGCCGCTGTCGTCAGGACTGGGGGGTGCTCTGCCGAGCAGGTTAGGGCGGGCACCATCCGTCCTGGCTTCACGGGGATGCGAGCCGTAACGGTGAGCTGCCCCGTGTCGGCGGCCAGAAAAATCGCCGGGGAGGGCCAAAGGTTATTGGTGGGCTGGGTATCCGCGCAGGTCAAACTGCTCGAACCCAGACCTCTGAGGTGCTTCCGCTGCCATGTGGGCAACCACGTGGGAGCTAAATGCACCTCGGAGGTGGACCGCAGCGATCACTGCTATCGCTGCGGTCAGCCCGGTCACAAGGCCGGCTCGTGCGAAGCCACGCCGCACTGCGCCGTATGTGCAGCGGCTGGCAAGCCGGCCGAG
Source organism: Agrochola macilenta (assembly GCA_916701695.1). Taxonomy (NCBI): domain Eukaryota; kingdom Metazoa; phylum Arthropoda; class Insecta; order Lepidoptera; family Noctuidae; genus Agrochola; species Agrochola macilenta. Next base: position 14,688,382 of record OU753578.1, on the reverse strand, counting down.
CACCGGATTGGGAGCAAGGCCTGCGCCCAACCCGCCAAAGCCAGGAGCAAGTCCTCCGCCACCGCCGTCACTGCCGCAGCCGCCGCTACTATTGCCGCCGCCGCTGCCGCCACCACCGTCGTCACCGCCGCGGCCGTTGCCGCCGTGGCGGGGCCCTCACGCGGGGCTCGGGGGGGGGCTAAAATGGACTGCCAATAGGTCCATTACGCCTCCTCCAGGCGAACATCAACCACTGCGCCGCAGCTCAGGATCTGTTGCTCCAGAGCATGGCGCAGTGGTCGATTAACATCGCCGTGGTCGCTGAGCCGTACTTTGTCCCGCCCAGGGATCACTGGGTGGAGGACCTGAGCGGCTCAGTGGCCATTATTTCGTCGGCCGCCGCCGGTACCCCGTCCCTCGAGACCGTCAAGAAGGGACGGGGTTGCGTAGCAGCACGGTTCGGGGAGATTGTCGTGGTAGGAGCGTATTTTTCCCCGAACCGAACTCTCGCCGAGTTCCACAACTCCCTTGGGGAGTTGAGAGTCGTCGTCGTCGGGTACCATCCCCTCCCCGTGATCGTCCTCGGGGACTTCAATGCCAAGAACGTGGCTTGGGGTTCCCGGTTAACGGACACACGGGGCAGGATGGTGGAGGACTGGGCTCTGGAGTCGGGCCTGGTCGTCCTAAACCGGGGTTCTGTCCCCACGTGCGTGCGGATGCGGGGCGAGTCAGTGGTGGACATTTCGTTCGCCAGCCCCGCTCTGTCACCACGTGTCATCGGCTGGCGCGTCATGGAGGGGGTGGAGACCTATTCCGATCACCGGTACATCCGGTTTGACGTCTCCGCCCAGACCTCGGGCACGCCGGTCAGACAGACCCCGAGTGGTCCGCGGTGGGCGCTGAAGCAGCTGGACCGGGAGCTCCTCCTGGAGGCCTCGATCGTGCAGGCCTGGGTGTCATCACCGGACAGGCCTGCCGACATCAACGACGAGGCGGAGTGGTTCCGGGAGGCCATGTCCGAAATATGTGACGTGGCAATGCCCCGGGTCCAGCCCAGACGTGCTCAGCGCCAGGTGTACTGGTGGTCGCGTGAGCTGACCGCTTTACGCGCGGCGTGCGTTGCTGCGCGCCACTTGTACGCCAGGCACCGCAGGCTCCGTATCCGCCCGCCGGATACGGAAGCCATTGAGGCGGAGCTGTACGCCGGGTACAGAGCGGCGAAGACCGCCCTCCGAGCGGAGATCGAGCGGGCCAGAGGAGAGGGCCGTAAAGAGTCGCTGGAGACTCTGAACAGAGACCCGTGGGGGCGCCCATACAAATGGGTGAGAGATCAACTCCGCCCATGGGCTCCCCCGCTGACGCAGAGTCTCCGGCCCCAGCTCGTGGAGGACGTGGTGAGCGCTCTGTTCCCTTCGCGAGGGGAACATACTCCCCCGCCCATGGCTCCGCCTCCTGCGGTGCCCGATGCGGACCACACAGGTGACGACGACGACGACGAATCTCCGGAGGTGACCGGGGTAGATTTGAGAGTGGCGGTACGTAGGCTGAATGCCAAAAATACCGCCCCAGGACCCGACGGCTTACCTGGAAAAGCCTGGGTTCTGGCCTTAGAGGCTCTCGGGCCTCGACTTCGAGGGCTCTTTAGCGCATGCTTGGAGAGGGGCCAGTTCCCACTTCGTTGGAAGACGGGGAAACTGGTCCTCATCAAGAAGCCGGGGCGCCCGGCGGACTCTCCGTCCGCTTACCGGCCCATCGTGCTGCTCGACGAGGTGGGCAAGCTCTTTGAAAGAGTAATTGCAGACCGCCTTGTCGGGCAGCTGGTGCGAGTGGGGCCGGATTTGGCGGACAGCCAGTTTGGTTTCCGCAAGGGGCGCTCTACGGTGGATGCCATCATGCGCGTTCGAGCCCTCACGACGGGGGATGCTGTTGCCCGGGGTGGGGTGGTCTTGGCGGTGTCTCTTGACATCGCCAATGCGTTCAATACCCTGCCCTGGAGTTGCATTAGGGAGGCACTCCGGTATCACCGGATGCCGACCTACCTCTGTCGAGTGGTCGAGGCCTATTTGACGGACAGGGCCGTCATCTACCCCGGTCACCACGGAGAGTGGAACCGGCGAGAGATGTCGTGCGGTGTCCCGCAGGGATCGGTCCTGGGGCCGCATCTGTGGGACATCGGCTACGACTGGGTGCTGCGCGCCGACCTCCCTAGCGGCGTCAGCGTAGTCTGCTACGCTGACGACACGCTGGTCCTGGTGCAGGGGAGGTCGCATGAGGCGGCGGCCGAACTAGCGACACGTTGGGTTGCGACAATCGTCGATAGGATCCGGCAACTGGGACTCGAGGTGGCCTTGCACAAGTCCGAGGCCATGTGTTTCTATGGTCCTCGGAACGCGCCACTGTCGGGTTCCCAGATGACGGCGGGAGGGGTTCACATCGGTGTCGAGTCGACGATGAAGTACCTGGGACTCGTCCTCGACAGCCGGTGGAACTTCGTCGAGCACTTCCGACGTTTGGCTCCCAAACTGCAGAGGGCTGGGGCTGCTTTGAAGCGGCTTCTGCCCAATCTAGGGGGTCCAAACGCCTCCTGCCGGAGGCTCTACGCGGGGATCGTTCGGTCCATGGCCCTTTACGGGGCACCGGTGTGGGCGCGTTCATTAAGGCTGCGACCAGCCCAGCGATTGAACGCGTCCCAAAGGGTCATGGCCATTAGGCTGGTCAGAGGATACCGCACGGTCTCCCGTGAGGCGGCGAGCCTCCTTGCCGGACTTCCGCCATGGGATCTGGAGGCAAAAGTCCTCGCGCACATGTGGGAGTTGCGCGAGGAGGCGAAACGCCGGGGCGTAACTCCGCTGCCGCGAGAAATCACGGCACAGCGGACAGAGCTCCGGCGGGATCTCATGGCGGCATGGAGAGTGCGATTGTCGCAACCCAGCGCTGGGCACGCCACAATTGCGGCGGTAAGGCCCCTCTTTGAGGAGTGGCTAGAGAGGCGCCACGGCGTCCTCACCTTCCGCCTGACGCAGGTCCTCACCGGACACGGTTGTTTCGGGAGGTTCCTGTTCAGGATAAAGCGGGAGGAAACGCCCGGGTGTTACCATTGTGTGGATCGCCCGGAGGACACGGTGGAGCATACGGTGGAGGTCTGCCCGGCTTGGGCGGGGCACCGCCGTGTCCTCACGGAGGCGATCGGCAGCGGCGATCTCTCGCGTCCGGCCCTGGTTCAGGCCATGGTCCGGAGCGAGAGTGCATGGGAAGCCGTCACTTCCTTCTGCGAAGCAGTAATGCTCGCGAAGGAGGAGGCGGAGCGCGCGAGGGAAATGCAAGATGCGCGCCCTCGCGCCCCTAGTCGCCGCAGGAGACGCCCCGGGCGTCGGGAGTCGCGAGCCGACTTCCGGCCACCGTAGGCGCGGGCTTGCGGACGGTGGGCAATGGGTAGCTCGCCGTCCGATAAGGACCAGGCCCGGGTCGACGGCGCGTTGTGTTCCACGCGCGCCTCAAAGAGATGTCAGCACCAACTGACGGGGTCCGTAAGGGCCAATGCCTGCCAGGGTTGCGAGTTGGTCCGAAAGGGATATCGCGGCCCCGGCACACAGGCAACGGAAGGAACACGGGTGGGTTTTAGTCAGTAAAAGTCTGACACTCCCTCTCGCTCCGCCCAGAGCGGGAGGAGTCATTTGATGATTTCCCACCCAAAAAAAAAAAAAAAAAAAAAAAAAGCACAAGCTTAGTCATCACTAAAGAAATAAAATCATTTCGATCCGTTTCCCTTCATATCTTCCGTCATAACTATAATAATGTCTCATGTATGTTTCCTACTGTGCAGTCGATTGTTTCCTACATACTCTACCTACTAACAGTCAGTGCTAACGCCAGCGGAAGTAACCTTCGTACAGAGAAAGTGGAATAAGTTCACTGAGTGAAGGTTTGAGCAAGGTGACCTATGCAGTGCAGTACACCTTTCAAAGTAGACCTCAAGTAAAAGTAATGGAAAATCACCAAAAAGTTGCATGGTTTACAATACGCAACTTTTTGGTGATTTTCCGCCGATTTCTCCGTAAATTGTGGACCGATTCTGAAAATTTCTTTTTTTGTATGAAAAGGAATGCTCCCAAATTGGTCCCATAGAAATTTGATTATTTTTGCTAGGGTAGTTTTTGAGTAAGCTTCAATAATACGTATTTTTCCCACTTAGTATAATTATGTGGATGATATGATGATATGTTCCTGTCACTGTTATTTACATAGCAGGTAGTGGTATTCGAATTTGTGTGGGGTAGATACCACAACTAAAAAGTGAAAAACTAAAACTTAAAAAAAAAAACAAACAACCGACTTAAAAAGAACACTACAAAGTGAAAAATAACTTTAAATTCGGAAGTCGGTAGCAAAAAACAAAAATTCAAAATCAAAGACACTGACTTCCGAAATTAAAGTTATTTTTCACTTTGTATATTTTTACTTTGTGACTACAAAGTAAAAAAAAAATTTTAAAAAAGTTTTTTAATTTTTACTTTAGAAGTAGATAAAATAATATGTTCTGATTTGAGAAATAGGTAGGTTCTCGATTATGTAAAGACGTTGTAATAAAATTTGAAATCACATAAAAGATATTTTTCATTTGACAATAGGGATGATGACTAAAAATATTTTTTGTCCGTCAGGAGTTTACGAGGAGTTTCTCGTATTAAAAATAAATTAGACAAGTATTTTTTTTTACGTTATGAAAGGCGATACATTGAATTAAAATGTGGCATGACGTCACGCCTTGCTAGATTTTATACTGAGTTATGACGTAGCGAGCCCCAGTTCTCCAAGTTTAATGCGTTTTATCTAAGTATTTTTTTATTAATATGATAAAGTAAAAAATACGTGTCTATTTTTTTTTGTTATTATCTGACTGATGGACTAAATAAAATTTCTTATTTATTTACACAGGCATCATCCGTATTGAGATTAATTTTATAACCTCAATTTTCGTCGAGATTAAATATTCTTGTTATTTCTTAAAATTATGTTATGAACAAATACAGATTTACATTTTTATTCCATTTATGTATAATCACACATATTTCAGTGAAAATTATTTCTAACCCAATACAAACTCACACAGGGGGATGTCAATGCGTCATTCCATAGGGTAATTGCTGAAAATCAGCGCTGTTGACATTAGGTTCGTCCGAATTCACAGTATTTCGCTGAGCAATGACCTGTTCTTGCACAGATGCGACGCACAGCATAATTTTTCTTAATAACTGTTACAAAAGTAGTAGTAACTATGCCATCAGCATTTTGTTTTTGAGATGTTTTTGTTGACATTTTCCCAATGTCGCAAGAGTGTTACGCAATAGTGTCTTTACTGTCTTTGGTCCGTAACCTTGACAGCAACCAATGAAAAACATTGTTTCACTTTTTTTATTTTTTATTTATTGCTTAGACACGAGGCTTTTGGCTACTTTTGTAAGTGTGTATTTTATGTGTTTTTGCCTTATTATGTGCGTTTTGTTTGTGCAGAATAAACAATTTTTCTTTCTTCTTTTTCTTTTTCGTCGAAGATTTTTCAATGTTACTCAATTTTTTTTTTACGAAAATCTTTTTAGATTTAAAAGTAATGTATGTACGAATGTGTTACTAATTCCTCGTAGTTAGTGATGGAGCTGATGATAATAGCATGATCTGCTTTCTCACATTTAGCAGTCAATATTAATAATGAAAACTTGCATACGTCGCACGTCACCTATTATATTATAATAAAGGCAATGTCACCCCTATCATAAGGTACTTCAAACTTATGAATAGTAACGATCAGTAAAACCCTGACCACAGATCTTAGGCTAGCAACACATAACTTCATTCATAGTTACGCTGACAGGAGCTGAGCTGTCAACCGAGCCTATACGAGACGTTGTAACTGGAGTGCTATTACGACTCACGATAGTGTGTCACTGTACTATTGATGTTAGGTCCGAACTACACTAGATTTTATGCGATGCGAAAGTTATATGCCACGAATATCAATATTGTGAAGAGACATATTAAGGTCGTTCAAGAGTTGTCAGTGGCCGCATTGCTGTGGAATATTGACACAGCTCTTGAACGTGGCTTAGTTGTGCTGATCGCGTTCAGTTTGATTAGTGAAATTCACTCTATGGCGTTTATTGACCATCGTAGATACGTTTGTAAAGACATGAGGATACCGTTGAAACTGAGCGCTAATAAAAATGCTAGTAGATGATTTTCACTCGTAAATGAAGAGTGAAACATTAATCCTAACAAATTTTATAAATGCGAAAGTGACTTTCTTTGTTTGTTACGCTTCCACGCCTTAACTACTCAACCGATTATCATTTGCATATACGTTGCCGGGGGTACAGAAAAGGACATAGAGTACCTTTCATCCAGAAAAAAGTACGAAGTGCCCGAGGGATAGAAAAACGCGAACGAAGCCGCGGGAAAGAGCTACATGATAAATGCAAAAATCTTTTCATTAAAGTCATAATTGAAAAGTAAATAAGTTATGATTGGAAATAAACTGCTTCATTTTCGTAATTTTTCAATTACAACACAAGCCAGTTGGGTAAAAAGTTACATTTTGGGGCCCTACTGGCGAAAATTCCAAAATATGCTAAATGGGACCAGGCATCAAACTGCACTTGAATGTTCTGAACATGGCAAAAATGGTCAAAACCTGAGCCAATCTAGCTTCTGATCAAAACCTTAGTAGATTTGCAAAGTTTTTCGCCACTCATATCTCGCTCCCCACTGGTCATCAAACCTGGGAACCCTACACAATTGGTTGCGACCGCGCGACTTGACCCCGTAAGATAATAACCAGTATGTATCGGTTATTACCAACAGTAATGGTTACGTTAACTGCGGCATTGCCGAGGTTTAATCATTGTATTATCTAGTTATATCATGCGTTTGTTAGTTTGTCTCTATGTAGGAGTCTTGGCTGACCTATTTTGTTAAAATATTACCGTGAAAACTTAGGTGAAATGAGCTGTCAATGTCAATTTTATTTCGTCTTTTTTGTGTGTTTAGTGATTAACTTGGAAGTTTTATATGCCCCCCATGAGCCTCTGACTTGGCTTCACATGCCGTCGAGAAATATCTCAGGCATGCCGGTTTACGGTGGAGGTCTGCCCGGCTTGGGCGGGGCACCGCCGTGTCCTCACGGAGGCGATCGGCAGCGGCGATCTCTCGCGTCCGGCCCTGGTTCAGGCCATGGTCCGGAGCGAGAGTGCATGGGAGGCCGTCACTTCCTTCTGCGAAGCAGTTATGCTCGCGAAGGAGGAGGTGGAGCGCGCGAGGGAGATGCAAGCTGCACGCCCTCGCGCCCCTAGTCGCCGAAGGAAACGCCCCGGGCGTCGGGAGTCACGAGCTGACTTCCGGCCACCGTAGGCGCGGGCTTGCGCACGGTGAGCAATGGGCAGCTCGCCGTCCGATAAGGACCAGACCCGGGTCGACGGTGCGTTGTGTTCCACGCGCGCCTCAAAGAGATGTCAGCACCAACTGACGGGGTCCGTAAGGACCAATGCCTGCTGGGGTTTCGGGTTTGTCCGAAAGGGATATCGCGGCCCCGGCACACAGGGGCAACGGAAGGAACACGGGTGGGTTTTAGTCAGTAAAAGTCTGACACTCCCTCTCGCTCCGCCCAGAGCGGGAGGAGTCATTTCATGATTTCCCACCCAAAAAAAAAAAAAGGCATGCCGGTTTTCTCACGATGTTTTCTTTTATCGTTTTTGAAGCAGGTGATAATCTTAAGTATTTTTTATAAATGCGAAAGTAAGTTTGTTTGTTTGTTACGCTTTTACGCTAAAACAACTGAACGGATTTGGCACATGGGTAGACCATGACCTGAACTGGGACATAGTATGCTTTTTGTACCGATATTTCCACGGAATCGAGACTTATGCGCGTGAAACCGTAGGCCGCAGCTATACAATACGCACATGAATTCGAAACGTTAGAAGTGCGTGCCTTGGGTTCGGACTCGAGACCTATGACTTGGTAATCCGATGGTCATACCACTATCACTGTTGTGCAGCGGGTGGAATAAAAGCTCACTTCTAGTTCACTTCACATAAGATTACACGGTGAGATTTTTACAGAATCAGCCGGTTGGTCCTTTCGTGATGTGACTTTTTGACCTAACTAACTACATGTTTTATTTCACTTGTTGTGATGGTCAAGAGGTTTAACGGTTAGCTTTTTAAGTACTGGACTAAAATACAATACAATAGACGACGCATATTTAGTAACCTAATCCGCTTAATTGTTCTTAAAGAGTCATAAAGAACCCAGTAAGAAATCGACACGCTTGACGCTCTGCTCTCGACGCTTGACGTGTCAACACGTCGGGTCCGGGTTCGCAACAATTCAATTGTCACCCTGAGGATGCCTCGTTGAGAGGTGAAACATATGTCAATTTCTTACAGGGTTCCTTATGACTCTTTATGAACAGTTAAGCGGATTAGGTTACTAAATATACGTCGTCTATTGTATTTTATAATGGATTTCCGCAAAGTCACGCCTCGAGTCAACTAACAAATATTTTTTAAATATTTTTATTTTTATTAATTTTTATAAGTATATTAAAAAAAATAAGAAAAAAAGAAATTTTGAAAATTAAATTAAGTTAATAATTTGAAAAATAATAAAAATAGTTTATTGATTCTTAAACAAACATTACAATATTTAGGTATGACACTGGATCCCGCACGAGGAGACTGGATCCAGTCTCTTTTGACAGATAATAAAGATTTTAAAGATAGGTTAACATATGCACCGGTTTCAGTAAGATAATAAATCAAACATAGGACTTAAAGGTGACCAAATGTAAGTGTGTAGGTATGTGAATGTAATGAGTCTAAGTATGTAAGTCATGAGTGTGAGTATGAATGTGACGAGTGTATGTATGCATGTGATGAGTGTTAGCGAGTATGAGATGATGAATACTTTAATATAAGACATAACACATTAACTGATTAGACATGATCAATTTCGGAGTATTGCGCAATTTTCAATAGTGTTGTATCATAAGTAAATTATAATTCAAGTCAGATAATTATGATAATTACAGATAATTGTCAAATTGATACGTCTATCTATAGCTATTTTTGTTCTAAGATAATCTCGATACGGTTGGCGTCTCTTTTCCCTTGCTTGAAAGGTGTTTACCGATGATCCTTAGATCCATAGTATTTAAAAGAAAAGAAAAAAGAAGACAATACATTTATTTAGCACAGACTAAAAAGCATACAATATAATTACAAAGCAGATAAAAAAATTAAATGTAATAAAAAGTGTAAAGAAGAAATTTTAAGCGAAGTGTGCTTCAAGGCTACATCAAAAAGGCCCAGTTCAGCAAAAATGCCAGACAACTATAAGTGCCTGACGCTGGTTATATGAGAGTTTTGGAAAAATTTTCTGTGGTTGGTGTGGTGGTGAACTAGAATATTAATAATGAATTGCAATTATAACACTGAATTTGATATTGTAACCGTTTTAGGTGTAAAAAAGGCATTTGGAAAGTTTCCAAATACTTTTTTTACATCTAAAACTAAATGTTCGGTGCTACGATATTAATAATTGCATTTCATCATCAATGTTTTAGTTCACTAGATAACCATATTTCCATACAGTAATATTACGAAATTAATCAAAACAGGTAAATGTTTGACAGCTATTTGCGACGTTGTCTACTTTTAGAATGAACGCTCATAAGTTACTGTTTCACGATACTAGTTTCATAATCACGCCACCATGCGCAAACGCTCCAATACTATCCTGAAAATAATCGACGACAATGCTGTAACTGTATAGCCAGGGCACTTAATTTGATTGGCACTAATCTATATTTATAATGACTTGTTTGATGAAATTATTATTTTTAATATAATTTTAATTCTGTGACCCCCTAAAATTTTACATATAAGTTTAATTTCCGTTCTGTGACGCTTATAATTTGTATTCGGTACGAGGTTTATTTTAATTGCATTTGTATATAGTGCATTGCTATTGCAATGTTTGTAATTATGTGAGCACCATGTATCTACGAGTATTGTATTAATTATTATAATATTATTAAATATTAATTACTTACTTAAGTAATTAATTTATCTGTCTTTGCTTCATTTTTTATTATTTTTACCTATTGTGATATAGCAATTTTATTCTAGGTGCATCGTCTTCACATATACGTTATTATATAATTAATATAAAGGTACAATATATTGTAAAACATTTTAAAAGAGTAACGGTGGAGTTTCTTGCCCATTCTTCTCCATACAAAAACTACCTTTTGGAAGGGGCGACTAGAATCAATTATTTTTTTTGTGAATTTTGACGTTTAATAATGACTTTTATGTGCCTAATAGAAATAAATAATTTGACTTTGACTTTGGTTAGCAAAACGCTTTAATAAAATATTCACCAGCAATACCAGTGGAACTACTATTGCCATTACAATATAATAACTACTGTACCTATACAAAATATTTTAAAAGAGTAACGGTGGAGTTTCTTCTCATTCTTCTACATACGAAAACTACCTTTTGGAAGATTTTTTTTTTTTTTTTTTGTAAATTTGCACGTTCAAAAGTGCCATTGGCGTATTTGAAATAATTAGATCTTTTGTACATATTTTATTCAATTGTGATTTATTCTGTTGCAGTATTGTGAAATTTTATTTTGCCTGAATTAAATGTCTTTTTTTTAATCTTGTAAATCCCGCTTTAAAAAAGCTATTCAGCAAGTCAATTTAATCATGTTTGCAGAGTCAACATGGCCAGAGTTCACACAGAATTGGGAAGTGTGGAAGGAAAAAGGGAAGTCCTTTGTTCAGCAGTTGGACACAATCTAGCCTACCATTTTTTTTACATTTTATACATATTATAAGTATTTGCACTATAGAAACCAGTTATCGCCTCTTATGTGTACCTATAACACACCTTTCCACTTCGAAGGTGGCCTCTCCGTGAGAATCACACAGCAATACGAACTTATCTTTGTAATAACCACGGTGACAAAGAACATTATCTTTATCTTTTGGCCAATCGTGGTAATACCACTAATATCTTGTACTTACCATTATCTTTTCCTTTTTGATACGGTGAAAATAGCAGTGTCTTTTGAAAGATTCTGTTAATGATTGTGTAGCCTTTGAATAACGGGTTTTCCGTCAAATTGCATAAATTATTGCAACACTTTTTCGCTAAAAGTTGTATTCAAATTTTTACAATTTGGAGTTTATTTATTTTTAATAAGCTCTTCATCAATGAGAACACTATTACTTTTGTAAGTAGTATTGCCAACTTAAGTCTAAGTTTTATTGAATTTACAATAAAATTGGACGTGCAATAATATCGCATTCAACTCTACAAAAAGTTAAAAAACGTCTTGAGAAGACGTTCAATAAAATTTTATGAAATACTAGCTTTACCCGCCCCGACTTCGCACGGGTAGCTTTAAACCCTACCTACCCTATCTACCCTACCTACCCTACCTTACCTACCCTATCTACCCTACCTACCCTACCTACCTACCCTACCTACCTACCCTACCTACCTACCCTACCTACCTACCCTACCTACCCTACCTACCCACCTTACCTATCCTAATTTTCTCACCGTTTAAATCTTCCCTGCACTATGACAAACATTTCAAAATCAAAAGCAGCTAAATCGGCCCAGCCGTTTTTGAGTTATAAAATTACAACGAAAAGTGGCATTGATTTTTATAGATATAGATTTGAAAGAAAGAAAAATGCGTTTATTGGCATTACAGCAGAAAAATACACCTTAAAACTAAGCCAATAGGGCCTCAGCTCAGCATAAATGTCAGATGGCAACACAACCTGACGCTGATTTACAGCTGCAACTCACGAGTGCCATACGCTAGAATAATAAAGACAGGGAAGTGTGTGTCCGCTTTAATTTGGCAGCGCAAATACGGGCAAGACTTGAATCAATTGTACAAGGGTAAAACTTGCATTAAATTATTGTGTGCCATTTATGGAAATCACACGCGTGTAAACACTTGCATGCAATTCTTGAATGGCATTATTTGTATACGTGCTTTAATCATAATCATAATCATAATAATAATAATCATTTATTCATTTGTAAACATAGGTTTAACATAGATGGTATTAAAATAAAAAATAAAAAATAGTAGCTCTATGTTTTGCTTCATTGGCATACAAATGTTTTTTGTTGAGAACTTAATAACTAGATTCACATGCTTAGATAATATTAGTACAATAAATTTAAAATATAATTAGGAACTATTACAGTAAGGTTTTTAGTTTTATAATTATTTCTCGTTTAAAAATTCGTCTACTCTGTAATAACATTTTTCGGTTAAAAATTTCTGTAGAGCTGTTTTAAATTTAACTATTGGCATGTCTTTTATGCCGTTACGTAATTTATTATAGATCTTAGGAGCTAATCCAAAAAAGCTCCCGGACATAAGAGCGGTTTTACATTTTAAATTACATAATTGATTTGCATGTTGAGATCTTATTGGGTTTTTCTTTACTGCTGAGAATTTAGGGAACAGATTCGGATTCATTTTTACAAACAACGCAGTTTCTAAAATATATAATGACGGTAGAGTTAATATTTTCAAGGAAATAAAATAAGGAACACAGCTGTCTGTTACTTGAAGACCGCACATTGACCTTATGCAACGCTTTTGCATTCTAAATACCGTCTCACTGTTAGTCGATTGACCCCAGAAAATAACCCCGAAGCGAAGGACTGAACCAACTACTCCGTGATATGCTGTGACTTGTGTTTCAATGTTTACTTTCTTTGAAAGCTGAAATAGTGCATAGGCAGATTTACTTATGCGCTTACATAACAATTCTACATGAACTTTCCAAGTTAGCTTGTTGTCAATAGTTATGCCCAAGAACTTACTATTCATAACCTCTTCTATTATTTTATCGTCGTACGCTACAGAAATGGTAGGATTTACGCGTCGTTGGTGAAAATGCATTACGTGAGTCTTGTTTAAATTTATTTTTAAGTTGTTGTTTTCAAGCCATTTAACGATCTCGCTTAGAGTAACATTGATATTATTTTCGTAGTCGTTAGGGTCTGTACACTCAATAACTACTGTGCAGTCATCAGCAAAAAGAACCATTTTTTGTTTTACTGCTCTTGGAAGGTCATTTATGTATATTAAAAATAGTAACGGACCCAGTACGCTGCCTTGTGGCACGCCGTATTTAACCTTTTTGAATGCGGATGTATAGGAAGTCTCTAATATATTCTAATATATTCTCTGATATTCTACAGATTTCAGTACATTGATACCTGTCGCTTAAGTAAGATTCTAGAAGGTTAAGGATGTTGCCTCTTACTCCATATCCATATAGTTTTTTTAGTAGCAGGTAGTGATCTACATAATCAAATGCTTTTGACATGTCAGTGTATATGGCGCATACTGGGTTCTTTTTGTCTACAGACGTCATTATGCTTGATAATAGGTCATAAAGTGCCATATTTATTGTAGAGTTTTTCCGGAATCCTTTTTGTTCGTGGCATAATAGCTTGTTTTTTTCAAAGTAGTTGCAAAGAGCATTATATATTACTTTTTCTATGATTTTTGAAAATACTGGAATTTTTGCGACTGGCCTGTAGTTTTTAATATCGGATTTATCATTTTTTTTGAAAATTGGCTTAATAATAGCCTTTTTGAGGTGTGTAGGAAATATGCCATCGGTTATGCAATTGTTAATAATATGAGCTAGAGGCTGTGATATTGAATCTTTAACATATTTTATTACTTTAGTAGATACGCCATCGTAGCCAACAGTATTTGTATTTTTTAATTCATTAATTATTTTAATTATATCTAACGGTGTCACTGGAAGCATGAATAAAGATTGAGATGTCAAATTATTAAAATTGTTATTAGTTGTATTATCACAATCGTCTTTTATATTATCATTTTCAATTAATTCTATAAAATAGTTATTAAATGTTGTTGCAATTTCATTTGGATGAGTAATAGTTCGGTTTTCTGTTTTTAATAATAATACTGAGTCATGAGGAAAATTGTATTTAGTTTTGTTGATTACTTTCCAAGCAGCTTTGGATTTGTTTTTGGAGGATTTAATAAAATGATTATTTTGGGCTCTTTGAGTTAATCTTATTATTTTCCGGTATATTGCAGAGTATTTTTTAAAAGCCAGTTTATTTTTTGGATTCCGTTGCATTCTATATTCCCAAAGTAATTGTCTTTGTTTTTTGCTGCATATTTTTATACCATTGGAAATCCACTTGGTAGATTTGCTAGTTTTTATAGTAACGTATTTATTTGGGAAGCATAATTTATATAATAGTAAAAAGTTATTTATGAAACTCTGAAACGATTCATTTGCATCCTTGGCATCATAGACATTCTTGAAAGATAGACTTTTTAGATGTGATTTGAATTTAATTAGGTTTTCTTCGCATATATCTTGTTTTATTGTTCTCCAGAATTTAAGTTTGCAAGTTTTTTTGACAGGTACCTTAAGTATCTGAGAGGTGTGATCTGAGAGAATTAGGTCGATTACGATTAAGGCGTGCAATTATTGCTCTTGAACGTTCCAGAAACTTGCAACGTCTAAATGGAGCTTAATCATCATTAAAAAGATCAGGATGACCAGATTTATGGAGTAAAAGGAGTTATTAGGATCGTAGCATGTGAGTTTCTCTTTATGAGAAAAAAATCGTTAGTTTTTTAGGTATTCTTTTTAATAACTTACCTGTATCTCTGCCCGGCCTCTTTTTAAGTAACAATAAGCTAATAAACATGTCTCGGAACAGAATTTGATCAAGCTCACGTTTTTAATGTGTGTCGAGGACGGAACATACGTCAGGGTGACGCAGGCGAGCGTAATCGTAATCGAATCTATGCGCGAGAGTCGATTCAATCGATGCGCCAGAGTTTATCGACTTTTGTCGGTGTGATTTGAATTTGTAATTGTTTAACTTTCGTTTGGTTTTTTTTAAGATGTTAAGGAGTAAAACGGGCAAACATGAACGTGATGTGAAGGCATGAAAGACATATGACTAAAAGAGAGATGAATTTATGTGTTGATGGATGGAGAGGGAGAGGAGGATCAAAGAAAGAATGGATGAATTGTGTGAGGAATGATATGAAATAAAAGGTAGTGAATGATGCGTGATGGTTTACAGGGGAAACTAGAAGAAAAATAATATGATACACCGACCCCAAAAGGTGGAGGTGAGGGAGAGAAAATGATATAAAGATATAATGATTGATGTCAAGCCAAGTCAGAGGCCCATGGGCGGCTTTAAAACTCTGATACCAGGTTAGTCACGAACAACGAGATTAATGATGAAGATGTTAAAGAGTAAAAGAATTGATGTAATAGTTTTATTTTGGTCCATGTGGACGTAAAGAATAGTACCATCCCATTTCTTCCCGTGGGTGTCGTAAAAGGCGACTAAGGGACTCACTAGAGAATGGGCAGCAGCGTTCTCTATGCATTTTTAACACCATACTGCGATCGCCAACCCGCCTGCCAGGCGTGGCGATTATGGCAAACCCCCCCATTTGGGGGAGGCTTTTGTCCAGCAGTGGACGTCTTTCGGCTGAAATAATAATGATGATGATTTAATATTTCAGTAGTACAACTATTTGTAAAGGATTGCATCTGGGGTAGTATCTACTAGTGTCGCGGCATCATGCTGAGATAGGAGCCTTTTGGCCTCGTACAAGACTTCCTTCTTTAAATTTTAATGTTACTTTGTTTTTTATTTATGTTAAGTGTGTTTTTAGTTTAATGTGTGATTTCCTGTGCTAGTCTCAATAAATACTTATTCTTTCTTTCTTTTCTTTACTACCAACATACCTTTTTTGCCGCGTTCTGTTTCGAAGGCTATGATTGCCGGTGGTAGTGGTTGTAGGTTGTATACCAATGGTAGCCTACAACAGTAACTTACAATTGTAGGTCGTGAGAATAAAACTAGGCAGGCACTTTACTTTGTGTGAATTATTTCATCACCACTGCTCTCAAAATGGTGAGGGAAAACATCGTGAGGAAATCGACTTGACTTAGAACTGAAAGATTCGGAGTGTATGTGACATCTACCAACCCGCACTGGGCCCGCGTGGTAGATTACGGCCCACTCCCTGTCACAGAGAGGAGGCCAGTGTACCAACAGAAGGAATATCTGCTGTTTATGCATAATATGCTATGGTTGCCGATGGGTTGTGGAGGTTAGATAGGCATTCGCTCCATGTAAAATACTGATATTCAGCTGCATCCGGTTGGACTGGAAACTGACCCCAACATAGTTGGCAAAAGGCTGGGCAGATTGATTGGTTACCGGTGTAATATTACAGGAACGTCAGTCTTCCTCCATTGCCCTTGGAATGGCGATACCGCGGCATTGAAGATGTCTATCAACCGCCGTTTGTCATCTAATATCATAAATAGAAATATCTGCAGCTTTCAGATTTTTAGATTAGCATAAAGACGATTCCTTAGAAATCTTCTTTTACGATAAAAGAAAAAGCAGACAAAATACACCATAATTTATCTCAGTGCCAGGTAAATGTAGCTATCTAATATCTATAACTTTATATAAATTATAATCAGTTTTCGTGTCTGTCTGTGTGACCCCGTTGTTCTTCTAAACTACGCAACGGATTTCAATACGGTTTTCATTCTGGAAGGTTTTTAAGTATAAAACATTAATTAACTTACAAAAAATCTTAAATTCATTCATTTACTGACAGACAACGCACGGCCTAAACCAGTGAGTCTAGAAGCAAACATTTTGCACAAGATTTCCTTATTCAAAATAAGCAAGGATTTTTCACCCCCAAAAGAGTTTAAATAGGGGATGAAAGTTTGTAAGGAAGTTGTTGTAATTTTTTGCCGATGGGAAAGCTCATCGGGCACAAAGCTGTAATTAAGAAATCTCGATGTTTTATCTTGTCCTATATAAAAACAAAAATATCTAAAAAGTAAAAAAAATAATATGTATTGGCCCTTTAAGTTTAATATAAGTTGTGGTAATATTTTGATTCAAGCGTCCTCGCGTCGGTGATGAAAATCAGCAGCTATAATTTCTACAATATCATAATTTTTTTATTGCTAGGTATAACACCTTGTCTGTTTGGCATTTTCAGACACAAATACACACGTTAAACTTATAACACCCCTATTTTTCCATCGGGGGTCAAAAGTCGTGCAAAGCTGGTGCGAGACGCTAGTTTAATCTATTAAAACCTTTTGCTTTCTACGTAGTGTTAATGAACTTTCCACAACTTAACCGTAAACAATATAAAAATAGCACCCATAAAAGCTGAGATTAAAGCAGGATTCCGTGGAATTAGGATGCAAAATAGACGAAGACTTGCGATAAACTAGCGTTCCTAAGGGATCTGAGTTCCTAGTACTGAGATTGGCCCCTGAATTTGTTTTTCACTGGCTACATAAAATGCATTTTCTTGGAAAAAAAATACTGGAGAGAAACTGCAAATAAATGATCAAAACTTTACCAAACATCGGGTACTCGAGAATTTTTTACCCACAAAAAAAAGGAAAAATCTTAGTATCGAATGAAAGGACTAGGTTTTCTCATAATTCGTGGCTGCGTATAAAAATACTCTCCTTATTTTGGAAATTATTTATATTTTTGTTTTTACAGTGGAATTAATAATTTATAAGCTAACCGTTTATTTTTCTATTCTCCCAGACCCGCAGCCAGTATTTCAAACTTTCCATAAAACAAAAGCTTTTGTTTCTGTTGCTAGAATTGAATAATGACACTGCGATAAAGACGAGATTTCAGCCATTGCACCTACAGATGGATCTCAGTCTCCCATTTCCGTTCTATTTGCAGTTTCTGCTTAATGCAAAAAGGTGAAATTATTACGCAAAGACATGTACATTTATGTAATGTATTCAAGTTTCAGTTATTGAGGAGCTCGTGGCTAAGTATTAACTGCCGCACGGATCGATCGGGGATGGGTGACCATCTTTATATACCAAGAATCCTCCGTGCCTCGGAAAGCACATTCAGCTGTTGGTCCCGGCTGTCATTCTTGGATCTTTGACAGTCGTTACGGGTCGTCAGAAGCCCGGAAGTTTGACAACCAGTTTTACCAAGGGGTATCGTGTTACACAGTTAGAAAGAAGAAAGAAAGAAAGATAAATAAGTTTATTTGTCACAGAAACACGTGCATTAAAAAAAAAGATAATAAACTCGAATAGAACAAGAAAAATAAAACACAATAGATTTAAATACAATAACGAGCACAAAACAGAAATAGTCGGCAGCTGCTGGCACGCCATGACTGTGACAAGAAGGCTTCCACTCAGCATGATGCTGGGCTATGGGGACTCACAGCTCGCTGATTTTCAGTGGCCACCTTTCAGTTACTGGGTTGTGGAGGTCAGATAGGCAGATATAAAATACTGGTATTCAGTTGCATCCGGTTAGACTGGAAGCCGACTCCAGCATAGCTAGGCACTTTTCGAATGTCAAAATTACATAAGACAGTCCCCCAAAACGCACACCCGTCACTACTTCTTAGTGCGTTAGCTGGGAAGAAGAAGTGACGCAACAAACTCGTAGCCTATTGAGCGATGACCGAGCGGCTCCTACTACCCCCTGGAGACTGGATACTCTGGCGACCTGGCAACGCCAGGTCAGCCAAGTCGCCAGTATTTTGTTTACAAGTAAGTTACGCCTCCCTCACTCAGTGGCCAACTGATCCCCAGAACGCCCTGTATTTGTGGCTACTTATTTGGCAACGTCACGTCATTTGGCTACGGTAGGTAGCCATGGCTACGTAACCAGCGACGCGTCGCCATGGCGTCTCAGTATGTAAGAACCCTAAACTGCCCGGTGGTCGAAACCCAGGTACCCTCATTAAGATTTTCAGTAACACCAAGGTGTTGCTGGCCTTCCTTGAGGAGCTGGGGTGGATCGAATAATCGATTTTTCCACCCGTGCGCAAAATATGCGCTTTGACGTGGAGTTGTAGACACCGCCCGTATTACCTATTACCTACCTACCTATATAAAATGAAGTGCATAACATATAAACTCTAATATATAAAACAGACGATGAGACGAGTTATATAAGCACTGTGTCCTCTCATTTATCTCGGGCATATTGCCTGACTCCTCGCTGTTGCCATGCAAGCTTGTTAGGTTAGCTACACACTTGCGATTTTAGCAAAGGTATTAGTTAGTGGCAAGAATGTATATTGCATGAAAAAGTAATTGTTCCACATCACATTAGTATGATAGTGAAATAAAAACTATATGTTAACCTTAAAAAAAAACGATAAAAAACTGTTACAAAAAAACCATGCTCCATTGATTAAACCATGCAATTAATTGTTTATTTTATTAAATACTAGCTTCTGACAGCAGCTTCGCCCACATGATATCTTTATAAATTATAGCCTATGTTACTCTTAATAATATAGCATTCTACTGGTAAATCGGTCCTGTAGTTTTTGAGTTTATTCTTTACAAACAAACGAACATACAAAAATCAAATCTTTTCTCTTTATAATATTAGTGTAGAAGTAGGTATATGTAGTTAATGTACATAATAATCAAATATTTCAATAAATAAAAAAAACTTTTAATTGTTTACCAAATTGGCTACCAAATTATTTTTCCGTAAATTCAAATCACAACTGTAAGGTTGTAGGCACGAAACCAGCGGCGAAGAGCGATGGCTGAGCGGCGTGGAAGCGAGGTCGCTTCCGCGCCGCTCAGCCATAGCCACTGGTTTCGCGATTCTTGGACAGTTGTCGGAGTCGGCAAATTGGCATAGTGTGACACTTTGATAAACAATTTATTTGCCTACTTTTCTCTTGAATTGTAGAAAAAAATCGTTACCACATCTAAAAGGGTTGATTATTATGGAGAAAAATAGGCAGCAAGTTCAAGACTAGCCGTCATTTTCATTTACTTTTGAGATAGAAGTACTTACTTATTACTTTGGGAACAAAGATTAGTCCAGGCCGTTGTTCTGAGGAAATTGTTGCGTACCTAAACCTATGTAATACCTCTTTCCGGAAAAACAAGACAGATGTCAGTCTTCTTCTTTTCGTGTTAGTGACCAACCTAGTGTCAGAGTTTTAAAGCCGCCCATGGGCCTCTGACTTGGCTTCACATGCTGTCGAGAAATGTCTCTCAGGCCGGGTTCCTCACGATGTTTTCCTTCACCGTTTTTGAAGCGAGTGATAATTATACAATATGCACATGAATCCGAAAAGTCAGAGGTGCGTGTCTTGGGTTCGAAGTCGAGACCTATGACTTGGCAGTCCGACGGTCACACCACTAGGCTATCACTGCTTATTTTAACGATTGTCAGTTAAAATACATACTTTCCCATATAATCTTTTAAATACACATTACATAGCAATAGCAAAGTAACATCATTTATCTAAATTATACTTTTAATAGGCCTAACAAATATTATACATTATTATCAGTCAGAATGTTATTATCTCTGTTATCAGTATCATCGGTATGCATATATATTGTACTTGGGATAGTGACAATGCTAATTATTAATTAATTACCTACGTGTTTAAAATTTACAGGTGTAGAGTATGAAGAGATATCTATGTGCATTGCTATTTTATCAACCCTGTTGGGGTACACTTTTAATGTACCGAAAAATTAATTTATTTTATTAGTTATGGATTGTCACTTTTAGTCAAAATTCACAATTTTTTATTTCACATAAACCTACATGGGCACTTATGAAACGTCAGAAGCTTGATGCACGGTTCCAATTGGTCGTTTCGTATGGAGAAGAGCCGGCAAGAATACCACGGATACTCTTTAAAAAATCTCAGCCTTTTTTGATCGTTCGCCAGTAAGTGAGACGACACACTTTAAATAAAATATAAGTAAAAATCTAGTATTCTCTTATCAAAAATTTTAGTTCATTAAAAGCTTGTTTTAAAAAGATTTTTACTTATATTTTATTTTGTACTTTTTAGCATTCGGAGTTATTTAAATATCTGTTCTATCAGCAAATATCCAACAAAATAGAATAAACTTAAAAATACGTTCCAAAAACAGGATTTTATTTATAAATTGTGGAACTAAAAAGATTTTAAGGCTTTGTGGCACAAGGATGTTGTCCAAAGTGTGACGTCGTGTGTCGGAGACCATTTTAATTTAACGCAAGTAACCGAAAAACGCGTCTTCTCACAGATAAAGGTGCTCCCTTATCTGGAGCATTCGCTTGTAATGTAACGTTCAGAGTCGAGCTTTACATCAGTGAGAGAGGAGGACCGAGCATTACAGTCTGTAATATTTAATGTGAAATGTTACATTACAGGCGAATGCTCGTCAGTCAGGGAGGCAGTATTGTAACGTAATACTCAAAATTGAATCTGTAAGATAGATAGATAGATAAATCGTTTATTTGATGCACACAAAAGACATAGCAAAAAATACAAAAACACGTTTAAATAATAACTAAATACATGACGTAACGTAACATGTGTACACGTGTAACGTTACATTACAAGTGAATCTCTCGCTGAGGGAGCACCGTAAAATCGATGACGAACTCTTTTCTAAAAAAAGTCGCACTCCCACAACCAGCCTACCGCACAATACAAAGTCCACAAATTGATAGCATACGCAACTCAGTACAGTTGCAGTCGCCAAGCTGTCTCAAATGCAGTCACAATTGACTTCTGACACCGCTGACAGAGTTGATTAGTTAGCTAGTCGTGTGACGCTATGTGTTGTCTGACGAAACTGCTCGATATGTTGCGTTTGACTGGATTGGAGATTGGAAGTAGCAAAGAGGATATGGGTAGTATCCTCTTTCATATATAAATAGGTTGGTAGATGTCTTTGTGAAGGAGCTCGTTTAGGCATCGTTATCGTTGCTTCATGTAAAGAAAAGAAAGAAGAAAGAAAATATGTTTACAATGCATTTGCTCGAAAAGAGCCTTTTCTAAGCAGTAAATTAGTGCGGAAAGTGTCACTTTTTTTCACTAGTGCTTTTTATTTTTCTGTATTTTTAAAATTTTTGTGGCCGTCGTCAGCCCGTTGCAAAGAGTTTTTATTATTTGAGAAAAGTTTTACAAATCACATGATGATGATAACGATGGCGATGGCGATGACGATATCGATGACGATGGCGATGACGATGGCGATGGCAATGGCGGAGTCAAAGTCGAAGTCAAAGTCAAAGTCAAAGTCGGAAGTCGAAGTCAAAGTCAAAGTCAAAATCAAAGTCAGTCGGAAGTCGGAAGTCGAAGTCAAAGTCAAAGTCAAAGTCAAAGTCAAAGTCAAAGTCAAAGTCGAAGTCGAAGTCGAAGTCGAAGTCGAAGTCGAAAGTCAAAGTCATGAATGTTGTTTTTATCATTTATATACGTCGTCATTATGTTAGATGTTACACATCATCGTAAGGCTCACTCGATTTTTTTTTTCGTCACAATGCACACAATAAAACGTAAAACAATAAAACCAAACATTAAAACGTTGTATGATACACGTGCGTAAGATGATTTCCGACTCGTGTCGACTTATACACTCGCTCGCTACGCTCGCTCGTGAATAAATTGCTACTCATCGTAAATCACCTACCTTCCGCACTTATAGCATAAATAACTATTATACCATTCCCCCTCCAAAAAGCTTATTTTATTCACCGAAAACAGTGAATAAAAAGGTCTTTTAATCACTATTTTGGTGTTTGAATTTAGAACACACCAATATATTGGACATCCATCTCAATGCTATACAACCTCCTTGTGAAAAAATACTCGATACACAGGACATGAATATCGCTTCACAAGTTGACCATCCGAATAATAATAATAAGAAAATTATTCTTAATTTTAGTATAATTGTTCTAATTTTAATGTGTATTTTAATTAATTTGACCTTCCGTTTTTTTTCATTTTCTATTTTCGCTTAAATCTTTCTTTTTCTCGTAGTCATGGTATAATGGTATAGTATGCAACTCTTGAATAAAACGGATTTATATCGAGGGCCATGAATCACTCGCGTCGCTCAGGATTCTAAAACTTGAATCACTCCCTACGGTTGTAATTCAGTCGTTAGAATCCTTCACTTGCTCGTGATTCATCTATGGCCCTCGCTTTAAATCCGTCCTTTATTCACTAATTGCATAATATACTATTATTTGCGGTAAACATGACGCAAAGAAAGAACACAAAACAAAAAAATAACAAGTTGGTGGAAAATATGCGTCACATCCACGCAAAACGGCAATCGCTCAGCATAATACTGCGACCCTATGCGAGACAGCTCCAGCGCTGGTTTTCAGAGACAGCGTTGACGTTATGACGTCGACCGGTGCAGCATACAATGAGATATAAATATAAAATAAATATACATAATCTACACGTTTATATAAAATGTAATATTTAAAATGACTACACCACCGGTTTAGACCAGACTGTGAGCGCAGCTATCAGAAAACTATCTTTATGACGTTTTGATTGACATCTGGTTACCTAAAAATTAATGTAATGTTTTGTGTTGCGTAATGTACATTATTTTGCAAAAGTAAGATTATATAGAATCAAGTTTTTCTAACTGTACAGACAGATGTGTTGCTGTGGAGTTTGTTGCGCCACTTCTTCTTCCCAGCTAAAGCACTAGGAAGTGGTGAAGGGTGGGTGTTTTGGGGGACTGTCTTATGTAATTTTGACGTTCGAAAAGTGCTGATTCTCAGCCTATTTTGCATAAATGACTTTTGAATTTTGAATTTTAGAGGTACGGAGCCCTAAAAATACATGTTCATAAAATAATTGTTATTTAATTACAACATAATGATAAACTACAGCACCGATGTATTATTGACGAGCTTATTGCCTTGTCTCTAAAACCCTGTGACCAAAAGACGTACAAGCCAAAGACCCTAATTAACATCTTCTTTTCAAAACGGTTTTTAAAGTAAACCCATGGTCAGTCCATCTATCAATATTTTTTTTTAATCTCAATATTTCAAGGGGTAGATACTTTTCATGCCGACGGTACACACCAATTTTTTTGACGTTTTGACGACGTACTCTTTCTGGTATTACTATTCGGGTTGAGTTGACTTGGGCCGAGCTGTCACTGACCCATAAAATATTTGATTCAAAACTTTGCTATGCATAAACTAGTTGCGACATGTCTCACGTGCTTACCGTTAGTTGTTTTAATGGTTATGCAGACTTGCGCAACTTGTCGAAAAAAACTTTAATCTATAATACCTATGTATATGTCGCAGTGAGATGGTTGAAGTGGTGATATAGTAATATCCCTACTAGGGATATAGCTATAATACCGTAGTATAGTTATATGAAAGCGGTTCATAACTGTCGGAGTGCCCTAATTTTGTTACGGTGACCAATGTCGACGTAGCGCTCGTCGGCCGCTGCCGCGGCACCGCTTACTTCGCTAGCTCGGCTCGCGCGTCACAGTTCTGACCCAACCTATTTGGCCAAAGTGCCCTAATAGTTATATTACTAGATTGTGCTCGTATGATACTTATATACCTAGTAAGACAGTTATGAACCGCTTTCATAATTATAAATATATTACGGTATAAAGCCATGTGCCTAGATATACCTACTTGGGATATAACTATATCACGGCTTCAATCATCTTAGTGCGACATATGTATAAATGTACTTTTTTTTTTTAAATTAATGTTATCATTTAACAACACACAACAATAGCTTGATGACGTTGCATTGGTTAAAAGATTTGAACACATCCTTATTATATTAAAAACAATACACACTACTAAACTTCGTTCGTCATGATTTTTAATTATTAATTTTACAAGTGTCTCCCAGACGTCATCCATTTTATAACAGTTATTGTTACGCAAATCAAATAATTGTGGCCATATTTATTTAGTTGGGACCATTGTTTAAATTCAAATATTTGATCTTGTACAGATGTCATAAAAATTGTAAAAAGTAGCATTTCGTAAGTACTAGTAAGTAGTGTTTACTTACCTACTGAAAATATATTTGTGCATCATGTAACTTTCCGTAATGGTGGATCAGAGGTTACAAAATCAGTTTATTAAGCTAAAGTGTACGACTTCAATACTTGCTCTAAACCTAGAAATCTTACCTACATACATACTCACACTTTCTGTCTATGGAGGCCGGCAGAAACAATTTTTTTTTTTTTTGGTTTTAGAAAATTCTAGACACACTTGCCGAGGGTCCTTACTAACCGTTATTCATAATTCCTTCTCAGTCACGAGATAATATTTTTTAAAGGAGTGGCGATACCGCTAGTGGACCATTGGGCTCCCTCTTAAGCGACACGCGCACGCGTCTCCTGTCTCCGGTCCGTCCACAAGTCGCGTCGCTGTGCCTAGTGGCATGCTCTAAACAACTTCTTTCATTTGTTGTCTCTGCAGTCGCTGCCGCTTGAGCGAATACCTCGTGGCTACGGGAATACTCGTGACGTATCTACATGACAGCACAATTTTTAAACGTCCATTAATGTATCAAAAAGGAAGTCGGTGTCTTTGGTTTTTAATTTTCGTTTTTTGTGACCGACTTCCGGAATTAATTTATTTTATATATTATTTATATTTATTTATTTATTTAATGTATAATGTTTTTATTTTTCACTTTTTAGTTGTGGTAGGTACCTACCCCACGCAAGTGCAAACCTGCTATGTAAATAACAGTGACAGGAACTTATCATATCATCCACATAGACTAAAGAAAAATACGTATTATTGAGCTATCTCAAAAAATATCCAAGCAAAATTATTAAAATTTATATGGGACCACCTTGCGAGATTACACTTTAAGAAAAAAAAAACGGTCTACAATTGACGGAGAAATCGGTGGGCATACATAAAAAAAAAACATACATACGCGACGAACATATAACCTCCTCCTTTTCAGAAGTCGGTTAAAAATAAAGGTACCCAATGCACGCGTAGTTACTCTGTGATAGATATGGCCATAAGTCCGTATTACGAGGATTATAATTGTCATTCATTAATACTTTGCTCGTGTTGTATCAATTGGTCTACATTAGTCCACGTGTATGAATTATGGGGGATAACGCTAAGTGGATAGAGATGACATGGATATAGGAAGGTAGTTATAGAAAATGTGCATAGTAACGTCTGAGTACCTTTCTTGATGCACACGTTGTCAGTGTCCGCGTTGAATAGCTCTTGATTAGGTTTAGATGAGCTGATATCGTTCAGTGTTTTTGGTGTATTCCGCCCTAAGATTTCGAAGTATTTATTATACAAGTTGACTCTAAGTTTATGTGTTATTTATTATTTATTAAAACTTCATGCACAAGTAAAAAAAATACTGTACAAAGGCGGACTTAATGCCTGAGGCATTATCTACCAGTCAACCTTAGGGTGGTGCAGAGACAAAACATGGCAGGTGCAACATAAGGGATAGATAACTTGAAAATGAATACATACTAAATGTTAATTAATGAATGTTATCTTTATATGGGTTGAAATTACTCATGAATATGAACAACTTTTAGTTAATGATTAATGGTTATTGTTTTGGTTTAGATATTGCGGTGATCGCGTTCAGTTTAATTGTTGTAATTCGCCCCAACTCTAAAACAGGTACTGAAAAAAAGGACTTGCTGTTTTATACATACAAATTAAAATATTTGAAAAAAATGCTTTGAAACAAAATATGGCTTAGATCAAAATGCTTTTTAGGGTTCCGTAGCCAAAGGGTGCCAACGGGACCCACTTACTAATGCTCCGCTGTCCGTACGTCTATCACAAGGCTGTATCTTTTGAACTTTTGAAAAAATTATAAAAATAAAATAAAAGTTAAAAACTAAAGAAGATTTCCTATAAGAAAAGAGTTTCTTAAAAAAAAAATGTGTTGTAAATTGTGCGGTGGCATGGAATCCTTAGGAAAACGCGCTCAAGGCAGAGCACCAGTGAGATGGTCAGACGCGATCACGAAGGCTGTTGGAGGCAGCATTTACCGAGCGGTCCACACTGCAGAAGACCGCATAGCTTGGAGACGCGTCGTATGTGGTCGCGATCCTCAGCATTGAGGGGATGACGAAGAAGGAGAAGAGACAGAACCCTTCGTGTGCGAGTCCTAATCGCACTAGGCCACTTTTTTGCGCATAATTGGTCACGAATCACCATACTTGCTGCAAGGACGATACATAGGAATATTAGATTATTGTAACAGTAAAGATAATGTAGGTATGTGAATCTGCTAACTGTTAAATGAATAAGTTTAGAATAATGTTGCCTTATCATAATTATGGTGATACATTCATTGACCATAGTTGAATGGTATATGCACTGGGAGTTCGGACTTCGGCCCTTCTTTCGAGAATAAATATTTCCCAAACTAGTTATTAAAATGATAGAGAAATCAATCAATCTTTTCCCAACTATGTTAGTTGGGGTTGGTTTTAAGGCTAACCGGATGCAGTTGTATACCAGTATTTTACATGAACCGATTCCCTATCTGACCTCCACAAACCAGTTACTGAGTAACACGATACTTCTTGGTAAGTCTGGCTGTCAGACATTTTGGGCTTCTGACTACCCGTAATGACTGTAAAAAGATCTACGAATGACACCCGGGACCAACGGCTTAGCGTTCTTTCCGAGGCACGGAGTGCTCTCGATATGTAATGGATCACCCATCCACGAACCGACCACGAGATGCGTAGCTTAACCTTCGCTCGACCCGTGCGGTTGTTATTATATAGCCACGAGGATGCGTGACATTTTATTTAAATATTATTAAAAAAAAAAAAAAATGAAATTTTTATGTCATTTTACAATTTGACATTTTATTTTTTATACAACTGTGACATTTTTATAATTTTTTGACAATTTTAATTATATTTTTTTTAATGAGTTGTTGATTACACAAATTTTATTAATCACAATTTTATTTTGGGGGTTTAACTATTTAGAATTTATAATAGTTTATAATTTAAATGTATGAGTGTAAAACTATGGACTAGAAATATGTCTGAAATAAATAAATAAAAGTGGTATAAAGTACAGCTATGCTTACCGCTTTCATAAGGAGAAAGGTACTGGCTTCATTATGAACGGTTAAAGGTTCATGCACACACGTCAGTGCTGTGCTATGTTTTAGTTGAAATAAATGTTTTTGTAATTTTTTTTTTTTTGTGCGTCAGTCACTTCAACGTCAAGTCACCGATCAGTCACGTCAAAAAATATAGCTACGAAGAAGTTGTAAGACGTTGGCTACATCAGTCACGTTACTGCCGGCGCGTCTCAGTCGAGGTAGCGGCATCGGCAAGTAAACACTTGTATTGCTATGAACGAAACATGATTAGGCTGGCTTGTTATGACTGACTGACTGACTATCTATTCACACACGTCCCTGAAATTGACGTGACTGATCGGGGACTTGACGTTGACGTGACTGATCGGGGACTTGACGTTGACGTGACTGACGTGTGTGAATCTTTAAACGCTCTAGTTTTCATACGAAAATAAAGGCAATAATTTTTTTGTGCGTGTGGTTTGTGACTAACCTGGTGTCAAAGTTTTACAGCCGCCCATGGGCCTCTGACTTGGCTTCACATGCCGTCGAGAAATATCTCAGGCATGCCGGTTTCTTCACGATGTTTTACTTCACCGTTTTTGAAGCAATTGATAATTATACAATACGCACATGAATCAGAAAAGTCAGAGGTGCGTGCCACTCGAGACCTATGACTTGGCAGTCCGACGGTCACACCACTAGGCTATCACTGCTATTTTAACTAACTAACAGTTGTCAAACTTAGATACAACGCTACAAGGACATTTTGGCGCGTGCCCAAAATCGGAACGAATTCCGCCATCTTGTTTTTCCAATTATCAAAAATATTTAGCAACAACGGTCAAAAAAATTCAAAATATTTTATTTCACATAAACCTACATGGGCACTTATGAAACGTCAGAAGCTAGGTGCACGGTTCCTATTGGTCGTTTCCTATGGAGAAGAGCCGGCAAGAAACTCCACGGTTACTCTTTCAAAATTAATTGTTTTTTACAATATTTTCAAATAACAGTATTAACAGGTATGGGAGGACAGTGTAGGTCTTTCAACAAGTACCAAGTACTTTAATAAAATAGAAGATGGTCATCAATCTACGATCCACTAAGCCTACAGCGTTCTAACTTTCACAAAATAGAAGAAAAAAAAACTGAGTATTTAAATATGAACAAATTATTAAAAATAAAAACCAATTTTAAACGAAATGACATGATTGCTATTACAACGGTAACAAATCTGAATAATTATCATGTACACAAAAGCCACTAATAAAGTGTTGAAATTAAATTGTAGGTATATAATGTCAAATATTAGGATGATTATGTCAAGGAAGAATGTAAAAACTAAACATGGTAATTTGGGAGCAGTTAATAGACATTTACATAGTGCAGAAGGAATTATTTCCAAACTTCCTTGTCTTCAACGTAGTCTTTAATCTTATAATATGCTTTCTTGATAAGGACACGTTTGATGTGGCTTTTGAACTTTCCATCGCTAAGTTCTGTAACCGACTTTGGCAACTTGTTATAAATGGTCCACTGTCAGTGTCATTCAGGCACGTCAAAAATATCCTTTCTGCCCTCTAGGTAGTTATTTAATTAAACGCAAGCAAGTCTATCAAATATCAAATATGTGTTCAGTGATAAACACACTTAAATAATCTCTTAGTTAAGTTAGAGTTATCTCTCTATTTTCATTCCTTGTCAGTGTTTATTTATTATTTACTAGCTGTGCCCCGCGGTTTCACCCGCATAAGTCTCGATTCCGTGGGAATATCGGGATAAAAAGTATTATTTATCCTACCCTACGTCATGGTCTACCCATGTGCCAAATTTCCTCCAAATCCATTAAACAGTTTTTGCTTGAAAGCGTAACAACGAGCGTTCCTCGTAAGCCAACGAGACGAGATAAATTTCATGCTTTGGGATTAAAAACTTTTACTTAATTGCGTATAGTTCAGTTTCCATTGCAGCTAAAATTATGATAAAACCTTTATCGATAGTTTTTTCATTCAAAGGTCAATTTAGATAGCTTGAGTTTAAAGTTGATATTTGTACTTTGTATCATCAGACAGTGTTTAGCGTACGGTCGAATAACACAAACACTTCTAATCGAAAAAATACCTATTCATTTTATAAGTTTCAGATCAATTTATTGTTTGTGATCGTTTTTACACTCTGCCCGTAATTTGATCAGATTGAGAGTTTTTCTCACTTACGAGTATCTGTGTCATTCTGATATCTCAAAGATCATCAACCATATCATTACCTAATCTGATTAAGGGCCTGTGCACACCACATTTTTTAAAAGCGCCGTCGACGCGCGTTTTAGAAACGCGCGTCGACGGCGCGCTTTTATCCTACAGACAGGTGTGCAAAGGTCCTGACTTGCGTGCGTATCGCGTCTGTATCGCTACAAACGCGCGTCGACGACGCGTTTAAAAAACGTGGTGTGCATAGGCCCTTAAGATGGAATAATTATATGATATACTAGCTGCACCCTTCGGTTTCATCCGCATAAGTCTCGACCCCGAGGGAATATCAGGATAAAAAGTATTTTATGTACTTTTTTAGGTCATGGTCTACATATGTGCCAAATTTCATCCAAATCCGTTCAGCCGTTTTAACGTGAAAGCGTAACACACAAACTCACTTTCGCATTTATAATATTAGTTAGTTAGGATACGATTTATTTAAACTTTTCACTCAAAGGGCTACAAAGGCGGACTTAATGCCTTAAAACAACATTACATTACGTTATGCCCGTTTTCACCTTCACTAAGTGACACTTAAATGAATCCCTAAATAAAAGTGCCCTGTTGGATTTTCAACTGTCAGCGAGAGAGAAGAGAAAGAGAGAAAGAGAAAAGAGAAAAAGTATTTATTGGGACTCGCACAGGAAATCACAAATTCATCATCAATCAGCGCTTAGCATAGCGTTGAAAATCCAACAGTGCACTTTTATTTAAAATGAATACCCCTTATAGGTGCTCTAGATACCCAAAAACCGTAATTGTGTTTGGATAATATAACTATCACAATTATTATTGTCGTGATATTGGTACGATAAGCCGCACGTCAGTGGTAACAAACCAGTATAAGCTGGCCTCTTATTCTATTGAAATTCCGTACTACACTAGACCGGCTCACGGTCAAAGCGTTACAACTAACGTGTCCTACTGTACTTCATTTCCTTTTCAAATACAGGTATACGAAAACATCTATCTTGAATGAAAAAGCACTATTGTAATTGGTGGATAGCCGTTGTATGCCAAAGTAATAATAAATACCTTATCACAACATCACGCCTTGTTTCAAAGGGTTGGGCAGAAGTGTAACTCTAGAACATCCACATTTCGCCAGTTATGTTCAAATCCGATGTAATAGGGGGCGAGCCTATTGCCATCACCCGGGCATTCCAGATGGAAAACCCAATAACACTTACTCACTGATATACGATATACTCACTGATATATTAATAGTATAAAAATATAAAATAGGTAGGTAATGGGTAATTTGCAGAGCTACTAATTCGATTCTGAAAATTATTTTACCAATGGGAAGAGATTTTAAATCATTTTATTTTTAAATAATTAAATATTAAAGCAGAATAGCTAATACACAACAGTGTCACATAGGTTATGATTATTTTATGGTTAAAACAAGAAGTTTCACACGGATAAAGTCGAGGGCAGAAGCAAGTATTAATTATGCTTTGTGTTGCGTAATGTAAATTATTTTGAATACTATTAAAAAAATAATCTTTTTTTTTTGTTCTTCTGACTGAACAGACAGCTGTGCTGCTGAGGAGTTTGTTGCGCCACTTCTTCTTCCCAGCTAATGCACTAGGAAGTGGTGAAGGCTGGGCGTTTTGGGGGACTGTCATGTAATTTTGACGTTCGAAAAGTGCTGATTCTCAGCCTAGTTTGAATAAATGACTTTTGAATTAGAATTTTTGTATTAAATAAATGAAGTCCAAAGCCTTCAAAGTGTAACCAATCCTTTAGTGTATTCCTTCGTTGACGTAAATGCAAAGCGGAGTACATGAGATGCAAGTTTCTGACCTATTTCTGCTGTACCGTATTTAATCTACATATTTTACTTTGCTTTCCTTTTGGGAATTTATGAGATGGTATTCTACACTGTGGAACTGTAGTTTAGGGAAAATAATGTAGTATTTAGTAAAACCTTGAGTATATTAAGTATTTTCGGACCCTCCAAATTAACGGACAGCTGTGTTGCTGGGGAGTTTTTTGCGCTCCTTATTATTCCCAGCTAAAGCACTAGGAACTGGTGAAGGGCTGATTTTGATTTTCTTGTGAACAGTAAAGCAAGAATTTTGCTATCCGGTTTGAGTTGTAGTTGCAATTAGGGCCACTACATTAATAACATCGTGCATAGCTAGAAATATGCGTTGGTGGTCGCAGTTTGAAATCACTAATCTGAAGAACGGTTCTCGTTGTCTTGACATGATAGTGGTGTACTTTTAAATCTCCAAATCCGTTTATTCCATTTAAAATAATTTAAAAAAATCACCATTTATGGCTTTAGTGTAAAATATTATAAAACAATTTTATTTGGTAAAAGCCCCTTTGAAGCCCCACTGTTTAAAATCTTTGCTTAATTATCAGCAAAAATATATTATGACCTCATGAATGGAACTTACCGATACAAAATTAACCACATATATCTCCGAATTCTTATCCTTCAAGGTTATCGCTCAAAAAACGATACATACATACATAAGAACATACAGACAAAAAACCTTTAAGAAAGTTTTTGCATAATAACTTGCGGCGTGTCTGGCTTTCTTGAGCTTTATTTTTTTCTTTGACGAGTTTCAAGTTGCTGACAAAAAATATAAAACAGGTCAAGATCAAGGTAATGGCTCTAGCTTACGTGCCTGGGTTTGCTTGCAAATGCGTCATATTGTATGGATGCATTTTATTCCGAAAAAAAGTTGAAGTAAAAGGTAAAACCGCAGACGTGCTTGCCTTTAAATACACTTTATTTAATTATCAATATCTTCTATATGTAGTATAAATAAGATTTATCAAAATAGGCTGGACATTTCCATAGAATTATCTGTGTCGCTACGTAGGTATCTCTACATCTATTATAGTTTAAATTATTATTGTTGCGCTCTGAAACCTGAAACCTTAATTGTGTTAGTTATTTCTCTGTTTAAACCTGCAATTTAAATAGACTTTTACCCTAATTGCGTAATACACAATCAAACAAAATCTGAATCGTTTTGAAACAGATTTCTAATCCATTGCTTCATAAGTTCGAAAAAACAATCTGCTCAACAACGTAAATAACGCAATGAATGTTGTTGAACTGTCAAAATGAAACAGATTAGTCGTAATCGTTTACGAAAATGTGTTACGTAATTAGATAGCTGGTTTATGTTAGACTTTGCATTTGAGGGACGTTTACCCCTTTTCTAAGTTATTCGTATGCGAGAGTGGTTACAAATCATGCAGGGTTACATAACTAAATGCATGTATACGTTTCTCAGAACCTCTCATCAGTAAACATTCCATTGAATCAGCTGAATATAATAACTTATTGCAATTTGTTCAAGAGACGAACAAACGGACAGTCATGCAGCCTTGTGTGTACTAAGGTCAGCAAGAAACCAGTTCTTCAAGCTTACGTCATATTACACCTCCGATGCTTTTTTATTTCACTCTTTTTTTCGGAAAAAAACTTTACTGCGCAGTGGAGAAATGTTTTGTATAGTAACGTTATGAATATAGTTGGTTGTGGTTCCGTATATAGTTTTCAGATAATACTTATTGACTGCCTTCTTGGGGTAGTGATCGTAAGCACGACTACTAAGCCCTGGGTTTGATGTCTATCATTTCTACGGTTTCCGTAGAAATGATAGACAAAATGGTCGATTGTAGATAGATTTCTACGACGCGATTTCTAAAAAGGAGGAATAGAAAAAAAAAAGAAATTGTTGATGTCTTCCTAGAGTAGATATAGAAGTGGTCATAAGTCAGGCAGATTTACTGGATTTACCTTTAAAAAAAATCTCAGTTACCTCGGTGTCTGCATTTGAGTCCGGTTAATGATATAATACCATACATTCATATAATATACCAATTTATGGATCCATATAAACTGCATTCTCTAGCTACTACAATAATTTACATTCTCTTATTTAAAATTTTGGCAAAATTCAGACAACCTTCATTGTTGCCTCAACGGATGTAATGATGGATGATTACAACTTTTCGCCTATTACCGTCTAAGCCATATTGCGTACCATGTAACCTTACAAAATATTCCTAAACAAGGAAGTTCACCCCAAAAAATGTTATATTAAAAAAACAAATAATTTATGATCTCTAATACACTTTAAACACGTACTTTCACGTCCTTCGTCGCTTCCTTCACACCTGCCAGTTACAAGTTTTTTCGCGCTCTTTTTTGTCGGCCATGTTTTTTTTCTCCTTTTTTAAACGTCGCCGCACTGACTCATTCGCATAATGCCAAGCTTTCTTGACAGTGATGTCACGCAATCAAAAAAGTTTTTATTTCGTAATTATAATTATTGACAAGTGAGGATTTTTTGTTCCGTTCCTTTATTTATTGGTGAGTGTTTTTTTTCTTATTTTTGTAAGTGTTTGCATCGTACGTTTTATGGAACTTTTTTTGTGGAGAACTTATGTCATATTTAGTTTTTCCTTTTAGTTCAGATTTTTACCAATGGAAACTTGAATCAAGAAAGAATGGTGTCCTTAGAATTACCATTTAGGTAATTACTGGTTCTTCGAAACGTTTACCTAACATTATGTTGCTAGCCGGATACCTTTATCGTTAATCAACCTTTTTTAATCTCTCCTATATTTTTTATTTTTTCTGAAGCTTATCAAATGGCCTACATTTTCTATTACAAGATTGTGTGGTCCGAAAATTGTTGAACACAAGATAATAGCATCCATAATAAAATAATTTACATAATTTGAAAGCTCGATAATTACAACACAAACTTTAGAGTATGAATAAAGCATTAAAATAAGTACTTTGGTAATTGCCAAGTGAATAACGCAATACATCGCATCGCTAGGGATGTGTGCGTGACAGCTAATCATTTTTATCGATACATACTTAATTTTAAAGAATTTCCTTGGCATGTAAGTGTAAACGTAAGTTATATCGTGAAGTTCTCCTCTCTCCTATCTTCCGCTTAAAAGTATTTTTCATTTCGAAGAAGTTATTCAAGCGTTTGGACGTTGCTATACTTTACCTCAATCCAAGTTAATTTTTCTTTTACAAAGATCACGTGAGATACTTTTCAACTTTAATGGAAGGTCAGCGATGCATCAGTTATATTTTGGCCTCCATCAGCTGTACTTTTGTCTAATTGTTCTGGGTTACTTAGTTTTTGTTTCAGTGACAAAAAAAACAAATTTTCGTTCTAATTCGGCCTCATTGTAAACCGTCAATTCAAATCAAATAAAAAATATTTACTTGCTAGAAAATGGTACAATAGTTATTACCGTTATCGGGATACTAATAGATTTGTGATCCAACCATCTAGAAAACTAGATCACTTCATTTTTTTTTGTCTATGTCTAAATCGAAGTAGGTTCGACCTTCCTAGAGTAGCACTCTACTGGTTGTTGCTACCTAGACATTACTATACAAAAAACCGTTACATTCGGCAACACTAAACCACAATTTAAAATGAAATTACAAGAACATTATACTTCAGTTATAATACATAATTCTAATCGCCATTACTTTGAGATATGAGTTATTGACTCAAATTGACACCCTAGAGTAAACCTTCTGTTTTAAGCGACAAGGTTTAAGATCCCTTGTGGGTGGAGGTCGTAAATTACATTATCTTTGTATAAAAGATAATTTTATTACTTTAATGACGGGTCCTCAAGTTTACGAGTGATTTAAGACATGGGTTTTTGTACCGAATCTGTCCGAAGTTGATCAGAAGAACACGTGCTCTTAAATTTAATTTTCGAACTGGGGTTGTCAAAGTTTGCGTTTTAGTTTTAATTTAATTATTACGATTACATCATTTGTACCGTCATCTCGGTAGTCATCGAGCTACTGACTATTATAGAAGTATGCAAGAAAAAGACAAGTTGCGCCGACGCCGCATAAATTAGGATAACGGGAGGAGAATGATGATGAGATCATAATTGGACGTTTCATTTAAATGTTGCCCTACACTAGGATCTCTTTTTACCCGACAACGGCGAAGCAAAAAGGAGGGTTATGATTTTGACCGGTATGTATGTATGTATGTTAATCTGTTACCTCATAACTTGTAAGTTACTGATGATAATTTGACAAATAAGATATCGTTGGAAGCGTCTTGATTGTCCGCTGGTTACAAGCTATGTGAAGTCACAATAAATTCAATAAGGCGCCCTCTAGAGGAAATAAAGTCATGAACTAAAAAAAACTTTTTTTTATTATGCCTTGTTGGGTCTCAAATGAAAGAGCTTGGCAAGGAGATTACAAATATGTATAAATATATATAATATTGTCTAAGTAAATAAATATGTTTATATTGTTAAAAACAAGCGAAAGTGAGACTGTGCTACGTACGGCGCGGCTGTAAAATTAATACCTATTAGACAATAGACCTAAACAAAATATATTTAAAGCGGCTCTGCAAACACTTTATCACGAAATTATAACCCCAAAATAATTGAAATAAATCAAATAAAACCCGACTACTGAAAAATCACGCTCTAAAAAGTATGAAACAAGAAAAAATTTCAGACAGAAATCAAGACCCATTCCATTATAAAATTGTAGGTGTATGCAACCACGCTTTACACTAATCAGATTGAGTTTTTTCCTCACTTGTCTATGTCATTCTGATAGCTCAAACATCATCAACAGCACCATTAAAATTTGATTTGATAAAAAGATGGAATAATTATGATATAATTATATTCGAATAAGACTTTGACAACCCGTTTTAGTTTTTAAAAAAGCATTCA
Source organism: Agrochola macilenta (assembly GCA_916701695.1). Taxonomy (NCBI): domain Eukaryota; kingdom Metazoa; phylum Arthropoda; class Insecta; order Lepidoptera; family Noctuidae; genus Agrochola; species Agrochola macilenta. The sequence continues at coordinate 14,651,354 of OU753578.1, read as the reverse complement.
AATTATGAATTCCAATAATCACGCAATTCTGCCAAGATATTCATCCATCATAACCAAATTAAACCAGAAACAATCAAATACATTCAGACAACATCTCTAATCAACTCCCCATCTCACTAAGAAAGAAACATCACATCCTCGTTATCAAATTAACAAAAGACGAAAGGAAACTAAGTTTCATTAACCCTAGTCCTGCATTCCAACGAAACAATCAACCAATCACCGCTGATCTTGAACCCCGTGGGGGTCAAGGTTACTCTTGACAGTTCGCGCCATCACTCATTGGGTCAATCCAAGATGGCGGCAAGGGATATGGGCAATATCCTGTCAGTTACGTAACGACACTAATTTTAATGTTCCTTTTATGATTTGGTGTTTCTGTGGGATGTATCTGTTAGGGCTTAAATTTTTAAGTACCTTGGTATTGTACGTGAGGTTTGAGCGAAAAAGGGTTCGTTTGTCGTGAAAAGATTTTTATCTAAGACTAATAATTGGCTAACTTATTAAAACAATCTCACGAGCTGAGCCTGATGCAGATAAAACCATTAAAATAGGACGTCTGATGGGCAGGACATGTCGCAAGAATGGACGAGACCAGAGCACCCAAACGTTTACTTGATAGTAAACCAGATGGTACGAGAAGTCAAAGACGACTCAAGTTCGTCTGAGTTTGGGTCGCCCTCGACTTCCCCGACCATCTGGTTGGATGGCGTAGAACAAGATTTAAGAACAGTTGGAAAAAAACGGAAATAGGTCACATGAAACCATAGGCTGTAAAGTCTTAGATAATGATGAGCTAAAATAATATATATACCAAACTTAAGCTTAGGATTACAAATATTTATTTTTAAAACATGACCTCGGTATTTACTTTAGCAACTATATTTATTTGTGTCAAAACTAACACTGTCTGAATATGGGCCACTTAGAACAGATTTACATGTCTGACATCATTGAGTCAGTTAAAAAGTCATATAGTAATATCCTTCGTGGACGGCTTTAAGAGTAGGGGAAGACCAAAGAAACGATGGATGGCCTGTGTGAAAGATGATATAGCTGGAAAGGTGACTGCCGAGATGACGAATAATAGAGAAGTATGGAGAAAAACCCATGTTGAGCAGACTACAAATAAATTGGCATAGATAATGATGATGATGATTACATCAACAAAACAGTAACAACAAAATAGTGTGTATAAAGAATTAGCTTCATATACACTACACTATTCTTCTTCTTTTCGTGTGGTTAGTAACTAACTTGGTGTCAGAGTTTTAAAGCCGCCCATGGGCCTCTGACATGCCTTCAAGAAATATCTCTCAGGCATTCCGGTTTCTTGGGCGGGGCACCGCCGTGTCCTCACGGAGGCGATCGGCAGCGGCGATCTCTCGCGTCCGGCCCTGGTTCAGGCCATGGTCCGGAGCGAGAGTGCATGGGAAGCCGTCACTTCCTTCTGCGAAGCAATAATGCTCGCGAAGCGGAGGAGGCGGAGCGCGCGAGGGAAATGCAAGATGCGCGCCCTCGCGCCCCTAGTCGCCGCAGGAGACGCCCAGGGCGTCGGGAGTCGCGAGCCGATTTCCGGCCACCGTAGGCGCGGGCTTGCGGACGGTGGGCAATGGGTAGCTCACCGTCCGATTAGAACCAGGCCCGGGTCGACGGCGCGTTGTGTTCCACGCGCGCCTCAAAGAGATGTCAGCACCAACTGACGGGGTCCGTAAGGGCCAATGCCTGCCAGGGTTGCGAGTTTGTCCGAAAGGGATATCGCGGCCCCGGCACACAGGCAACGGAAGGAACACGCGTGGGTTTTAGTCAGTAAAAGTCTGACACTCCCTCTCGCTCCATCCAGAGCGGGAGGAGTCATTTGATGATTTCCGAACCAAAAAAAAAAAAAAAAAGGCATGCCGGTTTCCTCACGATGTTTTCCTTCACCTTTTTTGAAGCAAGTGATAATTATACAATACGCACATAAATCCGAAAAGTCAGAGGTGCGTGCCTTGGGTTCGAACTCGAGACCTATGACTTGGCAGTCCGACGGTCACACCACTAGGCTATCACTGCTATATACACTATTTTGCCCGACTTGAACCCACGTTCAAAGTAAGTTAAATTAAACCAACGAGAAAATAATATAATATTTTAAACGTTTCCAAGTTCCTGTGAATAAATAAATAATGACAATGAAATTAATATTACTTTAGGGGTATGAGGAACAGGGTGTAAAGTTCACTCATCCATCATAGAAAAGGAAGGATACTCCAACCAGATGGGTATCGTGTCTGGCGGGCAACTGCCAAGAGGTTGAAGTTGGGAGATTGTATATATTTCCATCGCGCGATAAACTCCAATTGCGCGATGCAGGATGTTGTGTGACGTCAGGTCTTTGATGCGTAGTTCGCATGTGACGATTGTAGATGCCGCCACATTACCTTTTTCGCCTATCTAGAATTATTGATAAAGGGGTGTTCACATGTCACGTCCTTGACTAACATTTTTATCGGGCATATTCTATTCACTAGGTATATGAACTTAACACGCTATCTTAACCCTCACTAAATGTAATGAGAATTAATTAAGTTCTTATCCAATCTTTGAATGATATTTTAATAGCTTGTTCAGCCAATAATGTTTCCACCGCCGCCGCGCCGCTGGGACATAGGTATCTTCTCTTCGAGAGGGAGCGGACTTTAATCTACCACGCGGACCCGATGCGGGTTGGTAGATGTCACATGTCTTCGAATTTTTTGGTTCTAGGACATATTGATTTCAAATTACATATTATCGAAGTTAAGTCAAGCGAGTTAACTTAGCAAGATTTTTAAATAGCATCCAGTTCTTCTAATTGAACAGACAGCTGTGCTGCTGGGGAGTTTGTTGCGCCACTTCTTCTTCCCAGCTAAAGCACTAGGAAGTAGTGAAGGGCGGACGTTTTGGGGAACTGTCTTATGTAATTTTGCGGTTCAAAAAGTACTGATTGTCAGCCTAATTCAAATAAATGACTTTAATTTTGATCTTGACAACAATAACTTAACATACTTTAGGTTTATTATGATATTTTATTTAACATTAATTAATATGTCAAACAACGAATTGACTATTACATAAAAATATCTCAAATAAAAATAAAGAAAACTAAATCCACCATGATTTAAAAAACCAAAGACAGACATTCTTTTTTAAAATAAAACTCTACATATAATATTTGACATTCGCTGTCCACTGACTCACACGTTTCGCTCAGTCATATAAAAGAAATGATTTGTACTAATCGCGATTGCAGTACGATTTACACGATTGCTATGAGTGTGTACGCAGCCTTATCGTGCAGTGTGGTCGTGGTTTTAGAGGTTTTAGAGTTAGTGATAAAATAATTATTATTAAAAAATATTTGTGAGTTGAAATTGTGCACCAGTTTTGGATAGTGGGTAAGTAAAAATAATTAATAATTAGCTTAGTAAAAATATAAATAAGAAACCATGATTTTCTTGATTGTTTAATAGAGGAACTTTGTCATTAGACTTATTTTCAATAGTAAAATTGATAAATATGTTTTTAATTTTGATGCTAAAGCTCGTAAACAGATAAATAAAGTTCGTTAGCTTAATTACCGTATAGTATAATTATAATACATAAAAGGAGATCCATTCTGGGAAAACATTTTTTTTTTTGCGGCCCTCAATAATTATTACATGTTTTTAAAGTACACATTTTTTACGCATTATTTTTTACTAAGGCGTCAAAGTCGAGAAGAATTTGGGTTCGAAGATATACAGGTTGGATTTTTGAGATAGGGCAGTAAGGGCAGGTCCCTTAACCGTTGTTGCTACAAGAAAATGGTCTTAGGAGATTGTCGTAAACTTTTTGAGATATTCTGATCTGCATTCAAAGATTCTGAAAAAATCGTATAGTCAGCAAGAAAATGGGCAGTTTTCGCAGAAAACTTTTTTTGATGGCAATCGATTCTGTTTCGTAAAAGGGTCAAAAACTCTATAGGACCTACTGAGGTTTTAGTACTAGAAAATACAGAAATCGCAAAAATCTTTTCCCATACGTTTTCTAGGAAATGAGACCCCGACCTACTTTTTTTACGATGGATGAACTGGCTGAAAATGTTGTATTGTATTGTATTTGTGAGGTGGTGCATACAGGATGTTACATGAAATGGCGCGAGGACATAATTCATTTCATTTAAAGATCGTTGTATATCTTTGTTTGCAAATAAATTACAACATTGTCACCATACAAAGAAATGTTACTTCTACTGCCACCATTCAAATAAAATGTAATTCATTCCTGGCCGCCGACTTTTGTTTTTTTTATACCAAATCGCCGTACAAAATGGGTGATCTTTCAAAAATTATCACGATACAGGGTAATTTTAGTACCTAACCGTTCCTTACTACTTTGTAGATACCTAGGTAAAATATTAAATTGATTATACATACATACAAAAACTCAAGTCTTCTTTCCATGTGGGTAGGCATAAATTACAGAACACTGCCTGCTAAGATCCGTACATTATGGATTTCTAATGATATAATAATGTATCCTCATTAATTAGCTTTTATGAAAATGAACGAAAAAGGTGTTTTTAAATATAAATATATAATAGCATAATACGTTGAAAAATTTAAAATGTAGTAAAACTGCCCATAAGAAACTCTGTTATTCCTAAAAAAAACTAGCATTTAATCTCTACTATATAATATTATATCTATATTAAACTAGATTAAAAAAAAAATATATAAGTTAAAACTGTATTTTATTTGGCCAGCAAATAAATATATAATATTATATTATATAATAAAAAAATATATAATATAATATAATTATATATAATATTCTAGAGAGGTAGAAATTTGTGTATCTCCGGAACTACTATTCTGATTCCGAAAATTGTTTCACTAATGGGAAGCTGTTGCCGAGTGTCATAGAATAATTATATTTTATGTTAAAACAAGAAATTTTACGCGGACGTGACAGGAAGTCATGACAGTTAAACTTCCTGTATTTGCCGTGTCGACGGCTATCAAATCTGTCATATAACGGAACAAAAAGTTGTATAAACTTATCTTATCTAAAGCTGCCATTAATTATCTCTAGCGACTGGTCTTTCCCGCTCTTTTATTACCTACGTATTTAACAATCATTAATATGCTAATGAGTCTAGTATATATTTTATTAGTTACCACAACCGTTAAAACACAAGGGAATCCCAAGAAATTCAGTAAAAAAATCTCAACTCATTACCAAAACTGTTTTTTTTTTGCAGAACTTATAAAATTACTGTCCCTATGCCATAAAGGGTTAGGCAGAGTAGTAAGGCTTGAGTTCACTTACTATTTATGACACAAAAATCAATCTGACTAGCCTTTCCCAATTATGTTGGGGTCAGCTTCCAGTCTAACCGGATACAGGCAAATACCAGTATTCTATAGGAGCGACTGTCTATCTGACGTCCGCAACCCAGTTACTGGGTAACCCGATACCTCTTGGTAAGACTGGTTGTCAGACTTTTGGGCTTCTGACTATCCGTAACGACTGTCAAAGATCTACGAGTGGTTTCCGAGACACTTGATATTTTTATGTCTTAGTATTTATTCAGCATAAATTAATTAAACAAACTACCTATTCCTTATCAATAAATACAGTAAGATACACAGTTGTTCCACTGACTTACTTACACAAAAAAATAGATGACCCTCTGCATACCTCACTTCCGTGAACTTCAGTCTCTCAGAAGACACAGGACATTGTAGGATAGTGTCTTTATCCGTACACAACACAGCACAATAATATGGTATAAAAGCTGCCCCTTAAAAAGGAGAGGCTTTTTTAGAATTTGCCGTCAACTATTATAACGCGTAGCATGACAATCATAGAAACGGGTTTTCTACCGAAGAATAGACAAAATGACAGATAAACAATCACAATCTGTCATTTTGTCTATTCTTCCGTCGACAAAACCCATTTCTATTGTGGTCGCATGACCACAATAGAAATCATAAAATATCAAATATCATAAAAAAAATAGTATCGTATGCGATCGTAACAAATATGTATTTACAGAATTATGATCATTAGAAACATCAACACAACTATCTAAGTTAGAATTGGCCTCAAATGTCATAATTTCATGAAATAGTCATTCTATTGAATACTTAACCTAACCTCTCGCTTTCACCTTAAACAAATACATTCCGTTCGCCTGTCTGTCTTAAGGTAATGTCTTCGATATTGAATTATCTTATTTGTCTGCAATATTCAAGATGCGTGGATCATTTATTTCTACTTAACTTTTTTTTTATTAATATTCTTTCGTCGCGCATCAGTCTTCATACAAAAGTCTGTTTGTCGTAACGACCTTCATTCATAGCTGATGCAATAGACCAGGTGTATGGATCATCGTCCTACTAACAACATTTTGTAGTATTTGTAGTAAAAATAACGTGGTGCGCCTCATATTGAGGGTCTTATCTGATTTATATGGCCACTAAAAGTAGGTCATTTGTATTAAGAGCGTTTATTCAAAAAGTTGGCAACGTCGCTAATAGCTGTCAAATATTTACCTGTTTTGATTATTTTAGCAATATTACTGTAACAAAGAAAGAAATGTGGCTAACTAGTGAACTAAAATATTGATTATGCAATTCAATTCTTCTTTTAGTGTGGTTAGTGACTAACCTGGTGTCAGAGTTTTAAAGCCGCCCATGGGCCTCTGAGTTGGCTTCACATGCCGTCGAGAAATATCTCTCAGGCATGCCAGTTAACGATGTTTTCCTTAACCGTTTTTGAAGCAAGTGATATATACAATACTCACATAAATCCGAAAAGTCTGAAGTGCGTGCTTGGGTTCGAACTCGAGACCTTTGACTTGGCAGTGCGACGGTCACATTACTAGGCTATTACTGCAAATGAAATGCAATAATTCATATCGTAACACCGAATATTTAGTTTTGGATGTAAAAAGAGTATTCGGAAACTTTACAAATGCCTTTTTTACACCTAAAACGGTTGCAACATCAAATTCAATGTTATGATTACAATTCATTATCAATATTCTAGTTCGCTAGTTACCCACATTTCTTATATATTGCCAAATTAATCAAAATTGCGAAATATTTGACATGCATTTGCGACGTTGCCCACTTTCATAATAAACGCTCTTAAGTCCCTTGTAATTGGGGGCAAGCCTAGCCAAAATAAATACTTGGCAGCTAGGCGGCTATTGCTTTGATTACAGGGGCTGCAGTCTCGACGTAGATAGCGATCGTTTTACGATCGAATTCGGTCGCAAAGTTCTACCTCGAGATCCTTATATGGTCAACATCGGTTGACACGCACGTGATTTTTTCGTGCTTGTCACCACGACCATTATCTATGTTAAGACTGCAGCCGCACGTTATCTAGATTTCCCCTGTTATCTCCTAAGGGTAAGGCAGAGATGTACCTTAGTATAGCCACATTTTGCCAGTTATGTTTAAGTCCCATGTAACGGGGGGTGAGCCTATTGCCATCAACTGGGCACAAATCTATCGATCAGACTCCGGGCTGCTACTGAGAAATTTCAGATGGAAAAACCCAATAACACTTTACCTGACCTGGGAATCGAGGACCTCGTGCTTAGCAGTAGCGCTTTAGACGACTAGACTTAGGCGCGACGCGAATTTCTAAGAAAACTTCACGGTAGAACAATAAGGCTGCCTGTCCATTGAAGCGGAGCGAGGCAGCGGAGAGGAGCGTGGCAGCGGAAGGGAGCGGAGTTGTGGACAGTGTTTGTCCATTGATGCGGAGCAAGGTAGCGGAGCGGAGTTACGAACTGTGCGGAGCGAGGTAGCGGAGCGGTGTTGCGGACTGTGCGGAGCTAGACCGAGTTCACGCATCGAGTAATAATTCCCCGCTCCGGTTCCCCGCTCCACTTCTCCGCTCCGTGTCCCCGCTCCGCTTCCCCTCTCCGCGTCTCCGCTCCGCTTCCCCGCTCGCCTTCCCGGTTTTGTATGAATTTTTAAACTAGTTCGCAAATCCCTGACCACTGAAGCGTAGCCGAGGTTTTATGCAATTCTATTGGTTAATATTGGCACACCGCTGCTCCGCTCCTCTCTTCTCCGCTCCAGTGGACAGGAAGCCTTACCGGTGTCGCATCGTGCCAATCTGCACGAGCCTTAACGAGACAGTTCATATCATATGCTGATTATTCCTATCGTAACTATATTGCTTACAACATTATCACCTCATCAAAAACATCCATTATAATCACGCTACAATTTAAGTAAAATAGGCCAAACTCACCGCCAATCAAAACAGTTCATATTATTAATTCGCCAGTCATACGATATGGTACGAGAGTCGCCCGACACACAAACATACCTACCTTAGCAGCTATTGTCTGTCGTAATGTCCCCCATTCATTGCTGATGCAATAGACGAAGTGCATTGGTCAGCGTAAAACTAAGAAATATTGTAAAAAAAGCTGCGTCCCGCGGTTTCACCTGCATAAGTCTCGATCCTGTGGGAATATCAAGATAAAAAGCATACTATATCCTTACCCAGGTCAAGGTCAACCCATGTGCTAAATTTCATCCAAATCCGTTCAGAAGTTTTAGCGTGAAAGCGTGATAAACAAAAAGAGATACAAAATAACATCTTTTCTCTTTAGTCGATCAATCTGCCTGCCTTTTTCCAACTATTGGGGTCAGCTTCTAGTCTAACCGGATGCAACTAAATACCAGTATTTTACATGAAGCGGCTACCTATCTGACCTCCACAACCCAGTAACCGGGTAAGACCCCCCTTGATAAGACTGGTTGTCAGACTTTCGGGCTTCTGACGACCCGTATCGACTGTCAAAGATCCACGAATGACAGCCGGGACCAACGGCTTAACGTGCTTTCCGAGGCACGGAGGAGTCTCGGTATGTAAAAATGGTCACCCATCCATAGACCAACCCCGGCAAGCGTAGCTTAACCTGATGGATCGACCCGTGCCGCAGTTATTACTTAGCCACGAGCCACGTTTTCTCTTTATATATAATATATGTAATATAATATTAGTTCAGATCAGTTTAGATTAGAAAATCACGAGAAGGAAGTATGTCTCGTCTACTACATAATATTTGTAAAGTACGCATAGAACACTCGCCCTACAAAACTAATGCCTCGTTATCCGTAAGTCACATGACATCGTACGACGGTCTCCCCATACACAAACACATTCGTCGCGCGTCTGTCGTAACATCCTTCATTCATAGCTGATGCAATACAAAAGGTGCATGCGATCAGCGGTTTGTGTCGCAGCTAGATGTGTTGTGTCGGCTGGATTATGCAAAGTAAGCCAGTCGCAAAAAAAATATTTTTTATGAAACGTTATAAAAAAGCAAGTGACCACATGTGTGAATGCACCAGCTAGTACATACTATATAAACAGTGTGTTAACCAACGAAGGGTGTTCCCGTTAACCCGCAATAGAATAGCGTCCACAAAAGCAAAAAAAAAAACTACAAAGTGAAAAATAACTTTAATTTCGGAAGTCGGTGTCTTTGGTTTTGAATTTTAGTTTTTTGTGTTTTTTTTCGGAAGTCGGTTGTTTTTTTTGTGTAAAAAGTTTTTATTTTTCCCTTTTTAGTTGTGGTACCTACGCCACACAAATTCGAATACAGTACCTGCTATGTAAATAACAGTCACAGGAAGTAATCATCGTATCATCCACATATTACTAAGTGTGAAAAATACGTATTATTGAAGCTAACTCAAAAACTATCCAAGCAAAGTTTATAAAATTTAAATGGGACCAATCCGAGAACATACCTTTCACACAAAAAAAATATTTTCAAAATCGGTCCACAATTGACGGAGAAATCGGCGGAAATACATAAAAAAAAAAAAAACGTACATACACGTCGAACATATAACCTCCTCCTTTTTTGAAGTCGGTTAAAAAAAATGGTTTTAAACACTGTTCATGCGCACTTGTCGCACTTGTCTTTCCACGTTGAAAGACAAGTCCGCATGTACAGAGGGTATCAATTTTTTTTTTACTTGAATGGACGCTTTACTTTCGCGGGTTACGGGAACAGCCTTCGTTAGTTAACATAATGTATATTAGTGTTAGCTTGTTTATTGTAATTAGGGTTTATAAAATTTACCAGCTAGATTGAAATATAAGAAATTCATTAATTATTTCAAAAGCTATTTAGAAATTTGACTAATTAAGAAAATAATTTAAACGATGTCAGTTCTGATTCTGCATCAATTTTCTCATTTGCCGTGTATTTTTTAAATTTACCTTTTCGGCGATGATTATTTTTTGTCGATGATAACCGTTTGCTAACGAATGAAGAATAAATGAAATGTCTAAATTATGACTGAGCCACAACATAATAACTTATCATTCAAACTTAAATTCTATGAGAACTATCTAAAATTTCCGGAGAAAGGTCAAGGTGGTATTAAATTTTATAAGTCATACATAAGTAACTAATAATATTATTAATTAATTAAACTCAGGGTCACAGTGTGGTAGAAAAATACAAACGACCTACCTACCTATTGGTATGTAGAAAGTGAAAAGGAGATAATTACGCTTATACCTTATAGAGTTAGACAGAGGTATACAGTAACACATTTCGCCAGTTATGTTTAAGTCCCATGTAATGCAGCATGTCTGCATGGGTGAGCTTATTGTGATATAAAAACGTCATAAAAAGTTCTGACTGGTCATTTGAGATGTTCGGTCAGATACAGAGGCCCTAGCACCAACGTGCGAATGTGCTGGGGAGTTTGTTGCGCCACTTCTTCTCCCCCGCTAAAGTAATAGGAAGTGGTGAAGGGTGGGCGTTTTGGGGGACTGTCTTATGTAATTTTGACGTTCGAAAAGTGCTGATTCTCAGCCTAGTTTGAATAAATGACTTTTGAATTTTGAAGTAAACGGGTCGTAAATTCCAACGAATTTTTAATAAAAATACAACAGCCTATAGCATGTTTGTTTATATTTATGCGACAAGAACAATAATTTATTACTTACCCATAGATATTAATAAAGTCTTAACTAAGTAAATATTGGCTGCGGTCACGAAATCGGCTTGCGGCGAGGAGTGATGGCCGAACCGGGCGTTGGGGACGCGACGGTATAAAATTATTCCATTAGATAAGTTCGAATTCACGTTAACATTCACTCCGAGCGTTCATTCTGACTCCACATATACCAGTACGCATTCCATTAATCTACCTACGACCACTGCTTACCACGTATGATTCAGGAACTTCATCTAATCTTATCAGCATACGATGACGTCATCAATATACTTCTAGGAACCTAGGAAGTCCTCCAACACTTTAAAAGATACTTCATTCAAGTGATGTCAACCTTCAAATTACACAAAAAAAATTATGTACCTTACTTTAGTCCTTTACACTTGTACAATAAGTGATTTCGATTTCAAGTGTACTTCACCTGTGTATTAAATTAGGTAGTAGGTATATTTTATAGGTAATCGTTGTGCTGACCAGATTTTTTCAGCAATTACAGTCAAGGCATACAAATTTATGTTAAGCACCTTAAAGTTCATTTTTACTTGCACATAATTATTTTTCCGACTACGCATTGCTAACGTTTGAAATTATAAAAATGACATTCAGTCATTTTCATCATTCAAAATGTTGGCAATGACGGTTTTCTGAAATTACCGTTCACTGTGTGGTGGCAGCACTGATCCAGGCACCTGTCAAAAGTGTCAAAGCGCCTATATTTTCTTTCGAATGAATGAAACGAATGATGAACATCCTCATATATTTTAAATTCATTGTCGAAATGGAACACCTCTTGTCAAAGTCGCGTCAACTGGTGGCGTGAATTTTTATGAAAATCCTCATTGAAATTGAATGGAACACTTGTTGAAACAAATTCGCCGTGTTGTTGTGTTACATTTTATGTTGCATTGCATTTGTATAGTTTTAATCTAACTACATATTATATTCGACTTATCAGCCGTGCAAATATTTCTAGTACATGCTTTAATAATTATCATGAAATTACATCAATGTCATTAGTCATACACATCTAACACATCATAATTATAAAAAAAAAAGTCTTCATTAACATTAATTAGGCACATTAACATTATAAAATATATTAAATCTCAGGACAGTTCATCAATTTATTGATTAGATTTATAAATAATGTCAATAATTATAATTTAAATAAGTGTTCTTAAATTTATACCGTTATGCATCATGTCTGTTTAAAATTTTAATAATCATCTATTGTATAAATACAAAACACTAATTTTTTTTTACGAAACTCAAGGCACTGAGTTGTTTGTCGCTATGTGCTATGCCAATTTGGCAACCTACTTTTTAGCATTAGCTAGCAAGTCAAAAAGTACTAAATTTATCAATTCCGGGATCACGAGATTTTTGCGATCGATACAAAAGTGCATTCCGTATTAGCCAACATCTGAACGTAAGTAAATATAATTCTATTCTATAATCAGAACTCTAAATTTGTCGATCCCGGAATCCCGTGATTTTTGCTTTCCGTAATAGCCAACACCTCAAATTTAGGTAAATATCCGATGCCTAATAAAACAATCACGCGGCCGAAGCCGCTGGCGGAAGCTAGTGAGAAATAAATCTATTTTCAACTCAATTAACTGAATATAAAGACCAAAATAAAACTTAAGCAGCAATTACTAAAAGACTTATAACTATCGCCACAGAATGCTAAAATCTTAATAACTTAGTAACCTACAAAGCTAAAAATACAACTTCCCAGAATTTCTATTTTTCTCTAAGTGAAACAATCTCATTCATAACGACTTTCATTAAAATAATTTCCTAAAACATTTTCATAACAGTTTTCATCAACTTGCTATGAAATTAATTAACCTAATCTCTCTTTTGTTCTTACTTATAATATTCTATGACAAATTGAGGTTTTAAGTGTAACAATTCTTCAACCCGAATTAACTACAGGGGAAGGTCACTTCCGTAAAAAAAGACACTTAGTAAATTAACTTCGTTTAACAAAGTTGTTTCTAAGGGCTGAAGCTAATTTTGAAGTAATGAAATTGGTCGACTGGTCAACATCACCATTATTTTTTGTTTTTTTTTGTTTATTAATTCAGGAATAAAACAAAGTATAAACAGAAACATCATAAAAACCTCAATAAGTTTGTCTGGATGTTGAAACACTTTTAAGCAATCTTAATACTCGTACTAACGAAATATATAATTTATTATGGTTAAAACATAGTTTATGAAACATTGTGAGGTAGATTCTATTTATATATACGTAAATAACTAAAAAAGTACAAAAACGACGACGACGCGGGTCAGACAGTCCGTCGATGCTAATTACTAATTGAACGAAATTCCCGTTTAAACATAATACATTTTTAAAGAGAATCATATATTTATTTTTATAATTATTACTTGTTATTTCCGATTGAATTTTTGTTGGAACATAATTAATTAGATAAGATATTAAATGCTTAGCTTGCTTATTAGCTTAGCATGACCACAATAGACACGGGTTTTGTCGATAGAAGAATAGACAAAATGACAGATAAACAATCACAATCTGTCATTTTGTCTATTGTTCCGTCGACAAAACAACAAGTAATGTTCCTCCCACGAGTCTCTTAAATACAGGTAACGATTGCGCGCGTCTCATATTGTGTTGTATCATTTAATTTTATGATCGTAAAGCCGCGTCCCCACTAGAGCCGCGCGGCCCGTGAGGCCAAGCCGCGCGGCCTCACGGGCCGCGCGGCCCTAATGGGGACGCGGCTTCATAAACCTGTTTTTTTTTATTTTTTTCGGTTTCTCGTAGACCTTTCGTAGACCCTCGTAGAGCCCTCGTAGGCCTCGCGTAGACCCCTTTACATAGTCATGTTAAAACTCAATAACAATTTACCCGACCCGGAAATAACTCCATCCTGATTTATCATCATCATCATCTACCTAACCTTTCCCAACTATTTATATTGGGGTCATCCTCCAGTCTAACCGGATGCAGCTGAATACTAGTATTTTACACGAAGCGACTGCCTATCAGGCCTGTCAGGCTGCTCCAAAACCCAGTTAATGGGTAACACGGTACCCCTTGGCAAGAGTGGTTGTCAGACTTTCGGGCTGCTGACTACCTAACGAATGTCAAAGATCTACGAATGACAGCCCGGACTAACAAGAGTGTCGGGTAATATTTTACGGGAAAAAGTACCATGAGTTTAAAAATACCCTTCACGAAGCCGAGAGTTACTTACTTTTCCCGTTATGATGATCATTTTGTTTGAGGTTTTTTTACAAAAACAAGTTTTGAATGTTTTATAATGTCGAAAATACGTTACTGAGTTGACTAATCGGGACGCCAGCACCGCCTAGCGCTCGGACGCTCGGACCAGCAGGGGATGAGCAGACTTCATGGGTGGTGGTCAAGCAGTGGAGACGTTTAGAAACTGTCGCACGTTTCGAATAGTTGTGTTGTGTACCTACTGTGTGTGATTAATTTGATAGTAAATTATAATGTGATCTGAACTGCAAACGGTTATTCTATTGCGCAATAACCAACACTACCCACAGTAGTTAAAATATGGCTGATATTATCGAAAGAGACACATACCCTCCTCCGTTATAAATTAACTTTAAATACTTCTATAAGCCCTGCACCCTTGCATGCACCCATAAGCACAATGTTTTGCGACATTGCGCACTACCGTAAACAGCGAATTTTCACACCAAAAATAAAATTCGTTTCCCTGCAATTATTTTTGCACTAAATTACTTAAGGTGGCCACACACGTATCTGCAAACATGACAATCCTGCATGAATAATCATTTTGTGCAAGCGTGCTTGAGGCTGCCTGTCCACTGGAGCGGAATGGAGAGGAGCGGAGTAGCGGTGTGCCAATATTAACCAATGGAATTGCATAAAACCTCCGCTCCGCTTCAGTCCGCAACACCGCTCCACTACCTTGCTCCGCACAGTCCGTAACTCCACTCCGCTACCTCACTCCGCAACAATGGACAGACACTGTCCGCAACTCCGCTCCACTCTGCTGCCATTCTCCTCTCCACTGCCTCGCTCCGCTTCAATACACAGGCAGCCTGAGCGTCTGTATGATGATTTAGTGCAATTATCTTGCTTGTGCAAGCATGATTGAACGTGCGTATGCAGGGTAAGCTTGCGGAATCATACGCATCCAGTTGCACGCAGTTAATGCAGCTAAAGCAAGTGCGTCGTCGACCATCGCTCAAGCAAACACTGATGCTGCTCCAGCTTGCATGTCCAGAGTGTAGCCTATAGGGAAGTTATGCACGCTTCCACAAAATGATTTTTCATGCACAATAAACTAAAATTACAGCCACATTTTTTTTTAACCCACCGCATCGCATCGCAACGCCCGCCCGTGCGTTTTCAATTAGCGTTCTTTCTGGTAGTTCTAGAGATTAGTGCGATCAAACAAACTAACTCTTCAGCTTTATTAGTATTAGTATACGTAGATACGAAGTATGAAATAACATCTTGTCATTATTGAACTAAATGACTGTAATATGATAGCGATAAAGTGTGTTTAATTATAATTATCTTGTGCTAATAAGTAATGAAGTGCCTCCGTCCGCGGTGCCCGATATCACTAACGATATGATATCAGTATATTGATACATGAGCCTGAATTATCTACTAATAGAATTGTTTATTTATTATTTATTACTAGCTGTTGCTCGCGGCTTCCCCCGCGTAAATCCTAAGCCTGCGTTTCCACCAGAGATGAGAGACGATGCGTCGCGAGGGAAGTGTGTGAAACTAACCAATAACATCGCTTCACTGTCACAGTTTGAGCTAAGCTAGCGTTGTTATTGGTTAGTTTCACACAAATCCCCACGTTCAGAATAAACGCTTTTAAGTCCCTTGTAATAGGGGGCAAGCCTAGCCTTTTCTCAACTATTTTGGGGTCGGCTTCCAGTCTGACTTCTGGGATGCGGTTGAATTTTACATAGAGCGACTGCCTATCTAAGCTCCACAACCCAGTTACTGGGAAACACTATATAAGGTATCGTGTTTCCCACTTTCGAATACGATTTATCTGGTCTGGACTGTGTATGATTCGATTGATGATCTTTAGCAAATTCTGGTGATCTATTCTGTAAAACTATTATCGTGAAAACTTCGGTGGTGTGCGCTGTCAGTAATGTCAATCCCTAACGTCAGATGGAACGACTTCACGTAAGTTTGCTGTAAGCTGTCCATCTTTTTGACACGCTTTTATTAGGTCGACCTGTATGTAACTAAGTATTTAATGGAATCTAAGGTAACTAATTTAACCATCTTCCAAGGGTCGTAGCGTAATGAAAATTGGCAGCTGTATCTAGTTCTGATGACAATACAATAATGTGGTACTGTCGAACTGATCTGATGATGGAACCGGAAGATATGAACTAAAAGCGTGTTTTTCTAGTGTTTTTTAAACTATTGATTTATTACCCATAAAAATGTAACAAACTGACAGTTGGAGATTCTTTTTCATGTAAAAGTATATGTCTTTGGATAGTCTAATCTAACTTACACAATATGATATTATCCACATTACCCGCCCACGTATTAAACGTATTATCGATCTATCTTAATGAATGTACTGTGAGTGCTCAGCTTTGTCGCCATATAATAACAGATCAACAGCTTATTAACAATAGGGCTAATAATAGAAGTGTTGTGATTAAGATTATATTTATACGGATTTCATTCTGTTCATCAAACTAAGTAATGTTGTACTAAAATAATAGGGACGTTGACGGGTAAAAAAAAAAACTATTTATTCCGTCAGTCAGATAATAAAAAAATATTAGACACTTATTTTTTGCTATATCATATTTATTGGGATTTGGCGATATTTCAGTAAAAAGACGTACGAATTCTTGAAAGGAAAAATAATTTTTTATTACTACCTAACTAACGTACCTTTCATGTCTTACATTGACATTTAAAGAGAGCACAACAGCGCCACCCAAGGCCAGAAAACGAAACTTAAAAATGCGTTTACAAATATACCTAATATTTATACGCTGTGTTCATTCATAAAGACACCTTTAAATTTATTTATTCAACAATATTAATAAAAAATGATTTAGATAAAACGCAATCAAGTTGGGGAGTGGGTAGGGAGAGTGACGCCATGCCCCATTTTAACTCAATGTATAAAAATGTATACTGTGCAATGTGTAATGTATGTGTGTGTGTTGTACTCAATGTATGTGTGTGTGTATAAATGTGTATGTGTTCCGTAATCTTTTGATTACGTAAAAAAATGAAAAATACATGTCCAAGATTTTTTAATAATCTATCTGTGGGACAAAAAAAAATGATACGAGACTGATGACTCGTAACATCCCTATTGAGTCATAGGTGCAAAGGCAGCTACATCCAATTTTTTTATGATAGCTTCTTTGGCAGATGGGTAGACCATGACCTGTGTTAGGGCATAGGATACTTTTTATCCCGATGTTCCCACGGGATCGAGACTTATGCAAGTGAAACCGCTTGGCAGACCTATGACCTATATGACTAGCACTTTATGCGTTTAGCGCTAAACATATTTAAATCATCATTTTGTCTACGTAATTTTCAAACGATCGAAGGAAATTCGGATTTGTGGCCTGTTTTATGGCAATATAGAATATTGGCTTGAGTATAGATTTCGAAGATTTTTTGTTGGTATATTGGCGTGTGCTACCTGACATATAGCAAATAATTTAATTTAATGTTTCATGTTGCATAATGCACATTATTTTGCATAAGTATTATTGTATACTCGTAGAATCTAATTTTTCTAACTGAACAGACAGCTGTGCCGCTGGGGAGTTTGTTGCGCCACTTCTTCTTCCCAGCTAAAGCACTAGGAAGTGAAGGGCGGGCGTTTTGGGGGACTGTTGTAATTTTGACGTTCGAAAAGTGCTGATTCTCAGCCTATTTTAAATAAATGACTTTTGAATTTTGAATAGACTCGCCACCTATGCTCATGTGTTATGTATTGTGTTGTGCTGTGATGTGTGTTGTGTTGTATCTCCCGCGACGAAGGCTGGTCTCCGCTGAGATTGGTCGCCATGGCCGAAATTCGGTCTGGAGGATTGTTATTATTATGTGTTGTAAAAACTGTTTTTTTATGAACACGTTTCCTCTTGAATAATACATTACACAGAAGTTTCAATTGATAATCAGATACTTCATATTATTACTTCGTCACATAAGTTCACTGACAGTTAAAACAGTTAACAATAAAACGAACCAGTCCTAACATGAGTAGGTATATGCGTATTCTTATCTAATTACTACTATAAATCATTTTAGCTCCGTTGGCGATAAACTAAATAAATAAGATTGTACAATTCATTCACACTACACTTTTCTGACATTCTGATTGTCATTCAACTGCTATTATTCAAGCGCCATAAATAAAAACGAAAAAAAAAATACGTAAAATTTTTTTTTTTTAATAATCTATCTGAGGGACAAAACAACATATTTTGTTAAAATCCCTGTGCAAAAAAGAGGAGGTTCTCAAGTCCACTGTTTTTTTTTTGTATGTTTGTTACGCGATTAATCCGCCAATTATGAAATGATATTGATGATTATTTTTTGTGTGGTAGGTCATACTTCAAAGGTGGTCCCATATAAATTTGATTAACTTTACTTGGATAGTTTTTGAGTTAGCTTCAATAATACGTTTTTATTTTTCCCACTTAGTTTATATGGATGATGTTATAAGTTCCTCTCACTGTTATTTACATAGCAGGTAGCAGGTATTCTAATTTGTGTAGAGTAGGTACAGATTTTCAAAATCGCTGTACACCGTATTCACTATACAGCGATTTTGAAAATCTAAATGTGGTCATCAACTTTTGATGCTGACTGTACCACAACTAAAAAGTGTTTTTTTTTTTTTACAAAAATATTGTTTCCCACGTGGTCAGAATTTCTTAAAAAATACTCAGTTCTACGTATATTTTATACCAGCGGTTTCGTCCTCGTAATTTCTTTATAAATACATACCTCCGCCGCGAAGTAGTAATTACAAAGCATATATTACCCGGGCGTGCCGATTTAACCCGACAAAACAAAAAAAATTGTCGGTGTCGACATAAAAATAACCTAGTAAATAATCTAGTTACCGACTCTCACCACTGAATCATTCTCTGCAGGACGACCTCTCTCTTGTCTCTGAAATATCAATTATTTATCGTGTTATTTAAAAAAAAACAGTTTAGTTTACTACAGATTTTTTTCATCATCATAATTCAATTGTTTTTCAATCTCATATTGACCTATGATAAATCAGAAGAACCCTGAACCTACAGATAAGAGCTATGATCGCGCGTGCTCCGTTATCAATGAATAAATATCACACTTTAATGTCTAAACTCAATTTTTTTTGGAGCATCACTATTTGTACGAGAACCACGCTGTTTATTTAGTTTTTAGGACAAATGATAATTACAGTAAACGTTACAAACTCAAAGCATTTATTTTAATTAAACCATTTACAGGCACTTTTGAATTGTCAAGGAGTCCGTATCAGTCAGAAATACAAAACTAGATGCCTATTCCAAACCGTAGTAGGTTCCTATGAAGAAGAAGGTAAAATGTGTACTATTCTTGGTACTAATCCCAGCAATAACTAAAATAAATGCGAAAGTTTGGACTATCTGTTGCTCCTAAAAGGTTGAACCGATTTGAATAAAATTTAGCTCATAAATAGACCGTGCCCTGAATATCAGACTTCTTTTGTTAATAAAATTTTATCTTAATGCCGGGGATAGCCCTCTTCATTCTGGTTCTTAACCATTTTACGGCTGTAATTCTTTATGACAAAAGTTGAAGGCGAACTTTCCATAATTTTTTTTCTGGGTGTAAAATAACTTTAATTTCGGAAGTCGGTTTCTTTGTTTTTTTTTTTTTTTTGCCACCGACTTCCGAAATTAAACTTATCTTCAATTTGTAGTGTTTTTCTGGAAGTAGGTATTTTTTCGTAAATATGTTACTATTTTTAGTTGTGGTATCTACGCCACATCAATTCGTATGTATTCGTACCACTACTTGCAATGTAAATAAAACAGGACGTTACGCTTAATGATTCCTAAAGAGTCATAAAAAACCCTGTAAGAAATCGACACGTGTTTCACCTCTCAACGAGGCATCTTCAGGATGACTAAATCGCGACAAGTCAATCGTCATCATGAGGATGCCTCGTTGAGAGGTGAAACACGTGTCGATTTCTTACAAGGTTTTTAATGACTCTTTAGGAATAATTAAGCGGAATAAGTTACTAAATATATCTATGTCTATTTTATTTTATAATGTATTTCTGCAAGGTCACGCCTGAATCAATTAACTAGCTAGCTATGTTTTGATAAAATATGTAGGTATTAAGCATTTAGTAAGATGAGGCTGATGACACTAAGTCTTCAAAAAAAATCAGCTTCCAGTCCAAAGTTCAAAGCACTGTCAATGAAGTCATACAACCAACACTCAATGACATAAGTATCTCCACAAAAAGCATGAGTACCTTTGTACAAATAATTAATTACAATTGACAAAAAACATACAATGTTCCTCCCATTCAATCTCAAGGTGTTGCTAAGTGAACCGTTTGAACTTTAGTAAAAATATCGAAAAAAGAATTTTAACACGTCGTGCCAAGTTTATAAAAAAAAAAAAACTACTTCTCCTTTCGGCACGAGCTATACATATTATAAAAAGTAACGACGACTAAAATGTTTTTTTTTTTTTTAAACAATAATTGCTACTACGAGTCTGATGGTGATTTTTTTTTGTATTGTCTCTTTGTCTATTCGGTTGGATGTATATTCTGGATTCGCGCAAAAACTGCTTTAACGGATTTGGATGAAATTTAACACACAGATAGTTTATAAGGAAGGTGAAGAGTGGGCGTTTTGGGGGACTGTCTTAATATGTAATTTTGACGTTCGAAAAGTGCTGATCCTCAGCCTAGTTTGAATAAATGACTTTTTGAATTTTATAACCTGGATTAACACATGATACTTTTAATCCCGGTAGTACACACGGATATACATCAAGGTATACATTTCCAGTATAAACAGACCTCGCATTGTACGAAAATCCTATGCAATGCAAGATCTGCATAAACTGGAAAAGCCGTAGCCGTAGCCGTAGCCGTAGCCGTGTGTACGTTCCAGTGTGATATTTTCTGACATCCACGCGGACGAATCCGGCGGCAAAAGCTAGTACGTAATAATAATAATAATAAAATCGATCAATTATTAAAGATTAATACATTTATTGGTGTTGTGTACAGTCACGAGCACCAATATGTATACACTTAGCAACTTTAAAAACAGATTTTCTTCTTCTGTAGTGATCGTTATTTTATATTGTTACGAACATAGAACTTTGGAACCCACACTAATATGAAATAGGTCTTATCTCAAAGTTGCAGTCGTTATTCCATGCGAAAATCGCTTTTGAATTTTGCTTAGTGGATACATGGTGGCTTCGGCCATAATCAACCTTTAGAATAGATATAATCATACTTAGGTTATTTATACATTAGATGTAGCCAATTATCTGTTATTTACTTTTTGTTTTATTATTTTAATTTTATTTTATAATATCAAATTAGGGTCCTATATGCAAAAAGGCACTGTTGGTTTTGTAAACCTTGAAGTACTTTTTGCACAGTAGGTACATCGTATCGGTCAATGCTATAATTTTCTAAATATAGAATCGACTAAATTACAGTGAATTTTACACCTTTTATTCACTAAAACCCTGGCTATACCTGACTTGGTCATGCAAGTTTTACAGACAATTTAACGGCATGAAAAACAATTATTACGTTAATGTTTATGGAGATTAATCAAATTAAAATCGTAAAACTACTAAATTCACATAATTGCGGGCAGAGAAAGTTTGTTATACTTCCTTAAAAAAAAAATGTACCTACTTACCATAAACTTTTATTGGCCACAGAAAATTCCAACAATATTTTTAGCTCAATATGGCCATCAAACCTAGAACTTCACGCTCGACAGCCACTTTTTACGACCACTAAACCAACGAGTCACTCTTCCTAATAATATACGTAGATATATACGAAATAATATTTCCCCATAATGACCTATTCGGGACTGTCCGGATATTTGCGAACATACACACACAATACATAGACACACGTGGTTGACGTAACGTATACTATGACGTGACGTCATGTGGACACAGAGTATGTAGCATACAGAAGCTTAACTGCGAACATCCGAGAGATTCTCTTAAACATGGATTTAAACGAAGAAGTAAGAGGAATCGGCTCACGATAATCTAAAATAACGTATTTCGGATTATCGTTAATTTGTAATAATTTATAGACACTAGCATAAATAATAATGTTCGTGCCAACTCTGTCTGTCTGTTACCTTTTTGCGTCTAAATCTCGAAATCACTGAACCGATCGTGTCAGAGATTTAACACATAGGTAACCTGGGACCTGGGGAAGGCAAAGGCTACTTTCAGCCGGCCGGAGCCGGCAAGAAACCCCATAGGGCTCCAAAAATCTTTAAAATTTGTGTGACGTAATTTATGGATGGTATTAAGTATCCATGTTACAATTAATCTGTCTCATAGGCGACTCCCGCGCAGATAAGGAATGGCGTGATTCGGGCACGGCACGGCAGGAAATAGCACGTCGAATTGTTCATATCGTGACGTCGAAACCGGCTTGTCCTAGAACCAAAAATTCACAGACATGTGTCATCCACCAACCCACCCGCACTGCGCCCGCCCGCGTGGTGGATTATGGCCCCTCTCACAGAGACAAGGCCTGTGTTCCAGCACTGAGAATATTATAGGCGGATTATGCTATCTGGTAAATACAGTAGTATCTACGTCCGGTAAGTATAAGAGCAATTACTTCTTTTTAACAGCAGTGATGCCTAGTGGTGTGACAGTCGGACTGCCAAGTCGTAAGTCTTGAGTTCGAACCCAAGGCAGGAGTTTCTTGCCGGCTCTTCTCCATAGGAAACGACCAATTGGTTTATGTGAAATAAAATATTTTTAATTTTTTTGACCGTTGTTGCTAAATATTTGTGAAATTTTCACAGAAATAGAATTGGAAAAACAAGATGGCGGAATTCGTTCCGATTTTGGGCACGCGACAAAATGTCCTTGTAGCGTTGTATCCAAGTTTGACAACTGTTAGTTAGTTAAAATAGCAGTGATAGCCTAGTGGTGTGACTGTCGGACTGCCAAGTATAGGTCTCGAGTGGCACGCGCCTCTGACTTTTCGGATTCATGAGCGTATTGTATAATTATCACTTGCTTCAAAAACGGTGAAGGAAATGCCTGAGAGATATTTCTCGACAGCATGTGAAGCCAAGCCATGTGGCCAAAAAAACTATGATACACCAGGCTAACCACTAACCACAGAAAAAAAAATGGCTTTTCAAAAAAATAGTTTGGCGTTTTCCCTATATTTTTGGGCATTGCACTGTTCCTTCACAGAATTCTCATGTATAATTAATTAACCTGTAAGGTCACACAGATGTAGCCTTCAACTTTTTTTCGTAGCTTTTCGGATTTTTCCTCAATTCTGTATGTTACGGTGTTTTATTAAAAACTTACTGAAGATACACCTCATTGGTCTGTAAAATTCAACATGACTACCGCATTAAAGATTCGTTCTATTTTATTAAAACTGACAGAAGACAGATGGCAGGTGACAATCCGACAATTTTGTTAAATTTTCACAGTGAAAATGTGACTATGATTTTTTTGGACAAATATGTTGCAATGTCAGTTGTATTAAATAGAGCCCTATTGCTAAATTCCTCCGACAATATCGATAATGTCAAGGGCTTGATTCAGAAAGCAGTAGTCCTAGATACGGCACGCATAGTAAGGAGGTTCCTCTCTCTAGAACCCTGACCAGCGGCAGCTTTGGACCCTGTTCCTGATGCCGATGGACCACAATGTTTTATATTTTTAAATTATTTTGTATGGTTTTTATAAAAACATTTAATATAAGTAATCAAAATTAAATAAAGAGATGTAAATAGTATTATACTACTACTAAACTAACCCAATGAATACAGCCGATACCTACGGCCAAAAACGTTATTAAGGACTGTTCAAACTGAGGCAAATCCCGCGCGGGATGTGGGACGCAACTACGGGCGTCTATTGCTTTATTAATGATGACTTGATGAAATCATTACTGCCCTCGCGGGCGAAGCCGTGGAATTATTTTTCTAAAATAAAAGTATCTTATGTTACACCGTATAACATTAGATATCTTCCAGTGAAAGTCCTGTCAAAAACAGACAGACAGACAAGTTTGCTTTGTTTAAGGACCGTAAATACCTACTTTTATATGCATTTAGCAAAATGCTGTTGTGCTGCAAATGTGTATTTTGACATTACAAACAGACACTTCAATTTTATTTATTTTTATAGATATCGCCCGCGTGATATCTTTATAAATTATAGCATATGATACTCAGTGATAATATAGCATTCGACTGATGAGTGATATTTTTTTATCGGTACAGTAGTTTCGAGTTTACTCAATACACACAAAAACAAATCTTTTCTCTTTATAGAAAAAAAAAAGAAAAGAAAGAAAGAAAATACTTTTATTTGCGGTAAACATGACGCAAGAAAGAACACAAAACAAAAGTAAATAACATTAATAAAAAAAATACTTAATAATAAACACACAAACCATACTTTACTATTCGCATCAGTTAGAACACATCCATAGAAGTTAGTGGACACAACCATGAAGTTAGAGGACACAACCAGCACTAGCGGATTTCGTCCAACATCCCGCGCGGAATTAGCCTCAGTTTGACAGGAGTTCAAAAACAGATATCCCTAAAAGCTAACATCCCAAAAAGGGCATACCCACTAATCCAGCATACCCAATAATTGGCCCTATATTTAGACGTTTAGTAACGCACAAATCATTCATAGTAGCCACTAAAAATGCCGGCTAGAATTTAGAATCTCAGTTTATGGACGTATTATGAAAACATTTGCTAATTTTGTATCAGAATGTGAGATCAGGTATTCCGCTATTTCGGAATCGTTTTGGTTCCGCGAATGGTTTATTAGGAGAATTCTGTGGGAGGATGACGACCCGACCCCGTAGTATGTAGCTCCTATTAAAAGACCAAAATCTCCCCATACATATAGGCTCCTGGCATTAATAAAAAGACTAACTACTCCCGGCGAAAATATTTCCTCAGTAGAATGCTTTATTATTACTGAGTTTAGCTATAAT
The DNA here is from genome assembly GCA_916701695.1 of Agrochola macilenta. Taxonomy (NCBI): domain Eukaryota; kingdom Metazoa; phylum Arthropoda; class Insecta; order Lepidoptera; family Noctuidae; genus Agrochola; species Agrochola macilenta. The sequence continues at coordinate 14,626,057 of OU753578.1, read as the reverse complement.
TTATAGAGATATCATGCGGGCAAAGCCACTGACAGAAGCTAGTATTTAATACTGATAGTTGGTATCGGCTTCCAGTCTTCTGAGCCTGGATATAAGCTGAGAATACCTGTATCCGGTTAGACTGGAAGCCGACCTCAACATAGTTGGGAAAAGGCTTGATGATGACGATGATGATCCATCGTTTTCGTGTCGTTAGTGACTAACCTGGTGTCAGAGTTTTAAAGCCGCACATGAGCGACTTGGCTTTACATCGAGCCGTCGAGAAATATCTTTCAGGCATCCCGGGTTTCCTCACGATGTTTTCCTTCACCGTTTTTGAAGCAAGTGATAATTTTACAATACGCACATGAAGAGGTGCGTGCCTTGGGTTCGAACTCGAGACCAATGATTTGGCAGTCTGTCGGTCACACCACTAGGCTATCACTGCTCAGCACTGCCCACTGAAGTAACAGTAGAAGTAGGTGAAAGACAGACAAACACTTTTACATTCTTTCGCATTTATAATACAGTATAGATAAATAATACATTCGGCATTCACATGTTTGAAAAAATCTTTTGACAGATGCAATGGATGCTGTTGAATTTCGAAAGAAATTCAAAATTCAAAAGTCATTTCAAAGTAGGCTGAGAATCAGCACTTTTCGAACGTCAGAAAATGGTCGAATTGACTTGTATGTAAAGTTCAGTGACCTTCTGTTATCGGTAACTAAAAGATAAAGTGAAACTATTTATAGATAAGGATAATTCAGTAAATACTAGTATATTTCAGAAGTTTAGGAGAAAATCTAATGATAAGTAGAATTTGTACAATGAGAATGTTACGTCTAATTTCTGTTAGTGCTAAAATTGTGTGCAGATGTAAATATAGGTAGATATTAAATTTAATGTTTTACTTTGAAATAAATAATACCTTGCCTTAAGATAATTAAATAGTCTCGCTAACTTTGAAATTACCACAGACACAACAGTAAATTTCAACCATTAGGGCCTTGTCACACTGGCGATTTCCGAACGAATTATTATCAAGGCGATTGTTCAACGCGCTCGCTGCGTGTGCGTAGCAAGCACAGCAGCGTATTCGGCGCGTTGGCGTAACGAGAGCGATTGGTGTGAGAAAGTGAGACAAGAAACGCGGCGGCTACGTTGCGTAGCGTGCACGTTCACAAATCGCCTCGCTGCAAACACGCTGGCAAATTTTCAGTGTGATGACAGGTCTTACCAATCAAAAAGGCAGATAACCTGACACTTAAGAATAACTGCTCACTCGTTCTAGGCCACGAGGAACACTCCATTCTAATCGACAGTTCACCGCACTACAACTTTGAATAGATTGGAGAAATACAAATAAATACCGCCAAGATACGACCCAGATACAGAGAGCTTTCAACGCTTAACACCTATCTAGACTTAGGAAAACAAACATTCTTTTAATATAAATGTTTAGTGAATTAATTGTTTTATTTCTGGTAAATGCGCAAGCGGCGTTGAAAGATCCATGTAAACATGCCTGGCATTTTGTTTTAAAATTGGAGTGATTGATTTGACATGACAAAAATGCGTTTCTGTCTTTTTTTACCTTGATGCGGTCCTGGAAAATGTTCAAAAACACGATTCAGGAAAAAAATCGCAGTTAGGATTTAGTGCAGGGTTCAAACCTAATTTCCCCGGCCTATTATGTTATGGGTCCGTAGTCCTTTAGGTTTATATTTCTCAAACTTATGCGAACTTTATGTCAATTAACCATTAGTAATTAAAAAACAGGTGTTTAATCAATCGTTTTTAACCGACTTCCAAAAAGGAGGAGGTTATATGTTCGACGCGTATGTATGTTTTTTTTTTTTATGTGTGTCCGTTTATTTCTCCGTCAATTGTGGACTGATTTTGAAAATTATTTTTTTGTTTGAAAGGGTATGCTCCCGGATTGGTCCCATATAAATTTCAAGAACTTTGCTGGGATAGTTTTTGAGTAAGTTTCAATAATACGTATTTTTCCCACTTAGTATATGTGGATGATATGATGATAACTTCCTGTGAATGTTATTTACATAGCAGGTATTGGTATTCGAATTTGTATGGGGTAGGTACCACAACTAAAAAGTGAAAAATAAAAAACTTTACTAATCTAATGAAAAATAAAAACTTTTTACAAAAAAAAACACTACAAAGTGAAAAATAACTTTAATTTCGGAAGTCGGTGGCAAAAAACGAAAATTTAAAACCAAAGACACAGATTTTTTTTCATTAGATTAGTAAAGTTTAGATTCTCTGATACGTAAATAACCATGGTAAGTAATGAAACGCGCTCTACAGCATATTCCTACTCTAACCGCCAGATTGACTGGTGAAATTTTCATGTGAAGTTTTCCGGGGAATTTTCTGATAGTATTTTTAGTATTTTATTATCATGATTTCTCTAGATTTTTCTCAAGTATGTTCAGTTAACTTTTTAACCAATTATGCGACGAAATACTTTACTTTTACATAAGCAAAATTAAATGAACTGAACTCTTCATGGGGGAACTGCTATGAAAAACTGCAGTACGTATCTGGGAATATAGAAAATTTGGTTTGACGGCAGGTGGCGTATCTTTTTGACTTCTGCTCCACATGTCCTGGGTTCGATTCCTGAAAAGTCCGCATTCCGTGGCTAGCTGCTTGTGTATTTGTGAGATTTGTTTTTGTAAACGTACCCACGATACCGGAGAAATTCTTAGCGTGGGGCGACGATGTTTTATTTTAGAAAGAGAGATACGGCGCTGTTTCCATTTGCACAAGCCTGATGGGATTTTCCATCGGCAAAAATTACAAACTTCCATACAGACTGTCATCCTCTATTTAACCCCTATAGCGGATGATATTTAAAGAACGCCTTTCTTATTGCTAACTTCCGCTATAAAAGAAAGTCTTGTGCAAAATTACATGCTTCTAGACTCAGCGGTATAGGCTGTGTGTGTGTGCTATGTGTGGTGTGTCTGAGGAGGTGTGTGTGTGTGTGTATGAGTGTGAGTGTGTGTTATGGGTGTGTGTGTCTAAGGGGGTGTGTATATGTGTGTGTGTGTGTGTATATGTGGTATTGGTGTGTGTGTTCTTGTCAGTGAATTTAAGATTTTTATTAGGTAAACTAGATTTGACTGGAGGTTTCACCCCCATAAGTCTCGATCCCGTGGGAATATCGGGATTAAAAGTATCCTATGTCCTAATCCAGGTCATGGTCTGTCTACCCATGTGCCAAATTTCAAACACACTTTCACATAAACAAACACACTTTCACATTTTAATATTAGTTATATAATTATATATTTTATATAAACATTATATTATATTTTCATTATTAATATAAATTTTTATTATTATATTATAGTTAGGATAACTGGGGAAAACCACTAGATAGTTCTGTTTCGATAATGATTGGTCTATAACGACTTATCATAGCTTATAATTATTATCAAAAAGATTTATGTGTAAGTATTTGTTTCGGCTCGATTTATAAGCAAATTTCCCAATCGATATGAAATCTTTACAAGGAGATAGAATATTATTGGTGGCAATTCGATGTAGGTATTGCGATAACTGATTGGATAACCTATTAAATATTTAGCAATTATCTCTATTTTCTTTTGAACTTAAAAGTGTTGGTACGTTTTGCATTAAGTTTAGCTCTAAAGCTTCATAAGCTTTCTGGTAAATAAAATCAAGCAATTTAATTGATAACAAAGTAAAACTTTTTTACCCTACTTAAAATACCAACCTATTAAAATACCACTGCTGGGCAAAAGCCTCTTCTCATACACAGAAGTCACGAGCATTGATCACCACGCTTGCTCAAGACAGGTTGGCGATTTCAGACTTATATTAGGAGCGTTTATTCTGAAGGTTGGCAACGTCACAAATAGATGTCAAATATTTCACTGTATTGATTAATTTGCCAATATTACTAAAATAAAATAAAAAATGAACTAGAATAATGATTATGAAATGCAATAATTAATATCGTAACACCGAATATTTAGTTTTAGATCTAAAAAACTATTTGGAAACTTTCCAAATGCGTTTTTTACACTTAAAATGGGTACAACATCAAATTAAATGTTATAATTACAATTCATTATTAATATTCTAGTTCGCTAGTTAGCCGCATTTCTTATTTATATTCAGTAAAATTGCTTAAGAATCAAAACAGGTAAATATTTGACAATTATTTGCGACTTTGCCAAGTTTTAGGATAAACCCTCTTAACTCTAAGTCCAGGTTTCCTCGCGATGTTTTCCTTCACCGATATTAATGATGTCAGAAAATAAAAGAGAGTAAGTACGATGAATTAGTAAATATGAATTGAAAAATTCAGCTTGGTTCCTATTTTAAGGTTTGTATTTTATTACTGTAATAAAATATTTTCCTTTCTTTTCTTTCTTACTCTTGCTTTGAAGCCTTGTGCATGCCCTACATACCTATTCCTAAAAAAAAAAAAACTCAAACTTTGTTTTTTATCGTCTACGTGAAAGCACTTAGCCTACATCAAAAAATAAAAAAAAAAATTCAAAAGTCATCTTTTCAAACTAGGCCGAGAATCAGCACTTTTCAAACATCAAATTTACATAAGACAGTCCCCCAAAACCCTCACCCTTTGCCCATCTCACCAGCACAAGTAACATGACAACCATAGAACCGGATTTTCTACGGATTTTGTCGACGGAAGAATAGACAAAATGGCAGATTGTGATTGTTTAACTGTCATTTTGTCTATTCTTCCGTCGACAAAACATGTTTCTATGATTGTCACGCTATGGGTGCTGATGGTAAGTGATGATCAGGCCGAAGGTGGAAGCGAGCTTCACCTGGAACCCTCAACTACAGAGGAACTGACTATCTTACCTCTAACTGCCGAAACACAACAATGCTCTTAACATCGTTTTTATGGCGACAGACTTCGATAAGATGGTGGTAGCTAGCCAGGCGGACTTAGTACAAGCCCTACCACCAACCAAACTGAGCAGATTTTTCTTCCCCCACTGGGAATCGAGCCCGGAAGCTCTGGGTCTGAGACAGGTGGTGTAACCACTAGGCCACAGAGGCTGTTAAAACTAAATATTACTGACTACTTCTTCGTAAATATTTATTATTTTTTTAACTAAAATCTCTACTAGGGTGTATTCAAAATCTTTTTGTGATTATTTAGTTCCTTGTGCTACAAGTCTACAACCTACAATTAACAACGATACTTTAACTGCAACTACGTGTCGCTCGCCTCGTGCCTACAAATTAACAGCCCGGACAGACTACCAGGGAAGGCGAACCTTTTCACGTGTGCATGCAAAAGTAAAAAAATCGGTATGCATCACTGTACACATGATAGAAGTGAACCTTCTTGAGTGAGAGACAGAGAGAGTTATATCGTTCTTCTCTCTCATGTAACGAAATGTGTCTAAACGTGGCGCGTCCTTGAAATTTCAATCGCAATTCTCGTCTAATGATTGAATCGCCGCCTAAATGTCAATTCAAAAACCCGCCTTTCTTGTGTAGAGTAGACTTAGATTGTACAAATTCGTCTTTCAACATTAGATTATATTGTGTAAATTGAGGGGCTTGTGGCGCTTTTCCATCTGCATACTATTGCCGCGTCTGCGTCACGTCCTCATCTCACGTCGTCCCTTCTGTGTGGTCCTCGCCATAAGTTCACCACCCCTGCTATAGAGCGTAGTGTATGGTCCTACGCGTATGTCATCACGTACGCACTTCCAACCGTTTTCCTTGTACCTTTCCACGTTAGTCTATGGTAATGTCAACAAAATAAATAGGTGTATAGGCAAATAAGTACCTAGGTGGGCTTCCTTTATTTATTACCTCTAACAGTATAATTTGAAAAAATTACAAAAGCCAATTATTTTTCAAAGAATAACCGTAGAGTTTCTTGCCGCCTCTTCTCCATAGGAAATGATCAATTGGAACCGCTTCTGACGTTTCATAAGTGCCCAGGTTTATGTCAAATAAAATAATTAGAATTTAATTTTAACTTAATTACGCCTACCTTGCACTAACACTAAGCGACACCTAAATAAAAGCGCTCTGTTGGATTTTCAACGCTCGTCATAGCGACGAAAGTTGAAAATCCAACAGCACGTTTTTATTTAGGCATGGCATTGATACAATAAGTAACAAAGCTTGTAGACAATAAAATGAAACCTTGTCCGCGTGTGCATCTTATTAAAGCTGACTGTAGGTATGACGTCACGGCTACTACTTTAGCCTCGCTACAAACATTGCGAACTGGCTAATCTTTCCAGTATATTTCCAGCTATTTCTTTCCTACATACCAAGCTTTTTTGCTGTTTGTACTTCCTGTTAATCGTTGTAGGAATAAGTGTAGCAATTATTTTGTGCCCTCGTCATTCATTATAATGAAGAAATTAAACAGTAGTGCCTAGTTTCCTATAATTATTATCATAATGCTGTTTATTAAATTGTAGTACCTACATTAAGAGTAGTAAACTGTTTCAACAGTTTTAAAGAATAATTTTCAAACTTTTTTAACCCTACAGTGTGGGGCAACCTTTAAAAATAAACAGAGCTTTCGAGAATCGATCGATCATTCGATATTCCAATTGATTTCTACCTCTTTGGATTGATGCTTAATTCGGAATAATTTTTTCTTCCACAGACATCCATATTACTTTCAAATAGGGTACGCGGTCAAGGTAACAAATATGTACATACTGACTGTCAACAAAGTTATGCATGCTTTATTTTAATGGCGATTTTTTATTCTAAATGGTCCATTCTCGTTGGTCTAGTGGTCGCAAGTACTACTGCTGAGCATGAGCCTGGGTTCGATTTCCAGGTCGGGCAAAGTGTCATTGGGTTTTTAAATTTCTCAGTAGAAGCCCCGAGTCTGGATGTGTGCCCGGTTGATGGCAATAGGCTCGCCACTCTATTATTTAAACATAACTGACGAAATAATACAATTTTCATTTACCACATGATAAATAAATAGTCTGCCCAATTACAATATTGTAAATCGAAATTGCGCAATACAATTCTCTGAATAATTTCATGTGAAAATGTAAAAAAGACTCGTTTTCCATACATGTGGAGGGACATGTAATAATATGACCTCAGATGGAACAATGAAAAAGTAGTTCAAACCTTACAGATATTTTTAAATGCTGAATAATTCATGAGATCACTGAAAAAATAAGTCCTCTTTGTTACGAATCGATGTCAAATAACGATGGAGAAATTGTATTGAAAGAAAAATGCAACATTTACGCTATTTAAAATCTGTTTTAACTAAAAACACAATCAAACTGTTTTAAACCGATTGTGAACCGATCCATCGATGTTAGATTTCGGCACTCGGGATCTTTGGCTCGTCGAAAAATGAATTGAAAGAAGCAGATGAACATTCATTACTCAGTAATTTTGTCGGTGTCGTGACAACGTGGAATGAAACAAAAATATACATTCACCCAATTGAATCATTCACTCGAATGAAGCGTGTGATGTCAGCTTTACATTTCGTTGAAAGTAAAAATTATGTTAATTTATAAGAAAATTCTTTTTGGTCACGGTTTTAGAGAGCAGTTCTTGTCACGTTTAAAAAAAGACTGTATGTTTAAATGTAACATACTTCGAACTTTAAAATAGGTGTTTCTTTTGTGACGAAAAATAGGGAAAATCGACCTTATTACTTACATTTTTAGATGTGTTTTTCGAATTTAGACTTTGTAATTTAGTGTATACAATTTTCTTTGATATCGAACTGACCTTTTGGAACATAGATTAGGTTGGAGTTGTGACCAACAACGTAAGCCGAATTGGTCCCAGTAACTAAGCCAGGGCACCCTGACCAAAGGGGATAGGTTAGGTCAGATTAGAACTGTGACGTAACGTTTATAAAATGTATACGAGTGTTTGGTCCAAAATAAATGATTTATTTATTTTTTATTTAATTAATTGTTATGACTCATTTTTATTTAGTTTTAGCTCAGTTTCTGCTCAGTTCTTACTGTCGAAGTTGTTAATAAACACGTATTTTGTAATTTTAAATTTACCAAAACTACAATAAACAACAGACTGCAGCTTTATATCATTGACATATAATTTAAATATTGTATAATTGCTAGTAATTCAATAATGTGCAAGCAAAATTGCTTCTCCAGATTCTTCAGCAAGTGGACTGCAAGTGGACATGGATAATTATATCTGTCATTGAATGTCATTCCGTAAGTTTCCTTATTCCCTGACATATTATTTATTTATTATTATTTATATATACTTTATTGTACACCAGATTATACATTACATAAAGAAAAAGTAATACACTACAAAATATACAATGGGCGGCCTTATCGCTTACTGCGATCTCTTCCAGGCAACCTTGGAATGGACAGTGATTTTCTGAACATAAAATGGGGTTGTCTTAGGTGCAAATAAATGGTATATAAGTACAATATACTATAATAGATACACAGATAAATGCTATATAATAGATACATGGATACATACATACTAACTATATAAGCAACGAAAATAAATGACGAATATTATTACAGCTAACGATAAAAACAGAATCATAACGACAAGTAATGTTCTTTCACGAGTCTTTTAAACACTGGCAACGATTGCGCGCGCTTTATTGGAACTGGTAATGCATTCCACAAACGAGCTGCCTGGACAGTAAAGGATTTGTCAAGGAAAGTTGTGGAATGCATTGGCATTTTAAGCTTCAAGTTATCTGATGACCTTAATAATTGACGACAAAACCAAACCAAACCAAACCTTTGAGATGTCGAACCCCCCTACGTTGAAATTTCTCGTCGGTCATAAAATTTCTACCCAGGGGGGTTCAGAATCATGTACCGAATCCATGGTATCACTTTTCGCGTCGATGTCCCGGCCACCTCGTATATGATTTTGATGTCCCAATAATCGGTCAGGCAATAAGGAATCTTACGGAATGACATTCAATGACAGATATAATTATACTGCATACTCGTACCATCAATAACGATCTGTCTTAGGTAGGTTTTTCTATCTCCAGTATGCCAAAACTGGTGGTTGATAGGTTATAGAGTTCGGCCGTCAATTACATGGCTTCCCGGTACGTGAGTGTAAAAAGTTCGTGAATGTGTGAGTTCATAAAAATTATGTTAAAACGTTATGACTAGAATTTGCTGATAATTTTCTAGCACTCAATACAAGAGTCTACTTGCTGAAGAATCTGGAGAAGCAATTTTGCTTGCACATTATTGAATTACTAGCATTATTGAAAATAGGTTATTGGGTGCGACCGTTAAAGGAATACCATGTATCATAATTTTATTCTATTACTTACTCGTATTTAAAGTAACATATCATCATAACATCACGCCTGTTATCTCCGAAGTGTTAGGCAGAGGGAACATATCTTTAACCACATTTCGCCAAGAACCGGGCACAAATCTAGACTCCAGGCTGCTATTGAGAAATTCCGGATGGAGTAACCCAATGACACTGCCCGGTTCCCAGGAACCGAAACCAGGACACCACGCTCAGCAGCCGCACTTACGACCACGAGACCAATAAAATCTATTGAATTTCATAGAAGAATGAAAGAAAGAAAGAAAAATATTTGATTTGGGACACGCACAGGAAATACAAACAGTAAGTAATTATAAAAAAATATAAAATTAAAATACAAACAGAACAGTAACGATCTGTGCGAGGCCAAAAAGGCCACTATCTCAGCATAATGCGGCGAAATTTAGAAATAAATACCGCAGCGCTGGTATTCTGATAGGGCCCACTTTGATGTCACGGACACATCTACGGACTTAGATAAATCCCATGGGATAGACCAAATAATAATAAAATAAAAAAGCAATAAAAATAAATAGTACAAATAAAAACTGAAACAAAGTAACAAATAAATGAACTCTGACTGTCAAAATATTCAACATCTACACTCTACAGTGCGTTCATTATATCTTGAACCATGACTCGATTGGTAGCACTGAATTTTGCAGTCATATGATTGGTAGTACTGTTCTGTCAGTCGCCATTTTGAACTCTATTAGTATTGAAACTAAGACTGCAAAATTCAGTGCTACCAATAGCCTCACGGGTCAAGATATAATGAACTCACTGTACGTTATGATTATTTAAATTTATTTCAATAGAGCTTCCGGCTTACCTATTATGCTTTTCTTATGTAAAGTAAATTCACAACCGATGTCTACTATTATTACCATTTAACTGAATTTCAATCAAGCAGGATGTTTAATTACGTATGTTTTTCAGAAAAATTAATATAATCATAACTCTGAATAGCATTCTTCTTTTCGTGTGGTTAGCGACGTACCTGGTTTCAGAGTTTTAAAGCCGCCCATGGGCCTCTGACTTGGCTTCACATACCATCGAGAAATATCTCTCAGGCATGCCAGTTTCCTCACGAAGTCTTCCTTCACCGTTTTTGAAGCGAATGACAATTATACAATACGCACATGAATCCGAAAAGTCAGAGCTGTGTGGCTTGGGTTCGAACTCGAGACCTATGACTTGGCAGTCTGACGGTCACACCACTAGGCTATCACTGCTCTATAAACAAGCAAGCAAGCTCTGAATGCATTGACCGGAGTAGAAGAGAATCAGAATCAGTTCAGTAGAAGAGGAAACTACTAAAATACGGGTGCTGATTTATTAATGCATTAAAATAGGGGAAATATAAGAAACGATGGATGATGATAATGTTGGATGGATGGATGGACTGTGTGAAAGATGATCTGGCTAGAAAGGGGGTGATTACCACGGTGACTACTAATAGAGAAGTCTGGAAGAAAGGTACTATGTTGCGCCGACCACTAATACATTGAGATCTGGAGAATTGACTTGACTAGACTGTCCATAACTAATTTACCGCATTTTAACTAATTATTAGGTATCCGTACCTGTCAAATCAGAAAGGAGGTATGAGGAACAGGGTGTAAAGTTCACTCCTCCTCTATTGAAATGGGAGGATCCTCTGACCAGGCCGTTGTCGTGTCTGGCGGGCCCAATGATGTCGGATAGTCATATTTATGTCGTTTGCGCGGTAAACTCTAATTGCGCGATGCAGGATTTGTGTGACGTCAGATCTTTGATGCGTAGTTCGCATGTGGCCATGTAGATGCCGCCACATCACTCCCCTCCGGAGACTAGAGGTCGATAGTGGGCTGAGTCTTGAATCTTGCGATGCTTCACAATGCCAGCTGAGGTTCCAGTGAGTTGGAACCGGGTGCCGCATAGTTCGCGGTGAGTCGGCACTGTCTGTGAACTCTAATGGGTCATGCAGGATTCGTGTGACGTCAGGTCTTTGATGCATAGTTCGCATGTGGCGATGTAGATGTATTCATCCCAGCTGACCAGAACGTAGTGCCATTCTTAGTCTTATTTTACTGGTAAGGAGAACACCTCTGTTCTGACTTCCATAATAAACCTCTCAAACGTATATCGATATTGTTAAATTAATTCAGTGAAGTCTTAAAAACATTTTGAATAATTAATCTAACATTCGTGATCTTTCTTGGAGCATATTAAATTTAAATTAGGTCATCTAATTTGAAAATAAAATGACATGATTTGTGAAATATATGCCACACAAACTGCGTAGTTTCGGTAGCTCCAAATACACGGTTTAAGGGTCGTCAAAAAGCACAGCGTTACTATGAATTCAGTACATGATTTACCACGTAAGTACACATTGTGGAATGCGAAGTATTGAGTATTGATTCTAGACGCGTTGCAATTTTCGGTCGGTTGAATGGTTTTTAGGTTTCACCAGATAAATCTTTGCCCTTTTGAGATTTTTTTACAGCTCGGAAGCTAATCGAGCTTTTGCTTTCTTTTCTTCTAAGTATATGCTTTATTACTATTTTGTCCGATAACATGTAAAAAGCAAGCTTAGTTCAAAATAGTTATTTTCTCCCAGCAGAACCTGGCGTTCGTTTTTTACGCCTTTTAAGTTATGTGGTGGTTAAAAACATTGCTAACCCCGTGGCCACGAGCTACACGCTCAAGCGACAGGCGTCTTGCAACAGCGACTGCGGAGAAAACAAATGAAAGAAGTTGTTTAGAGCATGCCACGAGTCACCCCGATGTGACAGACGTAAATAAGTGACTTGCGTGCGTGTCGCTCGACACAAGTCGCGTTGCTAGTCGCATGAACGCTGAAGGGCTACCTGGACCACCTGAAGTATGTGAGCGGTGAGACGGGGAAGGGCGCCATAGGCAAAATTGACAGACTGAATTAGTTCTGCCTTTGTCTAGCTCTCCCGTCTCACCGCTCACATACCTCAGGCGGTGACTAGCAGTCGCGCAAGGACTATACTCAAACAGCGGAAATAGATATACAGAGGTCTTCTATAAGTAACTATTGTGATTTTAAATTTATTTAATAATCTCCCGACTGCGTGGAACAGGAGGCGATTTAAATATGTAAATATGTAATCGATTAACATCTGCAGTCGTTTTGTAAGTCAATTGATATTTTGAAATCGGCGGGACCCACCAGACGTATCTTGGTACTCTGCGGGTTTGTATTAACCCTACAATGATGGGCAAATGATAAAAAAATAAAATAATAAAATTTCAAGTATAAAGTAAAATTATGATTTAGATTAATTACAATCGAGGAAAAATTTATTCTAACTCACACTAAATGTAGACCGGCCTGATCTAGGTTTATAAAAAACCTGTGTTTCAGGCCATCAATTTACATCAAACATTTAAAAAGAAGACAACAATAGGTTTATTAAGCCGCGTCCCCACTAGGGCCGCGCGGCCCGTGAGGCCAAGCCGCGCGGCCCGTGAGGCCAAGCCGCGCAGCCGAGCCTCGTAGCAGCGTCCCTGCTACGAGCCGCGCGGCTTTTTTGGCCCGCGTGGCTCGGATTTTTTTTTAGTTTTATCATTCTCTTATTTTAGAAGTTACAGGGGGAGACACACACATTTTACCACTTAGGAAGTGTCTCTCGCGCAAACTATTCAGTTTAGAAAAAAAATATATTAGAAACCTCAATATCATTTTTGAAGACCTATCCATAGATACCCCACACGTATGGGTTTGATGAAAAAATATATTTGAGTTTCAGTTCTAAGTATGGGGAACTCCCAAATTTTTTAGTTTTTTTTTTAATTTTTGTGTGAAAATCTTAATGCGGTTCACAGAATACATCTTACCATTTAACTTACACTTACCAAGTTTCAACAGTATAGTTTTTATAGTTTCGGAAAAAAGTGGCTGTGACATACGGACGGACAGACAGACAGACATGACGAATCCATAAGGGTTCCGTTTTTTGCCATTTGGCTACGGAACCCTAAAAAGGGTTAAGAAGTTTGTCAATTAGGCAACTCTTTCATTTGTACGTTTAAATTGCTTCAAACCTATGGTTGGGGAATTTCCTTCGAATCTATGGTTGGGGAATTTCCCCTAGTCGAGTGCTATTTAGAATGTTGCCATGTTGTGGCAAAAAAATACGCTCAATATTCCATCTGCCCCAATTACATTATTACGGTAGACGGTGAATCAATGCTGAATACGGTGATTTTACCGTAATTACGGTGTAGTTGGCAACACTGTGGTTGTCACTAGCGCACTGACAGGCCGCGTGGCCCGTCCCCACTACTCAGAGCCGCGCGGCTTTCTTTGAAGTAGACCGACATCCGTCGGGTTGCGCGAGGCCGGCCGCGCGGCTCAGGCCTCGCTCACGTCCACATTCATGAGGCTCGGCCACGCGGCTCGGCCTCACGAAGCCGCGCGGCCCTAGTGGGGACGCGGCTTAAACGTACACACTCACGAGGCTCGGCCGCGCGGCTTGGCCTCACGGGCCGCGCGGCTTGGCCTCACGGGCCGCGCGGCTTGGCCTCACGGGCCGCGCGGCTTGGCCTCACGGGCCGCGCGGCTTGGCCTCACGGGCCGCGCGGCTTGGCCTCACGGGCCGCGCGGCTTGGCCTCACGGGCCGCGCGGCTTGGCCTCACGGGCCGCGCGGCTTGGCCTCACGGGCCGCGCGGCTTGGCCTCACGGGCCGCGCGGCTTGGCCTCACGGGCCGCGCGGCTTGGCCTCACGGGCCGCGCGGCTTGGCCTCACGGGCCGCGCGGCTTGGCCTCACGGGCCGCGCGGCTTGGCCTCACGGGCCGCGCGGCTTGGCCTCACGGGCCGCGCGGCTTGGCCTCACGGGCCGCGCGGCTTGGCCTCACGGGCCGCGCGGCTTGGCCTCACGGGCCGCGCGGCCCTAGTGGGGACGCGGCTTACTAAGCTAAATTAAAAAGAAGACATGATATTTTCAATGACTTAAAGAGTAACTATTTGGGTATATTATTTTAAAACTAGATTATTTAAGATATATTATGTTTAAATAAATTAACAAATAATCTTAAAGTAGATTTAGTGGAGATTATTATTAATTAGGTAAAGGAAGAGACTTATTATAGAGTAGGTAGATAGAGATATTATTTTAAAATTTCTTGTAGTTTTTCCGTGTCTGCGTAATTGAATTTTGACAAATATTTCTGTACTAGTAAGTTATTATAGCTTAAACTATAAATCTTTAGCACTCTGTTAAACTGGTTATACAAGTAGGGCCCTAAAAATAAATCAAATCGATTAGCTATTTGTTATGTGTTAAGAGAGTTGTAAATTGTAATACAGGCTAGGCTGCACAATCTGTACAAGGATCTTTTGACGCGTAGCTAAATTAGAACAAACGCCTCCATCTTGTTTTTCAGTACTTTCTTATTTTCTTGTTTTTAATATTACATAGTGAAATTAATTTGTAAAGTTATGTCTAACGCGGATAAAAAACTGAGAATCACGCAAATTCTATCAAGCGTATTTTTCTGAAACCTTCACCATTTTAAAGATAATTTAATTATTCTTTTACTATACTTGTTATTTGCTTACCTATTTATTTATTTATTTAACATTTTAAGTACACACATATAAATAGACAAAAAGAAAGGAACAGAAAAATACGTACAAAGTTGATGCTTATTTCTAAAGAAATCTCTTCCAGCATACCTGCGATAGGAAAGTAGTTAAAGAGATGTCTTCCAGCATACCTGCGATAGGAAAGTAGTTAAAGAGATGTAGACAACGTGTGTAAGATTAGAAGAGAAAATAATATACATAAATTAAAAACACTTAATTATTCACTAATTTAACTATAAACATACAATATGAAAATAAACTTACGTACATACTTCTAAAATAAATATCACTAAAATATGTTAATATGTTGTTACCTACTTAATATACTGTAGTATAAAATAAAAAATACTAAATAAGCAACTATGACGAAGTGGACAGATAGTGTTCTTTCACTCCTCTTTTAAAAACTTCAACAGTTTGGCTTGTTTTATTAAAATACTTTTTGTTTTATGTATAATAAATTAATAATGCATCTAATTTGGGTCAGCGCTCCTGGATGGACGAGTCCTATTACTGGCTGGACGTACGACGCGTTGCGTGAGCTCAGTACAGAACACGCAAGCTAACCACTCAAGGTCACTGGCATATATCTGCGTCTTAAATACGACTACACCTTTCTAATACATGCTGTAGATTTAGAACCATTTCGTAATAAACTTAGCTCAGCATAATTCGAGCTAGGCCGAGCGGTTTTTCCCCGAACATACATGTATACAGGGTGTCAGGGACATCGACATGAAGCCGGCTACCATGGATTCAGTACATGATTCTGAAACCCCCTGTGTTGAAAGTTTTTGTCGGTTAATACAAAAAAAACTGTTGTTTCATAGAAAAGTGCAATACCTACACGGTCAAAATGTATGGAGCAGCTGTTATTTTTTTAAATAACCGACGAAAAATTTCAATGTCCCATGCCACCATATTTTCATTGTCTACATCATATTCGATTTCGCCGCCCGGCTGTGCCGAATCATGGCAATCCGAACAAGGTGGAGCCAGCACTCCTAAGGTTTTTTCTTTAGTCTTTTATTTAGCCAGGAAGCTCTTGGCTAAGTAAAAAGGAGCTCGTGGCTAAGTAAAGACAACCGCATGTCGATCGAAGGGTAAGCTACGCATGCCGAGGTCAGTCCTTGGATGGGTGACCATCCATTACATACCTAGAAACTCCTTCGCGCCTCGGAAATCACGTTAAACTCCATGGTCCGGCTGTCATTCATAGATCTTTGATCTTTTAGACTGTCGGGTTTCTGACCACACGTAAGTACTTACGTGTGGTCAGAAACCCGACAGTCTTACCAATGAGTGTCGTGTTACCCAGTAACTCGGTTGTGGACGTCATATAGGCAGTCGCTCCATGTAAAATGCTGATATTCAGCTGCATCTGGTTAGACTGGAAGCAGCAGCAGCAGCGGCAGATGGTAATAAAGATGTAGACTAAAAGAGTGATGAATAATAATATAAGTGTTGATGGATGGAGAAGAAGAGGAAGGTCAAAAAACAGATGGATGGACTGTGTGAGGAATGATATGAATGAAAAGGGAGTGAATGATGGCGTGACGGTTGACAGGGGAGAGTGTTGCGCCAACCGCGAGTAACATGGGACAATGCCAGGAATATGATGATGATATCTAGGAAAATCTAAAATAGCGTGCATGTAGACGAAATATATTGTGTCTCGGTTACGCGTACGCATATAGAAACTTCTTAGGGACGTTTGGACAAGCTCTAAGTGCAACAATTGAGCCTTAAGAGGGCGCCCTAAAGTCCAGTAGCGCTACTCCTTTAAAAAAATATTGTCTCGTGACTAAGAAGGAACTATGAATAACAGCTAGTAAAGACCCTCGGTAAGGGTGTCTAGAATTTTCTAATACCTTTTATAAAGTTTCATATTGAAACACGAAGCAACAAAATACGCTCTTCAGTTTTCCGCAAAGTTTGTACCGCGGCACACTGGTTTACCGTGGTCTTTAGTTGGTGTGCCTCGGAAAAATAGGGTTATAAACTTATAAACTAAAGTAAGTAAGGGTAAGAAAAATACTTACACTTACACGAAAAGTAAGGGTAAGAAAAATACTTACTTTTATATGTACGAGTCACGGGAACGCACGAGGGAGGCGTTTTGTTTCGTTCATCTAATTCTGTGGTTTCGTTTGGCGCGGGCGGCGGGTCGCGTGAGGCGGGGATAGAGGCCCCCCGCCCCGCTACCGTACTCTCTGGCTCCCGAGTCTGACGAGTACGACTGCGCTGTTTAAAATATTGTTTCGTCGATTAATAAATCAACGAAACAATAATTAAAAATGTTGATTAATATTACTTAAAAACTGATTTTTAATAATTTGTGGTGTTGAACACAAAAAGTTTGCGGAACACTGATCTAGAGGAATGTGGCCGCTTTTCTTTAGATCAAATTTTGTTGTTTCGTGTCTCAATATGAAACTTTATAAAAGGTATTAGAAAATTCTAGACACACTTACCGAGGGTCCTTACTAGCTGTTATTCATAATTCCTTCTCAGTCACGAAACAATATTTTTTTAAAGTAGTGGCTCTAGTGGACTCTTTTAAGGCGAAAGCGACAATAGCCCGCGAAATTCAAATTTCGTTAGGTTTTTTTTTTAAGTAAAATGCAGGTCTTCTCCTTCTTTCGTGTGGTTAGTGACTAACCTGGTGTCAGAGTTTTAAAGCCGCCCGCTGACTTGGCTTCACATGCCGTCGAGAAATATCTCTCAGGCATGCCAGTTTCCTCACGATATTTTCCTTCACCGTTTTTGAATCAAGAGATAATTATACAATACAGTCAGAGGTGCCTTGGGTTCGAACTCGAGACCTATAACTTGGCAGTACGACTGTGACACCACTAGGCTATCTCTGCTACAATGCAGGTCAGTATCAGGCTGTATGTTGATCAAAATGTATTATTCGCGACCGTAACAATATGAGTTTTTTCATAGAATTATAATCATTAAAAATCAATACAACTCTTCGCAGGATTTTTTCTTGTATATAGATTTTTATATCGTTTTTTTTTTTTGTAATTGTGAAGAAAACCAATATTATTTTTTTAAAGTAAATATTTAAAATGCTAAATCCGCCAAATTGGTACCTAAGAAACAGGCTTGCCTAGTTTGGAGCTCGTAAAACCGCCTGTAATCTTTTTGGCAATAGAGTTTTCATTACTAAAACTTAGGCTCAATTCACATTTTTTATAACTGTAATGTACATAGCAAAAAGAACTTTATGTCAATTGTCCAACGTACAAACTAGAAACGAGCTTATTACTGCGGGAATTCCCGAGAATGCGCGAGTAGGTATTCTCCAGAAGACGCGTGAGCCTGTTAAATGGCTCGTATCTACTCGTAGTTTATGCGTTACACTATTGACACAAAGTTCATTATGCTTTGTACAGAAAAAATCACTTCCATTCCATTCCGCGGTGTTGTAAATTGAGCCTTAGCGCATCTGCCTTACCAACAGTGCCCTAGCAACTGAACCTATACCTACCTACTGAATATACCTACACACAGCTAATTCAACTGCATCATTGCAACTGACGGCTTCAATGAACGATTATTGCCTTAATCATATTTGCATCAGGGGCAATTTAGCGTGCATCGAGCTACACAGGCAATGGTGTGCGTTCAATCAATTGTGTATGTTCACGACTCTGCTCGCAAAAGGGGTAGGCAGAAAAAAAACCAGCCTGTTATTGTCCCACTGCAGGGCAAAGGCCTCTTCTCATACAGAGAAGGCACGAGCATCGATCGCCACGCTTGCTCAAGACGGGTTGGCGATTTCAGACTTGTATTATTAAAGTCCATTTTCCTCACGATGTTTCATTTGCAGAAAGTATTTTTTTTAAACGTACAAAACGATCATATAAATAATACACCCCCATATTGCCAGTCGTGGTATCATAATTATGAAGGTATGTGTATATTTACCTGATACATGCTGAGCTGGACTCTCATTTGGTGCAACCTTGAGACTCGCATCGTACTTTGTATATTCGTTATTGTAATAAAGTCATAGTGTGTTTAACTTTATTTCAATAAATCCGTTTCGTAAATCCGTTTTTAAAGCAAGCGTAGTGAATCCTCGTGCCTTCTCTGTGTGAGAAGAGGCCTTTGCCTTGCAGAGGGACAATAATAGGCTAGTATTATATGTCCCTTACTCCAAGGATGATTACAGATTAGCGCGATTCAATCTAAGAATCGGTCGATAATTTCACTTGACAACAATCATATTACCTATAGTTTTAGTTAGAATATTTTATCGGCGCATACCACATTGGTTACGAGTACAAAATCAATTTTAAATTGCACAGCTTGTATGCATTCCATTCTTTAAATTAGGAATACTTAAAGAAATGTCAATACGCCATCTTGTTTTTTTAATACAATTTCTGTGACAATTTCACAAAAATGTTTACGAGCAACGCCGCATTGTCAATGTCATTCTGGCGCCAAAAGATCCTCGAAGCACTGTTTAAAATTGTTATCACGATATATCGCTGGTCTAGTTGACTTAGTAAGGGCTTATTTCCCCACCGGTTCCGGTTAACTTATCTGGCAGGTAATTTTATATAAATAAAATAAATCTTTTTCATGTTATTTATCTGGTAGATAGGGCTCCGGACTCTAAGAAAAAGCCCTTTAATATAAATTGAACTGACAAAAATGAAGGAATCTATGGGTAACAAAATAATATTGTTTTACTAGCTAATGCATGCCACGTTGCAATCCCTTTTTCATTTTTGTTTTGTTAAGAACCTTGTCCGGTGCGCACACAATAACTTACTAAAGTTTCATCACAATCGGTCGTGCCATTTTTGTGTTTTTGCGAGACTAACGCACGGCAATAGAGTTTTATATAATTATATAAATAATATTATCATTAGACATGAAATGATGATTGAAGACACATCTATTTACACAGGACTATTCCATTACAATTTTAATTTTTATGCAAAACTAATTATCTTTTATTTTATCGAAACTGAAAAACATATTACTAAGGATAGGTTTACTAAAATGTTTTACGGTTTTTATGTGAAACAATCACATTTCCTACTTGTTATAATTAACGTTTTGGATAAATTACAATATTACATTATTGTTATCGTTATTACGCTTTTGTTCCTGAAATATAATTATATCAATAGTTAGATCAAAAATTTAAAATAACTTTTCCATTTTATGTTGCACATCTCAAAAGGGTTTTTATATATTTTTTCCTGGATTTATGTCATGTCATATCACAAAAAAATGGGAAGGAGATGTTGCATAATTCCATTATATTTGCAAAAAAAATCGCGGGCCTGAAACATGCATCGTATCGAACTTTCTTTGTTCATTACAAAGTCAATGTGAGTGCGATTTAAAATTTTCATGGCGCCGTTCAGTTGCGTTGCCGCAAACGCCTATATAAGATTCTGTTCACTAATAACAGTTTTCATTCACCGATCATTTCGACCGATGGTCTCATGTGAAAAAACGTTTAGGCTCGTGGAACAGAGCGATATTGTGATTCAAATTCAAAATTAGAACGGATTTTTGTTTTTTATTTCGGCTGTGATCGTGGCTTTTTTACTTAATTTTTTTAAATTTGCTTTTTCTCAAGTGTTAGATTTTTGACGGATACGTGTGGCGAGAGTTTTAACAGGTATTTATTTTTTTATTTTGAGATTGCAGTTCGGTTTTTTTGTGTTTGTGCGTAAAAGTTTGACTTAAGTTCTTAGTTGCTAATTATTAACAATTTTTTTTTTTTGTTTCATTTGGCATTTAAAGCAATTAAATTATTGTTTTACCAAAATAAACCTAAGTTGTTAAACAATAGTTTGTCAGAGATTAGAATATAATTAATTATCTATGTATACTTAAATATCATCACTGATAGATAAAAAATTTTAACAGTGACTGAGGATAAAGGTTATTTTTTGAGTAAAAACAGAAAAGCCGTCAATCATTATCATTTAGAGTTTAAGAAATAAATTAATAATAATTGACAAAAAATATGCTTGAACGCACTTTTCGAGAGACAGTGCACATTGATTAAGTTAAAATATCAACTTAATTCGTAATTTCTTTACCATTTTTGACAACATATTCCAGTATTTTGTAACTTCTATGAGTTTGACTATATAACCGTCATTCTACTTTAAAAAAAAACTTAAATTCATTCACTCACTGTCAAACACAGCCTTCACCGCTGGGTCTAGAAGCATGACATTTTGCACAAGAGTTCATTATAGTATAACGAAAATGGGCACGCATGAAGGATTTTTTATATATTCATCCCCTAAAGGGGTTAAATTGGTGATGTAACTTTATATAGGAGTTTGTCATTTCTGCCGACTTAAACTTTAAGAAGATAAATTAATTACGAGGTCGACTATACCATAAACAACTATTTCCACCGCTGAGCAGCACTGTTGAGTTCCATTTTTATAGGGTACTATATAGCTTCTCTCCGCGACTTCGTCTACGTTTACCGGGATAAAAGTATCCTATATCCAGGTCATGGTCTACCCATGTGCCAAATTTCATCCAAATCCCTATAGCCGTTTTAGCGTGAAAGCGTAACAAACAAACAAATAAACAAACTCACTTTCGCAATTATATTAGTTAGGATATAATATTATAATAAAGTATGATAAAAGTCGCTTTCCGTGTCAGTCTGTGTGACCCCTTGGTTCTTCTAAACTACACAATGGATTTCGATGCGGGTTTGACCATCATTTAGAAAATGTATTCAAGAAGGTTTATTATGTCATTCATCATCTTCCCCTGTTACTTGGAGTGCATTACGTTTTCTCTTTCCACTCTCCCCTGTCAACCGTCACGCTATCATTCACTCCTTTCTCTTATCATTCCTCACACAATCTATCTATCTTTTCATTGGCGTCTCCATCCATCAACATTTATATTCATCACTCTTTTAGTCACATGCGGTTCCTCCCTCCTCTTCACATGCTAATACCAAGCCAAACGATTTCCTTTCAACTTTTCTGTCACTGGCGCCACTTTTAAATTTCCCTTTATATATTAATTTCTAACTTTATCCATTTCGTCACTCCACACATCCATCTCAACATTCTCATCTCCGCTGTATGCAATCTTTTTTCATCCGTCTTCTTCTGATGTGTATATTACTTTAATATTCAACTTAGTTAAAGCACAGAATTCGATGTTTTGACATGTCGCCACATCACTAGATTCGACCCTGGCCAAGCCAGGGTGGGTCACTAGTAAGTACTAAGCAGTGATCAATAAACGTAATATATTAAGTCTGTGATGAATTTAAATATTCCATTGCAGTACTGTGTAGGAAAAGCTCCTTAACTCCTACGAATATTGCTCAAAATGTTTGTGTATTTTATATGGCTGAAATCAGTGTGAACTTACGTACTTCGTTATTTAAATAATTACTAAGCACGAGGTTCCTGCCGCATGTGTAGTTTTCCGGGATATAAACACCTTATTTGGTTCTTACTTTAGGGTTTTTCCCCTCGTTAACCTAAATAATTGTGTCATACGATTCGTCAGCAGATTTACAACTAGGCAATTAATTTAAAGTTGCTGTACTCGGTACCTACTTGTTTAATATATACGGTGTAAGCCATCGACGCACAAACACCATGAATTCAGTCATGCATCAGATGACAATAGTACTACACTAATTTTATAGTAAGCATTGTTGGATTTGTAATTCCGAAATTAAATCTCAACATCCGAAGGAGTAAGGAACATAAATCGTTACTAAAGTTTTGGGTTGACGATCCGATCCAGCCTATCCAGCTGCCCTTCCCCAGCGACGCTCTAAGCTGATGATCATCCCACAGAGGAGTAGAAGCTTAGTTTATAAGGTTTATGCCCTGGCCTTAATTTATTAAAGCATCCACAGGATAGCTCGGTGTATAAGGCCGACAACCTCTTAGGTTGACCTGCGAGATGCTATTCGCAAAAAAGTATGAATGAGAATGGCTATAACAGTAGGGGAAGACGTTCGTTGGTCTACCGGACACTGCTATGTCGGTCTATAAAAAGGAATGGGCCGTAGTCCACCACGCGGGCCCATTGCGGGCTGGTAGATGTCACATGTCTTCGAATTTTTGGTTCTAGGATATGCCGGTTTCCTCACGATGTTTTTTTTCGTTCACCGATTTGAGAGCAGTGGTGATGAAATAATTTACACAAAGTAAAGCGCACTTCTGGGTTCGAACTTGAAGTCGCGGCAGTTATCACTGGACCACCAGTGCTGGGACACTGAAGTAACCACTAAAGGTCCTTGAGAAATATTTCGTATTATATTCCATTGCGACAGTTATTTCAAGTTCAAAGAAACGATGGGTAGACTGAATGAAAGATGATATGGCTAGAGAACTATGGAAGAAAAAAACATTTGAGCCGACCTTGACCTTGAAATTGAAATATAGGCAGGAGAATGATGATGAATATGATGATTTCCTTTCGAGTCGTTTGTTGGCGCTAGCTGAATAGTTATTTAAAGTCCAAACAGTAGCTAGAAAAGATGATATTAGAGGTACATAATTAAAGTACTACAAGGATCTGTTGGCGCCTGAATGACATTACCAGGGGGGGGGCGTTGTTGGTAAATATTTGTGAAATTATCAGAGAAATTCTATACAAAAAACAAGATGGCGACGTTACTTACGATTTTAGCTACGCGCCAAAAGAACCTTACCGTTGTACTCTCAACCTGCTGTCAAATCGAATGAAAACGAAATGATCCCAAAAATTGAACTAAGATTGACTTGACCTTGTGACACATCAAACACAGATTGAAAACCCATTCAGAAACCGAGAAGTATTTAGGATAATGATTTCCTTTCGTCGAAAAGCTATGCATTATTTAAAATCATTAATGGCGTTTCCCAAAGGAAACAGAAATATTCAAAGTATGAATAAATATCTATTTTTAACACTACGAAGTGGGAGACTTTTTTAGTGAGTTTGCTAGGAGACTACGCGCAAACCGGGTGCGGTCTAAGGGTCTAAGTTCTAGTTTTACAGCTGTTATCATAATATACCTACCACCTATATTGGGGTCAGCTTCCAGTCTAACCGCATGCAACTGAATACCAGTATTTTACATGAACTGACTGCCTATTTGACCTCCACAACCCAGTTACTGGGCAATACGATATTAGTTAGACTGGTTGTCAGACGACTAACGTAACGACTGTCAAAAATTTACAAATGACAGCGAGACCAACGGTTTAATGTGAAGATAGGGATTTTGACAGGGGAAAAAATCCAATTTAGTCCGTCAGTCAGATAATAACAAAAATATTAGACACGTATTTTTTGCTTTACCATGTGACCGGTTAATAAAAAATGGTTCAGGTAAAACGTATTAAGGCTTGCGCAGACCAGCGCGACTTGTCGCGCGACGCGACACCGGTTATTGTTATACTGTGAAGTTTTCTTAGAAATTGTATTGTTCGTGTCGCGTCGCGCGACAAGTCGCGCTGGCCTGCACAAGCCTTTAAAGTTGGGGAGTTGAGCTCGCTACGTCACAAGTCAGTATAAAATCTACCGGGGAGAGACGTCATGCCGCATTTTAACTCAATGTATTGCCGTAATTTTGCGATAATTGTCCTTCGGGAAACCGACCCTATGTTTGATATTTTATATCTGGTTTCAAAAATCTAAAAGTACCTAACTTACTAACAAAAATTCGGTGACGGTCATTATTGTAACCGTCAGTTATCTCCAACTATTTATATCTTTACTTCCTGCCGTGCACGTTACACGTGCAGATTGCGATAAAGAAGCAGTTAATGTGTTAGCAGGGTGAGCTCACCAATTATCGCCCGACCAACTTGAAACTCAAACTCAAAACATTTTTATTTCAATTATATCGTTTACAGGCACTTTTGAAATGTCAATGAATCGGTCTAGTCAGAAAGTCGGAGCTAGTTGCCTATTCTAACACGTAGACCTCTATGGTTACAACGGGCATGAAACTCCAAGGACACTCTTTTAAATACTGAAAAAACACAGATTGTGGGGTACAATTTATTAAAGGGTCACGAGTTCTTTATATTAATGACTGACAAAACACGGGAAATCCACTGAAATATGAACAAAAACTCTTAAACTTTTATATTCTTCCTTTTACGCTTATCCGTTGACCGTGACAAACCGGAAGTTTAAAGTTTAAATGCAAACAAAGTCGCAGGCGCCGCTAATTTATCAACAGGGGAACTCCGTATGACGTCATTAGCTTCATTGATTAATTTGATCATGTACTTAGATTGTGTGAACTGATAAGCAAATAATATTATCGTTTAAATTATGTCAAAGTAGTCATTAGTATTCTTGATTGAGTTCTGTGACTAATACTTTAGGTACCTAATCTGTTTGTACAGTTTGGGTTTATGCGGAAAATAAAACAGACTTTAAATAAATAAATAAAAGATTAAATGAATGTCTAGTGCCCGGTTGATGGCAATAGGCTCGGCCCCTATTACATGGGACTTGGCCCTTGGCTAAATGTGGGTGCAGAGCTGTACCTATGTAAGTACTTAGGTATACCTCTGCGTGTTATGTTATATTATATTTAAAAACCCTTTCATTAATAATATTAAGCTTGTATTTTTCAATTATCAAGCTTTTCATTCTAATTTCCCGAAAGGACATTAGAGATGTTTTTTTTTTATTACCTACATTTATATAAATAAATAAAACCGATATTTCTTGAAGCATTTAATATTTTTTTTATAACATTGGCTTTTTTAAGTTTACCTTCATAATATTTACTTACAAAGTCAATATTTTAACAAGATGAGTTCACACTTATTTACCGTAACAAACAGCGTTCAAGGCAAAACAAATACAGATTTTATTGCACAAAATCTTGCACATCAACTGTGCATCCCACCCTAATTTGGGACTCAAAAGCGGTTGCTAGCCGGAAGGACATAAAGATTCTTTTTAAAGCACAGTTTATGACCTTTTTACGTGTAAAATTTTTTGTAGTATGAATCACTGTATTTATGGAAGACCCTTTTTTAAAGCAACGCCTCCATATGTCCTATGCATTTGCGTCAATATCTCCGAAACGGTTGCTCCGATTTCCGTGAAACTTCGTGCGAAGTTAAGATAAAAAGTCGTGCTTATACCGATTAACCGATTTACCGTGAGTGATCAACGAGTTGACGTTGACGTGACTGATGTATGTGCATGAAACCTTATGGGAAAGACCTGTCAACTTTAAGGCTACTATTACACACAGTGCCGGCAGCACGGACCGCCGGCTTTTGCCGAGCGGCACTCCTTTGTGCGGCAAACCGCACCGCGGCTTGCGCTTGCCTAGCGCGGCCTTCGCATTGCCCACTATGGATCCAAAAAAGGCTCTCGACGAAATAGGAGCTTAAATGTTAAAGTGTCGGTTTTCGGCTTAAAATGGTTTCTAATAGCCAATATTATGCATAATTATATCATAGGATACAATCCGATAGGCAAATTAGCAACTTATATTTTTTTTTGCAAAAAAAAATGTATGGAGCTAATGAGGCTGGATGATAAAAGCTCAGGGAAGCACGCGTACCTGCTGAAGTAGTTCGTGTGTTTCAGTACTGGTACTCCAACCAGGTGAATAACGTGAGATGGCAAAACGACGCATACAGACTGGAATGCGGGGTGAGGCAGGGGGGACTTAAATCACCGAAGCTTTTCAGTCTGTATATAAATGAGCTGATAGCTGGGCTCAGCAGCAAGCGTATCGGATGTTGGATTGATGACACTTGTGTCAATAACCTTAGCTACGCAGACGATATGGTGCTGCTGGGCCCAACTGCCAGCTCAATACGGGAACTTTTAGACTGCTGTACCAAATACGCTGCAAGCCATGGTCTGCTGTACAACAGTAAAAAGAGTGTCTACATGATCTTTAAGGCCGTCGGCAAAAAATTATCTCTTGAGCCAGTAATTACACTCAATGGACAGGTATTGCATAGAGTGACAGAATTTAAATACTTAGGACACTTCGTAACAGACGACCTTAGGGATCATGCAGATATTGAGAGGGAACGCAGAGCTCTTGCTGTGAGAGCGAATATGTTGGCCCGCAGGTTTGCTCGTTGTAGTAGAGAGGTAAAACTAACCTTGTCTATAGCGTATTGCCAAACTTTCTACACGAGTAGCCTGTGGGTCAGTTATACGCCTGGAGTGTTGGATAAACTGCGAGTCCAGTACAATAACAGCTTCAGAACGCTTTTGGGCTTGCCGCGTTTCTGTAGTGCCTCGGGCATGTTCGCACTTGCTCACACCCATGACTTTTATGCCATGATGCGACTCAAGACAGCATCACTCTTGCAAAGGGCGCGGTCGGACTCAAATGGCATTCTGAAGATGTTATCTAATAAACTTGACTCGCCTTTTCTGCAACACTTCATGAAAATACTGGTGAGGCAAGAATAATGTAAGATTTTTTAATATTTTTATTATTTTGTTCTGTTCATGTGTGTTACTAACATAGTTTATAAGTGTTCTGTAACTAACCCATGGACCTCCGATGTCCGATAAATAAATAAATTATTATTAATGCTTATATCTCCGGAACGGAGAGAATAACCGTTATATCCTTGCACACGGTGATGTAACTATTTATTTATGATTTTTTGACGAGTTTTGAAAAAATTGAAAATTTGAGTTGAGAAGTTATGGTAAATCTCTTTATATGACGTATGTCAAAAAACCGCCACTTTAAAATTTAAGCTCCTATTTCTTCGAGAGCCTTTTTTCGATCCCTAGTGCGGCACTGTGTGTAGAAGCCTTTAGGTATTTATAAAGATAAGAGTGCTACAAGGATCTTTTGGCGGCTGAATGACATTGACAGCGCGGCGCTGTTGGTAAACATTTTGTGAAATTGTCACAGAAAATGTATTCACAAAACAAGATGGCGGCATTAGTTCCGATTTTGGACACGCGCCAAAAAAAAACGATGTAGCGTATCTCGTAGTGGTCAAAAACGAAACTGAGTAGTGTGGTGTTCTAAATTCGTCTGGTCAGTCCCAGGACAATACTATTCTATGATTGCCCCACTGCAGGGCAAAGGTCTCTTCTCATACAGATAAGGCTTGAGCATACATCACCGCGCTTGCTCAAGACGGGGTGCTGATTTCAGACTTACATGGGTTTAAAGAACTTTATTTCTCATAAAAAACTAGCAGTTTGCTTGTAATGAGATAATTAAGTGTATTAACTAGTACTATTAACTTTAGTTAGTTAGTTAGTTACCTTTAGGGTGTTGGAGACATTGTATTCAAATTCAAATTCAAATATTTTAATTCAGATAAACATCCATATATTGTTAATAGTAGTATTCTATTAGCATAGGTAGTCTATTTTATGTTATTTCAAATGTTTTGATGTATTTGACAAATAGACACACCCTCTCATACTCACTCATTCACCATATCACATTACACAAAGAGATGTACAGACCAGTCTTGTAATCTTAGACTATTATTATTCCTTTGTTTTATAAACTAATCTTAAATACTAAATTTCTAATGTAACTCGAGGGGATTGGCGCTGTTAGCCGAAATACAGGTTCCTCTCCAGAAGCTAAAACTTTTGTTATATCATAGCACAAAACTGTAATGGATTCTAAGTACTGTTTTTATGAAATAAGCTTATATTATTTCCTTAATCTGCGCTAGACTGTGTTTATATTGTCACATTTTTTATATTATTCTCCTTCAAACAATATTGTTCCATCAACTATTAGTCCAGTCCGACGTTGCTCTTTCACCGATGTCAGTAATGTCCAAGATACACCCAGAAAGTACATATTAGTAATTTGACATTGGTACTTGCCCGGATGTGAACCCATAACCACGTGCATGAGAGGCGAAGCATTAACCACTGGGACATCTACTTAATATTAAACTTAAGTTCACTGACATACAACCATAGATCTATGCATACAACACACAGTCTAAACCGCTGGGTCTTGTCTGGAAGCATGGAAATTTGCACAAGAGGGCGCTCAACCGTGTTCTAGTGCCACTCCTTTAAAAAATTATTATCTCCTGACTGAGAAGGAAATAAGAATAACGACTAGTAAGGAAAATTCTAATTTAAAGGGGTTAAATAGGTTTAATAGTTCTTTACATTCTTGTACATAATATATATACCTAATAGTTAGTTGTAAATTAAATGAAAGTAAGATGTTAAATGGATTAATGATATCCATGGAAGTTCGTTATTTTTGCCGATTCAAAATCCCATCTGGCACACGGCTTGTCAAGACATTATTTATTAACTAAAGTATTTGTTTCTATTGTTTCAGATAACTCCTTTACTTGAATCTCTGCAGTATTTTATAGTAATTTATTAACATAAACATGTATCTGGTAGTTCTGTTTGCCACGACGGCTCTGCTTGGCTGCGGGCGATCAGCGAATGTCAACAAACACATGAGACTACTGTCTGACTTAGATAATAATATTGAACATAATGGTGAGTTCTTTTACATAGGTACTTACTTGTTTTTAAATAGGGTTAGTTTTCAGGTCTTTTAGAAGAAAGAAAAATATTTTATAAGGGAAACAGGTAATAGGTAGATACCTACAAACAATAAAAAAGGAAAAAGGAACATAAATATGAAACAAAAAAATTATGAAATACAAAAAAAGCGAGGCCAAAAAGGGGTCATACTGGGGGGCTTAATTTGATTGACCCAACAAGATGTGGCTAAGGGGGATTTGCTAAGGTAGCCCGTGAAATTCAAATTTTCTTACGGTTTTACAGCAATTTGCAGGTCAGCTGGTTGTATGTTGATCAAAATATGATTCGCGACCATAGGTAATCCATGATTTAAAAAAAAAATGGTAATAGTGGTTTAAAATATGACTTATACAGTCATATTTTAAACCACTATTACCATTTTTTTTTACATCTCTTTTTTACATTTCATACTGAATTGTAATAATTTAAATCATCAATACAACTCTCATGGAAATATTTTTAATTTCGCGGGTTAACCTGGCGCTTTCGCTTTAAGGAATGTTCCACTGACAATGATTTCACTCAACCTAATAAAATAAAAAACGAAATTCAAGAATCTCTTTCCACTTTCTTACTCGGTATTGCTTGCGCCATCTGTTGTCGAGTAGCAGCAACTGTTCAAATTTTTATTATTTTTAAATCCATGTCAATACTTTTCATACTCAATTCACTTTATTGTTGCCTATATTGTCTAGCGTCTAGCAATTCTCTTATCAGGCAAAGTTATATTATATTGGTTTTTCCATCTGGGATTTCTCAGTAGCGGCCCAGAGTCTGGATTTGTGGCCGGTTGGGACATAACTTTCGGAATGTGGGTGTACAAAACTTATACCTCTGTTTAACCAGGGTAAACAGGCGTGATGTTATGTTATGTAACTTAGTTTATTAATATAATTTTATGCAGTAGGTAATATAATTACCCATAACTGATCCTATTTTAATGTTTTCAATTACAGTAGCCCCAACAAAACAGCTGCAGTCCGGAGCCCGTCGCTTCCTCACGATAACACAGCGCCCTCTAGCGACATACGAACACAACAGCGGCGAGGTGCTCGAACTAACGTGCGACGCAGTCGGCGCGCCAGCGCCATCTATACACTGGTTTAAGAACGATGCGCCGGTTTATGAGGTATAACATTATCATAAGCTTTAACATTTAACTTCTTCTACTCGCTACCAGATGGCAGCACATGCATAATCATCAAAATCATAAACCTTTATTTATCTCAAAATCATCTCAGCAGGCACTGGTTAATAAAATGCACAATCTTAAATAGTGATCTGGTGTCTGAGGTAGAAAGGTCCTGAGTTATGGATCACCCGACTCTCTAAGAAATGTTAATTTAATTAGGAATGTTAATTTTCAAAAAGGTTAAAGTTAAGATAATTTTATAATATACTAAGTCTAAGAGTAAGTGAAAATGTATGTAAGCGCTGGAGTTCTGGTACCGTCCAAGACACGGGCGAAGTCGGAAGTGTGTATGTGTGCGCGTGAGTGTTATGTGCTGACGCTACTCGTCTTCACGCACACATTCACAGCGTGTATGTACACTTGGTTACCACAAGTAAAGCGCGCGTCGCTTCGTAAGATAAAAATACTGTAGATATAAGCAGTACCTTCTCGCTACAAGTACAAGTAACACCTAACTTATCTTTTACAGTACGATGTAGAATCAAATGAGCTAATAGACAGCAACCCGAGTTCTCTTGCGCGGGTCATCTCGACCCTGCTGGTAACGAGGACGATGGGCCACGATGTGTACACATGCCTGGTCAGTGCTGGCTCCAAGACGGCCAGAGCAACCACCGTTGTTTATAGTACAGGTGAGAAAATAAATTATAAAATTTTTCATACTCGGTCACAAGTAGGGTTACCATCTGACAGGCATTTGCCGCATTTGACAGGCATTTTACGGATAAGACAGGCGTGCGGCCGGCGCTAAGATGAGACAGGCATTTTTGAATTGCCCTAATAAATGCACAGTTCAATCAAGAAAGGAATTGCCTGACAATAGAGTCGGTAAAAGCGTAATTAGTAACGCAAGAAAACTGTAAAAACGTTTCGTGTATATAAGAAAGAAAAGAAATATAAGAATAGAAATAAAATAAACTTTTGAAAAAAATATGTTAGATATTATGTACGAGTAGTTAGTGCTCGTAAATTGTTCAAACTTTTCATTTTGAATAAACGTCAGTCTTTTAAACTGTTGCGTGTTATCTATTTTAGAACTTAGTTTTTTTTTTTATAACAGGCAGGCATTTTTCTGAAAAATCTGGAATTTTTTACATCGTAGACAGGCATACTCCCTTACATAGATGGTAACCCTAGTCACAAGTGTCTTCTCATCGCTGGTTCTGGGTTTAATTCTCAGGTCGGGCAAAGTATTTTTGTGTTAGGTTATTACCCCGTGCCTTAACTGAAAGCGACTGTAGCGATCCTTTGTATGAACTTTGACGTACTCGCGCAGTCAATCAAACACAAATACAGAAGTATACAAATAGTTTTTATGACAGCTGCGCGCACAGACTGCAGCGCGTGAGTCACCGACGACGGACGGTACGAAATGTTACCATTTCAAATAATTATTATATTTTATATGTATTTATTCATTTTATTTTTGTCTTATTTTGTTATTTCACTGTACTGTTTCATACGGGCTCTGTCTCGCATAGGGTCGCAGCATTATGCTGAGCGATGGCCGTTTTGCGTGGATGTGACGCATATTTTTCCCCAAATTGTTTATTTTCGTGTTTTGTTCTTTCCTTGCGTCATGTGTACCGCAAATAAACGTATTTTCTTTCTTTCTTTCTTTTCTAATCAAGTCGTGTTCGTACGCCATAGTTCATACAAATGATCGCGTCGATCGGGTATTCGCGAAAAAGTCGCTTTGGTGAGGACGCGAGGTATGAATTTTTCATATATCCTTGCATACTAAATGCTCAGAACAAATAAAAAACCAAGACATAGCGCTTTCAACAGTGACATGAGGCCGGTTTTGTGATCGTGTACACTTAGTGAGGTGTAGTTTGATTGTAAAAGTGTGCGTGTGAGCCGTGTATGAATAGAACGGAGGTGTAGTTTTGCCATGCTTCACTGTATTGTTCGCAGAACTATGCCTTGGTTTTTTATTTGGTCTGAGACTAAATGATGATAAATGACATTTATTTCTGCTTCTGTAAATTGATTAAAAAAACATTTTTACACGTAAAAAATAAATTATGTTTTGCTTTTAAATTTAAAGATGTCCATTAATTTTTTACTAAAACTTTAACTCCCCTTCTCCCCCACAGATGGCAACACACAACTATCGGAGCGCGCCAAGCTTTATCCCTTAGAACCTCGTATAGTGGTGATGTATGAGATGTACGTGGACACGATAGGCAACAATATCGTACTGCCGTGCCGGGTCAAGGGACACCCCAAACCACATGTCATCTGGAGGGATAATAAGGGTGCCGTTATTAGGAAGGATAGTAGGATGAAGGTAGGATAATAATGCTTTATTTTTCTATAACGTATCTAATCTTATGGTACATATAAAAAAACAATCTGCCTAGCCTTTTCCCAACTATGTTGAGGTCGGCTTCCAGTCTAACCGGATGCAGCTGAATACCAGTATTTTAAATGGAGCGACTGCGTATCTGATCTCCACAACCGAGTAACTGGGTAATACAACTTGGTAAGACTGATTGTCAGACTTTCGGGCTTCTGACGACCCGTAACGACTGTCAAAAATCCACGAATGACAGCGGCCATTAAAGGGGTTGATATACAACCTTTTCTAGTTATTATAATAACTTTGGCATTAAATTATAAGATAAACGTTGATAAAAAAAAGAAAGTTGATAAGAAAAGTTTTGACAGTCTGACTGTTAAAACTTAAAGATTCTAAATATGTTTTCGAGTTATATCACAAACAAGTGTTTCATTTATCCTGGTACCGTCAGCGCTTTCGCCGACCGTTGACAGCACCCACCATTACAAATATCTTATATCTAATCTGGCCGTTCTCTTGGTCATATTATCTCGATTGTGACTGCAGAGTTGAATTCGATTCTCGGGTTAGGTAAAACAAAATGCTTCGTAAAGTCGCGAGCATCAATATATTACTATGGACAGCTCGGTATTAATATCTGATTTCATGACTCAACTATCAACATATTATGACGGTAAATATACTTATGTGATATTTTGTGGAAGGCATATAAGTGGCAGCACAAATATGTGACATCGAAGGAACACCTAAAACTATCTGATGAGACAAGCGACGCCAAATGTCAATGCAATATTAACGGACATATCTTGCGGCATAAATATCTGCCTAGTCAGTTAAATTCAGAAGAATGTGATACGTCGTTCCCATCGAAAATATCTGACATCACTTTGAGACACAGCATGGGTCACATTCAAATCAGGAACTGCTAAAAAGACCCCGCTAATAATAACTTATTTAATAAGTAATAAGTAATATAAATGCAAAAGTGAATTTGTTTGTTACGCTTTCACGCTAAAACGGCTGAACAGATTTGGATAAAATTTGACACAAGGGTAAACCATGACCTGGAATAGGACTTAGGAAAGCTAGTACCTCCATAACTTTCTGTTATTTTTTTGCCTTTCATTCGGCATTTTCGTAAGTGAAAAATGAATTCATTAATTAACCGCATCAACGATGTTGGATTTCGGCACTCGATATCTTTCACTCGTCTACCGAATGATTGATTGAAATGAAGGAGCAGATTAATGTTCATTCCTACATCATTTTGTCGGTGTCTTGTGAACGCGGAATGAAACAAAAATGCACATTCACTCGAGTGAACCATTTACTGGAATAAAGCTTGCGGGGTTGCGGTTTTTTCGGAAAGGGATATCGCGGCCCCAGCACACAGGCAACGGAAGGAACACGGGTGGGTTTTAGCCACTAAAAGTCTGACGCACCCTCCCGCTCCGGCCAGAGCGGGAGAAGTTATTTGATAATTTCCCACCCTCAAAAAAAGAAAGCTTCTGTTATTAGCTTAACGGAGCTTGATTGTTGGCATCTCGAGTTTAATCAACACCTACGAATGTTCTCACTAACCTAATCTTCTTTTAATAACCACTGTTACTTTGCAGGTGCTTCGTTCAGGCGAGTTAGTGATATCATCTCTGCGCTGGAGCGATATGGGAGAGTTCTCTTGCCAAGCATCCAACGTGTTCGGATCGCAACTCGCCAAAACATTCGTTTATCCAGCTAAAGTAAATATAATCTTCTACATAATAAAAATCTTAAATTCATTCATTCACCGAC
Organism: Agrochola macilenta; assembly: GCA_916701695.1. Taxonomy (NCBI): domain Eukaryota; kingdom Metazoa; phylum Arthropoda; class Insecta; order Lepidoptera; family Noctuidae; genus Agrochola; species Agrochola macilenta. Next base: position 14,591,291 of record OU753578.1, on the reverse strand, counting down.
AGACAACGTAGGTACACCATAAACCCATGGTCTAATAAAACAAGGTCTGGCATTCCGGGACGAACACATGCTTACGTCACTATCCAGTTGCCACTCTATTGCAACAAAACACGATTAAGGAAAGATTTTCAGAAACCAAAGCTTTTAAATTGTCGTTTCGTGTGTCTAATCAAACGAAACAATTCAATTTAAACATAAACCAACGTAATTGTTTATTAAAACCTCATTGTTTTATCGGATTCGCACAGGTAATAAAGGTGGTTGGGGAGTTATTATAACAAACTTCTGGTAACACTGATGTGATGACGTAGACTTGTGTTGCCCACGTGACTACTGTGTTTCGGAATGCCATACCTGGCGAAGTATATTATTATACCATGCATAAACCTAGAACCACGGGTTAAGAGCGTGCATTCTGAAAGTGGGCAACGTCGCAAATAGATGACAAATATTTCGATGTTTTGATTAATTTGGCAATATTACTGTATGGAAATATGAAATGTGGCTAACTAGTGAACTAAAATCCTATCCTATACCTACTATTAAACGAGCAATGTTTGTAATCACGTTCACGAAAACGGCTCTAACGATTTCGATGAAGGTTGCAATATAGGGGTTTATGGTTTGTTTATTTCGAACTCTATTTTCATCCGAGCAGGGCGGTCGACCAGGAACTATTGATTATGAAATGCAATGATTAATATCGTAACACCGAATATTTAGTTATAGGTATAAAAAAAAGTATTTGGAAACTTTCCAAATGCCTTTTTTACACCTAAAATGGTTACAACATCAAATTCAATGTTATGTTCACTTGTTAGCGATATTTCTTCATTGCATACAGTCATATTGGCAAATTAATCAAAACAAGTAAATATTTGACAGCTGAAGAATAAAGGCTCTTAAGGCCTCACCCACTCATACACGAGGTTATGGGTTCAAATTCGGGCAAGTACCAAAGTGAACTTTCAGTACTTTCTGAGTTAATCTTGGACATTGCTGACATCAGTGAACGAAAACATCGTGAAGAAACCTGGACTTATAGTTATTATAAGTCTGAAATCCCCAACCCGTCTTGAGCAAGCGTGGTGATCAATGCTCGTGCCTTCTCTGTATGAGAAGAGGCCTTTGCCCTGCAGTGGGACATAGGCTGGTAATATTTATAGCTTAAAGTCGGGCCCAATTATTTGACTGTCGAAATCGAAATTACCGAAAACACGGCCCCCCTTCGGGGATTTCGAAGTTCAGGATTCTTGTCGTACTTTTCATTCCCAGCACATTGGTACTCAAGGTACAGTTAGAAAATACCTGTATCTACGCGTTTTTTATATTTAAATAATATCACTTGCATAACTAGCCTATATTGTTCCGACTGCTGGGACACGGGCCTGCTCTCTGTGAGTGGGCCATAGTCACCACGCGCCCACGCGGGCCCAGTGCGGGTTGGTAGACGTCACATGTCTTGCCGGTTTCCTCACGATGTTTCCCTTCACCGTTTTGAGAGCAGTGGTGATGAAATAAATTACACAAAGATAAGCGCCTGTCAGGGTTCAAACTTACGAGGTGGTCGTAAGTTCCACTAGGCCACCATGACTGCTCTTATCGCTTATCAGGTCCTATACACTGAACCTACCTGCCACTTGATATTTAAGGGTAGAAAGTCGAATATTTTTCAGTCTTCAGTCATTTTTGTCTCATATACAAGGCGTGCCAGGGATATGCCACATGGAGGGAAAGTACCTTGAATATTGTAGATGGAACATTTTACTGAAAGAAGACTTTATTTTAATTAAAAAAACAATTTAAACTGCATTCATAGATATTTAAATAATTACATGGTTGAACCGGGAATCGGACCCATTACATGAGAAAAATAATCACTCTATAGCTTTATCATACCGATCGAAACGCTTAATCATAAGGATAATTTGTTGCTAAATAACATAGTGTCACAAATAAAAGGAAGGCATTAATTTTAACATTTATAATACATGTCTTCTTTCAGTAAAATGTTCCATCTACAATATTCAAGGTACTTTGCCTCCATGTGGCATATCCGTGGCTGTATAATTAGACTTCAATGTAATTAGGTACCGTGGAGTTGCTTGCCCGCTCTTCTCCATAGGAACCTACTACACTTTTGGAATGGGCATCTAGCTTCACCTTTCTGGCTGACCGACTCCTGGACAATTCAATAGTGCCTGTAAATGGTTCCATTGAAATAAATGCTTTGTGTTTGAGTTTTAGTTAATACTTTCAACTACTAACATAATATTTTCCAATTGTTCCAGGCCGGATAAACGGACAAAAAACCCACAAAGCGTCGAGTATACTTAACTGGATGTTCCTGATAATAATTAAGTTTTTAATTAGGGCTGTTCCACACTGCGCGGTCGAACGCTGCGGTTGGCTTGGTCGGTTGGTTTTTACGCTTCTCTTAAATTACAGACGAATGTAGAAATGCTTAACCCGGTTCTTAAATGATAAACAAATATGTAATTAGTAACATATTTGGTTTTTATCCCAAAGTGGGGCTTTTAAGTTATATAAGTCTTGTGAAAACTTAAAGTGTTATTTATAAAGAGCCTCAATAATATAACAACCAATAACCGTTGATATTCGGAATCGGTAAAAATAATAAAGAAAATTATATATTTGCTGTAATTTTTTGCACCGAGAAAAATAACTTTTTCGTTCAACTCAGGCACTTAAACATCAAAATGAGTTTTGTAATTGTTATTTAATAATAATAAAAAAATAAATGAAATGCTTTAGTTACTTAAAAATGTATTTTAATTATCAATATTCCCAATTAGAGCTTCCAATATTTTCAAAATAAGTGTTTGTTTATATCTAATGTATCTATTTATTTAAAAAAACAAATCTACATGGGATTATGGTACCTAGATAATTACTATAAGGTTACATGTATTCGCTAAATATCAAACAAGAATTAAAAAGGAAGCCTAAAGACACCAACCCGGCGGCTGGACCGCCGAGCGTTAAAACGCAGCGTTTTTCCGTTCGTGTGTAAAACCCCTTAAAAATCGAGTCTGCCTATTTTTTTTTAATATTTCTCGTATAATAAATGTTGTTATTTTAATAAAAGAGAGACACTGAAATGTTGAAAGTGTTTGTAAATCCGAATAATGTATTAATATGAATTATTAAAAATTAATGATTGTTAGTCGTTGGGTCTTGAATATTTTCATTAGGGCTTAAATACAGTAACAAAATTTTATAGATTATGTTTTATCTTTTGTTTTCATAATGATTTGTACACAAAAAATTGTACCAACAGTCATCAAAACAAATTTTAATGTTATGGGTCATAAATCGACTAATATAAGTACAATAATAAAAGTACAAACAATATTAGCACTTTTTTGGTGACTTGTCAATAAAAATACACACGTTTAACGGCTCGACCGAATTGGCAATTTTTTGTTTAATTAGGTTTTCATGAAAAATTGGAAAAGTTGCCGGGAATATGGAAAAATTCGGGAAAAACAGAAAGTGATTTTCTCTATGGGATTTTTGTATAAACTCAAGACTATATTGATACTCGTAATTTACAGGAAAGCATCTGTCGGGTCAGCTAGTTATTAATGAAGTCAAGTGCCCAACACGATCGACTTTAAATGTATCCTACGTATTGTTTCTTTAGACTGTGATTCAAGTTAAAAACCTACAATAAATGAAGTGATGAATTAGTTTATTATTTTATTTATTTATAACATCACGCCTATAATCCAGAAGGGTTATGCAGAGGTATACCTTTAGTTTTCCCACATGTCGCCATTTAGTAATAGGGGGTGAGCCCATGCCATCAACCGGCACAAATCCAGACTCTGGGCTGCTACTGAGAAATCCCTGACGGAAAATCCCAATAACACTTTGCCCAACCTGGGAATCGAATTTATTTATCAGCTAATATTGCCCTTTTCATCTAATCAATCAATCAGCCTGTAAGTTTGCTGGCTAACTAATTATAAATATCGGATAAATAAAAAAAAACTTTCTTATTTGTTTTGTGTTTTATGTTATAAAACCAATAATCTAATCAAATCATTTATTTTACACATCATGAAATCCAATTAGTTACTTATTACATACACAACTTGTGCTATTACATACATTTGGCAGATTTTGGTAATAATTGATAATAATAGTGGTAGTACTTAGTACAATAATCAAATGTTTACAATACAATATCAATACTAATCAAATATGCAATAAGTACAACAAACAACATTACTTATTTCAAGGCACGGTTTGACGCTAATACTTGTATCCTGGTTCAGTGCCTGAGTATTAGACCTTCCGCCCTATCGGCTACAGTGACCAAGAGGCTGTTGGCGCTGCCCCGCACCCGCCGCACACGCGCGCATGATTGCACAAAAGTCGAAGACACGTGCCTCTGCGAACATCCCTGATGCGCTACAGTGCCGTGGCAACCCCAAAAGCGCCCTGTACGCGTTGTTGTATTAGACACGTAAGGCGCTGTAAGCCCTGTGCGTGTAGTTGAACCATAGACTGCAGGTGCAAAAAGATTGGCAGTATGCCCTGAACAGAGTACTTTTACACCCGTCGAACACTTAACAAACCTACGGATCAACAATTGCTCGACTGACAGCGCCCTACGCTCCCTCTCCATGTCAAAATCAGGCCCTACTGAACTACTAAGTTTGAGTTTACCTATTCCTGACATGACATCCTGAGGAGTGAATTTAAATATATTTACATAATTACTGCTAACATTAGTATCACAAAGGGAGACCTTTTCAACATCAAGTCGCGGAATATCGGGAAGATAAACGCTAACAAAGAAATCAGCGAAGGCGTCAGCCGCACGAACACCTGAAAATGTTTCACCGTTGTAGGTAACACTCGGCTCAAAGCCACCTTTTGAGCGTAAACTGGCAATATGCTGCCAGAAATTACGTGGATTGGCTTTTAAATTATTTTCAATCCTTTTGGTATACAATGCATAAGCAAGTGCCACGCGTGTTTTAAGGTTAGCTCTCAAATCTGAAAGTTTTTATGGGCTACTAGACATTTAGTGCGCTTTCAAGCAGTATGCCACTTGAGCTTAAGTCTAGTGCCCTGAATTATGTCTTTGGTGAACCACACTGGGTAACGCCTACTTGTAGTTGTACACAAGCATCAAAGATGGAATAAATTGACTCATAAAAGTATTCTACAGCTAAACATACATCGTCAGTCTGTACAACCTTCTCCCATGAATTTTTCGAAAGTAAATCAAAAAGCTTATCTCGGTTACATTTTTTTAAATTCTAGTCTTTACAATGACACAATGCAATGACTTTAAAGAGCCCTAACTTGACCTCAGAAATACGCAACAAGATCGGCGTTTTAGCTGTTATGAAATATAACTACATGGGAGCATATGGGACGAACTACACAAATTCAGCTCAATTCAGCTTTTTTTCATGGAAAACAACAGTTTTGTATAAAGATGCGTACGCATCCGTTCAGCTTCGGAAAGCCGAACGGATGCGTACACGCAGTAATAACAATACAAATAGAAGCAAATACTCGTATATGTATCAATTCATTAATATTACTTATTAAAAAAAATTGTTTTATATTAATATGAAATTAAATAAATAAAGTATTTAATTAACAAATAAGTCATATAGCGTGCGGCAGAATGTAAATGTTACGATGGCAACACACAGTGGTTACCCGGCCGCCCGTCTGAGGGCGCCCGCGCAAGCTCCAGTAAACTCTCATTAGAATCGTCAGTACAGTCTATGTATGGGCACGCCACAATTGCGGCGGTAAGGCCCCTCTTTGAGGAGTGGCTAGAGAGGCGCCACGGCGTCCTCACCTTCCGCCTGACGCAGGTCCTCACCGGACACGGTTGTTTCGGGAGGTTCCTGTTCAGGATCAGGCGGGAGGAAACGCCCGGGTGTCACCATTGTGTGGACCGCCCGGAGGACACGGTGGAGCATACGGTGGAGGTCTGCCCTGCTTGGGCGGAGCACCGCCGTGTCCTCACGGAGGCGATCGGGCGGCAGCTGCGATTTCTCGCGTCCGGCCCTGGTTCAGGCCATGGTCCGGAGCGAGAGTGCATGGGAGGCCATCACCTCCTTCTGCGAAGCAGTTATGCTCGCGAAGGAGGAGGCGGAGCGCGCGAGGGAGATTCAAGCTGCACGCCCTCGCGCCCCTAGTCGCCGCAGGAGACGCCCCGGGCGTCGGGAGTTACAAGCTGACTTCCGGCCACCGTAGGCGCGGGCCTGCGGATGGTGAGCGATGGGCAGCTCGCCGTCCGATATGGACCAGCAGTGCTATTCTCTAAAAGTAAATTTCATAGCTGTAAGTTGCGACGAACTCGTCGTCGAGACAGCCTTGAGATCGACCGAGCGTGTAGCGTTGATTCAAACTGTATTCACTAACGTATTTGTGGTCGTCGACGAACCCTAGGCTGTTTCCTCCCGACGCTGTTTCGTAGACGAACTAAGAGCTTGAAACAAATTCTTTATATTATAATCGATAAATCTCGACTGAGAGTTTTAGGGGTTTAAAATATATATTAGAGGTCTATCTTTAAGTATTTTAAGGAATATAGTAAAACTATTAAACAAATATCATAATGTAATTGAGTTTGCATATTTATTATTACATTTTGAGGCTGCATGACGATTCCTTTGCCTATTTCAAGCAACGCGCGACGATGAATAAAAAAAGCATCACTCACAACAATCACAAACGACGCGACGCTATCAAAACCAGTTGAATTTGTTTTTAGTTTGAAAACTTTTAGGTGTATTTGTATATTCATTATTCGTAACAGCGAGTGTTTGCAACATAGGTAGCGGAAATCGAATATATTTACAGATGTTCTTATTATTCAGAGCATCAACAACTTCGTGGATTGCCCTAGACGCAGAAGGCTGAGATATATAAGTGTCTACATTCTTGCCAATGATTTTTTGGTAACTTCCATTAGCCAAAAATGATATAGTGCATAATATCTGAAACATCAGGAATTCAATAATGGTGTGTGGTTAGGTACTTACCCATCATATCTCAAGAAACCTAACTGTAAACAAACCTTTATCCTCTTGGTTAAATAAACCACTGGAACGAACTCGCGGACGCATACGAGTATAAGGAGTTATATAATTTTCCAATATATTAATTAAATCCTCAGAAAGTCTGTAAATATGGGTAAACTCTGTATCACGGGATATTGTTTAAAATTTTCTTATTTGTTTCGCCTGTCGAGCTTTGTTCAAATCATAACTTTTTTTAGCTTCTTCTACCTAATACATGTAGCTCTATAATTAACCGAGCTGCCATTCTATTCAAATAAGATTCTAAAAGTATTATATAGTGTATTATGTAGTGTAGTATTGTAAAGTATTATTATTTTTGTCAAGACTCTGCGGTGTTTATTGTAGCTTTTGGATTTGACAGTTAGAAGCGAGGCTGCAGGCGAGGCTGTGAGCGACTTCGTGGCTGTTTTTTCTTAAAGAATACCAAAATGTATGAAGAACTGTCAATATTGCCCTCCGTAACCTCCGTTGGGTAGTTTCAACTCACGGCCGTCACAGCCTTGAGCGCTAGTGTAGCTTTACGAAGCTTAGTGAATACTAAACTGAGATTCACCGCTGCGGCAGCGCTGTACAACAACGATGTATCCTTAGAGAATAGCATTGCAGGCCCGGGTCGACGGCGCGTTGTGTTCTACGCGCGCCTCAAAGGGATTTCAGCAACAACTGACGGGGTCCAGAAGGACCAATGCCTGCTGGGGTCGCGGGTTTGTCTGAAAGGGATATCGCGGCCCCAGCACATAGGCAACGGAAGGAACACGGGTGGGTTTTAGATAAAATTATAATACTCTAGGCAAAATCTTACTCTTGCCTCCTTATGCGCCTGGGACATCAAAATCTTCTTGGCAGGGCGGCAGAATTTCTTTCCGGCGTCCTTCAGGCGCCTTCTGAAGGTGTTCATTGAAATCTAAGACAACTTAACTAAGTGAAATAAAACTTTCTTCAAAATATAAACATACACAAATAAAGAATCTGTCGAATTGAGAACTACCACCTTTGTTGAGGAGGGTTGTAAAGAACTGAAGAATTATCTAATAGTAATACTAATAGTAATAACATTTACCTACTGAGTCTGGCAGCGCGGCGCGCCGCGCGGCCAGGTAAACTCAAACCGGTTTTACGCGCGCCGCGGCGCGCGTAAAACCGGTTTGAGTTTACGCACTAACATTGCTACCATTACAGGGTTACACCCAATGCGATAGCAATCTGCCTAGCCTTTTCCCAACTATGTTGGGGTCAGCTTCCAGTCTAACCGGATGCAGCTGAATACCAGTATTTTACATGGAGCGACTGCCTATCTGTCCTCCACAACCCAGTAACTGGGTAATACGATACCCCTTGGTAAGACTGGTGTCAGACTTTCGGGCTTCTGACGACCCGTAACGACTGTCAAAGATCCACGAATGACACCCATCCACTGACCAACCCCGGCAAGCGTAGCTTAACCTGATGGATCGACCAGTGCGGCTGTTGTTACTTAGCCACAAGCGCCTCGACATTCTCGTTTGAGAAATCTCCTCAATGCTCCTTATGCTCGCACAGTTTACCGTACTAAGTCTTATATAATTCGCTCAGTCCAAGTATTTAACGAAATGGTTAAGAATAAACACCCCTCAATCGATTTGTTTGCTTGCAAGCAGCTTAGCATCCATTTCTACTGTTTTATCTAAACACTATATTATTGTTGCTGATGTATTGTAATAGCGGTTGCGCATGCATCTTAGCTTATCCAGGTACTTACTTAATTTAATAGTTAATTTAAAAATATACTTAGTGTTATAGTCTATGAATTACATTACAGATGCGGGTGTTGCTTTTCTGAAACACATATTTAACGCATGGGAGAACTCGCAAAATGCTATTGGGGTTTTCTGTGATCTCTCCAAAGCCTTTGATTGCGTGCACCATGACACGCTTTTGCGTAAACTGCGTCATTACGGTGTTCAAAACGGAGCTCTCAGCGTTATAAATTCTTATTTACATAATAGGTCCCAATGTGTAGATGTTAATGGTGTGAAATCTTCCGAGCTACCAGTTCAGTTAGGTGTACCTCAAGGCTCAATACTGGGTCCATTCTTGTTCTTAGTGTATATTAATGACTTACCATTCTATTTAAAGGGTATCTGTGAAGTTGTACTGTTTGCAGATGATACTTCTCTTATTTTTAAAGTAGACAGGAATAGACAAGATTTTGACGATGTAAACAGTGCACTCTCAATGGTTACGGATTGGTTTACTACAAATAACCTAGTTCTCAATGCCAAGAAAACGAAATGTGTAAAGTTCGCCCTACCAAACGTTAGAAATCTAGGACCCAACATCGTCTTAGATAAAGAGGTGCTGGAATCTGTAAACTCGTCAGTTTTTCTGGGCATAACAGTAGATGCCAAACTTCAGTGGGGCCCACATATATCGAGCCTAGCGGGAAGGCTCAGTTCGGCCGCCTACGCCGTCAGGAAAGTAAGACAATACACTGACGTCGATATAGCTCGGTTAGTCTATTTTAGTTATTTTCATAGCGTTATGTCCTACGGTCTTCTGCTGTGGGGCAAAGCTGCTGATATACAAAATATATTTGTCCTACAAAAACGAGCTGTTCGAGCTATTTACCAGCTAGGTGCCAGAGTTTCTCTGAGAGATTTTTTCAAAGATATTGGTATCCTCACGGTGGCATCTCAATTCATCTTCGCCAATATCTTATATATTAGGCAAAATATACACTTATACACTAAAAACAGTGATTTTCACAATGTTAACACTAGAAATAAGGACAAACTACGAGCTCCCTTTCACCGGCTTCATAAGGTTCATAACTCATTATTTGGGCTTGGTATAACCTTTTATAACAAGCTACCCTCTTCTTTGCTAGATTTGCCTTTTAATTCGTTTAAAACGAAAGTAAAATCCAATCTTTGTTCAAAGGCATACTATTCTATCAACGACTACTTAATTCGGTCGCTGTGATTAACTCAAGACAATGTTTATGTTCTTTCTCCAGCTTACGTACTGACAAGTTATATGAGTTTATATAATTGTTTATTTTTATTTGACTTTTTAAGTCAAGTTATTTTAATTTAACTTTAATTTATTGTTGACAAAATCTACTCATCACAATGTTTTTTTTATGAGTTGTATTGCAATAATATGTGGTTAGCTAGTGACCTCGACAATAATTGATGATATTATTTGTTGTTATTAGTAATTAACTCATTTATTTTATATCGATGGTCCTCTTCCAGTTACAACTATATGTAAGCGGGCACGCCCTTTATGCCTGGAGGCTTTTTATTTAGATATTAAGTTCTGTTTACGTTTAGTTTTTTTTATTTCGGCCTGAGTATAGTTCTCGATGATTTTGTTTGGTATATTGGCGTGTGCTAGCTAACATATAGCTAATAATTTAAAATATTTTTTGTGTTGCGTAATGTAAATTATTTTGAATACTATTATATAGAATCTTTTTTTTTTGTTCTTCTAACTGGACAGACAGCTGTGCTGCTGGGGAGTTTGTTGCGCCACTTCTTCTTCCCAGCTAATGCACTAGGAAGTGGTGAAGGGTGGGCGTTTTGGGGGACTGTCTTATGTAATTTTGACGTTCGAAATGTGCCGATTCTCAGCCTAGTTTGAATAAATGACTTTTGAAATTTAAATTGTTATTCAATTTCAAAATTTGTACAACAATAGTCTATTGCTAACTGTGGAGGCTTGTAAATGGCTTGTCGTCAATTACCTCACTGTTACTTCTGTATTGATACGAGAATAAACACCCCTGTTCGTAGCTGTAAGCCACACATTTTTTATCACAGATTGATATTTTATTGTATTTGGACAATAAAATATCAATCTGTGATAAAAAATGTTTTGAATTGTCTACTTAAATTTTTTGTAGGTAGTGCAGAGAAGATGAGGTTTGAACCAACTCTCAGAAACCAGAACGGCATGAACATTGGCGTCGAAAAAGTTCTCGAACAGATCACTGTACTGACTTGGCACACTTTGCGCATTTATATGACAGACATTGAACAAATGACCTTTCTGTTGACTGAAAGTCCGATGCACAAAGTCACCAAGGGTTTCAGTCAAGGAGTTAAAACTTGCATTAGCGGCGGATGAGCTAGAGGAGTCAATAGCAGAGTAAAAAGAATCATCATCAGATAACATACATTACAAATATAAATAACAAAATATACAAATAAAAGTATTGCAAATAAGATGCAATATATATTACAAATAAAATTGCTTTAGGTGCAACACCACTATCAGTGCACCACCCACCAGCATGCACCAGCACAGCTGTACTTCTTCTTCTTCTTCTTGGATCCTTTGGCGCATGGACAATATCGGAACTACGCCACCAATCGGAACTAAGCGTCTTGTCTTCCAAAACACGAGATAACATTACATAGTTATTTAAGCGCGAAAAGATCCCTGCAACAATATACAGTAGTAGTACATAACAACAAAAAAAAAACAAGCGAAAAACAAAACGATACATAATAAGATAGAGTTACGTGATCAAAAACGGAACGCAATTTACAAAATAAATGGGACGTCATAGGCCGCTTTCCGAATATGAACGTAATCGCTCACAGCGCTGACATCAATATTTGGCGTTCTGAGTTGGATATCACGATTATGACAGCTGAGGGCTGTCAACAATTCGGAACGATCGTGAACGCTCTCACGGTGCTCGCTCAACGTCAAAACTTGCTTATCATATTTCTTTGTTTTTAAACTACACATTTCTTCTTCTTCGTTGGTTAGGTGGCCACGGTAGCCGCGGATGCCACGTTTGTCTAAAGTTATAATGCGACTCAAAACAAAACAGCACAACTGTCATCTTTGACAGCGCTCACGGCGATATTAGTAAAAGGCATGGTTGGCGTTATCGCAAGATGGCGCGTGTCATGACGTCATCTATGACGATTCACAATACATCGTTAGCGCGCTCAGGCTTATTCGGTACGGCCAAACACGCTCAAATCGATTACAGCGTAACTCGGAATGCTAGGAAAATAAGACAAGCAAATTCAACATTGGAAAAAAAAAAAAAAAGCGCGGGAAACCTCAAACTTGGCGGACGCGTCCCTTTAAAGATAAAATTGAAAAATTTAAAACGTTGTAATATAAGATCAGTATAACCGTAGTTTTAGTATTCTGTCTTAGTTTTCTTGTAATTTATCTTTAGTTTGTATAGTTTCTTCGGTAGTGGTAAGTTTTTTATTTTTATTTCTTATTAGCGCGGGAAAATGAAAGACCCGCCTGACCCGGGGGACTCCGTTCCCCCGGCAGGCAATTTCGTCACTATAGCATCGAACGAATCGGGCATGGATACCGATGGGTCGGCATCGGCTCGTAATTTAAAAAGAAGCCGTGTTCATATTTGTAAGCACTGCAATAAGCGTCGCCGTACCCGCAAAAGCCATGGTACCGTGTCTTCGGGTTGCGGTTGCACGGATTTTACACCAGAACTTACTGCATCAGAACCTAACAGCTCAACAACTACTATAATGACTAACGAACCTATTAACAAAGTACCCGATATTCCTGCTCCACCCTCAGTTGTTCCTACTCAGATAGGTCGTAAAACTTATGACAAAACTGACAGCGCGCCTTTTGTCATTCATGTACAAAAAAACTTAATTTCACCAGATGATGGAACGACACTGCACCCAATCACATTTGGCAAGTTCCTTAAACACAATGCCTTCCAAAACATAGTTAATGGTAGCGTCAAAAAAATTGGGCGCAATAAAATTTCCCTTTCCTTTTCGACTTTCCTGGACGCAAACTCTTTTATTACCCATAATAGTCTAGAATCCTATAATTATAAAGCTTTTATACCTACTTTTAATGTTACCAGAATGGGTTTAGTACGTGGCGTTCCTGCAGATTGGTCTCCGGAGGATATTATTGATAACATAACAGTACCAATTGGTTGCGGTCCAATTTTAAAAATCAGACGCCTTAATTTTAAAACCATTGTTGATGGTTCTACCATTTGGAAACCATCCCAAACCATAGTTGTCACATTTGATGGTCAGGTTCTACCAAAAAGAGTTTTTATGTGCTATAATGCATTACCTGTAGAATTATATATTTTCCCTACTGTACAATGTTTCAATTGCTGTCGTTTCGGTCACACAAAAATTCAGTGCAGGTCTAAACCTCGTTGTTATAAATGTGGCCAAGGACACACTGGGGACAGTTGTGAAAGAGAACAAGAAAGTGCATCTTGCTGCCTTTGCTCTGGATATCACTATGCTACTAATAAGTCTTGCCCAGAGTTTTCTAGACAAATATTAATAAAAACATACATGGCACAAAGCTCAGTATCCTATGCTGAAGCAGCAAAAGTTTATCCCCTTGTTACTAAATCGTATGCTGATACACTTTCATCTTCTCCTTCCAAAAACTTTGCAGATACTCCATCCATCTCTTCTCCTAATAAAATACCTGCTTCAAGTAGCTATAAAAAGACGGTCTTTCTCAAACCACGTTCCCCTCCCAAATCTGTACAAGGATATAATAAAGAGGCTCACAATGCCATTATTAAAGATTTCAACATTCCCCAACCATCAAATGGTTGTGCTTTTTCTAATAATCATAATAATGAAAAAAATTACACAACGTTTTCTATAAATGATTTTCTTACTGCATTACACAATCTTCTTTCTCAATTTAACATTTCACCGTCCAACGCTGCCCCTTCTTTCAATGTATCTCAATCCCTTCATAATGGACAACACATCCAAAATAATCCAGTGGAACTGCCGCAGTCTAGTAAATAAAAAGAGTGATGTTATACATCTTTTAAACAAATATGAGCCATTTGCCTTTGCCTTAGCAGAGACTTGGCTCAAATCTAACCATATTTTTAAAATTAATGGTTATTTAACCATTAGAGAGGATAGATCTGATGGGTATGGTGGAGTAGCTATACTTATCAAGAATACTATACCTTTCTCTGTCATTACATTACCTCCTCATAGTGAGGAAATTTCAATTGTAGCTATTAAAGTGCATAAAACTTGTCTTGTTTCTATTTACATTCCTCACCCTTCTTCTTCTGTTCTTCAAGAGATTAATAGTCTCTTTTCATCTCTTCCAAAGCCATTCTTAATATTAGGGGACTTTAATTGCCATCATCAATCATGGGGTTGTTCAACTTCTAATTGTTATGGCGATGAATTATTAGATATATTGGACTTACATAACTTATGCATCTTGAACACAGGAGCTGTCACTCGTCGTTCAGATCCCAATCAGAACCAAAGTGCAATTGACCTTTCTATCTGTTCTCCAAACTTAGCCTCATCATTAACTTGGCAAACTCTATCCTCTACTTATGGTAGTGATCATTTTCCAATAGTTATTTCTTATCCTCTTTCCAAACCAAACGCACCATTAAGGAGATCAACATTAAAACATAAGCTACCTAATAGAAATAATAATGACTGGGACAAATTTAGAAACATTGTTGACAGCAAGCTTTGCTCCTTGCCTGTTATTTCTGATGGCAATGAAAATAGTTGTGCGGAAGCTTTAGCGTTAATTTTAATTTCAGCAGCAGATGAAGTTTTTCCTGTAAAAAATAACAATATTAATACAATTCCCTCGCCTCCGTGGTGGGACTCTGAATGCACAGAAATGGTTCACAACCGTAAAGAGGCTGAATACAATTATAACCTCGATATGTCTGATAGTAATTTTGAAATCGTTACTAACATAATTAACGAAACTTATAAACTTTTTAAGAAGAAAAAATTTGAATCTTGGCGTAACTTTTGCACATCAATTTCACCGAATACTCACCCTACGATTGTCTGGCGCAATATTCGTAGATTTAGGTCCATTTATAAAAACCCTTCTCCTATTCCGGATTCTTTAGCCAACGAATTTTTAGATAAATTAGCTCCACCTTGGGTTCCTGAGGCTATTAACCTTAACCTGCCTCTTGTATCCAGTATCCAAGACACTCATACGACGTTAGATCTCCCATTCACTCTCACTGAATTAAAGGGTGTTATCCATAAAACTAAGGATTCTGCACCAGGCTTTGATGGCATCCCGTATTCCTTTTTCGCTAATTTAAATGATGCCGTCCTCAGTTACTATTTAGAGCTTATTAATTCTATTATGTACACAGGAAACATCCCTGACGAATGGAAACGTCAAATGGTGTTGCCATTCCTAAAACCAAATAAAACTCCGTCTGATGCTTCTTCATACCGTCCCATAGTTTTGTCTTCAATTCTGATGAAATTAGCGGAACACCTAATAAAAAATCGTCTTGAATGGTATGTTGAAAGTAAGGGTCTTTTGGCAGATTCACAATATGGCTTTAGAAAAGGTAAAAGTACAACTGACTGTTTAAGTATTTTAACATCCGATATTCGGCTATCCTTCTCTAATAACCATTCCACCGTTGCAGTTTTTCTTGATATTAATGCAGCTTATGATAATGTTGTATTATCAGTTTTACATAATAAATTAAAAGCCTTAAAAGTTCCAGTGAATTTGTCGAATTTCATTATTAAAATCCTGACTGAACGCTCTGTTATTATGATAATAGGAGATCATGAGGTATCTCATCTTGTATGGAGAGGTCTCCCGCAGGGTTCTGTGCTCAGTCCCCTCCTATACAATATTTACACTTTTGATTTAGACTCATCCTTAGCTAATCATGTTAAGGTTCTTCAATATGCCGATGATTTAGTATTATATTCTTCAAGCCAATCTGTTGAACAAGCTAGCTATGCTATCAATTCTGCTTTATCTACTTTGGAGTCATGGTTACATCTGAATGGTTTGGATTTATCCACGTCTAAAAGCGCAGCTGTTTTGTTCACCCGGAAGAGAAATATTCCCCTAATAAACATCTTTTATAGGGAAATACCTATTCCAGTTAAAGATAATTTCAAATATCTAGGTATAATACTAGATTGTAAATTAAGTAGTGTTCCTCATTGTGATTATATTGTAAACAAATGTGAAAATCACCTTAACATGCTTAGATGCCTCTCTGGTGTGTGGTGGGGTGCACATCCATTTTCTTTGAAACTTATTTACAATGCAATCATCAGAAGCACTCTGGATTATGGATTGTTCGTTCTAGAACCTGGTAGTGTTATGGCTTTTAAAAAATTGGATCGCATCCAGTCTAAAGCATTACGCATTATTTCTGGAGCCATGAAGTCTAGTCCCATTAATGCAATCCAAGTTGAATGCGGGGAAGCTCCTTTATACCTTAGAAGACAATTCCTATCTGACAAATATTTGTTCCGGATTCTTCAGTTCTCAACTCACCCTCTCATTCCTAAACTGGACTCTTTAGTGTTGCAGATTGAATCTTCAGATTACTGGTCCCATAAACGTGCTCCTTGTTTAGTTGAAAGCTATAAAAAATTCCTTTCTCTTTCTTCTCCTATTCACCGTTCCAATAAACTTCCCCTATTTAGCAGTAGTTACGAGAGTTTACAATTCAGCCCCACCATTAAATACTGTGTAAGTAAATCAGGTCCCGATTGCAATTTAAGTTTTAATCATTTTTTGGCTGAACACATAGAGTACCATCACATATTTACGGATGCTGCCAAGCGTTCTGCGACGGGTTGTGTTGGGATAGGAACTTACCATTCTCAATACAACATCGTACAAAAAATAAAATTGCCTCCGGAGACTTCTGTTTTTACGGGGGAATGTTTTGGCATTTTAAAAGCTATTGAATATATTCGGGTTCTAAAGCTCAAGAAAACTATAATTTTCACTGATTCTCAAAGTGCTCTTCTAGCCATCAATAAATCCCCTTTCGAACACAAATCGCAGCATCCTATAATCTATTTAATAAGGGAATTTGCGTTCAGAACCATTTCTGAAGGTGCGTTACTACAATTTACGTGGATCCCGGCCCATGCTGGAATCCACGGCAATGAAGTGGCAGATACAATCGCCGGTGATGCGGTGCAGTGTGGGGACTTAGTTCCATATCAGAATTTTAGTATAGACCTTGTGATATTACCAAAGACTTTTCTCCGGGACACCTGGAGGGTGGCCTGGGATATCGGAAGCAAATCAAAGGGCCGTTATTTTTCACTTATTCAACCCGACATTCCGGAAAAACCGTGGTTTGGCAGGGCAAAGTTTGGCAAGATGGAGACCTCCGTTCTTATACGGATGAGACTGGGTCATGTTTGCTCCCCAGCCCATCTTGCCAAACTTCATATCATCGACGACCCCATTTGCTCGTGTGGCACAGACGTAGGCGACTTAAATCATATTTTTTTCTCCTGTCCCTTATATGACCGTTCTTCTTTTCTTAGTAACCTCTTGTCCCTTCGTATTCATTTTCCTACCTCAATACTTTCCTTACTTTGTACAAAAAGCTTTCCTGTATATAAATGTATAGTCTCATTCATTACCTTAAATAATATTAAGTTGTAAATATTCGTCATAGTAATTTGCTCATTATTCACTCCTTTGATTCCTCCTTTTTCCTTTTTTTTTTACTGATCTTATATCCGTCCTTTCCTAAATTCCGATCTAATTAATACTAATAATATTTTCGTTTCCCTAACTTTGTCTCTTCAAACTAAAAAACATGACATTGGCTAATGCACAAACCGTGCGAAGCCAAAACAAAAAAAAAAAAAAAAAAAAAATTCAACATTGACAGACAGGTGACAGTGACGCTAATGACGAAATAAATATTATTTTGACAACACAAACAAATATGAAAATTACCGGCAAATTGTGATTATAAAAAGTCTTGAGGTGAAAATAAGAAATAATAATAAAATAGTAAAGGAAGGCCAAACAGTAAACAGGTATGATAACTATAATAATTACGTGAACTGACGTCCCGAGCACAAAAAACTGATAGGTCGGAGAACAATTAAACACTAAAGGTTGAAAACACTTAGTTTTCACGCACTCCACTATTAGGCTTGCCTCCTGTAACAGCAGATGATTCCCCGGTCTTCCCAGGGTACTTAGCCAACAAGGGACTGAGTTCCTCTAAAGAACAAACCTTATACCGTGTTCCATCGGGGGTTCGGATGACAATAACCCCGTCCTGAGTCCAGCATGCCGGCATCCCGAAGTGAAGGCGCGCCTTGCTGAATACGGTTTGCCTAGTCCTGGTCAAGAATTTGGCGGTGGCGGTGGTCTTGACTAACCATGGAGCCCTTCAATGCAGACTTTGCCTTCCAAACAGTGGCATTCTGGTCAACATTGGAGAACCTTACCAATATAGGTCTGCTGATTGTAGGTTCTTTGTTTGACGCCCCAAGTCTGTGACACACTTTGATAGTAGTTGCAGTGATGTCAGGCAGGGCCAGTTTGCTCTTCAGGACTTCTAATACAAGAGCCTTGCAAACCTCTTTGTCCGCTTCAGCAAAACCGTAAAAAATTAGAGCTTTCCAACGAGATCTTGTCTCCAACCCATCAACCACTCTGGAGCACTCCACTATCTGCTTCCTAAGAAGTCCCAATACCTTCACGAAATGAACGGAACTCTTCAACAATCTTTGCTACAGTGTCCTTCGCGGGTCCAGCACTTTGGATCTGTGCCTCAAGCTCACCCATCTTTTTAAAGAAGCACTCCTCGAGGTTCTTCTGGGCCGATTGGATATCATCAAGTTGAGATGACATGGTGAAGTGTGCAGAAGCAAAGTGACTTTAACAGTACTAGTTAGAAGCTGATAGGTGGTGTAGTTTAAGAGTTTGTGTAACATGGAATGATTTACCAAATGTGAATACTGCTTATTTAATAGTATATATAAACGATAAATACAGTATGCAAAAGCAAGCATAAATGCTTAATAATATTTTAAATTATAATAGACTTATCAAATTACATGTTAACTTTTTCTACACCTACCCCCAAAAAAAGTATTGAATTCTTTCAAAAAAAACATTTTTTTTTTTTAATCCTGTCAAGATTGAAAAAAAATATTTTGGTATTTTTTTGTTTCTGCTGCAATAAATCAATTTTTTAAGTAGTTTCTGTGTACTAGCAGGAGGAGTGTAACAATAACAACAGTTGCAGAAAGGAGGCAAAACATTTTTCAATCACAAAGCACTCTCTAATGCTTTGCATTACAAGTCGTGCAAAAACATGCTTGAGACCCTCACAGTAAGCACTTTCATTTGATAGGTTACACGGTACAGTGTGCAAAACGTTTTTTTTATTTGTCTCTTAAAAGTGACCCCATATTCAAAATTAATTTATTCAATTCAATTTTATTCAGGAACAAAATTCACATTGTGTTTGAAATCTTAAATAAAAAAACGTTCATTAAAACTATAAAACTAACACATTCATAATAGGTACTATAAAATATTGAAAAAAAAAAAAAACATTAAAATTACAAAATAATTTTATATTCAATACCATAAAAAATTCAATAACATTACAAGCTACTATGAAATACGAATACTTAACACACAATATCACAATCCGCATCCCCCGCAGGGTCAGACGTGTATAGTATGTACAGTGTATACCTACATCGCCGAATGTAGGTATGATTAATAATACACCTGAATTCCGCGATTTAAAATAACTCTCGAGAGCGGCTTATTCCGATCGGATCCTACAATCCGACCCCCTTTTGCGGGCTTCGTTAGGAATGTGTAATAGGTACTATCGAAGACCTTCATATCTAAGCAGTTCGAAAACAAAATCCCGTAAACACGATGACCACAGCTGTCACCGCCCCGGTTCTATAGCGGCCGAGCGCTGCAAGCAGAAATAGTCCTTACGGTGTATAGATCTGAACTTCTTCTATGGTACAATGAATATTGAGTTGTCTATGTATCGACCACCTCTGGACGTCCGGCACAGACGGCAGTTTTGACGTAAATTTGCCTTTATAGACTGTATCTTTCTCTAACTTGCACAGAGTGTAGGAAACAAAATAAGAAAGATATACTGTCAAGTCTTTAATGTAAACGAATCACGCGTAGTAAACTGAACAAACCTCGCCCCGCCATCGCCAGTCGAGTGCTCGCACGCGACTCAGACGCGCGTCGCCCTTATTTAATGAGTGTATTTTTGTGAGTGCCGTGACCGTTTTATCTTTTACTACCTGTACAACATAGCTGGGTAAGCAATAAGCAGTTTTTATTGCTTTTAAAGTGTAATTGATAAAGATTTTGTACAGAAATAGTAATTTCAACAAACATCGTCAGCCGTTGTGGCGTCATGACGCGGCTTGTGATTTCAACAAACATTTCGACGTACTGTTACTTACTTACTTACTTACTTACTTACGTACTGTACTTATTACTATTATTAGTAAATAAGTTAATGATAGATTTATAAGTACATATCGTATTATTGATATTAGGCATTTCATTTAAATATTATCGTATAATTTTTGCGTGACATTGAAATGAAAAATACCTACCCAGGCGGCCAAATTCGGCCGTAAAAATCGTTTTGATCGTGCGTTTTTGTTGTTGATTCCCGTAATATTTTTGTAAGGCAGCATGCCTTTTTATTATGCTTATCGATTTGTAAATATCTGTAATATTAATTTGTATTACAAACAAGGAACAGAATGTACCTACCTAAACTGTGACCCAAAGTTTGAGAGTTAGTTTTTTGCGGCCTTTTTCCAAAGTGGTTGGGTTGGGTATCCGATACATTCTAAATAAACTCTTGTAGCAGCCGAAACTTCGTCTGTGATATGCTTAGAGTATATATCACTGGAGAAGCCATAAGCGCAATAATCCGAACAAAAAGTCTGTCACTTTTTGCGGGGGACGGGGTAGCTACTGTCAAAAACAACAATAGCTGCTCGCCCGGATAGAGAAGTCCGTACCATATTATTTATTTTTATCGATATCGATATTCATTCGGAATTTTGCTTGAACCCAGAAATAAAACAGCTGTTGCATAAAATAGTTACATTTTAATAAGAAGAGAAAATAACTTCAATTAAATAAAAGTAACTAAATTTGTAATAAGTAAGTAATCTCAATAAAAAATTAGATCAAGTTCAATTTTTGATTTTTTTATATTCAAACACTTCAATGGACATAAACAAATTATAAAACATTGAACATGACCTCAACACTACGGTAGTCTCGTTAACATTTTTACTAGAGGACATAATCGCATGTCAAGTGCGTGTAAGTTTTGCTGATTTGACGTATATTTTCGTAATGCAAAAGAAAATTATTTTGATCTTTACGAACATAAAAACGAGATGTAGCGAGACTCGGTGACGTCACAGAAGCAACGTGAGGAAAATAATCGATTCATGCTACGTTTTATATTGAATCATGGTTGAATCGAATGAAAAATCGAATTGTATTATGAGGTTAGGATTTTAAATTTCAATAAAAACATGACAAAATCTTAGAAAAAAAAATCTGCTTATGGAAAGTTATTCAGTTCTTTAGGTAAATTTGACGTATTTGAACGCTTTTTACACCATTTAATAGTACAAATAGGCATTTTCACGGAGCTCCGCGCGCCTGTGAAACGATTCACGAAGTGCGTTAGAATCGATTTGAAAGTAGTTTTTATGAACGTACTAGAACATTTGTTCTTGTACTTTTACAGAGGGGAAGTGTTCGTAAGGCTTCTCCAGTGTTATATACTCTAAGGTGATATGCATGTGAACCAAACAATAGATTAAAATAGTAACCCAATCCCTTTGGCCTTCAGAAACAAAGGAATTGAACAATGAATAGACCCTTTGTTATCGTTCGGCGCACGGTCGAGTATGACGAGTCATGTTATTGTAAACATTTTGTGGTACACATGAAAAAAATGTTCGGGGAGGTGTGTTCGGTTTATTGATTACTGTATATTTATGTAAATAAAACAAACTTTTCGAAATATTGTTAATTTTTTTAAATTATAATGACTTGCGGGTACAATAAACTGGGAAAATTTCCTAACCTGGATTTCAAACTAGAATTGATAACATATTAGCAGTTAAAACTGGACTAATCCTTTCAAAATGTGTTAGCTTATTTAATTACGATTCCAACGGCATAACCTGTAGGGAGCTACCTATTGTAACTTCAGAGATATCCACATTTTTCGTTCACGCTGCGGGTCAATGGGTCTTCTTAGGGGACACGCGACACCCGCGCGTGGTGTCGCCACAGGGATCATGATTGGTTAGATTATCCACCGGTAGAGCCGTTGATGTCGTTGTGCATCATGGCGGCGGCATACAAAAAATCAAACAAAGCAGGGTGACCACGCAAAAAAGTCGATGGACTTTTATTGGGTTTCCAATTATGATATTATGGAAAGCGATAAACTTGGAAGTAGCACTCGCCGGCCGCTGCCGCGGCGTGTAATGCAACATAACACTTATTTGTTAAAAAAAAAAAAAAATATGTAGAGTATTCCTACAAAATAATTCAGCTCCCTATTCAAATACACGCCATCTAGTGGTCAACTTTGTAACAGTACAGTCGAATTGGGTGGATTTTGAGGCATTGTTATGGCCAAGTTCAATAAAGCGTAATGACCGAGTGTCGCATGGACTACTCCTGACTTAGTAATGCTCCAATTTCACATAAAACCAAATAACCAAAAATATTGACTTCAATGCCATCTGAAAATTGCCCAGAACAGACCGTATGATCCGCCTTAATCGACGTTTGGCCATATCATTAAGAGCGTTTATTCTGAAAGTTGGCAACGTCGCAAATAGCTGTCAAAAATTTACCTGTTTTGAATAATTTGCCAATACTACTGTATGAAAATAAGAAATGTGGCTAACTAAGTAACTAGAATAGCAGTTCTAACCTAACCAGTTTATTCGGGGTGCCACATAAGCGGCGTAAATTTTTAATAACAAATAAGTGCTATGTTGCATTTCACGCCGTGGCAGCGGCCGGCGAGTGCTACTTCTAAGTTTATCGCTTTACATAATACCATATTTGGAAACCCAACAAAAGTCCCCAACTGTTGGGTTCGAGCGAGACAAGAGCATGTTGTTACATCCGTGGAACATTGATCATCAACACCTCCGCCACCACTGTCTCAACAACCAGCACCGGTTGTTGCTCTCATGTCATGACGCTTTAAAGTATGGTATCTTAGCTGGGCAAGGCATCAAGATAACCTGCTAGCCTGGTGCTAGCAGGTCGTAATTTTTGGACAATGTTTTGTTGTCTCTAGAAGACAGTTAATTTTTTTAATCATTTTATATAAGTATGTAGCTACAATAAAAGCATTTGTTTGGCAATAAATACATAGTTTTATTTATTTTAATCCCAATTCAATACCAATAAGTAGGTAAATATAAATAATATAATGGGTAATGAGGATAAAATCCAAAATAATGAATACTTTATGATAAAAAATAAAAATAAATGTTAAGCACTTAGATATTTAATAGAAATACTCTAGGTGCTTTAAATTTTTTTTACACAAATAGAAATATTAAAAAAAAAAGCAGAACCTGATCTCAGACCAAAAAATATTAAATCTTTCACTAACCTCACAAAGGCCATCAATTAGTACCTGTGATCGCTCACAGATGGCGTTAGAATAAAAAACGAAGAAAAATCCCCGGTGTATAAACCTTATTTTCACCAGTTTTCGCAAGTACCTAAGTCCTGAAACTTATTAATTGATAAACTATAAAATACGACGGATATAACAATCATTACTGAACATTTATTTCGATTACCTAGACGATCTTCCATTGCCCCACCAGACATGTCCTTTACGTGGATTTCACGATTGTTTTTTTTTTCAGTAATTAATGTAAGTTATTTCCTAAAAAGTCAAAGGCGAGCACATTTGATTATAGAAAAGTGATAAAATGATTCGTTTTAAACAAAGAGTGTCTATTTTTAGCGTATAATCCAAACAGAAAAATGTATGGACGGTCGATCGGAACATTCGCCTATGGCCAATTTTAGCTGGCCATTTCATGAAATCGTCAATTCTATGATCTGGCCACAACATATATACAGACGAATAGAGAACCTCCTCCTTTTTTTAAGAATAATTATAAGTAGTCAACCAAGGCCTTACCCCACTCGTGTTGCGTGTCCATGACCCACAGTTGGTAGTGAGCATTGGCGTTGGCCCCGACAACGACCTCAAACTCGCATCTCTCGCCCAAAAATACAATCGCAGCTTGGGCGTAGCTTCGTTGGGCGACCGGTTTAGATTGATCAAGACGCGACCGCTTATGCTCGCCCCTAGGTGTCAATGTCTCGTTGAGAGCTCGCTTTGCCGCAGCGTGATCTTTCCAATCGGGTCGCTGTGTCGTGTTGGTCTCTACAGCCGGCGTCTCAGGAGCACCGGTTGGCGGTTGACTGGGCGCTGGTCGGCTAGTGCCGGCCTCGCAACCGCTTTCCGGTGGAGAAGTTAAGCTGGGCGCTTGTCCGTTTCTCCGAACAGGCGGCAGTGACCTGTGTATTTCCAGAGCCCTTACCAGCCATACTGCGAGCCTGGCGCGAGCCTTCCTCGTCACTCTGTCCCTCTTTTTGCCCTTGCGTTTCTGTACATAGGCTGCCGGTTGACCTGAAGGGTCGGTGCAGGGGCAACTGGCTTGTTGAGTGCCTTTAGCCTTGCCCTTGCGTTTCTGCACCACTTGCCAGGCGCGTGAGAACACGTCGTCGGTGCAGCCGGCCGTCTCCGTATGATGGGTGGCGGCCGTCTGATGGGCGGAGGCTAGAGGAGCCACAGGAGTGGGAGGGCGTCTGGTACGACCCCCGGTACCGGTGCACGGTGTTACCCGGCGCCGGGATCTGTGTGGAGAGGGTCAGACCGGCAGTGGAATGAGTCGTCGCCGTAGTCATCGCCTCAGTTTTAGAAGCGTCGGTACTGGTCCCAATCAGCGCCGACGTGCTTTGTTTGTTCTTGCCACAGCTGAACGCCGCGCCCGCGCTGGTACCCGTGGCGTTAGCCGCCAGGCCACCAGAGGGAAGAAAAGTGCAAGCACCTCCCTTTGCAGTCTCATCGGCTTTCGCCTCCACACCGGTGTTGGTCTTTTTAAATGGCCTTAGATTACCCATATTAAATTAAGTAGAAAATTCATCACTGGCTCCCACCCTCCATGGAGCCCGCACCTGGGAACGTATCAATATAAAAAAAGTACGAACATTAGGACTACCAGAGAGATATAGGGGCGTAAGGCTGGTTTACAGTGCGACATCGGGTGCTCGATTGGGTTGGCGTTGGCCAACGAACTAATCAACTCTCACTTACGCCATCAGCATGACCTTTACCTACCGCTTCGGCCGTCCGAGGACGATCCTCTGCGGACCTCACGCACCTCGCCTTTGACGCTCTGACGGGACACTGACCATTTCCCTACCCCTGGCTATTGGGTAGGGCCACTGTTTTGCTTGAAATACGGACCAAAGGAGGCGTGTTACGGGCATATTACAACCAGAGCCGCTCAGCTCAACTCCCCAGTACTCCTTCATCCCCCCATACGGCTCAACTGCGCAGGCCCTAGCGCAGGTGACTGCTTACTCCTACTCGCCATCAGCTGATTTTAGTGATAGTCGAGCCAGAGAGTTCGGAGTGGGAAATTGGATAGGTGGAGGAGGGAGGAATAAGGATGCGAGTAGGCTGGGGTGTGGAGGGATTTTGAAATTTGGGATAGGAGCATGTGATGACGCCTGGTGGTTTTGGTTACGTCTAACTCTTATAGAATTAGACCAAGAACGGGGTGGCAACCTCGGGAAGTTGCATCCGGCAGACTTAAGGATCTACACGACTGTAGCGCTCTCCCTCGCCACCTACTGCCTCTGAAGGAGGCGGCAGGATAGGCTGCATCTATACTACCAAACAAAGTAAAGCATGTCGTTGTGCAACCGCGAAAGCATAAATTCAGACCCCTCCCAAGAAGTCGGTTATACAATATATCAGTAAACGATATCTTTAAATAAATTAAAAATATAATCTATTTCATTATTTATTTATATTGATCAAAAATGCTTTGGACTACTTCAAAGTTTTGATAGTTTCTAGTTTAATTCAACTTAACGGTAACCACATTGTATTCGCCCAGGCCCGCATGAATTTTACGATTTGTCAAAACATCGAGATTCCATTATAATATGGAAGTTTTATATTTATGTATTCCCTTCCGGAATAAATTCTCTAAATAATTATTGTGCAAACCGCATCAAAATTCAGAACAGCGCAACGAATTTTGATGCGGTTTCCACAGAACACGGAACGGAACAGTCACTCACACTGACAGACATGAAAAGCAAATTTTATCTATATATATAAAAACTAGCTGAGCCCGGATTCACCCGCTTAAGTCTCGATCCCGTGAGAAAATCGGGATGAAAAGTATCCTGTCCTAACCCAGGTCATGGTCTAATCATGTATCAAATTTCATCCAAATCCGTTCAGCCTTTTAAACGTGAAAGCATAACAAACATGAAAGCTTTAAAGAACATCCAGTCCGATAATTCGGCACAGCATTCGTGGTGTACTGTCACCGCCATCGCCATCGCTATTTCCATCGTCATCATCATCAAGTCTTTGCGACGGGCTGACGACGGAGTTAAAAAAAAAAAAGCACTAGTGAAAAAAAGTAACCCTTTCCGCACAAATTGGCTGTTCGGAAAACGCTCTTTTCGAGCAAATGCATTGCAAAATATAATAAAAGCGGCGCTGTCATCCTCGTATGCGTAACAAACAAACATACAAAAAATCGAATCTTTTCTCTTTATAACAAGGTATAATCATGACTGTTTTTGTTTACTTACAGAGCTAGAATCGGAAAATTTTAATTAAAGCTGTCTGGTTGTAACAGATATACCACACCACCACACCATTCTGAATCAGATTTAGAAAATGGAGTAGTCTAAGAGGACACAAAGAGCCAGGGAGACTAAGATAGGTGGAATTGCATCGCTACCGGTGGTGGTGGAGGAAGCGGTGGTAGTTGCACGCGATGGCGGTGCTCCTAGCCGGTATGGTAAAAGGCGCGGAGGCCGCGCGAATCTCCGACGCCCTCATAAGCGACCTGGACCTCGCACTATTGACGAGCTAGTTTTTTTATTTTTTTCTATAATTATTTTCTATAATTTTCGCTAATCAAAATCATTTTGAGTATTTTAATTGAACCATTTTGAATTTTAGACTTGGGATCAGCGACATCACGGAGATGCCAGAAGGCCAGGGTCTTGAGACCCCCCTAAATCCCAAGCGAATGCGACAACCGTAAGTAGTTCTACTTGTGTATTTTAGTTGTAGATCTATATTATTCTGGTTATACTTACTAGCAACTTTTAACTTTTATTTTAAAATGCCCATCTAGATCTAAGCAGGCTTCCACACCATCACCACCACCATCACAACAAACTGCTTCAATCTCCACGTCGCAACAATACGACGGTGATGTTGTGTTCGCAGACGCATCGGTGAGCCCTGTTCCTGAGATTGCACCAGCCCTTTCGCCGCCTCGGGAATGTTCGGTGCCTTTGCCTGTAATGTAAGTCGCTTACGGATTTTTCTACTTATCTCTCAATATACGAGTGATACAACACTGCTTTTGTTTCAGATTTGTGGAATGTACGGGTGGGGATTCAGCTCCGAGCACGAGCGCCGCCTCACCGATGCAGCATCCACCTCATCGCTCTCATAAGAACCTGTTCCATTATGGTAAGTACTAAGTACCTGCTGATTTTAGTTTGGTTTGGGCCTATGGACAAACTTCTGGTTTCTACCAGATATGAAACCAATCTATCATTTTTTACAGGAAGCGAAGCAGGCTCAAACGAGAGCGACGACGAGGAGGCCGTGGTGTTTCCAGCAATTCCTAGGATGTTTAGGAGCATCATGCAAACACACTTGGACCAGGAAGAGAATGCTGCCGATGACCCTGCGCCCGCCGATGTCCCTCCAACGTCAACGGACCAGCCTTGGATGTGGAATGATTTTGAGTGGACAGCGTTTCCGGATTCTCCGATTCCACCTGAATCGAGGCGGGAAACGTTTTCGCAAAGTAATATTGGTCCGACAACTCCACGTGACGACCCGTATGATATTTTCGTTGCTATATGGGATCGGCAAATTATGGAGCACATTGCCTCGGAGACGAATAAATACGCCCAGCAGTTGGTAAACCAGATGCTCGATAAGCACACTCTCAGTCCCAGAAGCCGCATCGGCAGGTGGTATGACACCACGGTCGATGAGCTATACGTTTATTTCGGCCTTATTCTGGCGATGGGGATTGTGGTTAAGTCCCGAATGGAGGAGTACTGGAGTGCCTCCCCTGACGTATTTTGTACTCCGGGTTTTAGCGCACACATGCCTATCGACCGTTTTTTACTCCTGTCAAAATGTTTACATTTTAATGACAACGAAGCCATGTGTGCGCTAGAACTGGATCGTTCTGAGGCAAGACTTTATAAGATACAGCCAGTGCTGTCACATCTGAACTTGAAATTTCAGAGTCTGTATACTCCGACGCAAAACATTGCACTAGACGAGAGTCTTTTGATGTGGAAGGGCTGGCTGGATATCAGCCAGCTTATTCCAAATAAAACTGCAAATAGAGGCGTCAAGACTTATGAGATTTGTGAATCTCAGACTGGTTACCTATGGCGGTTTGAGATTCACGCTCATGAGAAATCTCCACAGCAGCAGTACGAAGAACCATTAGAGGCATCTACGCCGTCAATTGTGTTGCGGCTGATCCAAGGTCTGGAGCACAAAGGATACACATTGTGGATGGACAGTTTTTATAATTCGCCATGTCTCGCTCGACACCTTAAGTCCTCGGGCTTTGACTGTGTAGGAACCCTGCGGACCGATCGTAAGTTTGTTCCGCCGGCCCTGCACTGTCTTACCAAGCAAAACATGCAGCCAGGTCAGATCACTGGTCTTACCTCAGGGGACGTCGATGTCATGGTATGGAGAGATAACAACAGGGTTGCTATGATCTCTACATACCATGGCAACAGTCAGCAAACAGTCCGAGGCTCCACCAAACCCATCCTGATATCGGATTACAATATCATGATGGGCGGGGTGGATAAAAAAGATCAGATGCTGGCCATGTATCCGGTCGAGCGGAAACGAACAACGGTTTGGTACAAAAAATTGTTCAGGAGACTATTAAACGTCTCCATTTTGAATTCTTACATCATTCATAAGCACACTTCTTCTATTACTCATCGAAATTTCCGTATTGCTCTAGTAAAATCACTTCTTTCTAAACATTGTACCTCTCCGCTTCTGCCTTCAACCAAACCGAAACAGAGCAAGCACATCGACCTCACTCACCACCTTAACGAGTTCCCGTCTGCGAAGGCCGCCAGCGGCGTTTGTGCGCTGTTTGCAAAAAACGGGTGCAAACTTTCTGTGTTGGCTGCGACCAAATTGTATGTATGATCCCCTGTTTCCTCACCATCCATAAATAATTTTATAATTGATGTAAGATATATTTATAAATATTTATTTCTTTGTATACATTTGTATTGTATACTAGCTGCTCCGCTCTGGCTTCGCTCGGGTAGCACTATGTACTTATCTACTGCTTACTCTACCTACCCTACCTATTTAGCCTGCCTACCCACTTACCCTACCCTACCCTACCTACCCAACCTACCTTACCCTACCTGTCTACCTACCTACCTACCTACCTACCTACCTACCTACCTACCTACCTACCTACCTACCTACCTACCTACCTACCTACCTACCCACCTACCTACCTACTTACCTTCCCTACCTATCCTACCTTCCTACATACCTACGAACCTATTACTCTACTAAATTCACATTCACCAAACGCGCTAACTGTCCAACGCGCGAAGTTAATATAGTCGTTAAATTTCTGAAATTTTCCAATTTTCTGCGCAATTTTTTTTTTACCGTAAGAACCTCCTTACAATAACAAACACAACAAAAAAAGAATTAGCGAAATTGGACCAGCTGTTCTCGAGTTTTGCGCTTAGCAAAACATTTAGCGATTCATTTTTATTATATAGAAGATATGTTTTTGAACCACACCCTTGTTCGTCATTGACCGTGCGAATAGTGATGTTGTTCATCCACCATTCTATCTTTTGCTGCAGACCTAAAGACATTGTTAGTAATATTTGTATTTTTTGTTGTACATAATTTTTACACATTTTTTTACAAATTCAAAGTAAATAGTGACGGTGTAGCGTGATATCTAGTGGTTCTTTTTCTGACGCGGTGGTGGTGGCGCGGCGTCTGTGATGCCTAATTTACAGCTTTTTTTTTTTCTTGTTTTTTTTTTCTAAAGGATTCCCGTCTCTTGCAATGCTAAATTTTTTATTTTATTTATTTTTTTCTTTTTCAGATGTGACAGTATTGAGTGTATCCATACTTTCTATCACTCTTGTAAGTACAAGGTACTTGTCTATTTTATAGTGAATTTGTTCGTTTTGGTTGTTGATTTCTGCAATGTTTTTGTAAGGCAGCATGCCTTTTTATTGTACTAATCTTTATGTAAATATTTTGAAAATGTACAATGTTAATTAATATTTAAAATAAATGCAACAGAATTTACTCTGTGATCCAAAGTTTGAGAGGATCTTTTGAAACTCTGTCTGTGATCGTATGTGAACGAAACTATATTATAAGTTAATAACCTAACCCACTTGACCTACAGTGTTCTCGGAATTGAAGTATAAACTTACCCTATTTTTTGTCCGGCACTCGGCTCGGGTCGCGTTGAGGCATATTTTGTAAAGCGTGTGGGGTAAAAAAAAATATGGGGACATCTGTTCATTTATTGTTTTTTTGTGAAATAATGTATATTTATGTATGAACTTAACTTTATATTGAACAGAAGTAACACTAACATAAATAGCGTTATTCTTACTGATGATGTTGCTCATTTTCAAATAGATATACATAGAGTTCAATGGAGAGTGCCGCAAATAAAATTATCAGACTGAGAACGACTAACACTTTTAAAACATTTAGAACGAGATAAACCTATACAGATGGCTTTGAGAAATTGTGATTTATATGAGTATCCGTTACTGCCTAAATAAAACCACGAAGCATTATTGGTCAGTTAAAACTGCTACACAATCGGAAAAGCCTAGATATGTCATTTATAAGGAAAAATAATAAAACTAAAGACAGTTCAGTATTCGATCATTATGAAATAGCTAACGCTCTTTTTTAATTCACAATATTATCCATATGAACCTTTGATTTAAAAATTTCTGAGAACCAATGTCATATAAGTATACGAAATTATAAAATGAAATAAATGAGCAGTGATAGCCTAGTGGTGTGACCGTCGGACTGCCAAGTCATAGGTCTCGAGTTCGAACCCAAGGCACGCACCTCTGATTTTTCGGATTCATGTGCGTATTGTATAATTATCACTTGCTTCAAAAACGGTGAAGGAAAAAAAACATCGTGAGGAAACCGGAATGCCTGAGAGATATTTCTCGACGGCATGTGAAGCCAAGTCAGAGGCCCATGGGCGGCTTTAAAACTCTGACACCAGGTTAGTCACTAACAACACGAAAAGAAGAAGTATACGAAATGTTTGTAAAATTTCATCAGTCGTATTACAATTACTGTCCCGTAGACCCATTGTTTGACCTAAAGGAGTTCAAAGAAAAAGCTCCCTCTTTATCTTAGACTGCTCAAGACAAAACGATAGCCTGAAAACAGGTAAGTTCAGCGGACGTGAGGCTGGAAATTTAATGTTCTACAACAATACCAGATAAGAGGACTGCATATTGTTTGATTATAAACGTTCGAATTGTGAAATACAAACCTCTCAGTAACATTGTGCGCCGGTTATCATGATTGCTATTGTAGATATTCAAGGCTTTAAAACAGAAGCAAATGAACTTATAATAAAAGTAATCGCTATATTGCATAATAAATCAATACAAGTGTTTTTAATTAATCCAACATTTCCATTTCAAAATTTAATGAAATCAGAAAAAAAAGCAAGTTAGTTGGCTTGAACGTAAAAGAAAGAAATATTAAAGTTGTGGAAATTTGGTGTGAATAAGGAATCATAATAAAATCCAGAATATTTGCAATCAGCTAAATATATTTTTACTCGTTACAATCGTCGGTTGTTTTGCACAATACCACAAACAACAATCTATGATAGGCATAGATTATATTTATTAAGAAGGCTTTATGCCGTAACATCCGGCTCTGTTTTGACTGCCTGCCATCTAGCAGAGTTCCAGAATCCTGGGTCCATAAAGGGGCTTCGTTAACATGTCAGCAAGCTGACGAGAAGCAGGGACTTTGCATACTTCTAACATGCCATCTGTAACACATTCTCGTATAAAGAACGATCTTATAGGTATATGTTTTGTCCGTTAATGGCATTCATACGGTGGATTCTTGGCTAGCCTGATTACAGACTCATTGTCGATGCATAGGCTTGTGGGACAATCGTCATCTGTGATGTCTTTCAAGATCCTCTTTAACCATATGATCTCTCGTGCAGTTTCACTGGCAGCAACTATCTCTGCTTCGGTCGATGAAATAGCAACGGTAGATTGTCGTTTGCTCTGCCATGAAATTGGTCCTCCAGCATACAAACATAACATTCCAGTAGTGGAGCGTCCTGTGCTGTGATCACCACCATGATCGGCATCGCTGTAGCACTCTAAGCCAATAGTTTTATCGTTTGTATAAGCTATTCCTTTGTCGATTGTGCCTTTCAGATAGCGCAAGATCCGCTTGACAGTTATGATATCCTCTTGTGTAGGATTATCAAGATTTCGTGACACAACACATAAAGCAAAAGTAAAATATATTTTTCTATCCCCCCCCAATCCTGTTCAATCATATATGTTGCTGACAACAGGGGAGCTAACTCATATTACGTTTATAATTATCAGTATCGAGAATAAGAAAGTAAATAAGTAGAACATGTCTCTTATTTAATACAAACCCTGATATGACATTATAACATTATGTAAAATGCGTGAATTTTCATTTTATTGTTACTGGGGGACGATTAATTAAACGAAAAGATTTGTGATGGAAATGGCTGAAACTGGATTCTTTTAATATACACAACTGTCATTTATAACAGCGCTCACGGTGATATTAATTTAGGACATGGTCAGCGTTATTGCAAGATGGCGCATGTCATGACGTCATCTATCAGACGATTCACAGGACATCTTTATCGCGCTCACACTGTAAGCACGCTCAAATCGATTACAGCGTAATCTAGAACGCAGCCTTAATTAACCTTATCGTTCCTAATAATATTTATTTATATATTAGGTACTTACTTTATTGTACACCAGTTTTTTTTTTTTTTTTTTTTTAAACGTTGTCCCACACTAAGAATTTCTTCCTGTATCGTGGGTGCGTTTACAAACATAGAAACTCACATACACTAACACCCAGACCCGGAACAACTACTTGCAGATCATACAAATATTTGTTCCGTGCGGGGATCGAACCCGCGACACGTTGCGCAGCAGTCGATCGCTCAGCCACTGCGCCAACCGTGTCGTCAAATACATACACATAAAGAAAAAGTAATACACTACAAAATATACAATGGGCGGCCTTATCGCTTTCTGCGATCTCTTCCAGGCAACCTTGGAAAAATAATAATAATATTAATATGCCTGGAGGGAAGTCTGAAATCATCTTATCAGAAGGAAATATACGGTTATCTAAATTAAAGTTAAAATTTTACCTTAATAGAGTTCAAACTTCGTAATTTATGTCAATTTTGTTGTTTGTCTCGATGCGATTAAATAACATTTATTTATACTCCATTTTTTTACAGTCCGTTCAACCGATTTTGACTTCTATTGCATTGGTGGCATGACAAATAACAGCTGCAGTAAACAGTTGGTATTGTAACCACACCTTTTTGCTTTTAATGCCATCCTTATGCATACGGTATAGAAGTCTGAATCGGTTGAACGGACTGTAAGAAAGGTTTGTTTAAATGTCTAATCTTATTTCAAATAGAGTTTAGTAATATGTAAGTCATAGATATAAGAAAGAAGGAGATATGCCCAGTAGTTGAAAATGTATCGAAACCCAATGTCTTCAATCTATCCCTACTCTCTAGCCTGCGATCACACATGCGATCAGTAAACCCAATAAATACGAGGTCCCGCTCACACTTGCAATTTACAAATCAGAACGTACTACACAATCAATTATAAACCTTATCCCATCAAACACAGCGTGCATTTACCATGCACCGTACAACTCACCCACACGAAAACATCGTTCGCTATCGTTGTGCTGTGCAAAAGCCATTTATTTTACATATATGCTAGTGATTTACTAAATCGGAAACTTATCGATTCTCCCATTTATTATTGTATTAAAATTTTTGGAAGTTGCTGAAAAAATTATAAATAAAAAACGATATACATATAATAAGATGATATAAATAAACAATAAGTAAGTAAAAATAAAGAAATATTAAGTAAACCAAAAAAAAAACAACATTTTGAGAAAATCTAAATGAGTATAAAACAAGATTTCACATCGGTCTTCCAATCAGGCTATAACTGTTGACAAATTGAAGAATAAACTTTAATAGTAATATAAATTCATACGACAATCGACATTATTGTCGATAGCCTACGTTAGTGGATCTGCACAACCACATCACTAATCCGTCGCAAGACGCTACGGCCGTACTAACGATGCAACCGCTTAAAGCAAATATCGTTTTGTAATTTTTACATTGCTTGTCCAGTTACTTAGCGACATACTTTGGTAGTGGTAAAGAAGCAATGTATTTACTACAATAAAAGTACAGTCGCTGTGATATATGAAAACAAAAATAACGTAGTAAAGGCAAGAAATATTTTACGATTTGTTGTTTTTCATGATTTTCAACACAAATATAGCAAAATACTTGTGCTGATTTATGAAAAGTGGTTCTACGATTTATAAAGTTTATAGTTTAGCTTCGATTTTTACAAGAAACCACTGAACAACACGGTGTTCTTAAATGTTATCACGATCACGTTCGAAAGCGCACTAGTTAGCGGAAACGGCCATTTGCCTGAAGCATGACCATTGTGGTCAAGATGCGCGGACACAGACACGCCCCCATGCCACTTCTCCTGTTATTTATATTTCTATGATGTAAGTAGATTTGTTATTAAAAAAAAAAAAAAACTTTTACTGTAGGTTCTCATGAAAATGACGGAGCAGCAAGTGGCGCCGTCTAGTTTTCTTACGAAATTACTAGGAACGTCAGAAGAGGATGAGAGTGACACTGGCTGGTGACAGTCTCTCTAGCAGGCGTCGCATCGATAGTTGCGTGGCGGCTCTCAGGAGTAATCTAAAGTTATTACTCTGAGTGGCGGCTGTCTTCTGATAACAGATGATGTCAGGGTGACGCTGTCGTACCACGTCCACGACGAACTGCTATATTCCGGCACAATCCTGATCATATTGAAACTGCTGACCACTGACCACTTCTGGTAAAGGTTATCTTGCGCTGTTTGTTGTCGCAGGCAGATTGTATGATTCGTTCGTTTACAAACGCTCGCGGTTTTGCAAAATGCCTAAGGCAAATTGGCAATTTATTCAATTGTTATAATTTTGGCATTGATTGTTATTGTAAAACCATTATAAATAATAGGTATCATCATAGGTTGAACAAATCTTACTTTATTCCAGCAATCTGGTACATACGATCATTGTAAAATTGTGAGAACCGTTAGTTTGTAAAGTATCGATATTATTTCCGTTAGAATATAAACAATCGAATATTTGTGAACTGGTTGAAATAGTTTGGTTAGGTTAGAGCTGTGACCAACCGCCGAGCGAGCGCTACTTCCAAGTGACTCGCACCTAGGCAGGCTATTTAGTATTAGCAAGCAAGTTTGATACCAGTTCACAATTTGTCGGTATTATTTCCGTTAGATTATTTATAAACTATAAAAAAATGATGCATTTGTAAATTGTTTGTTGCAGTCCACAATTTTTCGACAATTTTGTATGTATGATATTCCGCAGGAGTCCTCCGAGCATCAGATGCCATGGACACCTTACGTTTTTTACGTGCCGGCTAACTAACTTGCCTCGGCATTTTAAAACGGCGTTTGAATTGTTCATCAAATGTTGCGGCCTATTGTGCATATAGTGCAGAGCTTCCCTAACTGTGCGTTTCGACGCCCTGAGGCGTCGCGTGGCGATTGTCCTGTGATTCCGGCCGCTCCAATTGATACTACAAAGACAAACTGCTTCAATTCTTGAGCTCAGTTTCTCATGAAGATCGTGATTACTGAAGCATTGACGGCCAAGTGCGACATAGAACTTGCGCGAACCAGGCTTTTCTGCAGTTGCAGCAATAAAAAACAAGTACAGGTTGCAAATATGTTATTTGGAGTTAAGTAACTTCTTACTAGGCTAGAACTACACACTGGTAGGTACTTTTTGGCTAGAAGGGCGGGTGGGGAAGCATCGCAAAAAAATTGTAAACTCCCAAAGGCGTCACAGCAAAAATAAGTTTGGGAAGCCCTGGCATTTTGCAAAACCGCGAGCGTTTGTAAATGCACGGCGCCGTTTGTAAAATGACGAATCATACAATCCGCCTGCGACATAATTATACATTTTAAAGGAATTATGGGCCATCTTGTATAAGTTTGCACTAACATTAAACTATCCTCCAAATTTTACAAAATGATTTGACGAGTTTCTTTGCAATCTTATCAAAAAGGATTAAAAATAAAATAGCAAAATGTATTTTTACTAGAAATATTTAATATAAAAACCGCGTCACAAGGGTTTCGTGTCCGTACAGTCGGGCTCAAAGAGATGAAGAAGAATTCATTTATTTGTCTACAATCTTTGTTCCAAAATATATTGTATCTTTGAACAGGTTTCGTAGACTTTTGTATGACACACTTGAGCACTTACGACTAATTGTTTGTTGTTGTTTTTAAAATGCTTAAAGTTCACTTCATAGTGTATTTAAAGTGTAATTTATTAATGGTGATCTGTGAACCGCCGCTGCCGCTGTGGGCTATTACTTAGGTAACTTGTGTTTTTCTGTTTTTAATAATAATATTGCATAATGTAGCTGTTTGTTGTTCTTATTTAATAAAATAATAAGTAGCCACAAAACATTAAACACATCACATTGATTCAGTATCATAGAACACAAATTGTAGACAATCAAATGAATTCGAGACCAAGTAACGAACCAGTAACGCACCAGTAACGGGAACGTCATCTAGAAACAGATGACGACGTCATAGTAGTGCAGGGATCCAGCAGAATATCAGCGTCAGGTATATTTGCGTGACACATGCTGAGCTGGACTCCCATTTGGTGCAACCTTGAGACGCACACCGCACCTTGTTTTTCCTTATTTGATTTAAAGAAAGTATGTCATAATGTCACTCCAAGTAATTATGTTTTTCCTTTTTTGTATATTGGCCTCTTGTTTTTGTATATAATCATGTAATTTTTTTATCATTTAATTGTGCTTTTGTGTGTCTTTTGTATGCACTGAATAAATGTTTTATCTATCTATCTATAGTAAACGTACTATCGCTACTTCGGCGTCGTCATTTGTTTCTAAATGACGTTCCCGTTCCCGGTGCGGTGGACAAGCAGTGTTAAGGGTCAGTTCATACAGAGGCGTGACGCGAAGCGACGCTGCTTGAAACCCAGTGGTTTCGCGGCGCCGCGAGACGCATCGCATCGTCGCGAGGCGCATCGTGAAGTCACTGGCAGCGCCATGCCTCGCTGCGCAACGGAACGTGTCTATGTTCGCCGCGAGCGAAGAAGATATTTAATAAGTACAGTGGAAGTATCCAAAATATGTGTCATAATGACCGCATCTGTTGATTGCGTTGACTTAGTATAAGGACGTTTTTTTCGTTTGAGGTACGGAACCCTAAAAAGTCCTAAAACTATATTTGTTCGTACAACTATCGTTTGTAAGTACTAGGCAGTCACTTCTAGATAAGGTTTTACGTCAATACTAACGATAAAAAATTATTTGTGTCCGCTTTACAAAACACACGAATTCATGCACACAACTATTTTGATCATGAATTCATGTGTTTTCACCATCATTTAGAGAATTTATGCCGACAGGTTTATGTATAATTATACTAAATTAATATTAATCTTATTTACGCGAAGTTAAAAACTTGATATTGTTGCCAAGCGGGAAGTAGCCTAATTTTGTGGGATTATTATGTAAGTATAGAAGTCAAATTAGGCATAATCATTACCAGGAGAAAAAAAAATTGTTAATATAAAATTAAATTGTAGTTAAATAAACCATAAAGCCCCATCGTATCAGAAGGAAAAATACGTTTAGGTATCTGAATTACAGTTAAAACTGAACGTTATTCCACGGAATTAGAGTTAAAATTTCGTAATATATGTCAATTTTGTTGTTTGTCTCGATACAAATGTAATAATTATAAATCTAGTCTTAATTTTTTACTGTACACATACATTGGTAACATAGGGATCGAAATAAGAAACAGCAGTCATTGGTTGCGGTAACCATTGGTTAATATTTAGTTAACTCAATGGTAACCGGAAGGTCCGTAAGCGGTGGACGGTTGTTTATAACCTTGGTTGCCATGGAAACCGGTTAACGAACCGCTGAAGTCATTGGGAGTGGGGGCGTTGTAATTGTATCCTCCTGAAAAGAAAAGAAAAAGTTGTAAAATGCAGTCCAGCAGTGAAAAGATCGGACTGGGTAGAAAATTATATGGAAAGGGGTCATTTTTAACAGAAACTAACGATTTGTTTACCTTTTTTTAACTACCTAAACCTATGGAGTATAGATAATATTATTTCAATACTCTACTATTTAAAAAAAAACTTAAATTCACTATCAGTATTCATTCACTATCAATATTCATTCGATTCAACTATCGACACGACGACGACCGACAGCGCACAGCCTTAACCGCTGGATCTAGGAGCATAAAATCCACAAGAGTTCCATAAAAACGAACGTATGCAGGAAGGATATTGGAAAATTCATATGGGGTGAGTTTGTATGGAACTTCGTCATTTTTAAAGTTAAACACAAGGACGTTGGTACCTACTTAGACTTCTATTTCAAAGCAAAATTAGTTGGATCATCGTTTTTTGGGTTGCCGTACCCGAGGAATACCAAACGGAACCCTATTACTAAGCCCCCGCTGTCCGTCTGTCTGTCAGCGGGTGTATCTCATGAACCGTAATAGGTAGACAGTTTAAATTTTGATATACGAGTACATAGAGAGAGACGTATTTTTTTATATACTAAAGGAACAAACCTAGAGTTAAATATTGAACGGTGGTACAAAACCAAAGGGTTTAAAAAAAGAATGGCCAAGTGTGACTTGGACTCGCACAAAAAGGTGTGCGAGTCCGACTCGCACTTGCCCATATATTTTTTAAACTCATCTCCTAAGGCTCCTGAGAAGTGACCGATGGGGAAAAATACCATCGGAAATTCAGCTTATTTGTAAAAAAAATACTACATATTTACCTTGTCTGTTGTTGTAAGTTGGCGTTGGCTCTGGGTACTTTGCCTGCCCCTCATATCTGACATCTGCGTGAAAGCCCGTTTGCCAGTCAGCGTGGTAGGTTACTGTAATAGAAAGATCACAGCCATTTTACTCGGAGACTATTTGCACTATAAACCTGCCTAGCCTTTTCCCAACTATGTTGAAGTCGGCTTCCAGTCTAACCGGATGCAGTTGCATACCAGTATTTTTCATGGAGCGTCTGCCTATCTGACCTCCACAACCCAGTAAATGGGTAACACAATACCCCCTGGTAAGACTGGTTGTCAAACTTTCGAGCTTCTGACGACCCGTAACGACTGACAAAGAACCAGGAATGATAGCCTGAACCAACAGCTTAACGTGCTTTCCGAGGCTCAGAGGGGTCTCGGTATGTAAAGATGGTCACCCATCCACGGACCAACCGCGGCAAGCGTAGCTTATTTTATTTATTTATTCAGTTCGGACAACAATATGGTCTAATTTGTTAGTAAAATACCTTATCACTAGTGTTAGTAGCACATAAAACAAGGATAAGAATAGATATGGTGACTATCTAGGTTAGTACAAAGAGGCCAAAATCAGAACTAACGCCACCATTTTGATTTATCAATACAATTTCTCAAAATTGTTTCTTGGAGGATCCGCAGTAGTAGCCCTCGAAATTCAAATTTTCTTACATTTTTTGCAATTTGCAGGTCAAGTTGTATATTTATCAAAATACGATTCGCGACATTAACATAGATGTATTGCAAAATAACAACAATTACAACAGCAAACCACAGGTACCACGTGGATTTGCGATTGTCAAATTCGATTTTAGTTGTGTCAAAATTATTTTTTAATTTAGAGATATTTTTTTTTGCTGACTAGCTCTAAGATTCTCATAGCCAAAAGTAAGGAATTTTAGTGACAGTTTAGTTCGGTGTACAAGAGAATCGGCACCAGTGACCTGCAAATTGCAAAAAATGTAAGAAAATTTCCAACACCATCGTCCTGTCAACGTCATCCAAGCGTGAGTGTAACCACAGGGTTATTTTGTTATGTTTCCAAGGTGTTTGTCAACACTTACCAATCTGTGTTCGTCCGTCAGGTAACTGCACTCGATACTCTCCACGAACAACATTGCCATCAGAACTTTCCTTACGATTGTAATCATTGCCAGATTGAGCGTCTTTCACTGAGTAACCGAACTCATAGGACTTAGGCTGGAGACAGAAAATATTGATGTTAAAATACTTAGACTCTATTACATGGGACTTCTGAATACCTATGTGAATGTATTATTCACTAAATTGATCGTTCCCGCGAATAAGCGATCGTCGCGCTCATAATGTTACTTTATGTTCGGAAAATTGGAAAGCGCCCTCTGTCGGCGCGACTACGGATCGGGTTTGCCGAACAAAAAGTTACATGAACGCGACGATTGGTTTTGGTTGGGTGGAACGCGGCCTAATAGGTAAGTAAGACCTCCTAACCGAAAGTGATCGTAGCGTGACTTGTGAATACGCAATCATAAAGAAAAGAATGAAACAAAAAGAAAAATAAGTTTATTTGTCACATAAACTCGTGCATAAAAAAAAGATAATAATCTCGAGTAGAACAAAAAAAAAAAAAACACAATAGATTTCAATACATTAACGAGCACAAAACAGAAATAGTCGGCAGCTGCTGGCACTTCATGACTGTGACAAGAAGGCTACCACTCAGCATGATGCTGTGCTATGGGGACCCACAACACAGCGCTGATTTTCAGTGGTCACCCGAAAAAGACGTGCGGAAACCAAGTCAGGTTTAATTAATTATATATAAAATAAAATAAATAGTACTTATAATAAAATGCTAATAAACAACCAATAGTATGAATAAAATGAACGACAAACGTCAACGTCATCGTAGAAAGTAGATTATGTCGCGTATGACGTATGTCATTTTATTACGTCGCGTATGACGTATGTCATTTTATTACGTCGCGTATGACGTATGTCATTTTATTACGTCGCGTATGACGTATGTCATTTTTCAAGTAAACGATCGCGAATCCTCGTATTAGTGGCTTTAGGCTAGGACGCACAGTAACCCTTTTATATACACATTGACATTGTTGAAAATTATATTCAAAATGACACGATTACTTTGTAAATTATTATATTATTTTAATTATTGTGAATGTGAGGACTATGTGGATATTTTTTTTTCCCTTTTCATTTCTTTTTTATTTCTCAGTTTTAATGATGGTCTGGCAGTTTGAGTAGTTGATGCGGCCTACCCAAATATCCTTTCCTTGGTATTGTTCGTCGAGTTGAGCTCCTTAAGTTCTGAGTTGAGCTCCACGATTACTGACAAATGCTTGCACTGACTGGACAGGTCCACTCAAATCTGTGTGGTTCTTTCCTCAAAAGACCATTTCAGACACTAATCTACATGGTCCTCACATGACTTGACCAAGATTATGTCTGGACTTTAAAAGAGACTGTGACCTCTGAGTTTGTTTCGGCCTTTTTTCTCAGAGTAGTCAGATAGGAAACACCGACCTCACCTATCTTATTTTTAATATTTTTTTATATGACGTGTAAAAGTGATTCCGATATCCTATTTACAGAATAAACAATTTCATTTCATTTCATTTCCTTGGGGAAATACAGGAGTGATGTTGTTCTGTGTTCACCAATCCGATTTTTTTTTTTTACTTGAGTCATAAGTTATATATCTTTAACACTTTGAGGAACACTAAACGCCCATAAGGGTAATAATAACAATAAAACTACGATGAAAGATGATTCACATAATAAACATAACCAGCCTATAACATTCCCACTCCTGGGACACCGGCCTCCTCTCTGTGAGAGGGAGTGGGCCGTAATCCACCACGCGGGCCCAGTGCGGGTTGGTGGATATCACATGTATTCGATTATTTTGTTCTATTAT
Organism: Agrochola macilenta; assembly: GCA_916701695.1. NCBI lineage: Eukaryota > Metazoa > Arthropoda > Insecta > Lepidoptera > Noctuidae > Agrochola > Agrochola macilenta. The sequence continues at coordinate 14,548,821 of OU753578.1, read as the reverse complement.
TGCCAGTCACCGTTTTGAGAGCAGCGGTGAATAGGGATGATGACTGGGTAAAACTTATCATATTAATAACAAAATATTTAGATAAAACGCATTTTAAGTTCCGGAGTGGGAGTCGCTACGTCACAATCTAAGTATGAGTAAGTATAAAATCTACATACTCGTGACGTCATGGCACATTTTAACTCAATGTATCGCCATAATCTTTAGATTACGTAAAAAACGAAAAAATACGTGTCCAATATTTTTTAATAATCTCCAAGAGAGACTAAAAAAAATTTAGTCAGTATCCCTATTGATGACACAAAGTAAACTGCCTATCTGGGTTCGAACCCATGACCTACGACACGTAAATTGGGACCTTTTTCACTAGCCCACCACCGCTCTCAAATCATAACAGGAAGAATACCTAAGTATTTACTAAGGTATTCGCGCCACAATAAAAACCGAGCCAGGAATGTTACAAAATAAAAGTTTCAGACCACTAATAATCAGTCAAGAAATTCCACTTACTCATACCACAGCTTAACAAGCTCAATTACTGACCACATAGGATACGTCGAGTAAATCCCTACACATGAAATACAGACGACCTCTAAACTTATTTACAACAATTTACTCATTAACAGAGAAGTCAGCTGAGCGTGCAGACAAAACAAACATACAGGAAACAACACTAAAATGAAATGTAGCATTTAGTACTGAGGCACAAGAACTAAATTTGAATGAATACACAGCAGTAAACAGCAAAAACAAAGTTGGTAAAGTAAAGATAACTAATCAAAACATTAACAATACCAGTGGTAAAGCTGATTCAGTTTGTGTCGCACGCTCAAAAATGACCAACAAAGTATTATTTCTCGCTATTCTCATGTGTGTGGACGCGAAATTAAGGATTTACTTAACTGATACGCCTATTGAGAGGATAGGAACGAGAATATACAGAAAGGAGCTCCTCACGAACGCTTTTCAGAGCCCTAAAGAACTAGCCTACGACTCCTCCAGCAGAAATCTGTTTTTCATGTACATGGACGATGTAGCACAGAACTCTAGACGAGCATGCGTAAATGTTGTGACGAAAGAAGCAATGAAAATCGAAGGCATACAAAGAAACAAAGCTACTGCTGTGGACCCCGACACCAGTGAAGTGTATTTCGGATCGGACGATGGGTTATACAAATATGATCCCCTGTGTAACGTCGCTACAAACATTGGCTTGTACAACATGAACATTTTCAAAATAGTTATTAGAAACAATGAAATGTACTTAATAGATGCGAATGATCATATGATATACAAGATATTCAATGACGGACGAACTGCTGTTAAAATTGGTAACATGAAGACTGTTATGGAATTTGACGTGGATAATAACAAAAATATCCATATAATGACTATGTGTGGTGTTTTTTGTGCTTATAATAGTCAAGAAGTTGTTAAAAATAAGGATTTACGTGTTGTGTACCATTTTATCGTTGAAGGTGAAAAGACTTATGGACTATCCGATGATGGGATTCATGAAATTGACTGTTACAACGGGACAGCTAGAAAGGTCGCTAACTTAGATTTTTTTCCTAACAGCATGGTCTTTGGGGATTACGGAGATATATTTTATAGTACTGATAATTATGTCTATAGGTTAAGGCCAATCAATTCTTATCATATCTACAATATACGCACGAAGACTAATTAATTTTAATGTTTTGTTTATTAAACTTTTATAATAATATCAGCAGTATTGTTTATATACTTTCGTTAATGAACAAGGTCAATTTAACTTTGAAGACGAGTGCAAGTGGGCCTAGCACGACCGTACTGGAGCAGTGATGGCCTAGTGATAGCGGCCGCGACTTACGAGCTGGAGGTCGTAGGTCCGAACCCTGCCTTTCTTTTGCTTTCTTTTGTGTAAATAATTTTATCATCACCGCTCTCGAAACGGTGAAAGAAAACATCGTGAGGAAATCGACATTTTGACTTTTCTAGAACCAAAAAATTCGAGGACATGTGACATCTACCAACCCGCATTGGGCACGCGTGCGTGTTACGGCCCTCGTTCTCTCACAGTGAGGAGGCTTGTGTCCCAGCACTGGGAAACATCGTGAGGAAATCGACATTTTGACTTTTCTAGAACCAAAAAATTCGAGGACATGTGACATCTACCAACCCGCATTGGGCACGCGTGCGTGTTACGGCCCTCGTTCTCTCACAGTGAGGAGGCTTGTGTCCCAGCACTGGGAAACATCGTGAGGAAATCGACATATTGACTTTTCTAGAACCAAAAAATTCGAGGACATGTGACATCTACCAACCCGCATTGGGCACGCGTGCGTGTTACGGCCCTCGTCCTCTCACAGTGAGGAGGCCTGTGTCACAGCACTGGGAACACTATTATGCTAGTACGAACGAATCTAATATGGCAAGTTTTATCAATTTTTAATTTTAATTATGACAGTGGGCCCAGCCGGAGCGCGCGGAGTTAGCGTAACGTAAATTCGAATATTTTTAAAATACTCGTTTCGCACATAATATTTTACTTTATACAAATCTATGGGTGATACTAATTATGCTTGTCCTAAAACTTTAAACTAATATGCTATAGGGTGGTTGCATTTTCGAATATGAAAAATAAATATGATAAAGTCTAGACAACTTTCGCCAAAAACTATAGTGGTTTTCATGATGTGTAATATTTTATCTTATCCTTTCTAAGTGCTTAGAATTATTTTTATTAAAAATATGATAAGAAGACATCGGATTATATCACATACAAAGTGCCAAAATATTATCACTAACAAAGTGCCAAAATATACATGCAAATAAGCACAAAAAAGGCAGAAATATGCACTAAAATACTTCACACAGGCCGAAATATGCGCTAAAATACTTCACACAGACCGAAATATGCACTAAAATACTTCACTCAAAAATCTATTTTTATTTATTTTAATTAAGACAGTACAAAAACAGCGAAATATTCTTTAAATTAAATTATGCATAGTTTTTGTGACAATATACAATTAAGTATTTTTGAAAATTTTCGAGAACTAAGTGTCGTTTGTCACCACTGGGTGTCATACGTCACAGACTTACTGGGTGTTAACGTTAACATTAAAATTTTACCCAGTATTATTTAAGTGAAAACGACCTCTCTACGTCAACTGACGTCATTAGACAAAATATGAAATTTGGCGTCATTTCTGGAGTTACCGTTGATGTAGGCTTCCTATACCATACCTCCTGCAGCCCGCTACTAAACGTAATATGCACGATTGGGAAAAAAAGCTAAAATATGCAAATTAGAGTGTTTTTTTCATTTTTCATTTGCATATGCAAAATCTGATGTCTAATGATACGTAAAAACTGGACAGCGTAAACATAAAGGTGGATGCAACACAGACACTACTGTTCTGTAACGCAGCCGCGTCCGTACAAATAAAATATTGGAAACACGATTACACCACAGACATTGAAGATGAAAACTGTCTGCAATGTGGTCGGCTCCGAAAGACATTGTTTTAACAAAAATTACTACAATACAGCTTATAAGTACTCGCTGTGTGTACTGCAGGTATCAAACTTTATTTCGACGTAAAACTCCGAACGAAGTGGGCCAAAAATACTAATTTTGCTCGTAATATTTACTTACCCCGCGTCCTAACCGAAACAGACCGTCGCGATCGACGTGATTATTTGTTATGAATTATGACGTACAAACGCTACTTGATGTATGTCATATTCATAAAGAACGCGAACTTCGCTTTTGGTTCAAATTCAAATTCAAATTTAAAATATTTTATTTCACATAAACCTACATGGGCACTTATGAAACGTCAGAAGCTTGATGCACGGTTCCAATTGGTCGTTTCCTATGGAGAAGAGCCGGCTAGAAACTCCACGGTTACTCTTTTAAAAGTAAATGGTTTTTACAATGTTTTCAAATTACAGTGTAAAAAGTTTGAGAGGACAGTGTAGGCCTAACAACAAGTACCAGTACTTAGCAAAATATAAAATGGTCTACAGATCTACAGTCTGTTAAGCCTACAACGTTCTCACATTCACAAAATTTTAAAGAAAATAATCTATAAAAAGATAAGTAAAATAATAAGGTTAGGACACAGCCTTAGTTTTAAGACTATTCTTAACGCGTTCGTGCGAGGACCTTTTTTTTTTTTTTTTTTTGGGTGGGAAATCATCAAATGACTCCTCCCGCTCTGGGCAGAGCGAGAGGGAGTGTCAGACTTTTACTGACTAAAACCCACCCGTGTTCCTTCCGTTGCCTATGTGCTGGGGCCGCGATATCCTCAGTTCTATTTGTTTCTGAGACGTTTCCACAATTCCTATTAACGCTAGTCTTAACTAAGCTGCTAATTGAAACTTTCTAATTAGCTACATCAACTAAGTAAGGAATGCTAATCTGTCAGATGATGTCATTGTTGTGGTGCCGATTCTGAAAATGCGGTACGAAATTCGCTCGCGCTGATTGTTACAACTTACTAGTATGGCAGTGTTCAAACTAGCGCAAATACTCGTAGTCGCATGACTTCCTAATCATTGATGGCCGTTTCCAATAATTTACGGACCGCCATCGGTTAAAATTAAGACTCTTGTATCTTTACCAATAATGAAGCAAAGACCTCATTGCTTTGTATAGTAGACACTAGGTACCATATGGAAGTAGACATCACAGGCAAAATTAGCTTACGAATCTATTTATATACCCCGGCCCCGGCACACAGGCAACGGAAGGAACACGGGTGGGTTTTAGTCAGTAAAAGTCTGACACTCCCTCTCGCTCCGCCCAGAGCGGGAGGAGTCATTCGAAGATTTCCCACCCAAAAAAAAAAAAAAAAAAATGTTTGCAATAAAAAACGCTAACATATCAAAATTATTCGTTTTTGTTTATTCGTACCGGGCATGAAACAATCGACGCGCGCGATTGTATTCGTATGCGTCGCATTCTCCTGCTGGGGTTGCGGGTTTGTCTGAAAGGGATATCGCGGCCCCAGCACACAGGCAACGGAAGGAACACGGGTGGGTTTCAGTCAGTAAAAGTCTGACACTCGCTCTCGCTCCGCCCAGAGCTGGAGGAGTCATTTGATGATTTCCCACCCAAAAAAAAACTTCTGCGCAGGATTCGCCTCAGTTTGAACAGTCCTTAAAGTAGGGTAGTTACTCACCACTTCATTGTCATGACCGTGTCCATGATTGTGTCCGTTCCCGTGGTCATGTCCATTGTCATAGTTCTGTGATCCTGACCCGAAGGTTGGAGGCAGGTAGTTGTTGCTAGGCGATGTGAAACCTGTGTAAAAATATTAAGCACGGTTATGAGAGTAAAGGAAGACCAAAGCCTCGACGGCTGGAATATGTGAACGATTATACAGGATGTAATAGCTGGTTTACACAGTGCGAGCTGCTTGACAGTAGACACCTGCTCGTACTGTGTACCTATATGTCAGTAGCTCGGCTTGCCTTCGCTGTTTTCTATGCTGAGCTGAGGCCCTATTGGCATTATAATCATTGTTTTCTGTTTTTTTTTTGTTATAAGGTGTATTTTTCTGCTAATGTAATGCCAATAAACGCATTTTTCTTTCTTTCTTTCTTTCTTTTTTCATTACGAGAGTAGCTGCCTATATAGTCTCTTGCGAGTTGTTTGCTGGAGTAGTACTGGGGTCGTGCAATGTCGAGTAAACGTAATTTATTAAAAACAAACTGTGATAAGGTCTATAACCACAGTACTAAGCTTTGAAATAGAAAATGATTTAAAAAAACAAATTGCTTTAGTAGAATTGGATGGCAAGAAGATCTTCCGGTGCAACATGTACCATTTTTAACGAGCTGTGTCAAGAAGAACCTCATGATGAAGATAATGATGGGGGAAGTGAAATGCAGGCGAGTGAAATGAACAAAATGTTGAAGTTACTCGGCTGCGAGCAAGTTCGAGTAACTCGTATGATACGTCCACACAGTGCGAGTTGCTGCAGTGCAGATACTCGGCAGGCCGACTCGCACGCTAGTTCACACTGTGCAATAGAGACGCCGCCGTGAATACTCGCTATTATTCGGTATATGGCATTACTCGTTTTTTTTTTGTTATTCGTCGAATACCGAATAATAGTGTCTATTATTCGACATTCGGCGTTAAGTTTTTTTTTTTTTTGATGGTGTTCAAATGACTTCTCCCGCTCTGGGCGGAGCGAGAGGGCGTGTCAGACTTTTACTGACTAAAACCCACCCATGTTGCTTCCATTGCCCGTGTGCCGGGGCCGCAATATCCCTTTCGGACAAACCCGCAACCCCAGCAGGCATTGGTCCTTACGGACCCCGTCAGTTGTTGCTGACATCTCTTCGAGGCGCGCGTGGAACACAACGCGCCGTCGACCCGCGCCTGGTCCTTATCGGACGGAGAGCTACCCATTGCTCACCGTCCGCAAGCCCGCGCCTACGGTGGCCGGAAGTCAGCTCGTGACTCCCGACGCCCGGGGCGTCTCCTGCGGCGACTAGGGGCGCGAGGGCGTTAACTAGTTAGGCTTTTTAATTAATAATTTAATATGTCAAGTCCAAAACTAGAGTTTTTCTGCACGATTGGAATCAAGTCGGTTGCGCTTTTTACCATAAATCAAACCTGCCTCAGAAAATAAATAAACTATATTATTATTTGAGAATATGTTATGTAATGTTATGTTATTTTATTCCTTTTTTATAAAATAACATAACATCACGAGTGTCCCGCAGGGTTAGGCAGACCTACACATATAGTACACCCACATTTCGCCAGTTATGTTTAAGTCCCATGTAATAGGGGGCGAGCCTATTGCCATCAACCGGACACGAATCCAGACTCCGGGCTGCTACTGAGAAATTTTAGATAGAAAAACCCAATAACAATAACCCTTTTTTTATGTCGAGTAATAATGGCGAGTCAAATCAAATCAAAAGTCATTTATTCAAACTAGGCTGAGAATCAGCACTTTTCGAACGTCAAAATTACATAAGACAGTCCCCCAAAACGCCCACCCTTCACCACTTCCTAGTGCGTTAGCTGGGAAGAAGAAGTGGCGCAACAAACTCCCCAGCTGCACAGCTGTCTGTTCAGTTAGAAGAACAAAAAAAGATTCTATATAATAGTATTCAAAATAATTTACATTATGCAACACAAAACATAATTTAAATTATTAGCCATATATAAGCTAGCACACGCCAATATACCAAACAAAATCATCGAGAACTATACTCAGGCAGAAATAAAAAACAAAACGTAAACAGAACTTAATATCTTAATAAAAGCCACCAGGCGTAAAGGGCGTGCCCGCTTACATATAGTTGTAACTGGAAGTTATAAATGATAAACTAGGACCATCGAGGTAAAATAAATAAACAAACAGTTAATTACTAATAGTAATAAATAATATGATCAATTGTCGAGGTCACTAGCTAACCACATATTGCAATACAACTCATAAAAAAACATTGTGATGAGTAGATTATGTCAACAATAATTAAATTTAAATAATTTGACTTTTATAGTCAAATAAATTAAACAATTACTTATATAAACTCATATAACTTGTCAGTGGGTAAGCTGGAGAAAGAACATAAACATTGTCTTGAGTTAACTACAGCGACCAACTATTCTTATCATTTAAGTAGTCGTTGATAGAATAGTATGCCTTTGAACAAAGCTTGGATTTTACTTTCGTTTTAAACGCATTAAAAGGCAAATCTACCAAAGAAGAGGGTAGCTTGTTATAAAAAGTTATACCAAGCCCAACAAATGAGTTATGAACTTTATGAAGCCGGTGAAAGGGAGCTCGTAGTTTGTCCTTAGTTGAGTATTCGACTATTCGCCATAGAGAATGGCGATTAATCGGTATTCGACTATTCTAAGACCATACATTTCTTATAGGTTTTCCTGTAATCTATACGTATAGAACTATTCTCTGTATTTTTAATACTTGGAATTCTCTTAAGAAGCCCTTTCATTTGATATGTCACACGGTAAAGATAGCAAAACATTATTTAAAATTTTCTACTTGTAATAAAAATTTATATAGTTATGTACATTACACGTTCATATTCACGTTTGGGTCACAGAAATTCATATGTGTACCAAATTTTAACCCGATTAGGTTGAAAGGAGAATGACAAAAAGTGGTAACAAATTTTCTCACGCCTCAAGATAAACTTAATATAGGTAGTAAATATTTTTATATTTTTTTACGATATTCTATATGTTTATATTTGTACACATATGAATTACCTATTAAATTTTTTGTCGAGTAGATTCGGACAAATCGTCTGTCACAGACGGACAGACACACACACGAGTGAAATGAAATGAAATGAAATTATTGAAATGAAATGATGGAAATGAGATGATTTTATTTTCTGTACCTAAAGAGGTTTGATATAACCATTTTTACATGTCAATAATATTTTAAAAGAAGTCGAGATCGTGATCCTATAGGGAAAAAAGAATGATCACAATGACGGACGGGGAGTTGAAATGAATGTTGGCTTCGATGAGCGTCTTTTTACACCCGTTATGACTGACAAACATTTTCAGATCGTGATGTGCTGTCCGAAGGACCGTACTGTATGAACAGTCACTAAGGAAGGCTTTCTGTAATACTGACCTGTAGAAGGTGGTAAATAACTGTTGGTTGGAGAGTTATAACTATTGTGGTTGGCAGGTTGCTGATAGTTGTAACCGGAGACCGGAGGCTCACTGGTCGCTACTGCTGCCAGGAGAGTCACCATGAAAATCTGTAACAAAAGAATGGAAGGTTGAAAGGTGACTGTGATTAGCTTACAACGGATAGGTCACCTTGAATGATGTTTACATAGACAAGAATTCATTTCACTGTCTAAGCCCACGTTCGCACGGACGTAAATCGCGGCGGGATTTTATCGCGCACTGAATCTTCAACTCTCGGTGTTGAGAATCCAACAAAGTGCATCCCAGCGCGTCGAAAAGCACACTGTTTTCTACTCCTGGCGCTAATTAGAGCGTTGAAAATCCAGTGCGGGGAAAAAAATCGCCGCGGGAAAATTCGCTCGTGCGAACCTGGGCTAAATCTATCCTACTATACAGGGTGGATTTTTAAGATGTGGCAGTAAGGACAGGAGGTACCTTAACCTGAGGACTTAGGATACCATCGTTTCGCCATGGGATCTGGAGGCAAAAGTCCTCGCGCACATATGGGAGTGGCGCACATATGGGAGTGGCACACATATGGGACAACTCCGCACAACTCCGCTGCCGCGACAAATCACGACACAGTGGACAGAGCTCCGGTGTGATCTCATGGCGACATGGAGAGTGCGATTGGCGCAACTAAGTGCTGGGCACGCCACAATTGCAGCGATAAGTCCCCTCTTTAAGTGGCTAGAGAGGTGCCACGGCGTCCTCAACTTCCGCCTGATCAGCAGGTCCTCACCGGACACGGTTCCTTCGGGATGTTCCTGTTCTGGATAAGGCGGGAGGAAACGCCCGGAAGACAACATTTTGTGGATCGCCCGAAGGACACGGTGGAACATACGGTGGAAGTCTGCCCGGCTTTGGCGGGGCACCGCCGTGTCCTCGTGGAGGCGATCGGCGGCGGTGATATCTCGCGTCCGGCCCTGGTCCAGGCCATGGTACGGAGCATGGGAAGCGGTCACCTCCTTCTGCAGTAATGCTCGCGAAGGAGGAGGCGGAGCGCGTGAGGGAGAGGCAAATTTCGCACTCTCACGCCCCTAGTCGCCGCAGGAGACGCCCTGGACATCAGGAATCCCAGGCAGATTCCCGGTCACCGTAGGCGCGGGCTTGCGGACGGTGAGCAATGAGTAACTCGCCGTCCGATAAGGACCAGGCCCGGGTCGACGGTGCGTTGTGTTCCACGCGCGCCTCAAAGAGATGGCAGCATAACTGACGGGGTCCGCTAGGGCCGATGCCTGCCAGAGTTGTGGGAAAGTCCGAAAGGGTTACCGTGGGGGGGTGACAACACACATGCCTGTGTGTTGTCTGAAGAGTGAGTGTCTGACTGAAGGAACACAGGTGAATTTTAGTCAGTAAGAGTCTGACACCCCGCTCCGCCCAGAGCGGGAGAAGTTATTTGATAATTTCCCACACACAAACACATAATACAAGTTCGAGCTAGGGAACAGGGGCCATATTATGAAGAATTAATGCTTAAATTTCTCGAGTGCCACAGAGAGAAGGAGCTATGATGATAACACCATCTCTGTTTCGCAACGGAATCATCATGGCATTAATATTATTCTTCATAATAAGGACCCTTGGCTAAGTAATAAAAGCCGCACGGGTCGATCCATCAGGTTAAGCTATGCTTGCCGGAGTTGGTCCGTGGATGGGTGACCATCTTTACAGCAAGCCTCGGAAAGCACGGTAATCCGTTGGTCCCGGCTGTCATTCGAGGATCTTCGACAGTCGTTACGGATCGTCAGATGCCCGAAAGTCTGACAACCAGTCTTACCAAGGGATATCGTATTACCCAGCTACTGGGTTGTGGTGGTCAGATAGGCAGTCACTCCATGAAAAATAATGGTATTCAGCTGCATCCGGATAGACTGGAAGCCGACCCCAACACAGTTAGGAAAAGTCTCCGAGTAAAATGGCTGTGATCTTTCTATTACAGTAACCTACCACGCTGACTGGCAAACGGGCTTTCACGCAGATGTCAAAATCGGTTGAACGGACTGTAAAAAGGTTTAGTTAAATATCGAATCTAATTTCAAATGGATTAAAGGTATGTGTTTAATTTTTTTCTCTGCATCCGCTGTCGCAAGACCCGCGTCGCTTGCGCGTGTAACTCGTGGCCACGGGGTAAGTACTACAACTGAACGACCAGCCGTTTCACCGGCATGCATAATTAGTAACGTATTCTTGAAGCTAATTCCCACGTAATAAATAAGGAGTTACTCCCATTTTCCCATGGCTCTATGGTTGCCCAACGGTCCCAGGATTATGCAATATTAACGTATGTATCTTTTAATCAAATGGCATAAGTACAGCCATGATTTACGATTTTACGTGTATTTCAGAAAAAATATAATATGGCAGATGCTGAACGTCCAATCAAATTCATTTGTCAGTAACTGTTAAAGCGCTACAAGATTCTCTTGGCGTGTGGCCAACATTGAAACTAACTCCGCCATCTTGTTTTTAGGGTTCCGTACCTCAACAGGAAAAAACAGAACCCATATAGGATCCCTTTGTTGTCTGTCTGTCTGTCAAGACCCTTTTTCTCAGGAAAGCGGGGAGGTATCAAGTTGAAATCAATATCAAATACGTAGGTCTATGGTCCCTTGGAGCTCATTTTTTCTTGAAGTCAACGCAATAAAAAAATACGGCATAAAGGGCCGTATTTTTTTACTCGCCAAAAAAACACGCGACATATTTTTATACTCGTAAAAAAAATATAAAACCTTTATATAGGGTACTTTCCATTGACCTACAGCAAGAAGCAAGGTCTCACAGCAACAGCAAAGTAAAAATTTCGAAAATTGTTTATTTTGTAGTTATCAATCACAGCCCAGACCAACGGCATTACGCGCTTGTCGAGATACGGGGGTGCCAATTCCAATGCAATAGCATTGGAATTGGCACCCCCGTATCTCCCCGTATCGTAAATGAATACATTTGGACGATTCTACAATATTCATTGCGTCAGTTACAGTGTCGAGCAGACAAATTTTTCTAACATTTGAAGCAAAATGGATTAGGAGTTTCCTTCAAATCTTTTGGAATTTGATAGGTAGAAAGTGTGTGACGCATTAAGGTGCAAGTTTCCTCACAATATTTTTCGTCACCGATTAACATTTACTAAAAGAAAAAGACATCATATTTTTCCACTTTCCCACAAACAGCGCAAATTTTGCGACGACGTTTAGTCTCCTGGCTTGTAATTGGATGACCAAGGATAATATGCATCATGTCCCTGATTATAGCGGATGAAGATACTTTAAAAGCATTTTTTTTTTTCACTTCTTGTCTCTGCATCGGTCGTCTAAAGTGAGCATGGGGCGTGGGTAAGAGCTATATGAAGATGTAATTGATCAAATACCAAATCATTAAGGAATTTGTCGTTGAAGGAAAACATCGTGAGGAAACCGGCATGTCCTAGAACCAAAAATTCGAAGACATGTGACATCTACCAACCCACGTGGTGGAATTATTCCACTTTGCCACACCAAGCCAGTAGTACGTTCCCGTGGGATAATAAATTTCCGACGTCCCTGGCGAAGCCTCGGGCGAAAGTTAGTAATATTATTTTATTAATGCGAAAATGAGTTTGTTTGTTACGCTTTCCGGCTAAAACGGTTGAACGGCTTTGGATGAAATTTGGCACAGGGATAGACCTTGACCTGGAAAAGTACATTGGCTACTTCTGATGCTGGATCGCATACGAAGTCGCGGGCAACAGCTAGTAATAATATTAAAAAGATAATGTTTTTTATGTTTGTTTGTAATGAATAAACTCAAAAACTACTGGACTGATTTAAAAAGTTCTTTCATCAATAGAATTATCACTAAGTAACAAAGTAATTTATAAAGTTATCACGCGGGCGAAGCCGCTGGCGGAAGTTAGTAATCAATAAAATCATCAATACAGCCCTTGAAATTCAAATGACCCTACTGAATGACTATTTCATGAAATCTTAGCTTAACTGGCGAAATATACCGTGCGACCTACCCCACTCCTTTTACCTACCCTGCCAAAAAGACAAGCGTGATGTTAATTTATATATTTGGACAACAAAGTTAAATATTACTCAGTATGAAAGATAATATTGTGCATAGTCACTATCATTTGAAAAAAAAACAAAAGAGCTTTCATTCAATTGTTTTTTCATTGTATTTTCAAATGTTACCAATCTATTATTTGGTCAAACTGAATATTTAAAAACAATAGGTAATTATTATACGTATTCATTCATTTAACTCCATTGTATATATACAAAATACGATTACGGAAGTCGAACTTTCGCGATTTTTGTTAGATTTTGGAATCATTCCACTTTGGGCCCCACTGGTGAGGCAAAGTGGAATGCCTAAAATTTTGCAGTGGAATCTGCCCCACTAGTTCGATTCCGCTAATCCAAAATCTTGTGGATTCTACCCCGCTAGGGTTTGTGCGGGCAAAATTTGTGCAGGTCGGTATACTCCAATTTTATATTCGTTTGGAAAAGAAAGAAATGTATATGTAAGTAAAATGGAAGTAGGGCTGGTAACGATGGACTTAGTATATAGATAGCATTTTCTTCTCTCGATGATCTTCTCGAGATGAGCAAGGAATCTACCTAGCCTTTTCCCAACTATGTTGGGGTCGGCTTCCAGTCTACCCGGATGCAGCGGGATACCAGTATTTTACATGGAGCGACTGCCTATCTGACCTCCACAACCTAGTAACTGGGTAACACAATACCCCTTGGTAAGACTGGTTGTCAGACCTTCGCGCTTCTAACGACCCGTAATGACTGTCAAAGATCCACGAATGACAACCGGGACCAACGACTTAACGTGCTTTCCGAGGCACAGAGGAGTCTCGGTATGTAAATGCTCACCCATCCACGGACCGCGGCAAGCGTAGCTTAACCTGATGGATCGACCCGTGCGGCTGTTATTGCTTAGCCACGACCTCTAGTAGTTAATAATTAAACCAACACAGAGCGACGCCATAGTGAAAATTTGTTAACTTACAAGACAATAGTTTCTCATGCTACACTGACCACGGAACATTTTCTTTGTTGTTTTTAGTTAAGTGTGGGTTTACATGGAGTGTGCTTTACTACACGTAGTTTATGGTATCTATACATATTATAGTAGTGATAGCCTAGTGGTGTGACCGTTGGACTGCCAAGTCATAGGTCAAGAGTTCAAAACCAAGGCACCTCTGACTTTTCGGATTCATGTGCGTATTGTATAATTATCACTTGTTTCAAAAACGGTGAATGAAACCGGCATGCCTGAGAGATATTTCTCGACGGCATGTGAAGCCAAGTCAGAGGCCCATGGGCGGCTTTAAAACTCTGACACCAGGTTAGTCACTAACCACACGAAAAGAAGATACATATTATAAATTAAAGTCGCTTTTCGCGTTTGTTTCATACAGACAAACGCGAAGAGCGACTTTAATCGCGCGTCGTTCTTCTAAACCACGCAACAGATTTTGATGACGTTTTCACCATCGTTTAGAGAATTTATTCCGGAAGGTATATTAAAGTTAATATAACTAAGAAATCTCGATTTTTTGTCAAGTCGTAAGAACCGTGCGAAGCAAGAGCGGCGCTAGTAACTTAAAAATTTGCTTAATAACTATAACCCCAATTACACTACACGATATTAAATTTAGGGCCCGATAATAGGTGATGTATGTATTATAACAATGACCCTTTGCCCCTTTCTGTTACTACACCATCCCGATTTAGGGAAAGGGTCCCTGAATATCGCGTAGGCTAAGGCATTAACCATTACTAGGGTATTAACCTTGGAAGTAAGCAGCTGCAGTAACCGGTCGTAAATATAGCACTCCGAACACGAGAAAGAGACTGATTTTGTAGAAAATGTCTATGACATTAAGCCTCGTGCAGACTACTACGACTTCATTTTGGTTCGAGATTTTTAATTTTAAATAATTTATTTGATGAGAATCCGTCAGGTCATAGAGTGAAACTGCCCACAGACAATATTAGCCTTTATTTAACACAAAAACAGATATCTATGCCGAGTGGGTCACCATTTGGCGACAGTGGGACTTGACGGTCGTGTCTAACTTTTTTTTTTTTATAGACGTGTAGAGATTTGATTGATGATTTTTTTGTGATTCGATATCCTATTTATAGAATAAACAATTTCATTTAATTTCCTGGTTAAAGTGTTACTACTGATGTGTGGCTTACTGTAAATTATAGAGAAATCAGTTATTGGAATTCAAATGTTCGACTGTATACCGAATTTAAAATATCGTTCTGTTTCTGTCAATCGTTTGAAGATGACAGAATGGTTTTTTAAATATAGTGCTAAACGCATTTAGTGACTTGTGGCCCCGATCCTTGCTCGAGTCAGCCCGCGCTGACGTGATCCAGCCTGTCCCTTGCTGTCCTCCCCCAGCGACGTCCAAAGCCGAGGTCCGTACGCCACAAGGGTGTCCTTAGCATATAGTCGCTTAGTTTTTAATTTGTAAGCCCTGTCTGGAGGCCGTAATTTATTGAGGCACTCACAGGAAAGTCCGTTTAAGCAGCCGACAACCTCCTACTAGGTTGACCAGCGAGACGACATACAACAAAATAAAGTGATTTGTGGTGTAAACGGTCCTAAGCTTAGAAATATAATATATATGGGCCTAATTTTTTTAAATGTTGCCTCCATGTACACCCACTGCGACAATGATGGGCGTCTTATAGCGGTTACAACAAGAATTATGTCACACTAAAAGTGTACCAAGTGAATCTATGTGTAGCCCCGTACAATGATCGTTTGTTGCGTGGGCAAAATCGGAACTAACAACGCCATCTTGTTTTGTGAAATATGTATATTGATACTAGCTGTGCCCCGCGGTTTCACCCGCATAAGTCTCGATCCCGTGGGAATGTCGGGATAAAAACCTATGTCTTAACTAGATCCTATGTCGTAACCCAGGTCATAGTCTACCCATTTGCTAAATTTCATCCAAATCTGCTCAGCCGTTAAGGCGTGAATAGACAGACATTGGTGCCGATTCTCTTGTACACCGGACTAAACTAACTAAACTATCACTAAAATTTCTTACTTTAGGCTATGAGAATCTTAGAGCTATTCTGCAAATAAAATTCTCTAAACTAAAAAATAATTTTGACACAACTAAAATAGAATTTGACAATCGCGAATCCACGTGGTACCCGTGATTTTTTTTAGAGCCGGAGGCGCGCATGGGTTGCCGCCTCGACGTGTTTCATATGGAATTTTTCACTTTTTGTATGGAAATCATGAAAAAATATTTCCCACATGTTCAGGTTTAGGGGTTTATGGGTTCCAGAAAGGGGGTCGAAATTTTCATTATTTTTGCGATAGGACGCATCATTTTCGAGATATAAAGCAAAAGAAAAAATAAATACAGTACTGTTTTTGCACTTGAAGTCGAGATGTTGGTGTGAATTTTAGGTCATGACAACTTATTTTAGCCCACACCTTTTTAATCGCGATTAAAAATTGTCAGAATTAGTCTGGTTTGGTATTTTACAATCAAAATTTTAGGTGAAAAATGTCAAATTCAGAATAGCAAAATTGCCATTTTCACTAAACTAAAAACTCAGTACTATCTTAGTGCTGTCAAACTAAAATATAGTTAAATTGTGTCATTTTAGTCTATTTCAGAATGGGAAATCGAGAATCGGCACCTGTGGTGCCGATTCTCTTGTCACAAATGCCTCTAAACTAGACTAAAAATCACTAAAATTTAGTTTATTCCTGTCAAACGACGACTTCCCATTCTGAAATAGACTATGTTATTGGAAGTTATGAGCGTCGAAACTCCCATATTTCAACACAAATTTTAACTCTTCTTTGGGCGTAAATAAATAACTTATGTAGTAAGAAAATTGCAAAATCCAAACCGTAGAGGGATAGATAATTTATTGAGTAGTTTAAATAATTTTATTTTGAGTAAATACTAGTTTTTTCATAATATCTATACGCCCAAAGGTCTGTTCATGAAATTTTACGCGCCCGTTTTCGTTATAAATCGTTGTACATTTCACTAAATAAATTAATAAATATATAAATAGATTATAAAAATAGATGAAAAATACGAAATAAATAAAACTAAATAATTAGTGTACCCATAAGATCTTTTCTTCTTTTCGTGTGGTTAGTGACCAACCTGGTGTCAGAGTTTTAAAGCCGCCCATGGGCCTCTGACTTGACTTAACATGCCGTCGAGAAATATCTCTCAGGCAATCCGGTTTCCTCACGATGTTTTCCTACACCGTTTTTGAAGCAAGTGATAATTCCACAATACGCACATGAATCCAAAATGTCAGCGGTGCGTGCCTTAGGTTCGAACTATGAACCAATGACTTGGCAGTCTGACGGTCGCACCACTAGGCTGTCACTGCTATCGAACCCTTAAGATGACGAATATATTTTAGATTTTACTGTACCTACATCTTCAGACTACACAACTTAAAAAATTAAACATATTGTGTTTGCCAAATCTCTCTTGATTCTCTCTAAATGAGTTTCCATACTACCATATTATACTTATGATGCCTGCTTATATAAATATACGTCAATAGACAATTACGAATAGTAACACGAACTATTATTTATACTATTTCACAATATGCGGCATGCGAAATTATTTGTCATAGTGAACGCAATTTGATACAATTGGATAGGTACGAGTATAATAATATAATTTTGAAATGCCGTGTTTACCCAATGTCATATAGCTGATTACTATTAATTATATGAGAATTCTCTATTTTTACAATGTTTGTAAATATATGAGCACCATATATCTATCACATAATTAATTTATCTCTCATATCTTCATTATTTTTGCCTATTGGGATGTGGTGTTGTATAGTAGTTTTATTCTAGGAGCATCGTCTTCCCATATAATTATATAATTCATGTATAAAAAATATTGTAAGACGTTTTAAAAGAGTAACGGTGGAGTTTCTTGTGCCCATTCTTCTCCATACGAAACTAACTATTGGAAGGGGCGACTGAATCAATTCTATTTTCAAAAGTGCCTTGGATGTGCCTATTTGAATTAATCGAAGCGAATGCTGACATTTTAAATATTATATTTATATAAACATTTAGGACTAAGTATTTTATTTATTTTATTGTATTTCATTTGATCTCATTATTTATGTTGCAGCGGTTGAAGTCGGAATGTTGACTGGGTTAACAAAAAAACCGTCAGTCAGATAATACATTCAGTTTAAAATCTACCGGACAGTAACATCATGCCAAATTTTAATTCAATGTATTGCCAATATTTACGAGTCCAATATTTTTGTATTTTTAGATGATGGGGCTACCCCGATACTGCAGTGCCTCGGGTATGTTCGCAGAGGCCCGCACCGACTGCTTTCACGCCACCATGCGCAAGCGCGCCGCGCCGTTGGTGCACAGGGTACGGGTTAAGCTTAGTGCAGACTAGAGCGACGCGACACCGGTGATATACCGTGAAGTTTTCTTAGAAATTGTATTGTTCGTGTCGCGTCGCAATGGTCTGCACGAGCCTTTAGCCCCAAAATCGTACTGTAGATTATTGCGGGAAGGCTGGACTGCCCCTTCATCCGGCATTGTTCCAGCTGACATGTAAAAAAAGCTTCGTGCAGACTAGCGAGACCAACAAACCCGTCATCTTTTCGAAGCTGACTGCTTCGAAAAGATGACGGGCTTGTTGGTCTTTGCATCACCCGAAGTTTGACTTGTACACACACACAGCTGGACACATACTGCAATTTTTTTATCAATTTTACATAAGATCTGTGTGTAATTTTCCCATACTTCCGTGGGTTATCATCATATCATTATTGTCATGGGGTCTGCCAACCATGACGCCACTCGTACCAAAGTTATAAAGAAAGTTAAGTTAAGTTATAAGTTGTTGGGTTGATGATAAAATTACGTCTACTTAGATAGGCTATAGGTACAAAGAATCAACATATTGTATTCAGGTTAGGAAGAGATTAAGAGCGTTTATTCTGAAAGTTGGCAACGTCGCAAATAGTTGTCAAAAATTTACTTGTTTTGAATAATTTGCCAATATTACTTTACGGAAATAAGAAATGTGGCTAACTAGGGAACTAGAATATTAATAATGAATTACAATTATAACATTGAATTTGATGTTGTACCCGTTTTTGGTGTAAAAAAGGATTTGAAAACTTTCCAAATCATTTTTTTACATCTAAAACTAAATATTCGGTGTTACGATATTAATTATTGCATTTCTTAATCAATATTCTAGTTCGCTAGTTAGCCACATTACTTATTTCCATACAATAATATTGCCAAATTAATCAAAACAACGAAATATTTGACATATATTTGCGACGTTTCGTCGCCCACTTTCAGAATAAACGTTCTAAGTTCCTAATATTTTTTTTTATCACGCTACCGATTTGTGATAACCTGTAATGATAATGTTGTGTTGAAAATAATAAATAAATAATATTTGTTGCTGTTCCGTGTGGTGCCGGATTTAAAGAATAGAACCACCCCATTTCTTCCCGGGGCGTCGTAAAAGGCGACTAAGGGACTCACTAGAGAATGGGCAGCAGCGTTCTTAGTGCATTTTAACACCATACTGCGATCGCCAACTCGCTTGCCAAGCGTGGCGATTATGACAAAACCCCCCCTTTTGGGGGAGGCCTATATCCAGCAGCCGACGTCTTTCGGCTGAAATGATGATGATTATTTGTTGTGATATTATCTTATATACAGAGTTGATCTGACAGAGGGGCATTAAATTACACTACGTATACTATACGTGTTTAGTATTAATTCGATACGGTATAAAAATAAAAAGCATCAAAAATGAGTTTTTTTTTTTTTCAAACAAACTAAATAGCTTATGAATCAGAGTAAAACGCAACCACCCTTTGTAAATAAATTTAACTGACCTTAGAAGATACCTAGGTAACAGTGGCAACGTCGCGCCCGCGCCGCGCGGCGTGTATCTCATTTCAAAGCGGGCGGCCGGCGGCGGTGGCGCGGGCGGCGGCTTAGGCCTTCACTCGCGGCTTTTAGGTATGGTTTTGAAGTACGCGCGCAACAACAAAAACACTAAAATTTTAAATTCTCGATGTGTCCTTCATTCACATGAATGCACAAATTATACCGACGGAGAATATTGTTACTTATTTTTCTAATTAAAAATCATGTCAGTGTATTCTAACGCCGTGTAAGTTACACGAGGCATTGTTGAACACTTTAATTACACACACACACACACAAAACCAAAGTTTAATTACGTGTCGTATCACAATAAAAGCAGTCGATCACAAAAAAAAACACTAACACTAAATAATAATAATCCCAAGTTACGTGTCCTGTCACAATAAAAAAAGAAATACTGTCTTAAACTTGTTTAGTGTCCTATCACAATAATAAAACTAAATCCCAATTGTCAGCGCGCGAGTTCGACAATACGAAGGCGGCGCAGGTACTTCCGTGTTACGTAACATAAGTACGTTCCGAAAGAACAGCGGCGCCGCACTGTAAAAAACAGTTTTTAGAAGCCCCACTCACTTACCGATCGCAACCCCTGCCCCTCGTCGCTAGGATGCAATAGCAACACACTGACCTATTTCTATTTCTTTTACCCACGGGGCGTTTGCTATGATTTTCACACTCGTAATGAAAATGCAAGTGTGTGTGTATTTATTGCTTCCTTGTTTGCATTGTCATCTTTTTAGCGAGAATATTTGGTTGTACTTGTGATTTGCGTCACAGCGGCAACCACGCATAGGTTATACTCAGATTTATCGTTTTAAGGTGCATGACCTATGCGTATAGACATAATCAGCTGTTAGGAAAGATACATCGTGTTCAAACGGGGCAAAAACTTAAAAAATCATTTGCGACTAAACTACTGCTCCTATTTAATTGATTTTTGGTACAGAGCTTGAAAATGGTACCTAGTATAGGCAGTTTAAAGGAAAGCCCCTCTGTCGTATCAACTTTGTATATATAACCTATAACAACATTAATACCAGCCTATTATTGCCTCACTACAAGGCAAAGGCCTCTTATACAGAGAAGGCACGAGAATTAATCACCACGCTTGCTCAAAACTGGTTGGCAAATTCAGACCGATATTAACTTCGCGATGTTTGCCTTCACCTATGTCAGTAATGTCCAAGATGAACTCGGAAACTACATAGGAATTGAAAACCTCACATTATTATAGTTCGATTTAAACTGAATGGCGGCTCGGAAGTTAGCCACTCGCTGCGCAGTACCGCACTCCTCACCCCCGCTGACACATGAATTCGTTACTGCGCAGCGCCTCGCCTCATGTTCCGAGCCGCCATCTCCTAGTCATAGTCTAAAACTCAGGATATTATGCACAATAATTAAATAAATAAAAAAGTATATGTACTTGTATAAATAGCGGACACTGGACATGAAATAAATTAATTGAAAATATGTAATTTTCTTAATTTTGTTTGGGTTTTTTTGTCAATAGAGTAAAACAAACTTTGGTACAGTCGCACATCAGTGGTAACAAGACCACTAACACCAGTGTCTTAGCCAATAGTCATCACAATATCTTTATTTTCTTCTATATTTTATTTTTTGTATATTGGCACCTTATATTCTGTATTCATGTATTTAGTTATTATTTAAACGTGTTTTTGTATTTTGTGCTATGTCTTCCGTGTACCTACATAAAAAAACCGATTTATCTATCTATCTATCTATCTATCTATCTATCTATCTATCTATCAGTAGGTATAGGTGGGTATGGTCGTATTCATAGATATAAGAATGTTATTTATATTTCTATGGTCGTATTCTATTGAAACTCCTAACTCTACTGACGTACGGTCAACTGTACTAAGCCTAAATGTAAGTGCAAGCAGAAACTGCACTCTTTCTGTAATTTGGTTACTTTGGAAGTGCAGTCATGAGCAAAAATATGCGGCACTTGGATTGTCATCAATTTTTTTTTTTTTTTTTGTAAATTATAACAAATAGATTCACACACGGTAAGTAAAATTTTATTAGATATAATAGAAATATGTAGATAGGTTGTAATTTTTTTACCTTATAGTGCACCATTGTAGAGAAATTTTGCGACACCTGCAAAAAAAGACATAAAATATATTATTATAAAAATTATCCGAAGTTATACCTAAATATAAATAAAACTGAAATACCTAAAATGTGTTGAAAGAGAATCGTAGGTCAAATCAACTTTTGAAAGACAAAATTATTCAAAAGTATTCTAATCAAATAAAATATACAGCACCTTAGTTCCGTAACACACGATCAATCACAATCTGAATGATTTTGAAGGATATTGTTCCATTGCTTCATTTGTTCAAAAAAATTGTCTGCTCAAAAACGTAAATAACGCAATGAATGTTGTTGAACTGTCAAAATGAAAGCCATTGCTACTATAAGTGCTAATATCACCAATGAAATTGAACGCGTTTAGCACATCTAAACGCGTTCAAGAGCTGTCAATGTATAATATTCCATAACAATTTTGACACTGACAGCTCTTGAACGCGTTTTAGAAATACTGATCGCGTAGTTTCATTGGTGAAATCAGCCCTTAGTGTGTTACCCAATTACCCCGCAAGATATAGGGTGTTACAAATTATAAGGGTATATTTGTGTCCTGCCACAGTAATTGGCATTTCTGGGTTAAAGATATATAAGATAAGAAGGGTTAGGCAGAGGTGTACCTAATAGTACACCCACATTTCGCCAGTTATATTTTTAAGTCCCATGTAATTAGAGGCGACCCTATTGCCATCAACCGGACACAAATCCAGACACGGGGCTGCTTCTGAGAAATTCCTGATGAAAAACCCAATAACAGTTTGCTCGACTTGGGAATCGAACCCAGGCCCTCATGCTCAGCAGTAGCGCTTCCAACCACTAGACCAATGAGGCAATGAAAAGTAAAATAGACCTATGTAATGTAGTTCATACTACATTCGTAAAGACGATGAGAGAATTTTGACGTTCGAAAAGTGCTGATGCTCAGCCTAGTTTGAATAAATGACATATGAATTTGTAACGAAGAACCAGAAACTAGTATCTCCACACCTTCTAAATCTACGATCTAATCCTCGGCCATCTACCATCTCATGTACACAATGGCCGACTCCCACGCAAGATGGCGTCCTTATCTCTTATGTAAGTACAGACTTAGAAAATGCGTTCACAATTAAAACAATTACATAAAAGTTTAAGAGAAGATTTATGGCGATCAGATTATAGTTTTCCCATAGTTTTGTATAGTTTTTGCGGCTTTAAACTAAAACTGTTAATTATGTGTTAATTAGTCTTTATTGATGGTAGTAAAGATAGTTATGAAACTGAAAGATTTTGACTTTTTTTTATAAGGTCGGTACCTTAAAAAAAAAAAAAAGCTCACCGTGAAAAACTAGGTGAATTGATAGGGAATGACACTATTGACTGCACCTGACTTCACTTATGTTTTCACGGTGATGTTTAATGCATATTTTAGCCTTTTTCCCATGCATATTTCGTTTAGTAGCGGGCTGCGGGAGGTATAGGGAGCCTACGTCAACGGCCCAGGTCATACCCTGCCTAAACAGGTATCTCCAGAAATGGCACCAAATTATAAATGTTGTCCAATGTCGTCAGTTGACGTAAAGCGGTCGTTTTCGGCTTAAAAATTAATACTGGGTGACAAACGTCATTTTGCTCTCGAAAATGTGGAAATATACTTAATTGTATATTGGCACAAAAACTATGCATAATTAAATTTTAAGAACAAGACGTGTCGCGTTTATTAAGAAACGTCTTATTTAAAATACAGAAAAATAAAATTTGTTTTTTGATTTTCATTGTGCATATTTGGTACTGAGGAGAGATATTTAAATTGATGTTGGTGTAGAAAATTAGTTTTGGTCATGTTTTAATTTAATTTTGATTTAAATTTTGACATAAATTTGTTTTTGTTTTAATTTTAATTTAATGTTTATTTAATTTTAATCGTAAATATTGATCGTAATTTTTTATTTTTTGTTGTGATTATATTATTGTTTTTGATGTTAATGTTACTAACATATTTTTCTAATACTAATACAATATGGATGATTTCCGAAATAAATGATTGAATTGAATTGAATATTGCCTTTGTGAAGAGTTTTAGTGCATATTTCGGCCTTTTTTAGTGCATATTTGCATGCATATTTTGGCACTTTGTTAGTGCATATACTTAATCCGATGTCTACTCATAAGCTTTTAGAAACAATGAAAAAAAAATCCAAATCAAGCCAATAACATAGGAGATATGGGAAACGCTACTAAAAAAATTAAATAATCTTTTCAAGTTAATTTTCAATAAATTTTCATGAATATTCAGAATAATACGGGCGCCCGCACATGGGTGACATTGTATTGTAAATTATTATATTCTACACTTCATGTCATTATTTCTTTAAAATTATAATTAAGTTATGCCCTGCCTTCGTAATACGAGTACTTACATATGCTGGAGTTATACTAACACATTGATAATTTTTAACCCACTTAAAAAAAAGGGGGACGTTCTCAGTTCGCGGAATCTTTTTATAATGTATGTTCCTCGATTACTCGAAGACGGTTAGACCGATTTGGAAACTTCTTTTTTGTTTGAAAGTGTATACTTCCTAGGTGGTCCCTTATAAATATCAACTTTGCTTGGGTATGCTGATGAGGTTATAATAACTTCCTGTCACTGTTATTTATTTATCAATTAGTGGTATACAAATTTGTGTAGGGTAGGTAGGTACCACCACTAAAACGTGATACCTGCTTACTTAAAAACTTTTATTTTATTTACTTAAAAAAAAAACGACTTCCAAAAAGACAGTACAAAATGTAAATAACTTTTTATTTGTTAAAAGGTTTTTTAATTACTTTTTAATAATTATTAAGGTACTCATTGGATTTATTCTATTAACAGCCCGCTTTATATTTTTTATGCATGGTGTATGTCAACATCTCGCCAGTATTTACCGAACGGTTAGGCAGAGGTTACTTTAAAATAATACTACTTTAAATTACTAATAACATAACACAACTTATTTACCTGATAACCAAATGCAACAACACAATTCCAAAACAATGAAAATAAAAGTCACTATTTTGATTTAGGTACGTAATAGAAAAGGCGCGCGAAATTGAAAATAGAATGGAACGCACTGCCCCAGTTCTGTAAACGCACTGATACAGTTTATGCGCCATGTTGTTTTTATATATGCTGCTATGTTGAGAGCGCATCTTCAAACAGCCTATTGTAAAAAAATAACGACCTTGTTTATTTTTTATATCGATTTTTATTTATGCTCTAATAATTAGAGTCTAATTGATGGACATATTGGACATGTAAGACTTGCTAAGTAATTATTTTTAAGTTTCTGTAATAAAATAATTAACGACAAGTGGCTGGGCCAGACTGGATGCGGAAGGTGGAGGACAGGGTTTTGGGGCGTAGCCTGGGAGAGGCCTATGTCCAGCAGTGGACTGCGATAGGTTGTGTTGATTGATTGTTAATTGATAGTCTAGGTAAGTACCTACAGGGTGGCAGGGACATTGACGCGCAAACTGTAACCATGTATTAAGCCATCAAAAGGATGTTGAAAATGTTAGAACAGACATATATGCCATATTTTTTTTAATCATTTTATAATATTTATCAATTTTGTTAATTTACAACATATATTTTTTTTACAATTTTGTCAGTTTTAATTTTTATTGATAAATTGGTACTCTATATTAATGATAATAAAAAACTGCTGGTTCATAGAAAAGTTCAATAGGTACAGGACCTACGCGGTCAAAATGTGTGGAACTGCATTTGTTTTTTTAATCATCGACGGGTTCAAAATCATGTACTGAATCCATTGTAACAGGTTGCGCATCGATGGCCACGAGGGCTTTCGAAATGACTTCAAAACACTGTAGTAAAATACAATTAGGTAGGTACATATTCATGTCCAGTCATAAGCCTCTAAGCAGATGTAGGAAATCTAGGCCTTTTCTGATTTATGCTGGGCGCTTGCTTAGAGCACGCCTATTTGGCGGAAGCAAAGACTATTTTCCTGTGGATCTAGTTTTGCGGCGAATTTTACCAATAAGACTGAACGCGATCAAGAACTGTCAGTGTCAATATTCTGCGAAAATTATGACACTGACAGCTCTTGAACGTGATTTAACTGTGCTGATCGAAATTCGCCCTAAGTATATAACATAGAGAACCTAAGGAAAATAGACTTCGCAGCTCTCGTTAGCTTTGTACAATTTTGTTTAAAAAATTCGCTTCCACTCCGTTTCGCTGCAATGTAAATTGACCCATAATGTGGACTTGATCAACAAAACGTAAACCAATTTATATTGCAAAAGTCTAATGATTTATCGTATGGCAACACTGAGCTGTTGTTACCGTAAATGAAATCTTGACATGCGAAGTACTTTTAAACTAGGCCTATTTGACAATATATTGGTACTACTAGCTGCCGCCCGTGGCTTCGCCCGCGTGGCCCCTAATTATTTTTCTAAAATAAAAGTAGTCTAAGTTACTCCTTACAACTATCAGCTAACTTACAGCTATCTGCCAGTGAGTCCCGTGAAAATCAGTCCAGCCGCTTCGGAGATAGGAAGCTGGAGGCTAAAAACTAAAATACAGATTCAAAGACACCGGCTTCCGAAATTAAAGTTATTTTACAACTTTGTAGTGTATTTTTTGGAAGTCGGTTGTTTTTTACCTATGTAAAAAAGTTTATTATTTAAGTACTTATATGTATAGAGAGATAGTTACATACTTAGATAGATTCTGTTCCATTTCCTAATTTATCTGGTAGATGGAACTTATACTATTAAATTAGCAATATTTGTATATAATTATATACATAATATGTATTTGTAATCACGTTCTCGAAAACGGCACTAACGATTTCGAGGAAAGTTGCAATATAGAGGTTTATGGGGGGCAAAAAATCGATCTAGCTACGTCTCACATCTGGAAAAAATCGTTTTCTCCGTATTTTCACCCGAGCAGAGCTCGATCGCCCAAATTTTAGAACAAGATGGCTACATTAGATTAATGACATGGCGGCATTGAATTAGTAAGTACCTACTATCATGACAGCATGGAATTAGTAAGTACCTACTATCATGGCAGCATGGAATTAGTAAGTACCTACTATTATGGCAGCATGGAATTAGTAAGTACTATACATGGAATTAGCTATCATGACAGCATGGAATTAGTAAGTACCTACTATCATGGCAGCATGGAATTAGTAAGTACCTACTATTATGGCAGCATGGAATTAGTAAGTACTATACATGGAATTAGCTATCATGACAGCATGGAATTAGTAAGTACCTACTAACATGGCAGCATGGAATTAGTAAGTACCTACTATCATGGCAGCATGGAATTAGTAAGTACCTACTATCATGGCAGCATGAAATTAGTAAGTGCTACACATGGAATCAGTATGAACTATCATATAATATTACTTGAGCATTCTCTATTTTCAGTCGAGCAGAGTTCGGTCGACCAGGTACTACTTATGAGAAATTGATAATACCAGACCGTAAGAGTTGAGACAGGACTTTATCCGAGAACCCCAAAAACCGAACATTAATCAGTACCATCAGCCATCAGTTGATATTAGGTACGTAAATTCGTTTCCTCCGCAGGAAACCAACAATTATACATGAAAACTTCGACAAAGCCATGATTCATTGTTTCTACAGATGCCAATCAGCGACCTTCCTGAAATATGACCTTACAACATAATCTTATGGACGTGATAGTTTGAATGTCATCTCCGAATGGGAATCACGTAGACTGTGGTACCTACGTTGATCTGAGTGGGCTCTTAGATCTCGTCTAGGAATAATGGTAAACCGTTGGTTATCAATGCCGCTAAAAAATAAGAGAATATGTAAATAAAAGAGATTTTATTTGATGGCAATGTTGAATAAAAAGGTATTTTATAGTGTCCATAGTCGTAATGGCCTAGTAGGCAAAGGCATTCACGTAATGATTGTCCTAAGTTTAAATGCTCTAAGCCTAAGTTTGATAAAACTCTCCAGTTTATAAGAGATACTTAGGTAGGACATTCACCTGCCAGGGTTGCGAGTTTGTCCGAAAGGGATATCGCGGCCCCGGCACACAGGCAACGGAAGGAACACGGGTGGGTTTTAGTCATTAAAATTCTGACACGCCCTCCCGCTCCACCCAGAGCGGGAGAAGTTATTTGATAATACCACAAAGTCAAAAAAAAAAAAAGGTAGGTCCTACCTAAGTACGAAAGTCACTTTTTACTCGACTACGGCGAAGCAAAAAGGAGGGTTTTGATTTTGACGGATATGTATGTATGTATCTTCATCTGTTACCTCATAAATTCTAAACTGCTCATCATAATTTGACAAATGAGGCATCGTTGGAAGCGTCTTGATTGTCCGCTCGTTAGGGCTATGTGAAGTCACATTAAAATACGGATATGGAATATGGTGCCTTCTAGAGGACATAAATTCAATCGCAGTCCTGTGGATGCCTCGTTGAGAGGTGAAACTCGTGTCGATTTCTTACAGGGTTCTTTATAACTCTTTAAGAACAGTTACGCGGATTAGGTTACTAAACATACGTTGTCTATTGTTTTGTTTTTAAGATATCACAGACAGACATATAAAAAATCCGGAGTTAACGTTATCTGTTCGATTTATTAACACGTGAGACTTCGGATTTTTAATTAATAATGTGAAAACATATTTATCACATTTTATCGATCGATAATGCCCCAACAGGGGCGCCAAAACTGTTGTTAAAAAGAAGGAAATAGAAAGATTATATGTGCTGCGCGTCTCATTTATTGAAAAGTTGCGGTTTGTTGGTGCACTTGTCACTTGAATGTGGTGCCCGTGGCACGTGGCCCTGTTTGCCCCCCCTTAGATCCGGGGCTGGTGACAGTTGACAGGGGAGAGGATGATGATGATGCACTGAGTAAAATTGTTGCTGATAAGGATGATTTGATTTACTGACTTTTTGAACACAGCTTAAGTTGTTGTGCACCAATGAAAAACATTGTTTTAACTTTTTATATTTTTATTTATTGGTTGAACACGAGGCTTTTGGCTACTTTTGTAAGTGTGTATTTTATGTGTTTTTGTCTTTATATGTGCGATTTGTTTGTGCAGAAAAAAAAAACTTTTTTTTTTCTAAGTTAAGCAACTTGAAGTAGCTTGTTCTCTCCTTACCCAATTAAGTCAAACGGTACTTTAAAAGGTATCTTCAAATGTTAACCGTGACTCCTAATTAATGTGTTACAATAGAAAACTATGGCAATGATCGGTAACTTCATAAAGGTATGGACGCTTGCGCAAACGAAATGTACCTATCAAACTATGATTTATTGCGGGTACTTGCAGGGGTTTTCAACTGTTCGTCTAAAGCACAAACGGCTAAATAGAGTGCTGTCTTTTGGCGCGTGGCCAAGATTGAAACTATCGCCATCTTGTTTTTTCAAAACATCCGATAAAGCGGATAGAAAAGTTTGTTTCGTTTCTTGAGCGAGAAAACACTATTATCTAC
The DNA here is from genome assembly GCA_916701695.1 of Agrochola macilenta. Lineage (NCBI taxonomy): Eukaryota > Metazoa > Arthropoda > Insecta > Lepidoptera > Noctuidae > Agrochola > Agrochola macilenta. Next base: position 14,519,527 of record OU753578.1, on the reverse strand, counting down.
AAAAAAAAATATTGGTGTCCGAAAATCACACTCACAACAAAGTGTAAATAAAATAGATTTGGCCAGCGAGTCATGGCACAAAGAAATGGCGGCAATTTTTTTTCAGATTTAGTTTAAAAAATAAACGATTTAATACTTTTGGATTTTTATGTTAATTCGTTTGTTGATAAGAGTAGAAACGTAGGATTAGGATAGCTGAAGATTTTTTAAATATGGCCGCCTTTTCGTTTGTGTCACGACTCGTTGCCCAAACTCTAACTTTCATTACGGAAGTCGGTGACGGTTTTCTATTTTCGTTTTGTAGTGTTTTTTTGGATTGAAGACAGTTGCTTTTTTTATGTTTAGGTATTATTTTTCACTTTTTAGCTGGTCGTACCTACCCCACTCAAATTCGTTTATCACTACTTGCTATGTATAAAATAATGACAGGAAGTTTTATAACATCGTCAATATACTTACACAAAGTGGATTTAATACGTATTAATGAAGTTAACTCAAAAACTTCTTAATCAAACTTAATAAAATTTATATGGAACCACCAGGCAAGTTTCTTTTAACAATTGAAAAAAGAATTTTCTAAATCGGTCTACAATTGACAAAAAAACGATGAACATACATAAAAATATAACATACAGACGAAAATAGAATCAGATGCTCTTTTAAATAGGCGTTTTGCGCTTGAGATAGGTGCCATATGCCATCAATATTTATTTTCTGCGAAGTATTACCTAAGTACCAGCTACCTGTCTCTACCACAGAATTGCCTCTATAACGTTTGTCCACTCTGAAATGACGCGCCCCACTATCGCATTTACGCACACGGTAATGCGGATTTATATGGGTAATGCGGTAGTGGAGCGCGACAAGCTATACCATGAAAATAGATTTATTAACAACCCATAAAATTGTTGCGAACTCCAGCCTCGTGTTCGTAATGATCCAAGGTCGTAAGTAATTGCTCTCGATGGCTGATACTGAGTACTATCTCTGCACAATTTAGTAAGTACCTACCAAATAATGTTTTATTAGCTCATCTATTTTTTGTGTAGGTACTTACAGAGGATGAGAGGTGAATCCGCTATCCTAGATTGGTCGGATTTTTATTGAAATTAACACCCTTTTTTTCTATTTATTGATAGACAGGGACAAATATACCGCCTTATGTGATAATGGTAATATTTTGGTGGTTAGTACAAAGAAAAAAAACTGGCCATGTGCGTGTAGGACCATGCACAATGAAGGGTTCCGTAGTTGGGATGAATTTATCCCAAATAAAAACTTAACATTTTGTTTAAAAAAAATGTTAAATATCTTTAAATGTATTAGTATTTTTTTTTCTTCATAAATATGTGATCCTCGCAACAAGCCCTTTCATTTGATGTGTCACACGGTAGAGTTTGCAAAACTTTTTTTTTTCTTTCTTGTTTGCCCCCTAAAAGTGTATATTCAAAATATTCAAAATTCATTTATTTACGTTACACGTCCGTGTTTGGGTCACAGAAATACATAAGGTGTACCAAATTTCAAGTTAATCGGTCCATTCGACTCTGAGCAAATTGGCTGTGACAGACGGACAGACAAACACCAAACTAACAACGACTTTTTGGGTAACGTTCTGAGTTTTCTAAACTCGTGAGAGAGACCTTCAAATCGATGAAACTCGAATAAACTCCCGATCTCACCTCACTTGAATAATAATTTTATTCTAATTGTAACAAGTCTATTGTATCTGTACTAATTCTTTATACACCATTGTAGTATGTGAAAATCGGTTTCTTTTACATGTAATGGAACTTATAATGGTGTAAACGTTTAGTTTAGCAAGATACCAAGATATTACTCAATCTTGCCATAGGAAAAAGGAAAAGATGCTATCAGCAACTGCGCTAAGCGTCTCTTTCATTGCGTTTTTCATTACGTTGTACTTAATTGCTTCGACTGGGTGCATTCACAGACATAAATCTCACGTGAAGAAATACCCAGATCCTGTGCCCAGATCATCTTCTTCCGGGATTTTTGCGACGCAAGCGCCACTTACTACAAAAATGTCGTAATGAACCAGTGGTTTAGACCTCACTCCTCATCATGCACGAGGTGGAGTGTTCAAATCCGGGCAGGTACCAAATGACTTATTGAATGAGTATGTACTTTCTAAGTTTATCCATTATATACTGACATCTTTGAAGGAAATCATCTCAATTCAATAACCGGATATATGTTGTGTAATAAGTAAGTATTGAAAGAAGATCTTGGGGAAGAATGAGACTCGCATCAGGGAAGCATGACACAAAAGGGAAGAGGTCTTAATACTCAGCAGTGGGTGGAACAAAGCTGCCAATGATAATGATGATGATGCAGTCAGTAAGTACAAAATACTTATTTGTTTTGTTATGATAGCTTGTCCACTCTGAAATGACGCGCCCCACTATTGCATTACCCATAGTCAGAGACGTAGCTAAGTATAATATATATTATAGCAAGACATATTACGATATATTTTACATAGTAATCTTCGAGCGATCTCAGACGGCACTATAATATAATTATTTCTATTACGTCACCAAACATTACGCAAAAAAAACTTAACCCTGTACGTATATGCGGTAGTGGGGCGCGTCATTTCAGAGTGGACAAGCTTTACATCATAGCCAGAAACGGCTATAGCATATAATTTTTTCTCTATCATTGCGAGTTCCTACCTAATTACCCAAATCAGTTCATTTGACGATCGCCACGCAATACTATTTCGTAACCACATTAGTAGAAATGAATTCATCTTATTGCTATGGTTAATAATGCACTCACGCACGTATTATTACTGCTATTATTTTTTCTGCAATAATAATAATCGTATGTTAGATGCTGTTTGGAATATAGTGTTGATCCATAGTTAGGATTACATCGTTTGAAAATTCCTGATAAAAAGCTGAACATAAAATACAAAAAAAGTACGGAAATATACTTTTTAGGGTTACAAACATTTTTTTTTTTTTGGTTTGGAAATTATCTAATAACTTCTCACGCTCTGGGCGGAGCGGGAGAGCGTGTCAGACTTTTACTGACTAAAACCCACCCGTGTTCCTTCCGTTGCCTGTGTTCCGTACCTGTGGGTGCCAAACGGAACCCTATTACTAAGTCTGTCCGTCCATCTGTCTGTCAGCAGGCTGTATCTCATGAACCGTAATAGGTAGACAGTTGAAATTTTCACAGATTTTGTATCTCTATTGCCGCTATACAATAACAACAAATAATACTAATTAAATGAAGTTAATAATTAAACGTCCCCTTAAAAGAAAAGAGTTATTTTTTTGCGATATATGCTTCGTGTGCTAGTCCGACTCGCACTTGGCCGGTTTTTATTCAGTACCAAGGCAACCAAGGAGGTAACTTAACAAAGATTTTATTTAAATTTCGATTTGGCTTGCAAATAGAGCTGTTTACAGTAAAAAAGAAACAAATGAACATATTGGCGCGTGAAAAATTATCGTTGTTCGTCATTGATTTTGGAATTTATTTGAGAAAAAAACAACCGACTTCCGAAAAAAAAATTTTAATTTCGGAAGTCGGTGTCTTTGGTTAAGAATTTTCGTTTTTTGCCCCCGACTTCCGAAATTAAAGTTATTTTTCACTTTGTAGTGTTTTTTTTCGGAAGTCGTTTGTTTTTTTTTTTGTAAAATGTTTTTATTTTTCACTTTTTAGTTGTAGTACCTACCCCACACTAATTCAAATACCAGTACCTGCTATGTAAATAACAGTCACAGGAAGTTATCATCATATCATCCACATAATACTAAGTGAGAAAAATACGTATTATTGAAGCTTACTCAAAAACTGTCCAAGCAAAGTTAATAAAATTTATATGGGACCAATCCGGGAGTATACCCTTTCATACAAAAAAGAATTTTCATAATCGGTCCACAATTGACGGAGAAATCGGCGGACACACATAAAAAAAATTAAAAAAATACATAGTTACGCGTCGAACATATAACCTCCTCCTTTTTGGAAGTCGGTTAAAAAGTACTATACAAGCCTAAAATGCGACCAGGCAAGTCCTTGATGGATTCACGTATGTGTGCTCACATTTTCACGTTCGTTCATCATTGCCCCTTTTGCAAGCCGCGACAGTATTGTACTAATTATTAAAACCTAAAAGTATCCAAGTACCTACCAACTCTTTTCTTCTAACAAAATGCAGTTCCACATTAAATTGGTTGTCGATATTAGAGCACAATCATGGCGGACATCTCTTCTTCAAGGACTCATAGAGCACGTTCGAATTTCAAACAACAAAGCACGTCAAGAAAATTTCGTCATCATGAGTAATGTTTTTTTTTTCAAAGATCCCAGATAGTTAGCCTAAGGAGCCAATAAATAACCATTTTGCAATGTTTTCGAAATATTTTAGTACTAAAATTATTGGATTAATGATCTGTGAAATATTAGGTAGGTACACAGGGCTACACATCAAGCTATAAATTTCCAGTTTATTCTGATCTCGCATTGTATAGGATTTCCGTACAATGCGAGGTTAGCTTATACTGGAAATGTATAGCTTGATGTGTAGCCGTCTGTACCTATCTAACGTGCTTTATTTTTGTAAGATCTTTATACCTAGTACAAAACTTTATAATGATACCTACACATTTTTATAGTTTGAATAAACTCAACAGATGTTAGACAAAGACTCAATGTAATTATTTTAATTAAACAATAAGACTCGTAGGTAATTGATACCAATTTTGTTATTTATTACAATTCCTTTTCCTGTATTTTTTATTTTTATTCAATTAAATATCAAAAAGACAATGAATTCTGATTACGAACTTTTAATGAATATCTTCCTTGCATTGTGTTCTATTAAAATAAAAACTGTTTTGGAGCAGATCAGTCTGGTTCAACGCCTTCAGAACATGGTAGCTAAGTGATAGAATGTAAAAAAGACCCATTACAAAGCAATCATAACGTATTCTGTACATTCATCAAACTGAGTAACATTACTAATATTGTATGAAAATATTTATAGGAAGCTAAGAATTAGGGTTTTCATGAAAATTCATGCCACCAGTAGCCAGTTCGACAAGAGGTCTTCCATTTCGACAGTGAATATAAAATATACATAAATGATGACGTTCATCATTCGCTGTTATTTTTACGCCCCTGGCTGGAGGCTATAAGTTTGCTGGATAGTCATGATCGCAGAGGTCAACGTCGAGATGCCATAATCATTAAAAAAAAACATCAATCGCTACATTCATTCTTTCATCATTCAGTCACGACTAAGGGCCGAGTCACGCCGGAATGGCAGCGGCCGGCAGCGGCCGGTAGCGGCCGGTAGCGGCTGCCAGCGGCTGCCAGCGGCCGGTAGCGGCTGCCAGCGGCTGCCAGCGTCCACCAGCGGCCTCCGGCGTCGCCGCTGGCGGCCTCGCGCGACCTCCTGATCCCACGTCCCTAGTCTCCTCTTGACTAGTTTTGTTTCTACATAACATACGCGCGGCCGCCCGCGGTGCCGCGAGCGGCCTCGCGTGGCCGCTGGCAGCCGCAGGCAGAACCACCGACAATATGCGCGTGGCGCGCGGCCGCTCGCGTCACCACGGGCGGCCTCGAGACCTTTCAAGCTTTTCAAGCGATACTGGTCTTTTAAGTATGTAGATAAAGTTTAAAATTATTTCACACTGAAAGTGCTCGCCGCGTCGCTGCCAGCCGCTGCCATTCCGGTGTGACCCGACGCTAAAGGAAATAGGCGCTTTGACACTTTTGACAGGTGCCTGGATCTGACGTCTTAATTCTGCCCTAGTGAACGTTATTTCAGAAAACCACCATTAGATGAGCTGGTATCCTTCAACAAAGACAGGTTCTTAGTTGCCTTACATCGAGAGAAGTGGAAAGAGAGTATAGAGGCCTTTGTCTTAGCATAATCAGCCCATAACGTTGAACTGCTGGGACTAGCGTTTACAGGTGTCCCGATTTGCGCGGGACGGGACGTCCCGATTTTCAGGGGTCTGAGGACGCGTCCCGATTTACACCTGATCAGGCCCAATGTCCCGATAAATAAATAAATTGATTAATAGCAAACCTAAATAAATTACGTATCACATCACTATGGCGAGTGCGACAAATGCGCTAGTGAAGGCAGCAGTGCAAAACAAAGACTTGACGCCGCTCCAAAAATGGCATAATATTTCAAAAGATAATCAAGACTTTGCAAATCTTCAAAGTTATTTTCTTTTATGGCTTCAATACCGGTATCAAACGCGGCAACGGAAAGGATATTTTCCCAGGATAACTTAATTTGGTCTGAAAGACAAAACCGTTTCACACTCGAGCATGTCACAGCAGAAATTCAAATTAAAAACCAACTTTAGCATGACTTGTATGCTAAAGTTGGTTTTTAATAATAAGTATGGCTATTATTATAAGATTAAAATCAGATTTACTAATAATATACATGTGACTGAAACAGACAATGATTATGGGTGTAACTGGTACATAACATCTCTGCCTTCTTCAAAGAATACCTGACATGTTATGTTAACAACAGGTACGTTTAGTTTTGACAACAAGTTGCAAACCGCAATAAAATTTCCTTAAATCAACTTTTTTTTTTATTCTTCCGATCTACAACCCAACAGAAATATAAATTTCTTATATCTATGTACAACCCTAAACCCCGATTTGTTTTACTTTCTGCCCCAATTAAAAACAAATCGAACCTGGCAACACTAGCTGGGACACAAGGCTCCTGTCTTTGAGAGGGAGTGGGACAACGCTTCATAGGTTTGAAAAATTCGCCTGCTCAACAACTTAACGCAATGAACGTGTGTGAACTGTCAAAATGAAACCCATTGCGATCAATTGTCATAGAACGCAATTACCCCGCTGGTGGTTCCCATGACGCATGACGGGAAGATCAATTTAAGAGATTCTCGGCCTCGTTAAGGCGCAAGCGTCAGGGTAGCCCGCCAAATTCAAATTTTCTTACGTTTTTTGCAATTTGCAGGTCAGTATCACGTTTTATGTTGATGTAAATATGATTTGCGGCCGTATGAAATATTTATTTATAAAATTATAATCATAAAAATCAACACAACTCTCTAAGTTCATATAATCCTATTGAATGACTATTTCATGACATTTTAGAATTATTCTAACATATGGAGGTGTATTGCTGATTCTAAAGATTATATTTATATATTTTATTATTTATGTACACACAGTAAAATTGATACAGATACGACATAAACATAATTATGAGTACAAAGGTACTGCTTATTCCTTAAGAAATTTCTTCCAGCAGACCTGCGAAAAGAGAAATGAGAAAGAAATGTAGACAATAGTGTGTGAGAACAAGAAGAGTAAAATATAAATATGCGAAGTCTTAAACTAAAATATCAAAATATAATAATAATTCATTATTATATTTTATTTCGTTTATTTATATGTTTTCATATAAAATTACATTTTTAAATATTTTTTACAAAAGATATTAAAAAAAAACATTTAAAAATATAAAAAAATAGTGGTCCACCGGTGTCGGGAGCAGGGTCCAAGCTACCGGTGGTTAGGGCTGCAAAGACAGGAACCTCCTCACAATGCGAGCCGTATCGAGGAGTACTGCCTTCTGAATCAGGCCCTTGATCCAACCGCCTAACGACAGCCTCGAGAGATGTTGGTCGAGGCTTTCGGCAATCAGGCCTTTGGCCGTTACGACAATCGGCACAATGATAGCCGAGCTCACATTCCATATGTCGACAACCTCGTGTGCTAAGTCGAGATATTTTATTTGTTTCTCTTTCTCAGCTTTCACGAGGTTCCCGTCATGTGGGATGGTAACATCGACTATCATTGCGCAGCGCGCTAATCGGTCTATCACCACTATATCAGGCTTATTAGCTACAATAGTCCTGTCAGTAATGATAGACCGATCCCAGTATAACGTGACATGGTCATTTTAGAGAACTGGGTCGGGCACATACTTGTAATACGGTACCTCAGAGTCAACAAGTTTATATTTCAAAGCAAGTTGCTGGTGAATAATCCTGGCCACTTGGTTATGCCTGTGTAAGTACTCGCCGTTAGCCAGACGCGAACAACCAGAGATAATATGTCTGATGGATTCACCCGGACGATGGCATGCCCGACACACGTCAACCGTCCCGTCCTTCATAATATGTCTCCGGTAGTTATTCGTCAAGATAACTTCGTCCATAATTGCACAGACAAAACCTTCAGTTTCCCCGAAAAGGTCACCGAAACGTAGCCAGGATACGGACGCTAACAAATCTACACCAGGCTCATGAAGAGCCCGATAGTAGCGCCCGTGAAGCTCCTTGCTCTGCCATACCTCCTTGCGGTCATCTGTAGTAAGTATTGCAGGTTTGCGCCAGTTCTCTTTAGCCATGGAGAGCGGGGTGAGTCCCTTGTCCACTGCGACCACATCCCGGTACATACCCACTTCGGCTTTAAAAAAATAATCCCTGAGGCTGCACACCTCGCAGTTGTGGATTGTCTTAGCGTTTAAAAAGCCTCGACCCCGCACTTCCGCGGGATGTACAGTCTCATCACCGATGAACGTGGGTGATGCATCCGGTTTGCGATCATGAGTGTACGGACCCTTCTGTCCGTTGGGTCGAGTTCGGTCTGAGTCCATTTGAGTATGCCGAAAAAGTAGATCAAAACCGGCATGACCCAACCGTTGTAGGCGCGCACCTTGTTTCCGCCCGAAAGAAGGCTAAATAAAACCTTCTTCAGGCGACCAAAGAAGCGCTCCTTCAACGATTGCTTCATGTCAGCAACGTTGATGCCTAACGCTTCCGACATACCGAAATACTTATAGCTTTCGGCTGAGGAGAGGGATCTAAGGTGTATGGAGTCCGAGAGTTGAGTTCCCTCGGATTCTATAATCTCCCCTCGCTTTACATGCATGACTGCACATTTGTCCACACCAAATTCCATCCTGATGGCACTACTGAATGTTTCAGTTACCTTAGTAGCTCCATCAGTCGCAATTTGTTGGGGGCAAAGAGTTTCAAGTCATCCATGTAGAGGAGGTGAGATATGACCTGACCACCTCTCCTCAACCGATAGCCCAGACCTGAATCTCCAGCAGTGTGCTTAGAGGATTCAGGGCTAAGCAGAACCAAAGTGGACTCAAACTATCGCCCTGAAATATTCCCCGTTAAATCCATACAGGCTCATCATTCCCCTGGATCTGTCGACATCCTGGATAGCGAAGGACCGTCCTCCATTGCCCCATACACGACATCAGGAAGGTGCGCAGAGTTGCATCTATCTTGTACAATTCCAGCACCCTCATGAGCCATGTATGTGGCACCGAATCATAGGCCTTCTTATAGTCTATCCAGCATGTCGCCAACTCCTTGCGGGATCGACGAACCTGTTGGCTTATGGCCATGTCGATGAGGCCATATTTTATTTATTATTATAATTCTGTAAAGCCATATTTGTCATAGTCGCGAATCATATTTTAATCAAGATACAACCTGCCACTGACCTGCAAATTGCAATAAACTTAAGAAAATTTGAATTTCGCGCGCCACCTTACTTAAGCGTCTTTTTTCACCCGTTCTACCAAAGATTTTTTGAAAGCTTGTAGATCCTTGAAAACCTCGATTTTAATCATGATATAAGTAATCTAATAATAATAACGTTGCAACCCACATAAGTCGTGCTAGAGCCTTTTAAATTTCAAAAGAGGCCGCCATGACATTATCATTGCCATAAACAGTGTTTATTGCCACAAAAACACTGAATTACCCAATTTTTTCGTCCGACTTGTCTGGGAAATGAGAAATATAAAATCACTAGCTGCGACCCGTAGTTTCACCCGATAAGTCAGTCGGTAAAATCCCGAGCGAATATCGGGATAAAAAGTATTATATGTCCTAACCTAGGTGATGGTCCCGTCCATCTCGACACCGGTTATTGTTATACCGTGAAGTTTTCTTACAAATTGTATTCAAATCAAAAGTCATTTATTCAAACTAGGCTGAGAATCAGCACTTTTCGAACGTCAAAATTACATAAACAGTCCCCAAAACGTGGCCCAGCTTTCACCACTTCCTAGTGCGTTAGCTGGGACGAAGAAGTGGCGCAACAAGCTCCCCAATTTCCTCCCTATTGTTCGAGTTGCGTCGCGCCGTCGCGTCGCGCTAGTCTGCAATGGGCTTTACTCCCACGTAACAGAAGGCCACCCTATTGCGATCAACCGGGCACAAATCCAGACACCGGGCTGCTTCTTAGAAATACCAGATGGAAAAAAATTATAACACTTGCCGACCCAGGAATCGAACCCAGGACCTCACGCTCAGCAGTAGCGCTTTCCACCACTAGACCAACAATTTCTATGTTTAATTTTACTCCCACACGCATCACACAAGTAGGTATCAAGGAGTGTTGAAGTGGTAAGCAGACACCTCCAAACAAACGAAGATCATAAACACGCTCGGGGGTGTATCAGACGTATCTATGATATGGGACCCCCGAGCTACGGGGCCCCCAAGCGAAAATTTGTAAAGTGTTATAAGTTTATAACACAACCTCAAATTCTTTGAATAGCCCGGAATTAAAGAATACCTAATGAAAATGTGAAAAATAACGTTATTTGTTTATGGCTTACAAAGGCTTCAAGATAAAGGCGCGGTCTAATTCTCCATTCACAGACATTATCAGCTTTACCTATCTAAATCGGGGTTCTCCAGTTTGGAAGCTCGCTTCTGACAGCTTAAACTTCTGAAAAACCCTCCTTTAGAACTAATCGGGTAAAAGGGCCATAATTTTTTTTTTTGCGTAGTCTGGCGTAGGTGGGCGTAGATCGCTGGCGTAGGCAGTTGCTACGCCACTGATCATGATATCATACATGATCAATACGGAACACTTGAAGTGACGTTTATTAGGCATAGAGTGACGGGTTCAAAACGAAACAAATGAAAAACCACAGAAGTCTCATCCTATTTGAATTCTTAACAAAATCAATTTGAAAATCTGCACTGTTAGAGGGGCTCGTGGTTAGATAATACCAGCTTCACGGGTTGACAGTTAAGATGCTTGCCATGGTCGGTTCGTGTATGGGTGATGCATTGCAGTCGGAAATCACGTTATTAAGCCGTTGGTCCCGACTGTCATTCGTGGATCTTTGACAATCGTTACGGGTAATCCAAAAAGTTTGACCACCAGTCTTATCAAGGAGTATCGTGCTACCCAGTAACTGGGTTGTGGAGGTCAGATAGGCAGTCGCTCCATTTAAAATACTGATATTCAGCTGCATCTAGTTAGACTGGAAGCCGACCCTAACATAGTTGGGGAAAGGCAGATGATGACACTAATTCTGCTTGTCGCAAAAATTTAAATCAAAATGCTAACTTCGTATTTTCAATTAAAAAATCGCTGGAATTTTTGTTACGTTTAACTACTTAGGTAGCTACGTCATGCGTTCGTTGAAATAATCATTCAAAATATCAAGAGAGCCTCCTGTAGAATGTTCTCAAATCACTCCACACGTTATTAACATACTATTACATAACAAAGCATAGAGTCGGTACCATAGATGGAGCCTCATAGAGCTATCAAATCCTAACAGACGCGGCCTTGCTTTCTTTAATAATAAGTAGATACATCTCATTACATCAATCTCGTCAAATGTATATAAAAACAATAAACAAAACGCTTATTGTATGTCTTTTAAGACGGTACAAGTTATAAGCGTTGAGCGTTTAAAAAAAAAAAAAAACAGGTACCACTTATCCCATAATAGAAATCACACACAAATAAACAACCTCAACACAAATTAAATAATTCAAATTCATAATCAATCAATCATCATAATTCGCTCATATTCATTAGTTACAATAGTCTCTTACGTGCGACACTATATGTAACTAGAACATGTAAGTATGTACAACAAACAACAAAACATGTTGTTAGCAACATGTTTTTAGAACGTTGGTCTTGCGTTGGGATTTTATTGTTCAATGGGCAGTGCCCAGTAAACTCAATCATAAAAGAACTATCTGTTTTCATTTAGTAGGTTTAAAGAACCAGAAACTGTAACAACATTGTGACAAACGACCGCGTGAAATTTTTTGGTGCCCCCGGCCCACCCCATCGCAACGCATCGCCCGCGTTATCACTTCGTTTTCGCTTAGCGTTCTTTCTGAATTTTCTCGTTTTGCTCGGGTCCTAGCGTAATTTTAAATAGCCTATAGCCTTACTCAGGAATTGGGCTATAATATGCAACAAGATTTTTCAATTCAAATCCGACTGGAAGTTCCTGAGCTATGCGCGTTCAAACAAACAAACAAATGAAAAAAACAAACTCTTCAGCTTTATTATTAGCATAGATATAGTAAGATAAAAATTCACCTGAGAAAAGTTGAATGTTACGTAAAGTCCACCGCAAATGATTTGACGTTGACAACGCCTTATGTCGTACCAGTAAGGGTGATTTTCGTAGTGCAAGTGTGTTACCACTGTTGTGACATTCCCGACCGATCATCATCTGCTTCCCTTTTTCCAACTATGTTGGTCGACTTCCAGTCTAATCGGATGCAGCTGAACACCAATGTTTTACATGGAGGGATTACAAGATTGTTTTGGCGTGTGACCAAAATCGGAACTAACCGCCATCTTGTTTTGTCTATACAATTTCTGTCGATTTTACTAAATGTTTACCAACAACGCTGTCAGCATCAAGCTTCGTGCAAACTAGCGCGACCCGACAGCGCGACGCGACACCGGCTATTGTTATAAATTTTCTTTAGAAATTGTATTGAAATTGTATTGTCTGAACGAGCCTTCAGGCGCCATCTTACTAGCAAAGTCATACCTAATTTAAATAAATGATTTGACTTTATCAAATCATTAATTTTAATTAGGCACATAAAAGGCACTTTTCAACGTCAAAACTTACACGAAGTTGATTGATTCTAGTCGCGCCCTATAAAAGGTAGTTTCGTATGGGGAAGCACTGTACCTAATATTTTTTACAACTGTCCGAAGTTCCCACTATCGCCTCCACCCGTAGCTTGCGTCGCCTATGGAAGATACCGGACACACAATCGTACCGTAATTGCGATCAACTGACCTTGCTCTAAATCCCGTAACGTATTTGTTAGTTCCATAGATTAGACGGACTGTGAAGAAGTGGCAGTAGGCATAAATTTAAGTATTGGCTCACCAAAAAGAACTCAACTCAGCCTATGGCGGTCCACTACTGGACGGATGTGGCCTCTCTCTATTTATTCTGTTAATTTATTAAAACGAACACACACTTCCCTGTCTTTATTATTCTAGCGTATGGCACTCGTGGGTTGCAGCTGAAAATCAGCGTCAGGTGGTACACTTTGTGTTGCCATCTGACATTTTTATGCTGAGCTGAGGCCGGCTATTGGCATTATAATCATTGTTTTCTGTTTTTTCTAGTTATAAGGTGTATTTTTCTGCTGTAATGCCAATAAACGCATTTTTATTTATTTCTTTCTTTCTTTCTCTCCCAGGCTGCGCCACAACACCCCATCCTCCGCCTTTCATCCAGTCCGTCCACCTGCACGTGTGTCTGTCAGTGTGCGTGTGTGTGTGTGTGTAATTAAAACACAGCTTTTGTTCGCGTCTGGTCGGAATTTATGCCAAGGGATGTACTTTTTTTTTCTTTTTTTACGACCTTTATTGTCCCACTGCTGAGCAAAGATCTCCCCCACGGCTTTCCACTCTTCCCTGTGTTGCCTTCTCCGGCCAATCTTCCATAAACGCATCTAAGTCATCACGCCAGCGTTGCCAAGGCCTAGGTTATTAAGGAATCTACTAACGGGATACGTTTTTTTTATTTATTTTTTTCTCTCAAAAAGGTACGAGTACTTACCGTAGTTCATAGTAACAAGTTATTGCAACATGATGACGATATAATATCCTTTGGGACCGGTCATAGTCTACCTGTGTGCCAAATTTCATCGAAATCCGCTTAGGCGATTAACACACGGCACCGCGCACCGCCGCGCGCCGCGCCGCGGAGGTAAAGGTGAGACCACCGCTTCAACTGCGCGGTCGGGCGGTGTACGTGTGTTAGGAATCAACGGATTTATTAGAGGCCAATGCGACATGAGATCCGCTTCACCGCCTACCGCGGCGGTGCGCGGTGCCGTGTGTTAATCGCCTAAGCCGTTAACAACAGACAGACAGAGCTAAAAGTTTTTGTTCCTAATTAAGTAAGTAGCAAAAAAAAATTGCGACCCCTATAGTAGTCGCATAAGATGTATAACATCTGATCTGACATTTCATCTTGGTAATAAGCAGCCTCGTCAAGGTCGTTTCTGACGGTCAACTCTAGCACCGCGAGCTCATTGGTCAATTCAAATAGCGCTCGCTTCCACGCCTTCCTGTAATACACTTCCGTCCCTTTTAACGAAATCACTCCCACAGATTGCAGGAAACCTAGAGTAAAGATGTTACACATCAAAACTTTTTAGAGAATAGGTAAAAATCTTCTGTCCCATCTACAAAAACAAGATCTTTGTCCCAAAACACACAGTAATAATATAACGCATGGTGTTTTCCGATCTGGATCACTTCGCTTGTGGGTGGTCGAGCTTTTGTAATTACGCCATGTTGCAACGGAGACGAGCCTTATTGTTCTAATTTTGTTTTTAATAGCCGCCGCCATCTTGAACTTCGGAAGGTCAAAGGTTTGAAAGCAAGGAGGTTGCCTCATCAGTGTAAGTAGTCGTCCATGAATATTACATAATAACAAAAAAAAAAAAATAGGTACCTAATATTCATTGTATCAGCAAAACAAAGGACATTTGTGTGTACAAGTATATTATAATTATAAAATCTATTTTGCATATTTATTTTCTGGCACGGCACGCAAGCATTAATGACATCATCCGTCGGGCTCTTGTCACCGCCGGGGTGCCAGCTGTTTTAGAACCCAATGGCTTGGCACGCGACGATGGGAAGAGGCCAGATGGAATGACCATTATGCCTTGGAAGTTGGGTAGGCCTTTGGTGTGGGATGCAACCTGTGTCGACACCCTTGCGCCATCCCATCTTCCTAGCACGGCGGGCTGTGCCGGGGCGGCTGCTGCAGGTGCAGAAAACCTCAAACGGCGCAAATATAACAACCTTATTGGTAGCTATATTTTTGAGCCGTTTGGGGTTGAAACACTAGGGCCGTGGGGTCCGAGTGCTCATCGAATATTTCGGGACATCGCTAAGCGGTTGGTCGACTCTTCACGTGACCAGAGGGCTGGCCAATTCTTAGGCCAAAGAATCAGCATTGCCATCCAACGTGGCAATGCTGCCAGCCTTTTGGGCACTTTTCCCGCTGACAGCGATGCGGACGAATTTTTTGATGCCCAATGAGCTCTTCCCTTTATTTTATTTAATTTTTTTCTTTACATTCTTGTACATAATATATATAATAGTTAGTTGTAAAATAAATTGTATACAGTCACGATTATTCATGTTAAACACTCTTACGAGAAATAAAAAAAATTGCATTTCATTTTAAAATGATGTAAGTACCTAGGGTGGTGGTCACTGGTGTTACAACCGTCCCCTGACCACAGATTACCCGGACGTGCTTCGTCATAAATTACAAAGAAGCAAGAGCTCTAAACACTATTTAAAACCGGTCAAGTGCGTGTCGGACCACGCACAATGAAGGGTTCCGTAGTTGGGATGAATTTATCCCAAGAACAAACTTAACATTGTCGTTGAAAAACGTGTTCTCCCATACGGATTATAAGGGAGATCATGTTTTTCAAACTGCAAATTTAAGTTGGTTGATTATTACTCGTTAACCTGTACAGCCTACTTAGCTCTGATAGTTTTCCTTTTAATTTCGTTATACATGTATACCTATACTACTGCTGTGATTTTTTTCACAAATCCAAGTACAACCATTTAGCTGGCAGGGGGACACACACTTGACTCTAACAAAAAAAATCAGTTAAAAGCTTATATTTCGCAAAGGGATCCCTAAATCCAAAAATAGTTTTCACAAACTCCCAATATTTTTGAACAACCTTTCTAACGATACCCCACACCAGACTGGGGTAGATTAGAAAAAAAAACCATTCTCACTTTACGTGGGGAGGTACCCTAAAAAAATATATTTTTCTTGATTTTATTTTACCACTTTGTCGGCGTGATTAATATGTATATAATTATATGCCAAATTACAGCTTTTTAGTAGGTACTAACCGTCACTGAGCTAAGCCGCGGACAGACAGACGGATATGGCGAAACTATAAGGGTTCCTTGATTACTACGGAACCCTAAAAAGGAAAGTCGCAAGGGCGTACCCAGGGGGGGGGGGGGGCAGGGGAAGGCAGATGACTTCTTGCTCAAAATATGATTCTCGAACTCTCGATCATAACAAATAATTATGTATACTTATATAGAATTATCTCTAAGTTAGATTTTGTTCCATTGAAAAACTTTTACTTATGTACATGAAATCATGACATTTCAGAACAGATGTATGAATGAATATAAAGATTATAATTCAGTAAATACATCCTATTTGTTATGGTGGTGAATCATATTTTAATCTAGATACAATCTGACACTGAACTGACTTGCAAATTGCAAAAACTTAAGAAAATTTGAATTTCGCATGAAATTGCTGATTCCCCCCCTCCCCCTGGGCCAAAAGCTGGGTACGCCCATTGAAAGTCGGTTTACAAAGTAGTAGGTACTTCAGGGGCATGCGCTAAGGTAGCCCGCGAAATTCAAATTTTCTTTAGTCTTTTACATTTTGCAGGTCAGTGTGAGGTTTTAAGTTGATCTAAATATGATTTGCGGCCGTATCAAATGTTTATTTATAGAATTATAATCATAGAAATCATCAATACAACTCTCTAAGTTCATGTAATCCTATTGAATGACTATTTCATAAAATAATGATATTTACAGTTTGAATTCATTTATTTCTAAAGATTACAAATCACATACTAAATCAATCTGCCTAGCCTTTTCCCAACTATGTTGGGGTCGGCTTCCAGTCTAACCGGATGCAACTGAATACCAGTATTTTACATGGAGCGACTGCCTATCTGACCTCCACAACCCAGTAACTGGGTAATACGATACCCCTTGGTAAGACTGGTGTCAGACTTTCGAGCTTCTGACAACTCGTAACGACTGTCAAAGATCCACGAATGACAGCCGGGACCAACGGCTTAACGTGCTTTCCGAGGCACGGAGGAGTCTCGGTATGTAGAGATGGTCACCCATCCACTGACCAACCCCGGCAAGCGTAGCTTAACCTGATGGATCGACCAGTGCGGCTGTTGTTACTTAGCCACGACCTCCTCAAATCACATACTAAATATAGATTTATAATTTTTTGTTGTCCAGGAGCCAGGACATGGTCTAATAAAACAAGGTCTGGCATTCCGAGACTAACACACGTCGACTGCTTACGTCACTATCCAGTTGCCACTCTATTGCAACAAAACACGATTAACGAAAGATTTTCAGAAACCAAAGCTTTTAAATTGTCGTTTCGTGTGTCTAATCAAACGAAACCATTCAATTTAAACATAAACCAACGTAATTGTTAATTAAAACCTCATTGTTTTATCTGTTTTTTTCTGTTCTGTGGTTTTATCGGATTCGCACAGGTAATAAAGGTGGTTGGGGAGTTATTATTACAAACTTCTGGTAACACAGATGTGATGACGTAGACTTGTGTTGCCCACGTGACCACTGTGTTTCGGAATGCCATACTTAGCGAAATATATTATTATACCATGGTCCAGGATTAGTAGAAGCTTTTAGTGTCGAGTGTAGTGTCGTCTTTACGAATATATAAGGAGGTAATTGTTAAAAGTTTTGTATTGTTTACCGCCGACGTGCGGTGACTCGTTTTAACTGTGTTTTTATGTTTGAAATCTATTTGAGGATTTGTATTGCTGATTTTAATGATTATAATTCTGTAAAGCCATATTTTCGTCATAGTTAAAAAAAAAAAAAAAAAAAAAAAAAATCAAAAGTCATTTATTCAAACTAGGCTGAGAATCAGCACTTTTCGAACGTCAAAATTACATAAGACAGTCCCCCAAAACGCCCACCCTTCACCACTTCCTAGTGCATTAGCTGGGAAGAAGAAGTGGCGCAACAAACTCCCCAGCAGCACAGCTGTCTGTTCAGTTAGAAGAACAAAAAAAAAGATTCTATATAATAGTATTCAAAATAATTTACATTACGCAACACAAAACATAATTCAAATTATTAGCCATATGTTAGCTAGCACACGCCAATATACCAAACAAAATCATCGAGAACTCAAACAATCAATCATCGATACTCAGGCCGAAATAAAAAAACTAAACGTAAACAGAATTTAATATCTAAATAAAAAAGCCTCCAGGCATAAAGGGCGTGCCCGCTTACATATAGTTGTAACTGGAAGTTATAAATGATAAACTAGGACCATCGATGTAAAATAAATAAACAAAGAGTTAATTACTAATAACAGTAAATAATATGATCAATTATTGTCGAGGTCACTAGCCTAACCATATATTGCAATACAACTAGATTTTGTTTTGTAGTGTCGTGATGGCCCAGTGGTTGAGGCCTCGCCTCTCATGCACGAGGTTGTGGGTTCAAATCCGGGCAAGTACCAATGTGACTTTTTCAATTCATATGTACTTTCTGAGTTTATCTTGGACATTACTGACATCGGTGAAGGAAAACATCGTGAGGAAACCTAGACTTTAAGTCTGAAATCACCAACCCGTCTTGAGCAAGCGTGGTGATCAATGTTCGTACCTTCTCTGTATGACAAGAGGCCTTTGCCCTGCAGTGGGACAGTAACAGGCTGGTATTATAAAGCTATATTTTGAAAGAAACATACAGAAACACATTGACATTGATAGACTATACAAATTCCATAAAATAAACATTTTATTTATAAGAACGCCATCTAGTATCGAGTAGGAACAACTGCGCTACTCGTCGGTATCTCTTTGATTCAAGGCACACGCACCGCGCACAAGGCGGTTTTCTTTTGACAAAAATATAGCTTCACTTTTATAAATTAATCATAACTATCGTTGTTTTGTTGATATTTACAATTTTGCAGTCAAGATAGCAAGAATAATGTTAACTTTAGGTGGAAAATTAAAATTTGACAAAGATTGAAAGATTTTGTTTATTTTAATAACATTTAAGCGATGTTAAATTAAGATTATGTATTGGTTTTGGTTAACATTGTATCTTGATGCGCGTTGGTATACATAGAATAGCAAAAATAGGTGGTTACATTAATTTTAAATACAAAGACGAAAACTTCAAGTAAGACTAGAAATCAAACTCGCTACTAATATAACTTCTAACCACTGAACATGCATGGTTGTCGGTATCCTTTGTCGGATGCCGAAAGTCCACAATAATTTTATTTTGGATTTCATTTCGCCGGGGAATCTTGCGAAGAGAAGACGTATTTGTTAGTTTGATGTGCTCTATCATCGGTAAGTTTAGTTTTTCATCATAAATTTACGAGAAATTATTGTTTTTGTGTGTATCTATACATAATCTAATTTCGTAGATGCTAGGTAAACTGGGCCTCTGAGTGTTGTTTTCTTCTATTTTTAAGCAATTTACGTACACGAGGTGTTAAAAACTTGAAGGTTTATTAGATTTACTTTAGTTTTTGACTGAAAATTTGTTCATTTTTACATCTACTCTTTGAGATTATTCAACCAGAATCTTCTTAGATTTTGATCAAAGCGAGGTTATCAAATAAGCCGATTAGAAAATTAAGTAGAGTACCTAAATTACAGCTCTGACTAAGTGGGTATTGTTATTTTTAATTTATAACACTTTAATTAACTAACTAGACACTTGAAGTTGCTAAATTCTGATAAAAATTACTCAAATGTTCCGACAGGAAGTTACTTTTATTTATGATAATATTATTATACCTACCATGCTTTTATTGTTTACGTCGAGTCGATTAAGTACGATATTTCTTTTAACAGTACGAAATAATAATATTATACCTTTCAATAATTATATAGAAATTTTAGTTTTAATTGGAACAGGTAAAAAGTTGTTGTATTTTACGAAAAATTCTAATAGGAACTTAGTTCGACCATCTTGTTCAACTTTTTTAACGCCACACTTC
The DNA here is from genome assembly GCA_916701695.1 of Agrochola macilenta. NCBI lineage: Eukaryota > Metazoa > Arthropoda > Insecta > Lepidoptera > Noctuidae > Agrochola > Agrochola macilenta. Next base: position 14,499,375 of record OU753578.1, on the reverse strand, counting down.
CGTCAAACTTTCAAAATGGATGATTTGTTTTTTTTCTTTACGTGAAAATGTAAATAGTGTTTTTTTATTTATTTATTAATGTTTTGGTGGTATTTCAGATCCAAAAATGTATCCTACGAAGAGTACGTATGATTACATGACTGAAATATACCGTTTGTTCCCCCGGATTGCTGAAACTGGTAAGCTTAAAAAACTTTTTTACAGCCGTATATTTTTTTCGAAATTGTGTATGAAATGTTTCCTTGAAGTGTTTCGGAAAGGTTCAGCAAAGTCCATCGACATTCCGTTGCTTTTATTCAGTGTCATATCTGTCATAATAACAAACCAAAACAAACATGACACTAATGAAAATTATAACACAAACAAATGAATTTACCTACGAAGTTTTGATGTACTTCTATTGTAGACAATTTTGTTAAACACATTCTCATTGCCTCATAGATAAATGAGGCAATGAGAATGTGTTATGACTGATATCAGATATTACTGTAAACATTTGTGTCACTAAAGACAAGACGAAAGTAGGTATTCTGTGCTACCTTAAGCAGAATAGGTTAAAATCTTAACTCAGATGTGAATATCCACTATTAAACCATAAAATGTATCAATTCCAGATGATTTCCGGTCTCCAAACACAATACCCAACCAAAATCCATGTTCACCATTCAGGCAGTCAACACCAGTCAACCGTTCCTCAAGCTCAACTGATTCAACGTCTCCGGACTCATTTCCAGACATGTCACATCGCGCAGACACCGACAGACAATCTTATGAGACTACTTTCATTGTCAGACGCCAACGCCCAATCATCGGACGTAAGATCTTTGACAACCCTGAATGTGTGCCACCCACATTGGATCCAACATTCAAACCATTAGAACGTAACATTGGACCAAAGCCTAATTCAGTTTGGCAACCGGATACCGAACATCATTTATTCCCACCAACACCACCTAGCATTCCCATTGACCACAAGAACTACTCGCAGAATATTTTCTATGAACTTTTTCCCACTGAGAAACGAGAATTTGAATTCAAACCACCAGTTTCAACATTGTCTCCTGTATCAAACTACATGCCAGCTTCACCGACACTCCATACGCCAAATTCGGCAAAAATTCCGCCCCCTCGTATGCCGACATCGCCATTCAGAATGCCTAGTCGGCCAAACTATGGTCCTAGTTCATCTAAACATCAAGAAACAAGAGCAGCTAAGATGTGCACATTTTGTCGTAAGAATGGGGAGACTCCATTGGTTTATATGACGCATGCTGTGAGGGAGACTGTTGGCAACCAGAATATTGTGACGTGTCCTATATTGAGGTCTCATGTCTGCTCAACCTGTGGAGCTTCTGGAGATAATGCTCATACCATGTAAGTAATACGTCTAATTATGCACGCATTTACTAACTAATCTATAAAGTGTGTAGCTAAGTAACGACACCACAGAATGTTATGACTGTAGGTACTTGTAAAGAACTCAAGAAGTGGAAACGGCCGTGACTTATGAGTTGTAGTTTCAAACCCAGGCACTTTATACTTTGTGTAAATTATTTCAATACCATTGTTCTCAAAATGGTGAAGGAAAACATTGTGAGGAAACTGGCATCCACCAACCTGCAAAATTCTTATGCAATCATCGCAATCCCTAAAAGAAAGTATTACATTCGTACATATATGTATTTAGAAGGTTTTGAGTTACTATTTCTAACAATTATTGTTTGAATAACATTATTAAAATTGTAATTGAAAAACATCAACTGGTTGTCAAATGAAAAACATTTTTAAGGTGATTTAAAATTAGAAATATGGGTTTAGGTATTAATTTGAACACTACATTATACCCTAGAGTTCAAGTGGGAGTACAAATAGCCATCCACACGTACCTACATTTTCTGATCCATTTAATTAGATAGAATAGTCTAAAGGTACCCAGTACTCACTGAATTGTAGTTTCCTAAAAGGTAGATACTAAAAGAGAGACTTTTATTTCCAGCACATACTGCCCGGTACTTCGCAGCTGCAACAATGGCCGACCGCTGCAGTCAACAACCATCACACTGAAAAATACGAGACTCAAGAGCAATGGTAGGAAAAGATTCTAAATACAATTTATTTTTACCTCTTAGGGGCGAATTTCAGCAAATAAACTGAAGGAGATCAGCACATCTAAACACTGTTAAGTAGCTGTTAGTTTCATTATTCCATAACAATGATGAAACTGACCGCTTCGAACACGGTTTAGATGCGCTGATCTCATTCAGTTTTATTGGTGAAATTAACAATGAAGGCTCCCGTTCTGACTGAGTTGTGTTATGTAATATTGATTGTATCCTAATATTCCCAAAGTAAGATGATGTCACAACCCATTAGAAATAATGCCTCTAAACCTGCAGGGGTAGCTGTGTCGCATACGATTATGAACTTTATTTTTACAAAGTTAACATTCATATTCGTGTACAATGCTTTTTCTCATGCGCTTAATAAAAACGAATATGAACATTAACTCCGTAACAATAAGGTTCATATTCATATAAAACGCTAATTAAAGCTATGTCAAAATTGTTGACAAAAAATGCATGACCCCCTCGATTAGACTAATATTCCTTAATTAATAATTTTAATGAAAGTGATCTAGCTGGCCAAAACATAGTTTGTGTGTAAATACCAACTAGATTTTTTTTAAACAGAACAGTTGGTTACATGTTGTTAACAATTTGACCTTGAGCTGGTCAGCTGGCCTAGTGTTATATTTATCAACCGAAGTTAATAAATTTAAAATCCTGTGCCGCCCCGTCCGCCAGTCTGCGCAGGCCGTTTGCAGCCTCTGGTTTTGTTACCACTAACGTGCGGCCTACTGTACGACTTTGAACTGAAAGTAGATTTATTAATGTTTAACATTATTTCGTAACTGATGATCTCATGAAAGATGATTTATTTGATAATAATTAAGATATATATTGTGCTATAGTTATATAGGTCTATAGGGTCAAATTAAATTAGCTAGCGAAACTCCGTAGTCGTGATGGGTATGGATATCTAAACATGATAAAAACAAACAAGAAATTTATTTGATGGTTTTTTTGTGGGTGTTTTCGACCTCAGAACACTCACTCACTCACGAGACACTCATTGACTCACTGTGAGTCACTTGAAATATCCGTTTCAAAAACAGTTTTTTTTTATATCAACTTGCCAACCATTCTCTAATTTAAAGGATTGTACTCTATTTCATGTAGGAGTACTTTATAATCTACAAAAGCAATAGAATACGGTAAAATACTCTTTTATATTGACACTCACTTTGCATAGGGCTGATGCCTGGGTAAAAAAAATATATATTCTAATTAGTCCGTCAATCAGATAATAAAAAAATATTAGACACGTATTTTTTGCTTTATCATATTAATAAAAAATACTTAGATAAAACGCATTTTAAGTTGGGCAGTGGGAGTCGCGACGTCACTAGTAAGTATAAAATCTCCATACTCGTGACATCATGGCACATTTTACCTCAATGTATCGCCGTAATCTTTAGATTACGTAAAAAAAGAAAAAATACGTGTCCAATATTTTTTAATAACCGCTGACGGACAAAAAAAATTGTCATCATCCCTATTACAAAAAAATAAACACAAAAGCGGTGTTATTCTGCAAAAAAATATTAAAAAAATGCTGATTTAAAAATAACATAAAGTTGTACTCTTTCCTAAAAGTCTGTACTCTATAATTACCCTCGCTAACTCTTTGTCATTTTGTCTATTCTTCCGCCGACTAAACCCAATCTATTCAGGTCAATGCGTGCAGCGGTCGTTGAGAACCAATTTTTTTTTTGTTTTTCTTGTTAACATATTGATACCCGTCACAGCTGCAATTTCGCTAACTTATTTAATTTGACCCTGTACTTCTAGTTTTATACATGTGACTGAATACTACTATTTCCAAAATAATAATATGTAGTAGGTACCTACAAAAACACGATCTCAAAAATAACTGTAATAAAATGGTTTGTATATTATTATTCTTTACGTTTTAAACTTCTGCGCTTCTTTTTTGCCTATTTGCATTACATTATATGTATCATCATTATTTTTAAAGTGGTTTTGACAATTTTATATTGTAATTATGACGAATAGGATTCGATTTTGACGAACGTAAATTAAAGAATCGCATATTATTATTTTGATAATTATATTGTACTTCAAGGTGCCATCCTTTAATCACAAGAGGTTTTAGGGTACCTACCCTAGCCCTCCCCAGCATCACGTGTATTTGTTATTATTAAAAAGATCATGTTATTTTTAGAATATCATAAAACTAAAAAATATTAAACACGCCACACATTTTTTTTTTGCACGAAAAAATTTACGTCCTTGTCACATTATCGTGATTTTTTTCTGACCCCGTCCCCCCTAATCAAACCTCACGTGATCACAGGGCGACAGATGAAAACAGAGTAGTTAAAGAGTGCTGAGTTGTTCAAAAACGATTTTGTATGTAGTTAATGCCATCCACGAAGACGCGCCCCACTCCGCTCTGCTCCGTACTAAAGTACAGATTACAGTACAGTAATCGCGGAGTGGGGCGCGTCTTAGTGAATGGCAGTGACTGTGACGCCCTTGCGATTGTTTTCAATACAATTTCCTGCATATTATTAACTGAACTGTTAATACCTAATAGCACTCTATTTTACTACTTTTACTCATAATATCATTACTCTATTTTACTTTTACTCATAATATCATTACTCTATTTTACTTTTACTCATAGAAAAACTATTTCTAATAATATTTAAACAACGTTTCTATGACAGTGTCTACTCATCACAATATTTTTAAGAAAATTTTAATATGACTAATTGTGTGCTCAAATAATCATGATTCTTGAATAATTATTGATGTGTAACATCTTTCAAGAAGTGTTTAACAGGAGGCTGGGGAAGTGCGCGCTATTTGATTTGACCAATGAGCGCGCGCGGTGCTAGAGTTGGCCGTCAGAAACGACCTTGACGAGGTCCCCCGCCCTGCTATGTTGCTTATTACCAAGGGGAGATGTCAGATGTTACACATCATATGCGAGTACTCGCTCGTTTTTTTTTATAAACTTGACAGCTAATATGCACTTTTTAATCACATTTTAACATCATGGTTTCTCTTTTGTACTTTTTTTTATTAAATGCTTTTATAAGTTCTATCAGTAGAAGCATAAAAATATAGATGTTTTGACTGATCTATAAATGACTGACTATTATGTAAGAGTAATCATACACGATCTTGAATTGGTGACATTTTGAAATAAGCGGCAGTGTGGAAATGTAACTTAAAAGCCGTTTTGTTTTATTGTTTGTAAATGCCAGATGGGCCGTCACTCCATGTAAAAATACTAGTATTTAGATCCACCCAGTTAGACTGGAGGCCAACCCCAACATTGTTGGGAAAACGCTAGGCAGATTGATTGTTTTGCAAATGTCTTAGGAAGGAGTTTAATCGAATATAAATATTTTACCTAACAACTACCTACATTTCTACACTCGCTTATCTTAGTAGTAAGATTAGACCACTGCTATAGATTGTATCATAATATTTTGACTGAAATAACAAGACGTGTAATCATGTTCCTACACTGAGATCTCCATTTTGAAGTAAGCCCAGGTACGCGCGGGTGATTTTTTTTTTCGTACACTGTATTTTCACCTCTCGGTATTGAGCCGAGCATTGAGAATCCAACGGAACACATGCCAGCGCGTCAGAAAAACAGCGTTGGATTTACAACAGTGCGTGAAAACAATCGCGTGCGAGCCTGGGCTGAACTTGAAATAAGTTGATCCATTTGATTTTAGACTCGTTTTTTTTTTTTACTGTACGGTTTACACCAAACATCTAGTGATAGTGAACCTATAGGCTGATGCAGCCTGATTCTAAAGGCTCGATGGTGACCTGCCAGTTCGGTATGAACGCAAATGTATGAAACACCATAAAAATTACATTGTTTCTGATTTTTCATACATTTACGTCCATGCCAGCTCACATTCAGAACTCAACTGAATAATAATTTTGTTCACGAGTAATGATTCCTTTTAGTGATTATTAATGACTATGAGACTACTAGTCCTCCTGGATTTTATAAATAAGACATTAAAAATGTTAAATTTTTATATTTTTTTTTATTGTTGATTGGGTTTGTTTATGTCGTGCCAAGTGTCAACATAACTTTGTTTATGGCCTGCGCAGAATGGCGGACGGTACGGCAGTGAAGTTTAAACTTATCAATTGAATTTAATATTTATCCAATCGAAATAAGGTATATACTTCAATACTCGGTGATCGACGGAAAACTGCACCGCAATGCTCCAAGCTCGATCACCGATTATTGAAATATATACCTTATTTCGATTGGATAAGTATTCAATTCGATTGATAAATTTAAAATCTTCTGCCGTCCCGTCCGCCAGTCTGCGCAGGCCCCTAGACTATTTACACTGCTACCAGGATCTTTTAACGCTCGACGACGTTGACAGGGGCGCGCTGTTGATAAAATGATTAATTGTGCAAGTGATAAGTGAAATGTGTTGAAAAAAACAAATTGGCGGCGTTAGTTCCGATTTTGACCACGCGCCAAAAGAACCTTGTAGCGCTATCGCACTCTATTGATTTACCAATCTGTGTAACACTATTTTAATTGACTAAGGTGGACCAACGCATTTTAAATGTGTACTATTGTTGCAACCAATTCCTTACCTAGATTATAAGATTTTTAATTCTCTGACAAGTTTATGAAATGTAAGAAAAATAATGATTTTGGTTATGAACTTTTAATTGTTACCAAGAGTCTTGTGTAGACCTTAGTCCTCTGTAAGAAGTTTGATTTTTGCATAGCATTTGATTAAGAATGGTTTTAAACCAATTTTAACGTTCCTAGTTTTTAAGGCTGATTATGATACTAGAGTAGGTATATCAAAAGTTAAGAATGGTTTTTGTTTAGTTTCGCTTGTTCATGGATATGTTATAATAATAAGCGTTTTAATGATCTACTATTCTGAAACGTATCTAACAATAATGTTTTCGAAATAATAGTATTTAAATATTTTGAGATTTTCTTGGTAAATTTGAATTTCCAGAAAGTTTAAATTATCTGCTGTAGTTCGAGTTTCATGTTATTAAGATTTATTATTAGGTACCTAATAATTATTTACTATTCTAATGTACACTAAGTACTGATTTTATGTATTCATAAGTTGTGTTACTACGAAAGTACAAACTTATACCCATGTTTTGTAATAAAACTCTTTTTAATATATCTCTTGTTTTTATTTACTGCCCATATAAACAAATAAATAAAATTGAATTGTTTGTTTGTACTTAATGTCGAAATATCAGCTTTTTACTAAATTCTGAAAGTATACGGTACTTTTTTATTTTGTCTTTTTGTTCCGGGTGTCATTGACTCTGGCAGGGCCACCAACAGGGATTTTAATTTTGATTACACAAAAATTTAGTCGCTAATTTGTCGAAATTTGTCGCCAAATATCAGAATTTATCGGTCACTGGTTCAAAAGATATAAGGGTTTACAGGTGGCCAATCTGGAGAGATTCTCCCCAGCAGGGCCAAATTTATATCTCAAAAAGTAAGGCACCTAGCGAAGATCTGTTTTCTCCCATATTTTGTCGTTAATTTGTCGAAATTTGTCGCCAAATATCAGAATTTGTCGGTCACTGGTTCAAAGATATTAGGGTTTATAGGTGGCCGATCTGGAGAGAGTCTCCCCAGCAGGGCCACATTTATATCTCAAAAACTAAGGCGCCTAGCGAAGATCTGTTTTCTCGTATATTTTGTCGCCTATTTGTCGAAATTTGTCGCCCAATATCAGAATTTGTTGGGTTTTAGTTTAGGAGATATAATGAGTTCAATTAGTAAGGTATAGTCCAAGAGCTAGATCGAAGAGTTCACGAAAAATTGTCAAGAAAAAATATTTCTATTAATATGTGTAATATACTTCTAGTTTTATCGGTCTACAGTCCTTAGAAATGTCCGAGAGACAAATGCTCAATTAAATACATGTTTTTATGTATTAAATACTAGGTTAGAGTGGATTAAACTTGTTTGAAAACATTTAAAACCTTGCTCTTGGTATATTTGTTGTCAAGATGTACAGTCGCATGCAACTGTTTTATGAGTGTGTTTTTTTTTTGTATAATGTTATGTTATGTACCTATGTTAATTTCACTACATAGGTACACAAACTTAAAATTTCAGATATAATCTTAAAATTCAATAGATACCTACTAAATGGTTCGTCCTAAATAAGCATATCCTCGCGAGGCATATACAACATGTAACTGGAATAATGCACACCCTGCCCGATACACCCCAATTAGAAAATTAGGTTACAGTCATAATTTATGCAGTGAAGCACCTAAGTAGTGTTTTTTAGGGTTCCTTACCCAAAGGGTAAAACGGGACCCTATTACTAAGACTCCGCTGTCTGTCTGTCTGTCACCAGGCTATATCTCATGTAAGTGACCGACAAATTCTGATATTTGGCGACAAATTAGCGACAATTTTTTTGTGTAATCAAAATTAAAATCCCTGTTGGCGGCCCTGCCAGAGTCAATGACACTTGTTCCGGCTAATCTCCGAAACGGCTAGACCGACTCACTGGCAGATAGCTGATGTTATAGGGAGTAACTTGAGACTACCGCTTTTATTTTAGAAAAAGTACAATATCAAAAACTACTAACATAATTAATAGCAGTCACTTAAGAACATCATAATATTTTTATTTAATATGTGTAGGGTGCAGTGACGTAACCCCAGGTTACACATGATGTATTAGGGTTCCGTACCCCAAGGGTACCAACCGGAACCCTGTTACTATAATGTGCGTGTGGTGTGAGGGCCACTTTGTTAAAACTCTTTGAAAATTTGCTTAGGATTTAGTGAACATTCCCAAACAATTGTGAAAGTTGGAATCAGAATTTGTGAAAGTCAAATAAACGAGTTATGGACTGTAAAGTCGGGCCCTCAATTCTCACGTAGAGGATTGAGGGCCCACCTGAATCTGAAAAACTATGGACACTACAGAAAAAGTCTTTATGCCAAAATCTAAGCTAATGCCAAACAAAATTTGTGAAAACAAGATATTATAGCAAAACACTGTCCTACTTTGTATATCTTCGTACAAAATGGGCCCTGAATTCTCATACACGTAAAAGTTTATTACGCAAATACAATGAAATCATTAACTTACAGCTACTATTTGAAATCCTATCAATCAATCTGCCTAGCCTTTTCCCAACTATGTTGGGGTCGGCTTCCAGTTTAACCAGATGCAGCTGAATACCAGTATTTTACATGGAGCGACTGCCTATCTGACCTCCACAACCCAGTAACTGGGTAATACGATACCCCTTGGTAAGACTGGTGTCAGACTTTCGGGCTTCTGACGACTCGTAACGACTGTCAAAGATCCGTGAATGACAGCCGGGACCAACGGCTTAACGTGCTTTCCGAGGCACGGAGGATTCTCGGTATGTAAAGATGGTCACCCATCTACTGACCAACCCCGGCAAGCGTAGCTTAACCTGATGGATCGACCAGTGCGGCTGTTGTTACTTAGCCACGAGCTCCTCTGTACTGTTTGAAATCCTATATGCTACTAAATAAATTGTGAAAATTTGTGAAAGCAGGTCACCACTTTTTGTTGTTTGAAAGTTATAACCTTGATAAAATTCGGGCCCTCAGTCCTCCATTTCTTTTTTGTTTTCGTTTCATTACGCATAAACGTATGAAAGATAAGACAAATACAAAATTGTCTCTTTTTGTGAAAAAAATTGTGCAACAAATTGGTGTAACTTGGCGACAAATTGCGACTTATTGGCGACAAAGTATGGGAGAAAACACATCTTCGCTAGGTGCCCTAGTTTTTGAGATATAAATATGGCCCTGCTGGGGAGACTCTCCAGATCGGCCACCTATAAACCCTTATATCTTTTGAACCAGTGACCAACAAATTCTGATATTTGGCAACTGATTCCGACTAATTGGCGACACAATATGGGAGTAAACAGATCTTCGCTAGGTGCCCTAGTTTTTGAGATATAAATATGGCCCTGCTGGGGAGACTCTCCAGATCGGCCTATAAACCCATATATCGTTTGAACCAGTGACCGACAAATTCTGATATTTGGCGACAAATTTTGACTAATTAGCGACAATTTTTTTGTGTAATCAAAATTAAAACCCCTGATGGTGGCCCTGCCAGAGTCAATGACACTCCGTCCGTCCGTCTGTCTGTTAGCGGACTGTACCTATCTCATGAACCGTAATACCTATACAGTTGAAATTTTCACAAATTGTGTTTTTCTATTTCCGATATAACGATAAATAATAAAAAATAAAGTTGAAAACTAAAGGGGGTCCTTTAGTTTTCAACTCTTTATTTTACTAAGTATACTTACCATAAACTTTTGATTTTGAATACAAAAGCTTACTACTTATAATTCATTTCGAGTCTTATTTTTTTTTAAATATTACATACATACTTACAAACATAAATTACAAACTTCCGGCTCTTCCAGCTCCGTCACCAGACCCTGGACACCACCTAGTGGTTCTTCTCAAGACAAAACCAACGAGTTCAAACTCAGCGACGCTATCTTATTTAGTTGAGGAGTTCCTATGGCCATCTTCGAGCTCCATCATCAGACCAGCTCCACGGTATCAATTAGAAATATATTTTTTTGGTATCAAAGTACTCTGTGGCAGTCACTGAAGTACATTATTATTGTAGTTTCCCAGAAGAGAGCCATTATAGGTTTTCTAAACTTACTCTCAACGCCATCTAGTGTCATCATAAAGAACGAAAAACGTATATTGATTGGCAATGGCATCCAAGGTTATGATTTTGTACGTCAGTTAGTCAGATATTGTTATCTGGTCATTATGTCTTAGGTTTTATAGTTTCAATTTTCATAAAATGTTAGTTCAATTCAAACATGAGGTGAAAATAAACGGACGCGCGTAGAAAATCTGCAAAATGTGCCAAAAATATTTTTAGTCGGGCGTTAGATACATAAACATTTTTATCGTTGTGTCGGCAACAATTATTCTATTCAGCCAAGTGTGTTGTTTTTTTTTACATAAATTAATTAAATATAATGGTTATGGATGAATTCGATGAAGATGAATTCGATGACGATAACTATAACAATGATATTTTGATTGACACGGAGAATCTACCGGTGATGCGGCTATTGACTCCATTTAACACGGAAGCATGTGGAATTTATGGCAGGTTAGTGGAAGCTGGAATGTAAATTATTTTATGTATTTATTTTAAAAAAACATTAAGAAAAAACTATGCAAGCAAAATAAAAAAATTGCACAACAAACACTGTTTTCATTATATTCGACTTGGCTTATCCTTGGTTTTACAGTACGAGACGATGAAATCTTTTTGTCCTTGGCGTACTTCGCAAACGCTCCACTGTCAATGTCAATGTCACAGCAATATCATTTCAATTCACAAATTTACCATCGCAATCGCAACATTCGAATGTTTTCACAAAATAAATAACATCCATTCAGGTATGGCATAAAAATAAAAATAAATAACAAAACCAACAAAAATGAGTTCGCCAAAACCTGCAGTTATTGGTGATGCCAAAGTGAGTGCAGATCCAGATAATGATGAGGATTATTATACGCGACCCGATTTTATTTACGGGGGCCCATTTATACCCGTGAAATTACCTTCCCCATTTTTGGATACTTGTGCGCCGATGAATTACCCGCTGCAGGGGACGTTCAGAAAGTAAGTATTCCCTTTCCGTGAATGGTATAGGTACTTATTGAATTGTCTATGACGATCATCTGATCCTTTTCCCATCAAAAAAGCATATACCTAATCTCTTAGACAGTATAATTGGACTTACCTATTGAAATTAGTGATGTCTAAGGGGTATCGTATTATCCAGAACTGGCGAAATGTACCGAAATGTAATATACCTACTGGACATTAGTGATTATGGTTACCTTTGTTTATTGTGTGTTTATAAATAAGTATAGTACATTCATAAGTATCAAGGGATTCTTGCAATATCTATAAAATTGCTAATTTAGCAAAAAGTTTAATAATAAACAAATTAAAAAAAAATAGATGTAACAATTTTTTTTTAATTTGTTTATTATTAAACTTACACACACTATCCTTACAGGATGACCCCAATACAATAGTGGTATGCAAACACCAAATAAATGGAAAAATCTGCTTACAGCTAATACTTAAAAATCTAAACTTAAAAATACAAAGCATCACTAAACTCTATTAAAAACACAATCTGAAGTCAGACTACAGAATTATATGTACCTACCTATATAATATCAAACATGCTATAAAATCTGAACATAAAATATAAAATCAGACTAATAATATTTAAATATAACTAACAAAATTCAACAAAACTCTTGCGAATTCACTCAGATTGCACGAAAATATGTCAATTCTCTCATGCACTTCGTTTAGTACACATAACATTGTTAGAGCTGCAGATTTTCTGTAATACTTTGTTTAATAAAACAATAAAAAGTAATCCACAACCACAACTAATTAATAATTGCAGTAATTAAAACACAAGGTTTGATAAATATGTGATAACAGAGTATAATTATGAGAGGTTTCATTATCAGAGTCTTATGATGCGATTATTGTAGCCTTAAATGTCACCTATTGGTAAACATTGCTTATTATGACTACACAAATGCCCCATAGGTATACAAATATTTGTTGGCAAATATTTGTTGACAAAATATTTGTAACACTTTATATTTCTTGTGGTAATCAAATCATTTATCAGTTAGTATTAAATTAACCTATCCAACTATTTCAGTAATGTTTTCATTTTCACGAAATTGTCAGCTCATAGTACTATTTTTAGCAGTTTACGCAAAGCTATTGTAATTATTTATTGTATACTCCTTAGATATTAAACGATTTTCAGCTTTATCTCAACAGAATACGACTAAAAATCGTGCGTTTTAGTTGAATCAGCTGTCGTGCGTAGCAACTTCATACAAAAATTAATTTAAAGCATTAGGAACTTTATTTTCTAAGCAACGAAGTTGGTTATTAACTTGATTAGTTGAATATAACGACGCAATACACTTTCATCATGGTTTGGAATATAATCAATAATTTCAGCATGTCTCTCAGAGCCCGGATAGCTCAGTCGGTAGAGCATTGGACTTTTAATCCAAGGGTCCAGGGTTCAAGTCCCTGTTCGGGCGGTATCTTTTTGCGTTTTATTTTTGTTTTTGTAAATGTTTATGATTCTTTTTTCAATTTTGAAATGTAATTTTGACATTTTTTCGCAAAAAAAATCCGTATCATTCATTTTATAAAAAAAAAATAAGAACTTGAAATTATTACTTTAAAAAGTGTCAAAGTGTGTGGAAATAGCGTCTTAAATTTTTTAATTAGGTTAACCAGCGTTTTATTTTCATACTTTTTTTTTATGTATAAACTTTTGTGTTTTTTTCAGGAGTTTCGCTTATTTTTCGCTGAAAGAGAGGCTGCCTGTTATTTTAACTAAAATTATTGATTACTTGTCAAGGGAAGGATCTAAGATTGCAAGTGCCAACTCTGCGGTATGTATTCTTATAATTTTTTGATAAACTGATATAACTACACAAATGGATATCTCGTTTATTTATAGCAAATTAGTTTTCTGGTGTCTGTGAAACAATGATTTTTCATTAGTACAGGCACCAACGATACACTTTTTCTGTAATGTTAATTAATTACTTGAAAAAAAAAAAAAATACCAACTTAAGCAATTACTTACCAATTTTCTTCACTTTCTTTCATTAAATCTAAAAACAATACTTAGTCAGTATTTCAAGTGAGTACCTACTTACTACAACACTTAACTATAAATACTATATTGATTTATATTATGAGGATGAAAATTTGTGAGTTTGTATGTAGGTGGCAATCTTCGGAACTATTGATCCGATTTCGATAACTCGTTTACCAATGGGAACCTACAGTATTGCCGATAAGTATATACATATTATATTTGACGCGGGCTGAAGCTACTTATAAATAATTTTATTCTATTTCCTTACAGTCTGCAGATGATGTTCAACAATTTATGCAATCGGTTGCTAAATTGAAAAATGACTTGGTTACTAATAAAGACTACGACCTGCTGACTGTAGATACACCGAATGCTGCAAAATGGAATACTTGGATTGAAAGTCAGGATATTAAGAAGTATTTTCTGAACTCATGGATGTTCACCGAGTGTTATGTTTACCGAAAGCTTAAGGAAGGTTGCGAATTAACGTAAGTTTATGATACTATACTTTGATTATTAAACGAACTCTTGAAAAATTTGTCAAAACTCCGGATTGCACTAGGATTAATAGTTATGACAGCGCCATCTCGTATCGTTTCCAGAAAACTCCCCAGGAAACTTGTTAATTTTACAACTGCCCACAATAGATGGCGCTAAATTAAAATTAAACAAACACTTAATAACTTTTATTATTAATTTTAGTTTGTAAATGTACATACAATTTAAATATAAGTTCTTCTACAGTGAGAAAAATATTAAGTATAATAAGATGTATTTTTAAACAAAATTATAAAAGAACTTCACCAGGCTAGTATTCTAAACTTCACCACTAGATGGCGCTGATATAAATTTTCAACCCCTTTTATTTCAGGAAGGGGTTGAAGGAATTCGATTATTTCCAAGAACAAAAGAACAAATCGTTTTCGAGTAATGAAGAGATAATGTGTTTAGTCGCTGATAGAGTGGTGACGATGATAAACAAGTCTGAGAAGGACAAACGTAAAGTTGACTTTAATACTCTTCTGAAGGTAAAGTTGATGTTTTTATTTTTAACCGACTTCCAAAAAGGAGGAGGTTATATGTTCGTCGCGTATGTATGTATGTATGTCGGCCGATTTCTCCGTCAATTGTGGGCTGATTTTGAAAATTATTTTTTTGTATGAAAGGGTATGCTCCCAAGTTGGTCCCATATAAATTTTATTAGCTTTGCTTTGAAAGTTTTTGAGTAAGCTTCAATAATACGCATTTTTCCGACTTAGTATATGTGGATGATATGATGATAACTTCCTGTCACTGTTATTTAGGTACATAGCAGGTAGTGGTATTCGAATTTGGGTGGGGTAAGTACCATAACTAAAAAGGGAAACTCCTCCGTGCTTCGGAAAACACGTTAAGCCGTTGGTCCCGGCTGTCATTCGTGGATCTTTGACAGTCGTTACGGGTCGTCAGAAGTCCGAAAGTCTGACAACCAGTCTTACCAAGGGGTATAGAATTACCCAGTTACTGGGTTGTGGAGGTCAGATAGGCAGTCACTCCATGTAAAATACCGGTATTCAGCTGCATCTGGTTACACTGGAAGCCGAACCCTACATAGTTGGGAAAAAGCTAGGCAGATTGATATAGCAATGGGTTAGCAATTTCCTTCAAAATCCGAGCGTATTATGCAATTGTGACTTTACAGCTAAGTTCTTTTTCTATTTCAGATCAGCCTATGGGCTAACAGATGCGACCTATCGTTGGCCCTAGGTTCTCAAGTGGACATCATACAGTCTGCTAAGGATGCCACAGAAAGGCTTCGTTTGAACCCGCCCCCTCCTCCCCCCGCGAAGGGAAAAAAGAAAAAAAAAGCCGGCCCAACTGGACCCATTATACTCAGCGCTGACCCGTTCCAGATGATACTGGAGTTGAAGGATAAGGTATAAAATAATAATAATGTAACATAAAAATCTCCCAAAAAAGTACCATCATCATCATCGCTACAGCCGAAAGGACATAGACCTCCTCCCATGTACCGCTACTTCGACCGGTTCTCCTTCACAAGGTCATCGGTCCACTCTGAGGCCTTCCAACGCTACGTCTTCCGGTACGTGGTCGCCACTCCAGAAGTCCAGAACATTTCGGCCCCATCGGCCGTCTGTTCTGCGAGCAATGTGCCCTGCCCATTGCCACTTAAGTTTGACAATTCTTCGGGCTGTGTCCACCTTAGTTCTCCTGCGGATCTCTTCATTTCTTCGATCATGTAGGGAAACTCCAAACAAAGCCCTTTAAAAAACAAGCGCCTCGGCAATTGTCGTCTATCTTCGGAATAACGAACCCGTGATGATGGAATCTAAATATCTATAATGGCATATCAATAACAATTAGTCCCCATTGAAAACCCAATTACATACACTTTGCCCGACCTGGCGAACCAGTCTTACCAAGGGGTATCGTGTTGCCCAGTTACTGGGTTGTAGAGGTCAGATAGGCAGTCGCTCCATGTAAAATACTGGTATTTGGCAGCATCCGGTTGGACTGGAAGCCGACCCCAATATACTAGGGAAAAGACTAGGCAGATTGATTGACTTTGCCCGATCTGGGAATATCCAGGAGCTCGTGTAACGAGGCAGTCTCAAAAGATTGTAAATAGTGCTACAAGGATCTTTTGGCGCCTAAATTACGTGAACAACGGGGGGTTGTTGGTAGACTGCTCGCAAGATAGTCTGCGCGCACTGTTACGTTACTCTTCCTCAGAGTTATTTTATTTATTTATTTATTTATTTATTAGACCAGAAAGAATAAACATGTAACACAATTAGTCTTAGCTACTTAAAATTATGCTTAGAAGTAATTCAGTTACAATTGTGTCCTATTATTAGCATCTGCATCAGTTAAACTTAGGTCACAATAAATACAATAATAAAAAAGATAAGATTGAAGAAGAAGAACACAATATAATATCTGAGAGAAATTTCTCAACGGCATGTGAAGCCCATGGGCGGCATAAAAACTCTGACACCCACTGGTGTCAGTGGCAATCGCTTTCAAAGCGCTTCGTATTTCTACATCGACTTTCAACAGGGTTGACATAACCTTTTCGGTAGCTTATGTCAATCTCACACATTTTTAACTGACATCCAAAAATTAAGACCTCTATGTTCGTAGCGTATGTTTTTATTTTATTTTTTATATGTATGTCCACCAATTTCTCCGTCAATTGTGAACCAATTTAAATGTTCTGAAGTTGGTCCCATAAAATTTTATCAACTTTGCTTAGATAGTTTTTGAGTTAGCTTCAAACTTATTTTTCCCACTTAGTACATGTGGATGATATGATATGATAACTTCCTGTCACTGTTATTTACATAACAGGTATTCGAATTTGTGTGGGGTAGGTACCACAAATAAAAACTTTTTACAAAAAAAACAAACACTACAAAGTGAAAAATAACTTTTATTTCGGAAGTCGGTGGCGAAAAACGAAAATTCAAAACCAAAGACACCGACTTCCGAAATTGCAAAGTTTTTTTTAACTTTGACATCATCGTTATCGGTGACAGAATGTCAGTAACCACACGAAAAAGAAAGGAAAGAAAGAATATTACTTAAATTATTGTATTTTTTTCAGGTGCTAGTAGATGATTCCAATAAAATATCTGACCAAGTTACGAAAAGATCTGAGAAACTTTTGAATAGTATTACTGCGGTATGTATTATTATTATTTATACATATACTAGTGACACGCTCTTTACAAAACATCGAGATTTCTTTGTGATATACAGGGTGGATTTGAGATTGGGCAGTAAGGGCAGCTACCTTAACCGTTGTAGCTACAGCAAAACGGTCTTAGGAGACTGGCCTTAACTTTTTGAAAAATGTTGATCTGCATTCACAGATATAGAAAAAAAAATACATTCAGCAAGAAAATGGGCAGTTTTCACAAAATATTTTTTTGATGCCAATCGATCCTGTTTCTTATAAGGATCAAATGCTGAGTGCATTTAACAGCCTACAGTTGGATGCCATTTTAGAAAAGCACAATGACGTAACTGTCACGCACACCAGCATAAAAAAGTTGGCTTGTTTGTTTTAGTTATTTTTCAGCGCGACCCTCTATCTAGACATACGTATAAATAATTAGTATCTTAGATTGTGTATTCAAGTTTATTTATGTTTTATAGGCAAAAAGTTCGACGACATTCAAAGCCAAGTGCAGTTGTACTAGATTAGCGTTGAAATCGGGCACGCCGGTTTGTAAGCCAGAAGTAAGTATTAATCGTTATTGTTATTTTAAGACTCCCTACAGAATATTGCTTGCATTGGTAGGTCGTAGATCATATGTCATTCGTAGATCTTTGTAATGTTATTCTCCCAGCTGTCATTCGTAGATCTTTGTATCTTTGTAATATTAGTCTAGCAGCTGTCATTCGTAGATCTTTGTATCTTTGTAATGTTATTCTCCCAGCTGTCATTCGTAGATCTTTGTATCTTTGTAATGTTACTCTCCCAGCTGTCATTCGTAGATCTTTGTATCTTTGTAATGTTATTCTCCCAGCTGTCATTCGTAGATCTTTGTATCTTTGTAATGTTACTCTCCCAGCTGTCATTCGTAGATCTTTGTATCTTTGTAATGTAATTCTCCCAGCTGTCATTCGTAGATCTTTGTATCTTTGTAATGTTACTCTCCCAGCTGTCATTCGTAGATCTTTGTATCTTTGTAATGTTATTCTCCCAGCTGTCATTCGTAGATCTTTGTATCTATGTAATGTTACTCTCCCAGCTGTCATTCGTAGATCTTTGTATCTTTGTAATGTTATTCTCCCAGCTGTCATTCGTAGATCTTTGTATCTTTGTAATGTTACTCTCCCAGCTGTCATTCGTAGATCTTTGTATCTTTGTAATGTTATTCTCCCAGCTGTCATTCGTAGATCTTTGTATCTTTGTAATGTTACTCTCCCAGCTGTCATTCGTAGATCTTTGTATCTTTGTAATGTTATTCTCCCAGCTGTCATTCGTAGATCTTTGTATCTTTGTAATGTTATTCTCCCAGCTGTCATTCGTAGATCTTTGTATCTTTGTAATGTTATTCTCCCAGCTGTCATTCGTAGATCTTTGTATCTTTGTAATGTTATTCTCCCAGCTGTCATTCGTAGATCTTTGTATCTTTGTAATGTTATTCTCCCAGCTGTCATTCGTAGATCTTTGTATCTTTGTAATGTTACTCTCCCAGCTGTCATTCGTAGATCTTTGTATCTTTGTAATGTTACTCTCCCAGCTGTCATTCGTAGATCTTTGTATCTTTGTAATGTTACTCTCCCAGCTGTCATTCGTAGATCTTTGTATCTTTGTAATGTTACTCTCCCAGCTGTCATTCGTAGATCTTTGTATCTTTGTAATGTTATTCTCCCAACTGTCATTCGTAGATTTTTGTATCTTTGTAATGTTATTCTCCCAGCTGTCATTCGTAGATCTTTGTACCTTTGTAATGTTATTCTCCCAGCTGTCATTCGTAGATCTTTGTATCTTTGTAATGTTATTCTCCCAGCTGTCATTCGTAGATCTTTGTATCTTTGTAATGTTATTCTCCCAACTGTCATTCGTAGATTTTTGTATCTTTGTAATGTTATTCTCCCAGCTGTCATTCGTAGATCTTTGTATCTTTGTAATGTTACTCTCCCAGCTGTCATTCGTAGATCTTTGTATCTTTGTAATGTTATTCTCCCAACTGTCATTCGTAGATTTTTGTATCTTTGTAATGTTATTCTCCCAGCTGTCATTCGTAGATTTTTGTATCTTTGTAATGTTATTCTCCCAGCTGTCATTCGTAGATCTTTGTATGTTTGTAATGTTATTCTCCCAGCTGTCATTCGTAGATCTTTGTATCTTTGTCTTCGTAGGCCAAAGCGCCAGGGTAGCTCGCGAAATCCAAACTTCCTTAGGTTCTTTTCAATTTGAAAGTTAGTATGATGCTATAAGTTGATGGAAACATGATTCACGACCGTAAGAAATAATTATGTATTTACAGAATTATAGTCATCAATACATCTCTCTAAGTTCAAATTACCCTATTGAATGCTATTCCATGAAATTATATTAGAGACCAATTCTAACTTAGACAGTTCTATTTATGATTCTAATGATTAAAATACTGTAAATACAATATTTCTTGTACATAGAAACTGACACGGACCAGCAAATTTCAAAAAACGTTAGGAAAATTTGAATTTCGCGGGCTACCTTAGCGCATTACCCTTTAATTAAATGATAAACATTGCCGTTATAACGTACGTGTCTTAGGTTCTACCAGAACCCGAGCCTCCGCAAGATGCTGCGGCTGAAAAGAAGGATGCTGCGCCGGAAGCGAAAGTTGAGGAGAAAAAAATACCCTGCCCTGCCAAGATGACCCTAGCCCAAGCTGTTATGTTTGGTAAGATAGTAATTTTTATTACTTGGCAATTAATTAACCTCTTAAACGTCTGCCGACTCATTGAGACGTTCAGAGTCACATGTGATGTTATATGCCTTTCCTGTTCTTTTCCCTACAAACTGATTAAGTTAGAGCACCATAGGTATACTTTAGACAGGCATTATTTTGTATGGGCCCAGGCCCCTATGCGGTTCCCGCGACGGTTAAAAGGAATTATACATTGAATACACTTCTTAAACAGTCATGAGGAAAGTTTTGAGTATAAATGTGGGTGGCTATAAGAGTAGGAAAAGACCAAAGAAACGATGGATGGATTTTGTGAAAGCAGATAGCTAATCTGCATTCGCAATTCATTTGCCAAACATGTAAACAAACCCGAGTTTTAGGAAAAACAACTGTAATGCCTACACATAAAACTCAGTTTGCGCTACAACTTCATATTTTTAATGACTTATTCAACAATATTAGTCGGTTTAAAATCTACTTTATTTACACTTGCATAAAGTTGATGTTTGTCTAAATAGAAAACACGTTTTTGTTTACATATTTTGCAAATAAATTGCGCACGTAGATTATACAGGCTTAGATTTGGTTTACCCTAAACCTCTTAAGGGATCATTGTACTCATAATTATGAACAACTTTCACAATGGGACCAACGCCGAAATCGAGAAAAAAAAATCTGCTGTTCCCTATTTTTCAACGAGGTATGCGAACATAAATGTAGGGAATAGCTGTTATTTTTTTCGTGATTTCAGCTTTGGTCCCATAGTGAAAGTTGTTCATAATTATGAGTACAATGACCCCTTAAGAGGTTTAGGTTAAACAAAAACTAAGGTTGTATATAGATGTGGGTAGAAAAGGGGTGACTACCGAGATGACGACTAATAGAGAACATAACTTTACGCCTGTAATGAATCCCCGATGGGTGAGGCATAAGTATCTACGAGTATAGTACATGCACATTTTGACAGTTATATTAAACTTCCTGCCGCCTGCGGTTTCACCCGCATAAATCTCGATCCCGTGAGAATATCGGGATAAAGAACCTAACCCAGGTCGGTGGTCTACCCATGTGCCAAATTTCTGGCGAACAACAAAGTCAATGCTGGTCGAATGTAAAAAGAGGTTCTAGTATAATTAACATTATTTATTGTCTCATGATTTTTTCTATTCTCTTATGTATCATTGGAATCATTCATACAGCTCTCCAAGTTAGATTTGTTCCATAAAAACAAATCTCATATGGAAAAGTTCTAATGGAACAAATCTTAACTTAGAGATATCTATTTTGATCAAGATACAACCTGACATTCACCTGCAAATTGAAAATGAAATAACCTAAGAAAATTTGAATTTCGCGGGCTGCAACTGCGGATGTATCTTAAAAACATCTTTCTATTTCTGTCAATTGTTTGAATATGAAATTTCAAATAGGTTTAGTGCTAAATACATAATAATATTGGTGGTGCCAGCAGGCCTTATTGTATAAAATTGTGTGTTTGTCGACAGATATCGTTTGCGACAACGCTGGGTACGAACTGTTCGCGGATCTTTGCCTAGCGCATTTCTTAGTAGCACAGGAACTTGTGCAAAAGGTAAGACTTAGCTGTAAAAAAAGAAATAATCAAGGATTATACTAATAAAGAAAATTGGGCCAAAATTTATGGGGCTCGGTTCAAAGGCCCCAAAGATGGTGGCTAAAACCGCCATGTTGTTTTTTATGGCCAGCGTCACTCGTGGTGACTCGAGGAAAACGGTCTTAGGAGACTGTCCTTAACTTTTTGAGATATTTTGATCTGCATTCACAGATTTTGAAAAAAAAATACAGTCAGCAAGAAAATCGGCAGTTTTCACAAAAAAAAATCTGTACCAATTGATCCTGTTTCTTATAAGGATCAAAAAACTTTTTTTGCAATTTCTGACTTTTCTAGTACTCAAACCTCAGTTGGTCCGACAGAGTTTTTTGCTCCTTATACGAAACAGGATCTATAGGCATCAAAAAAAGTTTTCGTGAAAACTGCAAATTTTCTTGCTGACTGTAGATTTATGTCAAAATCTGTAAATGCAGATCAAAATGTAGCAAAAAGTTAAGGACAGTCTCCTAAGACCGTTTTCCTGTAGCTACAACGGTTAAGGTAGCTGCTCTTACTGCCCCATCTCAAAAATCCACCCTGTATAATTATATAAATATCCTACTAATATTATAAATGTGAAAGTTTGTATGTTTGTTACTCAATCACGCAAAAACGGCTGAACGGATTTGTATAAAATTTGGCATACAGATAGTTTCAAAAGTCAAAAGTCATTTATTCAAACTAGGCTGAGAATCAGCACTTTTCGAACGTCAAAATTACATAAGACAGTCCCCCAAAACGCCCACCCTTCACTTCCTAGTGCATTAGCTGGGAAGAAGAAGTGGCGCAACAAACTCCCCAGCAGCACAGCTGTCTGTTCAGATAGAAGAACAAACCCTGGATTAACATATAGAATACTTTTTATCTCGGTAGTACGTTCGGTGGGATAATTTCCGACCTCCACGCGGGCGAAGCCGCGGGCGGAAGCTAGTAATATTATAAATGTGAAAGTGAGTTTTTTTGTTTATTTGTTACGCTTTCACGCCAAAACGGCTGAACGGATTTGGATGAAATTTTGCTCATGGGTAGACCAGGTCATAGGATACCTTTTATCCGGATATTCCCAAGGAGTCGAGACTTATACGGCTGAAACCGCGGGGCGCAGCTAGTACTATCTAAATAATAAAACATTTTGCAGTAAATACTTTTTTTTTTTTTTGTGTTTTAGGTTAGATTCCACGTAAAGAATATACCATGGTTTGTCTCAGATGTGACTGCTAAAGATTTTCAGTAAGTTACCATTTTATATTTACCTTTATGTCCGGTTGAAAGCACTATGCGATTTAATATACTGATTTATTTAATACTTTAAGCACACAAATGTACTGAGGCGGAAAAAAAGAATACTCTGGACTGGTTCCTGATGCTGATGGGCCACTATTTTTAGGGTTCCGTACCCGACGGGTGCCCAACGGAACCCTATTACTAAGCCTCCGCTGTCCGTCTGTCTGTCTATCAGCAAGCTGTATCTAAGTAAGAAGTTGCGTCGGTAGGCTTCCGAAAAAATGGACCGATGACCTTGTGAAGACCGCAGAAATCCGCTGGATCGGAAATCACAGAACCGGTCGCTTTCAGGCGACGTTCAGGAGAGGCCTATTTTCAGCTGTGACGTCTTTTGGCTGAAATAATAATGAATGATGTCGCTCTTAGTTTCTTGAAAGTTTATTCCTATTTAAAAAAAAAGAAAAAGAAAAATTATTTATTTGGGACACGCTCAGGAAATAGTAGTATCATCATCTGTCCAGCCTACTATGTCGGGGTCGGCTTCCAGTCTAACCGGATGCTGCTGCATACCAGTATTTTACATGGAGCGACTGCCTATCTGACCTCCACAACCTAGTTACTGGGTAACACGATACTCCTTGGTAAGACTGGTTTTCAGACTTTTGGGCTTCTAACTACCTGTAACGACTGTCAAAGATCTACAAATGACAGCCGGGACCAACAGCTTAACGTGCTTTCCGAGGCTCGGAGGAGTCTCGGTATGTAAAGATGGTCACCCAGCTTAACCTGATCGATCCGCCCGTGCGGCTGTTATTACTTAGCCACAAGCCAAATCAGGAAATAGTAGTATAAAAAATAAATAAAAAAGAAGTAATAAAAAACTAACAAAATAATAATGACCTGTGCGAAGCCAAAAAGGCTCTTATCTCACCATAATGTGGCGATATTTAAGAAAATAAATACCGCACCGTTGGTATTCTGACAGGGCCACGGACACCTACGGACTTCGATTTATTTATTTTATTAGGTTCACCAACAATTGATTACACTGATACAAACACATAATACATTTAAAAAAGTAAAATAACAGTGCATCAGTTACTTATAGGTAAACACCACATGCATAAAACAATGAATCAGACAAATAAGCTAACTTACTTAGTAATAAGCGCTATTAAAGAAAGCTTGGTAACATCGGTAAAAATGTAAGATATTATAAAATATATAAATATTAAAAAAGTTGAAATATTATAAAATTGGTAAAGGTGACAACTGACGTTCTTCGACATTGGTTGACACTGATAAGAATTGCATAAAAATAAAATGAAAATATTTAAAAAAATTAATAGGTAAAAAATTAATACATTCATTCATATTTTTTTTCATAGATAAATCCCACTAGGGATTACAAAAAAAATAAAACAATAAAAAAACTTTAAAAAAACAAATACGGATATCCATCAGGTCTGTGAAAGTTCGCCAATCAATTTATAATAGCCATGTACATATAATGATTGGTAAAAGTGATATGTTGTCTGAAGCTCGAGTCTGACAACCAGTTTTACTTCGTGGTACTTACCATGTTACCCAGTAACTGGGTTGTGGAGGTCAGATAGGCAGTCGCTCCATGTAAAATACTGTTATTCGACTACATCCGGTTAGATTCCAAGCCAACCCCAATATAGTTGGGAAAAGGCTAGGCAATCGATGAATGATAATATGTTGGAAAACTTATGTAATTTCCTTCCTTGAGGGTGTTAGAGAGTATTCTATGTATTTTAATAATGTATGTTTTTCTTCCAGATTCGTCATTGACGCTTGTTGCAACAGTCAATTCAGTGCGCCATCAGCGACGGGTAAGTCTAACCGCGGTCACGTGGTCATTGGCGTCCATTCCATACTAACGTTATCGTACCCACCCGTATTTTTCTGAATATTCATGACAAATTATCGAAAATAAACTTAATAAAAAGGGGGGGGGGGTCTATCTTAATTTTTTTTTGTTGTTCCGCTATTTTTTTATGGACTTATAATTGTGTTTTTTTTTTTATAAATACTGTTTTTTTTTTTTTTTTGAGAAAAATATCTTCACCTCCGTTTTTTTTTCATAGTCGACAAATTTTACTAAAAAATATTAGTTAATCCGATAAAATAACTCATAAGCTTTTAGAAATAATAAACAGAATCCAAATCGAGCCAATAACATAGGAGATATGGCAAAAGCTACAAAAACAATAAAACAATTTGAATAACATGAAAAATATTAAAGAGAGACGCTTTTAAAGTTAATTTAGATAATTTTTCATGAATATTCAGAAAAATACGAGCGAACACATGCCCATGGGCGACATTGTATATACGTGACGTACGATGACCACGTGACCGCGTTTTCTTTTAACGGTAAACGCACACTAATCTGAGTCGAACGAATCGAAGTCAACGAGGCCTCGCACACCTATCCGCACCGAGCCGAAAGAAGCAGTAGGTACTCGGTAGCGTAACGTGCATT
The DNA here is from genome assembly GCA_916701695.1 of Agrochola macilenta. Taxonomy (NCBI): domain Eukaryota; kingdom Metazoa; phylum Arthropoda; class Insecta; order Lepidoptera; family Noctuidae; genus Agrochola; species Agrochola macilenta. Next base: position 14,473,743 of record OU753578.1, on the reverse strand, counting down.
GCTCTAGCACGCAACTGTCAGAATGCGAGTCAATTTGTCGATTCGATCGCATCACCCGCGCCGAATCAGATGACGTCATCCGGAATTCGTCTTGGATTTTTGGGGTTCTTCCAGATTCGGACGATTCGATACGGGCAGGTGAGCCGAAGGAAGCGAAGGAGCCGAATGAATAGAATTTTAGAGTTACTTGTATGAAATCCTACGAAACCTCGCACACTTATCCGCGCTGGCGTTTTGTCCGATTCGGCGTGGATAAGTGTTTGCGAATTTTAAATAAAATTTGTTCTAGTTGACCCTTCCAAAAGGTAGTTTCGATTTGCTTTTTTTAAATGTTTTTCAATATTTGTATACCATACCCTAAACCAAATAAAAAACCAAGATATAAAACAAACCCTATCCTCAACAGGTGCGACTGAAGAGTCGGGAGAACCTAAGATAACAAAGGCAGATAACTTGAGAACACTCGGTCAGCAATGGAAGCAGTTTTTTGAGACTGGCGTTTTTCTCGTTATGGTATGTACAGATCTCATGATGTGTGATGATCTCATGTGTGGTCTGAGGAGCTGATGGCTAAGTAATAGCGGCCACACGGGTCGATCCATCAGGTTAAGCTACGCTTGCCGGGGTAGGTCTGTGGATGGGTGACCATCTTTACATACCGAGACTTCTCCGTGCTCGGAAAGCACGTTAAGCCGTTGGTCCTGGCTGTCATTCTTGGATCTTTGACAGTCGTTACGGGTCGTCAGAAGCCTGAAAGTCTGACAACCAGTCTTACCAAGGGGTATCGTATTACCCAGTTGCTGGGTTGTGGAGGTCAGATAGGCAGTAGCTCCATGTAAAAAAAACATACGCATATGCTAATAAATCTTGTTAAAATATAGATCCATCGTTTTGTATTTCACACACCAATTTTTTATTTAGTATATAATTCTGTATCTATCCGTGACATCACTGCGGCACTACCTATCAGAATACCACTGCGAACTTTTTTTTTTTAATTTCGCAGCATCATGCTGAGATAGGAGCCTTTTGGCCTCGTACGGGACTTCCTGCTTTAAATTTGAATTTTATTTTTTATTTATGTTCATGTTTAGTGTGTTTTTAGTTTTTTTGTGATTTACTGTGCGGGGTCTCAATAAATACTTTTTTTTCTTTCCTTCAATACCGGTAGAGTTGCTGATGCGAACCTCCGAAGGGAACCCGATAGGAATCGTGTTATGCTTTCACCATTGATAGCCGTATCAGAATACCAGCGCTGCAACATTTATTTTTTAAATCTCGCAGCATCATGCTGAGATAGGAGCCTTTTGGCCTCGTACAGGACTTCATCCTGCTTTAAATTTGAATTTTATTTTGTTTTTTAAAATTTTATTTATGTTTACTTTGTGATTTCCTGTGCGAGTCTCAATAAATACTTTTTCTATTATTGTAGGCTGAAGATTTCTGGACGTATCCCCATTGCTATAAAGACATGAAGAAAATCGATTACAATTTGTACAGAAAGCTTCAATCCACTGTCGCCGTCTTGTTTAAAGGCGATTTGAACTATCGCAAGCTGATGGGCGATATCAATTGTAACCCTATGATTAAGTTTCTAGCTGCTCTGCAAGGTACGTAATCAGAATTTATTCATTTTACATAGTTTTTTTCATTCAAATGTAAAATACAATAGACGTAGATATATTTAGTAACCTAATCCGCTTAACTATTCCTAAAGATTCATAAAGAATCCTGTAAGAAATCGACACGTGTTTCAACTTTCAACGAGGCATTCTCAGGATGACGATTGACTCAAGTCTCACGTCGTGTCCGTTGTTCGCAACAAGTTAATCGTGATCCTGAAGATGCCTCGTTTAGAGGTGAAACACGTGTCGATTTCTTAGTGTTCTTTATTAAGTACTCTTTAAGAACAGTTAAGCTGATTAGGTTACTAAATATACGTCTTTACGCAATTTGCAAGTATCAGGGTGTATGTTGATGAAGATAATTATGTATTTATAGAATTTTAATCATTAGCCACTAGTTTATTCTTGTAAATTGGTTTCGGTCCAGGTTTCATTCCGGCACCTATCATAGCAGTCCGCACAGTGAAGTCGGAGACGATCTGTGGTCTAAAGCGCGGCGTTTTCGACAAAATCACGGCGCTCAACCCCAAGTGGATGCAGACCGGGGACTATGGGTATGTTCAACACATTTAAAAAAGAAAGGAAATACATTTATTTGACCCAGACTTAGAGTCCATAATACCTCAGCTCAAATTCACTCTTTATCTCGCTCGCATACTGAGTGAGAACGAGACTGGGCGGTGGGGAGAAGGCACCCAGGCGCCAATAGTTTAGGTAATTTATTTTTAGCGCGAAAATAATGGTTATTAACATAAAATAAAACATGGTAAGTATCTGCTTTATATTAAGTTCAGTTACTATGCAAAGTTTCATGATCTAATTTCAAGTCTTTTTTTTAATACTAGCGGTTTATTTTTCGGTTTGGAGGTAACTTTATAAATTTTTTCTGTCGAGAAATTTTTATAGAATCGCGTTTTCGTTAAACATAGTATTAGGTCCTTACCTAGGAAATTACCGATTTTTGATACTAGCTAGTGTGAAGATCCATATCTTTCATTCTATTTAGAATTCCAAATACAAGTTAATTTTATAATATAGCATGACTTTTTTTTTCAAAATCTTTTGTTCATTTGTTTTTCCGCCGTTAAATTTTTCTTTGAAATCGCTGTTTCTGTAACCATGTAAAAGTTGAAATAGCGCACTATTTTCGAATTCGAGTGCCGTCGTGGCACCACCGCAGCACAGACAGTACGCAATAATAACGACATGTATGGACAAGGTACCTACCGCAAGTGAACGCCCGGTGCGTTTTTTGTTTGATCGCTTCTGTCCTAGAAATTTTGATCTCAACAATGAGCCCCGTGGCCGACCGGAGACGAAGAACGACGAATTGAAAGCCATACTGGAAGCAGATTCATCTCAAACCACGTCGGAACTTGCAGCAGCCTTCAACTTAAGTGATAAATCGATACTGTTTCATTTACGTCAAATTGGAAAGGTAAAAAGCTGGGAAAGTGGGTACTGTATGAACTCACTGGACAAAAACAACAAAATCGACTCGACGATTATCTTTACTTGTTGGAAGGCACACAAATTAATTCTGGATCGGATTTTCACCTATGATGAAAAGTGGATCCTGTGTGACAATCGAAAACGTCCGTCTTTCGGTCTTTTGATAACTTTTTACTGGGGATAAATTTCAAATCCAACGAAGCGGTGGAAAACGCCTTTAAAATCGATTCCCTTCCCCAGGATTTCTATAGCAGAGCCATCAATGAAAATCCATTTAAATGGCAAAAGTGCATCGACAATAATGGCCAATCCTCGATTAAATTAGTATACAGGGTGGATGCGGCGATGGGGCAGTAGGACACTACCATAAACGTTGTAGCTACAGGATAACGGTCTTAAGAGACTGCCCTTAACTTTCTGAAACTTTTTGATCTGTTTTCACAGATTTGGAAAGAAAAAAAAAATCAGCAAGAAAATGGGCAGTCACCACAGAAACTTTTGTTGATGCCAATCGATCCTGTTTCTTATAAGGATCTAAAAAATCTGTTGGACCAACTGAGGTTTGAGTACTAGAAAAGTCAGAAATCTCAAAAAACTTTTCCCATACATTTCGTAGGAAATGTGACTCCAACTTACTATTTTACGATGATAGACTGGCCGAAACTAAACTAAAACAAATTGAACTTCAAATTTTGAACGAATAGAGAACAAAATTTAGAACCTTTGTTGCTTTTGAAAAAACTTTTTACATAATATTAGGTAGTTTTTTTTTTGCAATTTCTGTCTTTTGTAGAGGACAATTTTTTTAAACGTTTTCCAAACAAGTTTGAAAGTTCTAAATAATTGGAAGCCATTTTTAGGTTTGTTTCTTTGGGACCGTTTTCTTCTAGCGACAACGGTTAAAGTAGCTGTCCTTATTGCCCCATCTCAAAAATCCACCCTGAACAATTTTCTTAAAAAAAAAAAATGTTTTCTTTTTTCTATGTAAAACGGTAATTTCATAGTAAGGACCTACCAATCAACTATTTTACCCACAGTTCGCTACCCCCGACATAGTTGATTGACCCTCTTAACATTAATCCTCAACTTTACCACTTATATTTATTTCAAAATTAATGCTGCAGTATTTTCCATATAACAGGATCATGCTAAGTAGTTTGAGGTATTATAGACTCTTAAGCCAATAGTTCTTTACTTAGCAGGTTAAGTTATATACAGTAGGCTCTCGGTAATCCGGCACCCATTTTTTTTCGCCCATGCCGGAAATTGGAAACACCATATTATTGGATTTCTATAGGTTGTTTATATATATAAATCTTATCTTATCTTATTTTATAGGAAATGTCAGCTAGCTAGTAAGAAATAATTTTAACACAGATTTGGGAAATATTAAATCTTTATTCGTTTACGTCATATTACCTACTCGTAGAATTGGACTGGACTGCAGAACGGCAATGATCAATGCGCGCGCTATGTAATCCGTACTTTTGTAGACCGTAGACGGATATCTATGGTAGGAGAGATAAAATACAATAGACGACGTATATTTAGTAACCTAATCCGCTTAACTGTTCTTAAAGAATCATAAAGAACCCTGTAAGAAATCGAGACGTGTTTCACCTCTCAATGAGGCATCCTCAGGATGACGATTGATTTGTTTGCCAACCCGGACCTTACGTGTTGACACGTCACAATATAGTGCAATTCAGGTCGCACAGCGCTAATTACCGTTATATTCACCTAGAAGTTGCCAGTCGTTGCTGTAGTTGTCTGTTGTGTCTTTCTATCGCGTAACTCTTATATCTTCTGACTACGTTACACTCACTGAATTGGCCCGACTAGACGAGCCCGCCGCGTACTTGCCGCTTCATACCTAATATGCGGAGTGCGCCTTCTGTAATAATACTGCGCTATTGAGAAATTCTAGCTGGAAACCCGAATAACAGTTTGCCCGACCCGGGAATCGAACCCAGGACCTCACGCTCAGCAGCAGCGCTTGCGACCACAAGACCGGCTTAAATAACATATTTTTTATTTAATTTCCAGCGTAATACAGTTATGTGTTAAGGCGGAAGCGCTCAAAGTATCCGTATATCCGTGCGTCGACTACTGCACCACTTGCTTCGGCCTTATATGTCCCGAGCACGCTGATTGGTGATGACCCGGTAAGTGTGAATGACCCTTTTGAATCAGGCTTTAAAAGTCCACTTTTGTACCTACCGAGAAATTAATTATGACATTTATTTTTTGTAAAACATGAGTACATACATAAACAATACATTTTCATGGTCTTAAAATAACATTCGGGAATAGGATCTACATGTTTTGCCATAGATGGCGTACAAATTTTGTTGGCCATCTTAACCATAATTTGAAATTATACATAACAAAAAAAAAATTGCACAACAAAAAAAAAATTACGCGTGCAGGCGGTTTTGTAACATTTTTGAGATCAAAGGAATTTCATAATGATAACTAAGTACGATCATTTGAAAATTCTGTTAGGTTACAATTACAATAATATTTGGCAATTAGGTATTTTATTAGATGTAGCTTAAATAGAGTTGTGTGCATTTGTCTAATCAAATCATCATTGTTTATCAAATTGACACACTATATGTCAGTTTGCCGTGTTAAAGCGAATTAAGAAAAAATACCCTTTTTTGAATCTCATGCATATTCTACGTATTCCCCCTCATATTCGGCTTTCATTCGTCATTATAATTTCACTAATCATGTTCGGGTTTTTCCCGACCATACATCTAAATGATTGTATTCGATTTTGCCGCTCGGCTGTGCCGAATCATGCCGACTCCCGAAGACGACCGAAGTGTATAGTATCCCATAAGATACCCCATTAATTTATAGTCGGATATAAGATTTAATTAAAAATATATATATATAAAAAATTATTAAAATCCGCATAATTTCGCGGGTATTCTGATGATCATACAAACATTTGAGATATTAATAATGTTTTTCTCTCTTTCAGATTTGGATTGAACTCATTTTTGTTGTTTCTCTAAATCAAATGTTTTTCGATATTTTGCCACAGTCATATTCTACACCGGTTTTCATAAATAAATCTTAATATATTCCTTGTTAACTTTACTTTAGATAAATCTGTTTTGACTCGAATACTGTGTTTTATTTTTCCTAAATAATATTACAAAGAGGTATTTGTTTGTAAGTTTGTATGTAGGTTTGTTTGGATCTCCGGAACTAATGACCCAATTCTTAATTTTTTTTAAAGCTACATTATTCCTGAGTGCTATAAATTATTTGAATTTGAAGCTATGTGTACATAATTAGATATTAGATTTGATTTAAACTTCCATATAAGTTCATATGAGACCTCTATAAATTATTTCTTCAAATCTCTTTTCCTTTGCCTCGAAGTAATGTGTATTTATTACTGTTACGTGTTACTTCCTCAAATGTCAACTTTTATGAACATGTTGACTAAGTTCATTTAAAGAACGACAAGAGCTAAAAAAAGACAAGGGAAACTGAACTTTACGTCAATTATGCAAAAGTTTATACTTACTTGTTTTTGGTGAGGAATAAGTGAGACAAGATATATTTTTTATAAAATCATTTACTTATTTACAAAATAATGAGTTATGCGATCTAAGTGTACTAGTAAATAATAAAATGAATACATAAATACAATACATAGCAAGGGTTTTTAACACAATAATCATTATTATGTCGTTTTCTATTATTCGTCCTTTAGGCACTATTTGTAAACAAGAAAAAGGAAGAAATTGATTATTTGTAGCATTTTTTAAATGCATTTAAAATAAATTGGAATAACTGGCCTTTTTAGTCGTAAAATATACAAAACTGCGCGTAAAAATAATTATAACCGTCAATTCCAATAAAAAAATATTGACTACTTATAATCATTTTTCTGATCAGTTTACAAATTAAAAATATAGAAAAACTGTTATTGACAAAATATATTTTTTATAAGAAAAATAGAAATAAGTAAGAATATATTTCGCCATTTTGTTTTTCTAATAACTACTACTAAATAAGCGTTTTGTACAATAGTCTTTTATTGATTCGTATCCTTTAAATACAGCGTATGTCGTCGTCTAAAGGCTAAAATAAAAAACCATGCCAAAAACGAAAATATTACTCTTCCATTTCCATACTACTATAAACAAAAGCATAGATTCCTTTAAAATATACCTTACTAACGAGAAATAGATTTTTCCTAAAAAAAATACGGCACAACAATCACAAATAAAATTTTCGTTTTTCACATAACCTCAAAAAGATTCCCGCGCAAATGCAATCATAGATAAAATATATCAACTCCCAAATATTTTAGAAGTTCATATATTTTATCAGGTCCGAGACATCAAATTATCAATTATTTTCCCATACTAGATTTTCCTTACTTCTCACTTCTCCCTACATCACACAAAAATAATTGATAAAAAATACTGCCAGCCTAAAAAATACTAAAAACTTTTTAAACAAAGTCAATTATACTTTTTAGACCTGGACCTCATCCAAATGATATGCGTTGGTGTTAGTAACCCTGTCCCTGACCCTGGTAGCCGCTGTTGTAGCCAGATTGTTGGCTATTTCTGTCATAGCCTCCCTGGCCGAGACCGGTGTCTTCATATGTGATCTTGGGCTTGTAGCCGTCTTGATCAGCTTCGTATTGTACAGTCTGTGAAGGATTTAGAAGATATTAAATTAGGCGTTTTTCCTCAGGGGATTAGACAGCACTCAATGTCCCACAACGATGCCCTAGGGGATCATATAAAACTCTATTTTGAATACCCTATATGGCTTTTTCGAAGATTTAAGGGACCGCTTTTCGGGGTTTGAAACCAGGCTTGTAAGTACAGTCAACCGCTCATCAGTGGAAACACACACTATGAAAACTGCCCTGACTGCAACGATGTATTATAGCCGCTGTCAAAAACAAATTGTTACTTCTGATGTGGCCAAGACTGTACCCAATTTATATTTATCAAATGTGTCACCTACTGTGTAAGTTCTAAGACACTACTAAGTTAAGGTGAGGGTAGATGATATCGCGACAAAACTGGATATCAAGCCATGTTTCAAATTTTCAGCATGCAGTAAAAATACGCCTTGACAATTCATCTTTAAAAGATGAGTAGATGAAGTGGGACACAATAAACCTAGAATTATTTTAGAAGGGTTTGTGCCATCTCTTTCACGAAACAAACAATATTGATCCTTATATTTGTGGCGGCATCTACATCGCCACATGCGAACTACGCTTCGCACTGACGTCACGCAAAATTCTGCATCGCGCAAGCAGGGTTTACCGCGCGACTAGCATATATACAACGTCCTGACATTAATCGTCGGGCAGTAGCCCACCAGATACGACACCCGTCTGGTCGGAGGATCTTCCCTTTTCTATAGAGGATGAGTGAACTTTACACCCTGTTCCCCAAAACCTCTATATATTCGATCTAGAAAATTCACCAAACCGTAACAGCTAGTTTGGCGACCGAAATAGGTAGATAAGACTGTACATACAAGTATCTTCTCGCGCTTGTATGACATTGATAGGAATAGGTCCAATAGGAAGTAGTTGATAAACATTTTTTATGAGAGTTTATTCCAAACGTTGACAACGTCGCAAATAGCTGTCAAATATTTACTTGTTTTGATTAATTTGGAAATATTACTGTATGGAACTAGAATATTAATAATGAATTGCAATTATAACACTGAATATTATGTTGTAACCGTTTTCGGTTTAAAAAATGCATTTGGACGGTTTCCAAATACTTGTTTTAGATCTAAAAAGAAATATTCGATATTAGTTATTGTATTTCCTAATCAATATTTTAGTTAACTAGTTAGCCACATTTCTTATTTCCATACAGTAATGTTTCCAAATTAATCAAAAAAGGTAATATTTGACAGCTATATGCGACGTTCCTTACTTTTAAAACTAACTATAAATTGTATTTAGAAAACAAAATGGCGGCCATAATTAAAAAAAAAACCACGCGCCATGATATCTTTCTACAGCAAGTTGTATTTGTAGTCCATCCTATGTTGAAGGAACAATTTTGGCAAGAACCTATTAAGCCCTCGTACCCACGGGCGATTTTTCCCGCACTGGATTTTAAACGCCCTGCTTAGCGTCGAAAGTTAAAAATCCAATTTTTTATTTTTATTTACGCGCTGAGATTTACTCAGTTGGATTCTCAATGCGCTCAACCCCCAGAGTTGAAAATCCAGTGCGGAATAAAAAACCGTCGCGTAAAAAATCCCCGAGTGGATACTCTAGCTTGGTTTTCTCGACTTACTTGTTTCCTGCCATCAGGAAGCAGTACGTAATACTGTCCCTCGGCCCTGTCTCCCTGCCTCGACTCGCGGTGCCCGAAGTCGTTGCCAGACTGCTCATCTTTCACCATGTACTCGAAGTTGTAGTTAGCGGGCTCCTGGAAAGGAACAGACATGTTTTGTTACCAGTACCTTAAGGGCACATGGCATTCTAATGCTTTGCGAGGAGCTAAGAGTAATCAATTATCATTATTTTCCTCGTCTTATACCAAATTATTTGCGGTCGGCGCAACATTCTTTTTCTTCCTTATCCACTTCTCTATAAATGTGGCCACACACGTAACTGCAAGCATGACAAGCCTGCATGACAAGCCTGCATGAACAATAATTTTGTGCAATTTGACCCTAGATAGGACCCTTAATTGATTCAGGCGTGACTTTGCGGAAATCCATTATAAAATACAATAGACGACGTATATTTAGTAACCTAATCCGCGTAACAGACTCGTAAAGAACCCTGTAAGAAATCGACACGTGTTTCACCTCTCAACGAGGCATCCTCAGGATGGCGATTGACTTGTTGCGAACCCGGACCCGACATGTGGACACGTCAAGCGTCGAGAGCAGTGTGAGCCAATTCACCCGCCAACCCCACTTATATAGGATTACTGCCCCGCCCACCTCGGCTAGAATAATTATCAGCGTGATAAGGTCTGCGAACAAACGCAACAAAGGTGACCCTGTATTTGACCCTGTATTGTCACAATCTTTGTGGCCATATCTAGGAGAAATCTGCCAATAAGATATTTTTTCCATCGAAGGGGTAATCAGGGTGTTTATTACACTCACATTGATTGGGAGCTGGACTTTGTGCTGCTGGGGAGTTTGATGCGCGACTTCTTCACGGCTAAAGGTCTAAAAGACAAACTAAAAGAAAACTGGTCTAAAAGAAAACTGTCTAAAGCACTAGGAAGTGGTTCACCACTTCCTAGTGCTTTAGACAGTCTTTTTCTTTTTGTTGTTGTTTTTGGGGGACTGTCTTATCTTACGTCATATGTTGACGTTCAAAAAGTGGTGATTCTCAGACTAGTTTGAATTTTTAATTTTTAAAAGAGTCTGCTATCTCTAAGTTTGTTTCTATGTTTCTGCTCACAGTAGTCGAATAGGAAACATTAATTAACCTCATCTAGTTTTTAAAATATCTCTATAAGAGAAGAGGCCTTTGTCCTGCAGTGGGACAATTAGGCCCTGCGTGGCCTGGTGGACGGGACGGCAGACGATTTTAAATTTATCAATTGAGTTTAATACTCCAATCGAAATAAGGTATATATTTCAATGCTCGGGGATTGACGGAAAACTGCACTGCGATGCTCCAAGCTCGATATTATCATCATCATCATTTCAGCCAAAAGACGTCCACTGCTGAATATAGGCCTCCCCAAGCACCGCCACTTCGACCGATTCTGTGCTTTCCTCATGCAGCGGATTCCTGCGGCCTTCACAAGGTCATCGGTCCATCTTGTGGGAGGCCTTCCACCGCTACGTCTTCCGGTACGCGGTCGCCGCTCCAGAACCTTTAGGCCCCATCGGCCATCTGTTCTACGAGCAATGTGCCCTGCCCATTGCTACGATAGCTCGATATTATAATAGGCTAGTATTATTATAATGATTGAAAACTCACTCCGTTGCTGCCGTCATCACCACCATATCCTCCGGAACCAGGGGGTAAGTATTGACGGCTCTGTTCCTGACCTCTGGAAGAGTGACCTCCGAAAGAACCACCCTGGGAGTGACCTGTAAAATATAGTCGTTACAGATTGTTACATATTTTAATGCTTACGAGATCCAAGTATTTTAAAACGTGTAGGTATCAGTTTGGGTATCAAGATCAGGACTATAATTGCGTAATACACGATCAATCACAATCTGAATCATTTTAAAACAGATTGCTAATCCATTGCTTCATAAGTTCGAAAAAAAATCTGCTCAACAACGTAAATAACGCAATGAATGTTGTTGAACTGTCAAAATGAAACAGATAAGTCGTAACCGTTTACGAAAATGTGTCATGCAATTAGATAGCAGTTTGAACATTGATAAAGATCAACATGTCTGTTTTTAATTCAGCTTCAGACTAATTGCGATAAGCATCTTTATGTATTTCTTTCTATTTAGAGGGAGCCTCCTTCTAAATAGAAAGAAATACATAAAGGCAAAAAAGTATAAGTAGTGTAAATTTATGCTCAAATTCTCAAGTCTGAAGACGAGCGGAAAATAAGGATCTGTGTGAAAAGCTTTGACCCTTGGACAACGCTCCTTTTCTAGTATCGGCACTAAAGCAGGCTGAGAATAGCTCATGAGGGTAAAATATTATCAAGGTAGTAACAGACTCAATGACGTACCTACATAGTATATTTGATTACGTAAGTATCACCGCTCGTGATTTATAAACTCTTGGTAAACATGTCGTAAGGCCCAGTGGTTGAGGCCTCGCCTCTCATTCACAAGGTCTTCAAATCCCGGCAAGTAACAAATATAACTTTTTCAGTTAATACTCGTATGTAGGTACTTTCTATATTTATTTTGGACATCACTGACGTGGATGCAGGAAAACATCGTGAGGAAACCTGGACTTATAGTTAACTAGCTGCTCCCCATGGTTTCACCCGCATAAGTCTCGATCCCGTGGGAATATTAGGATAAAAAGTATCCTATGTCGTAATCCAGGTCATGGTCTACCCATGTGCCAAATTTGATCCAAATATGTTCAGCCGTTTTAGCGTGAAAGCGTTACAAACTAACTTTCGCAATTATAATAAAGTTACGATTAGGATAGTTAGGTTATAAGCCTGCAATCGCCAACCCTTCTTGAGCAAGCGTGGTGATTAATGCTCGTGCCTTTTCTAACTATGAGAAAAAGCCTTTCGCTTGCAGTAGGACAGTAATAGGCTGGTAATATTAACACCAGTCATGGTGACAGATCATCTAAAACCGTAATCATGAAAAAAGGCACTTACCGCCAGCACCTCCGAATCCAGGCGCACCATATTGCTGCGAAGGAGCATTAGCCGATGGGGCGCCATACTGCGATGAGGGCGCGCCAAACTGGCCGGAAGGTGCACCGTACTGCGACGAGGGAGCTCCAAATTGGGATGAGGGGGCTCCATACTGCGACGAAGGCTGGCTTCCTTGTCCTGGGGCACCGTATTGCGAAGAAGGCTGGCTTCCTTGTCCTGGGGCACCGTATTGCGAAGCAGGCTGGCTTCCTTGTCCTGGGGTACCGTATTGGGTTGAAGGACGGCGGGCGCCACCACGAGATGGTCCGCGGCTTCTAAACAGTTCAGTCATTCAAAACACGTTTGTAATAAAAATTGTAGATTATTCTGTAAGGGTATAAAAGGGAGAGGAATCCTGAGTGCAGCAAGGGATTCTAGCTCGTCCAAGCGTCCCCGAGGAGAATACTCTACTTTTCACACCTCCTGCGAAGTATTTAAAAAGCAATTCGAATTTCGAACATCTTTTTTCTAAAAGTTTTCATGTAGGTACGAATTTTTTGTTAAGGTTCCAATTTCAAACAGCGGGTTATACTCGTTATTAAATTCAGTACAAATTATTGCCCAGCTAGACACCAGGGCTATAATGAATTACTTTAGGTGCGGTTTGCCATGGCAAATAATTTGACATTATCGAGCTGGTAGTGTGAAAAAATGTTTTACAAATTACCCGAACAAAGCAGCAGTCTGCCTCTGAAGGCCTGGTGCTCCAGGGGTACCATACAGCTGCGAGGGTGCTCCACCACCCGCCTGGGGAGGGAGGTACCTGTTGTCCACTGGAGGCTCCGCCAAGCAAACCACTGCTAGCGCACTGATTAAGAGGATCTGAAAAATAAAAGTGTATCATAATCTGACGATGTCGCTGTTCCACTACAGTAAAACGAATCGTTATATTTACCAATGGTAGTTTTACTTAAAAAATTACGACGTTTTCAGATAATATTATTATTACATGAATATTAAAAAAAAATACATACCCATATTTGCAAATAATAACGACCTAAAATAATTAAAAAAAAACAGCTGCATCCGTTAGAATGGAAGTCGACCCCAACATAGTTGGGAAAAGGGCTGAGGGCCAGATTGATTTGCAAATAAATGTTTTGAATTTGAATAAAAAACTTGAGAATTTAAAAAGAAAACTAAAAATTTAACTTTCAGTAAAAGCACAGAATAAACGAAAATTTAATGATTTAATATTAGTTCCTTACCTTCATGATTTGAGGTATTTCTGATTCTCCTTACACCAATAAGAAATACTGAAACAAAAAAAAATGGTTTATTGATGACATAGTAGGTTCATTGGTTCATTTCTGTACCAATACTCACTGATAAAATGGAGAACCTGGGAATTAGAGGGATTCAACTTCAGCTCTTTAAGGACTATCTCAGTGGGCGTACTCAGAGCGTTAAGATAGATGATTTCCTTAGTGATGAACGTAAAGTCACCTATGGCGTGCCCCAGGGCAGCGTGCTTGGCCCGACCCTTTTCCTCATCTATATTAACGAGCTGGGTATGCTCACCCTACCTAAGGGCAGAATTATAGGTTTTGCCGATGACACGGCCCTCCTGTTTAGTGCGGATTCCTGGCGCGGTGTGTACTCGTACGCGCAGTCGGGCTTCGATACTGTCACAAAAAGTCTGCGCAGTGTCGTACTTACACTGAATGAGAGTAAAACTCGTTACGTCACCTTTGCACTGAAGAAATCAAATTTACCAACAGTACCAGACACTATTAAAGTCCACTCGTGCCCAGCACCGCATGATGCTGCCTGCACCTGTTTCCACCTTTCTAAAGCCGAAACTGTGAAATATCTGGGGGTAATTGTCGACAACACTCTTAGATTTCAACAACATATAGACTCACTCATTACTAGGCTACGTAAATTGATATATGTTTTTAAAACTCTGAGACACGTAGCGGATGACAAACTAAAGAGGTCAGTCTACTTCGCCCTCGTTCAGTCGTTGATAAGTTACTGCATAACAACTTGGGGTGGTGCACCTAAAACCACTCTTCTTGAACTCGAGAGGGCCCAGAGAGTTATCTTAAACGTATCCAATTTTCTTCCATACCGTTATCCTACAGATCTGCTATATAAGCAATCACAAAACCTAACAGTACGCCAACTATTTATCCTGAGCACCCTACTAAAACAACACTCACTACTCACCTATCATCCTTCAATGACACATGGCAAGAGACGATATAATCCCGTAAGCCGCACTCATTCTCCTCTTTTAACAGTATTCTCCAACCGCTTCTTTTGCTATCTGGGACGATTCTTGTACAACAAAATCAATAAAACTCAACTGATTTTTAACCTTAATAAAGGACAGTGTAAAAGGAAGCTTGCCACGTGGCTCAAGGGGCTCAACTATGATGACACCGAAAAACTACATACCAGTATGACCTAATGTATTCCAACTGCTATTTAATAACCCCTCACTCACACACACCCACACACACCACCACATACGCACTCTCGCACATACACACTCGAAACACATCTTACTCACGTCCTCACTACATAATGTTTACTAACAATTCTAACACTTTGCAAACAATTTTTTTTATTTTTTTCTGTTTTGTTTTTTCAATACATTTATTATTTATTCATTTTTAAACTCCATATTATGTTGAGCTACAGACTCTAAAAGCTAACAACCTTTGTTCAATTCAAAATTTGTTAAATCACTTTTATTATTATTATCATGCAATGTATCGAACTGCTAGAGGGCGGAGACCTGGTGACCTGAAACACAGGCCCTTAAAGCCTACCTTAGGCACCAGTCTCCCACAGTAAACTAAACCAAATACCATCTACCCATGTGTAACAATGTCTGTAATGTTTATTGTGGTGAGAAAATAAATACTTATTATTATTATTATTGGAAGAAAAATCAATAGGGATGATGACAAAAATATTTTTTTCAGATTTTTTTTTTGGCGATACATTGAGTTAAAATGTGCCATGATGTCACGAGTATGTAGATTTTATACTTAGGTACTTTTGACGTAGTGACCCCCACTACCCAACTTGAAATGCGTTTTATCTAAGTATTTTTTTATTATTAAGATAAAGCAAAAAATACGTGCCTATTTTTTTTTATTACCTGACTGACAGACTAATGATTTTTTTTTTTTTTTTTTACCCAGGCTTCATCCCTATTCTATTTTAACAGAAAACCTCGTCTCGGCTCATCTATGAAAGATAGGAAAAAGGAAAGAAAATACGTTTTTTTGCGGTAAACATAACGCAAAGAACGAACACAAAACAAAAAGAACAAGTTGGGGAAAATATTCGTCACATCCAAGCAAAGAGGCCATCGCTCAGCATAATGCTGCGACCCTAAGCGAGACAGAGCCCCAGCGCTGATTTGATCTCATCTTAGAGTGTGTCTATCGGTTTGCTAATACAGTCAGGAAATTAGCAAATTGGCACCCGTCGTCAATTTGCCGTGAAGCCATTTCACACAACTGCTCTCAAAGAATGACAGTTGTATTTTGAATATTCCTACGTCACTAGTCACTTTGCTGGACAATTTATTTCCCTGACTTAACATTTTCAGAGCAGTGATGGCTCAGTTGTAGAGGAATTTTTGGTTGGTTCTAGGACATGCCTGTTTCCTCGTGATGTTTTTCTCCACCGCTTTGAGAGCAGTGGTGATGACATAATTTACACAAAGTAAAGCTCCTGTCTGGGTTCGAAACTACGACCTACAACTCCCAGGTAAGTCGCGGTCGTTAACACTGAGCCACCACTGCTCCTTCATGCCCAGATGGTAAAAGGCTCTCCCCCTATTACATGGGACTTGAACATAAACTGGCGAAATGTGGGTGTAGGTATTTACACCTCTATCTACCCCTTCGAGGAATGCTGGCCTGATGATATGTCAATCCAAATAGGTGTCGAAACCCAAATAAAATAAAAAACAAAATCAAACCTTCACAAAACACTCACTCTTCACTCAACGGTAATTTTCAAATATCGAAAATCAAAATTTTGGAACACCGCACGAGAACGGCCGATGTTGCCCGAATGATGATCTGTATTGATTCCCATCCGCTTATATACCATAATGCAAGTGATTACTTATTACATGTAATGTATGTGCATCCTTAGTTACGTACATAGATGTGTCTATGTGCGTGTGGAGATTGGCGCATCTGCTCAGTGAGATGGTTAGAATGTTGCTCTACTTTGTACTGAATAAGTTTAGGGTCAATGTCAAGCGAGTGATTTGCTGGTTGTTTACTTTTGTTTGGACATCTGATTGATAATAGAGATTTGTGATCGGAGTCGTGATGTCTGCCATCCTCATATCGAAAGACAGTTCTTTGGCTAAATACTATAAGAGATATTGAACTCTTCTGCTGGTCATGTGATATTGGAAAGCGAACAGATTTTTTTTAAAGTACCTGGGCGACCAAACTCTGCTCGGTAAAAATAGAGAAAACGAATTTTCCCAGATATGAGACCTAGCTAGATCGATTTTTCGCCCTCGTAA
Organism: Agrochola macilenta; assembly: GCA_916701695.1. Taxonomy (NCBI): domain Eukaryota; kingdom Metazoa; phylum Arthropoda; class Insecta; order Lepidoptera; family Noctuidae; genus Agrochola; species Agrochola macilenta. The sequence continues at coordinate 14,456,806 of OU753578.1, read as the reverse complement.
ACCCCTATATTGCGACTTTCATCGAAATCGTTAGAGCTGTTTTCGAGAACGTTACTACAAATAGGTACAATATATACAAATATTGCTCATTTAATAATATAGTAGATTGAAGCCGTTTCTGTCCCACTGCAGAGCATAGCAGCAGGCCGCATGTAGCAGTGTTAGCCTAGTGGTGTGACCTTCGGACTGCCAATAGTCATAAGTCTCGAGTTCGACCCCAAGGCACGCACCTCTGACTTTTCGGATTGTCATTTGTTTCAAAACCGGTGAAGGAAAACATCGTGAGGAAACTGGTCGCCTGGGAGATAAATTTCTCGACGGCATGTGAAGCCAAGTCAGCCCATGGGCGGCATAGAATCTCTGACACCAGATTAGTTAATAAACACACGAAAAAGAAAGAAAGCAGAGCTAAACCCTGCCTTCCTTCCTTGCACTGCTTTATTCTAAACTGCATAAACAATTTCAAAGTTTTCTCGATTTTCTTCCTACATGAGTCGCGTGCTTTTTGTACAAGAACAATGACAATTACCATTAACAGATTATAGTCAGTCACTCTGTTTAATAATGCCGTTTATTCTGTAAACTCAACCCAATCTAATTACCATGATTTTATTCATGTAGAATGTATCTTTCTATCAGTCTTATCAAGGGGTATCGTGTAAGGTACCCAGTTATTGGGTTGTGAAATGAAATGAAATTGCTTATTCTGTAAGTACCTAGGATGTCGGAATCACTTTTACACATCTTATTTATTTTTTTTTATTACAAAAAAAAAACACCCGGCTTCGAAAAAAATAAGCTAGGTACAAGGTGAAAAATTACTAATTTAGGAAGTCGGTGTCTTTGGTTTTGAATTTTCGTTTTTTGCCACCGACTTCCGAAATGTGTTTCCGAATGTTTTTTTTTTGGAAGTCCGCTTTTCCTTTTTTGTAAAAAGTTTTTATTTTTCACTTTTTTGTTGTGGTACCTACCCCACCCAAATTCGAATACCACTACCTGCTATGTATATCATCCACATATACCAAGTGGAAAAAATACGTATTATTGAAGCTTACTCAAAAAATATCTAAGCATAGTTAATACAATTTATATGGGACCAACTTAGGAGCATACCCTTTCATAAAAAAAAATAATCTTCAAAATCTGTCCACAATTGACGGAGAAATCGGTGGTAATAGATTAAAAAAAAAAACACATACGCGACGAACATCCCTCCCTCCCCTCCTTTTTGGAAGTCGGTTAAAAATAAGCTACGATGAGGTCGACGTTTCCTATCTAAGGTCAGATAAGCAGTCGCTCCATGTAAAATACTGGTTTTCAGCTGCATCCGGTTAGACTGAAAACTGACCAACCTAGTTGGAAAAAGGCTAGGCAGATTGATTTGTTTATTTCTATATCAAAGTAGAGCACCCTACCCACCGTTTTAGCTACATTCGCCTAAAAGCTATAAACGAAGGTGTGCTCCACTTCAAGCCGAGCTGGAACCAAATCACTCATGTTTTACTAGCCAAGAATATCAAATATACACTAAAGAAATACCTACCTCACATACACAAACACACACACACACTATCGGCTGTCCAAATACAGAGCGTTTTTTGACACCTTAATGTCAAATATTGCTGAAAATAACTCTAATAACTGCCGAACTAGTTTAAAAATTCATACAAAACCGGGAAGCGGAGCGGGGAAACGGAGCGGAGAAGTGGAGCGGGGAACCGGAGCGGGGAATTATTACTCGTCGCGTGAACTCGGTCTAGCTCCGCACAGTCCGCAACACTGCTCCGCTACCTCGCTCCGCACAATCCGTAACTCCACTACGCTAACCCGCTCCGCATCAATGGACAGACACTGTCCGCAACTCGGCTCCACTCCTCTGCCATTCTCCTCTCCGCTGCCTCGCTCCGCTTCAATGGACAGGCAGCCTAAATGTAATGTGACGGAACCGCTTTCCTAGGGAATCAAAGGTTTAGACCCACTACTTGCACCTCACATCATGAAATGCGTTTAGCGCTAAGCATTATTTAAATCATCTTTCTGTCTCTGTCACAATCAAAAGACTGACAGACTCAGAACAATGTTTTAAATAAGTTTAGCGGTAAGGGGGATCCGCAGTTGTGTAGTTAGCGAAATTCAAATTTTATTAGGTTTTTTTGTAATTTGCAGGTCAGTGTTAGAATGTATCTTGTTCGAAATTATGATTAGCGACCATAAAAAATATGTATTTCAATCTGCCTAGCCTTTTCCCAACTATGTTGGGGTCAGCTTCCAGTTTAACCGGATGCAGCTGAATACTGTATTTTAAATGGAGCAACTGCCTATCTGACCTCCACAACCCAGTAACTGGGTAACACAATACCCCTTGGTAAGACTGGTTGTCAGACTTTCGGGCTTCTGACGACCCGTAACGACTGTCAACGATCCACGAATGAGAGCCTGGACCAACGGCTTAACGTGCTTTCCGAGGCACGGAGGAGTCTCGGTATTTAAAGATGGTCACCCATCTACGGCAAACGTAGCTTAACCTGATGGATCGACCCGTGCGGCTGGTATTACTTAGCCACGAGCTCCTCCGGCTCCTGTTATTACTTAGCCACGTGGATCCGCAGTTGTAGCCAGTGAAATCCAAATTTTATTACGTTTTTTGCAATTGTCAGGTCAGTCAGAATGTATCTTGTTCAAAAGATGATTCGCAACCCAAAAAAATATGTATTTACAGAATTTAAATCATTAGAATCATTAAACTGACTACCTCATTGGTTTAGTTGTCACAAACGCTACTGATGAGCATCAGGTCTTGGGTTCAATCCCCAGGTGTTAATTGGGTTTTTCTATCTGGAATTCCTCAGTAGCAGCCCGGACTCTGGTTTTCTGCCCGGTTGATTTATTTATAGTTAATTAAAACGGTACAACACCAATTACATCAATTAACATAGAAACAATTACAACGTTGACAATAATTTAATTTAAAACTAACATGGAACAGTGGACTCCCTAGCATACTTTCTCTCACAGAACACCAGACATATACGCATAATTTTACTCACCAGACATTCAGGGTTGGCAGTCAGAAGGGCATTCAGCATCTTTAGATCTTTTGATAACTGGCGAAATGTGGGTGTAACTACTGTAGATACACCACTGCCCAACTCTCCGGGGAAACAAGGCGTGCTGTTTTATGTATATATGTATGTAGAATTATGAATACATCTCTCTAAGTTAGATGTTCCATTAAATGACTTTTTCATGAAATCATGACACTTGAGAACAAATCTAATTTCGCCACAGATGAATGACAGATGGGACACTCCGCAATTTTAGGTATGAAGCTACAAGTACGCGGCGAGCCCGTCTTGTCGGGCCAATTCAGTGAGTGTAACGTAGTCAGAAGATCTAAGAGTTACGCGATAGAAAGAGGCGACTTCTAGGTGAATATAACTGTAGATAATTAGCGCTTTGCGACCTGAATTTCACTTTATTGTCTCGTAGCAAGAGTAGCTTTTTATTTAAATGATTTTGCGGAGTTTAATCTGTGATTTCGCTCTCGTTTATGCCCGGTGCTGCCTGCTCCACTGAAGTCAGTGCTAATCTAAGTACTAATCAATCAATTGACAATATCAGCCTGTAACTAACTCACTGCAGGGCAAAGGTCTCTCATACAGAGGTTAAATAAACTGGCACTGATAAGAGATTACAGACACAGATAGTATCGTATCTATATACCATACTATCTACGTCTCTACTATCTGCGTAAATATTTTGTTGTATATATTGTGTACTACAAGTTTAGAAATTAAGAGATCCGCAGGAGAACCAAGGTCGACATAGCCAATCTTAAGTGGCAATGGCCAGGGCACATTGCTCGCAGAACAGATGACCGATAGGGCCGAAAGGTTCTGGAGTGGCGAACGCGTACAGGAAGATGTAGCGTTGCAATGCCTCCCACAAGATGTATTGATGACGTTGTGAAGGCCGCAGGAAACCTCTGGATGCGGGGAGTACAGAATCGATCGCTGTGGCGGTGCTTGGGGGAGGCATATCCTGCAGCGGTCTTCAGCTGAAATGATGATGATGTACTACAAACTATTTCTATCCTTACTGCTGGGGAGTTTGTTGCACCACTTCTTATTCCCAGCTAAAATGTCATGCAGACTGGTGCCACTCGAATTGTTCTACCGTGATGTTTTCTTAGAAATTGTTTTGTTAGAATCAGTACGAGGCTGAAAGCATTAGGAAGTGATGAAGCGCAGGCATTTTGAGGGACTTTCTTATATTATATTGACGTTCAAAAAGTGCCGATTCTCAGCCTAATTTAAATAAATGACTTTAATTTTTTGATTTGATGCAACCTAGCACAATGGGGGATTAAAGATCCCTCTGATACCAGTGCGAGTGTAGTGCTCCTGACCATAACATGCACAATCTGTTGGGATCTCCAAAGTGACACTTGCACTTTTGAGGACCTAAAAAAAGCCACTGATGCCGCGATTAACGTGGCAAACTAATGTTCTCAACTCATTTAAGACTACCGAGATGACGAATAACATAAAAGTATGGAAGAAAAAAACATGAAGAATAATGATCATAGATAAAGTATCGTAAATGACGAAAGCTCGTGAAAATGCAACACTCAGTTATTCGGATGTCTTGATAAATACATGTTCAAATGAGCGACATCGTGAAACGATTTACAATGTGTATAAAACACTACGTACGTCTGTTTGTTTGTCTGTCCTCGGTAATATTTCTGAACATTATTGGTATTAGGTTGGTCTTCTTTTTCTTTTCGTGTGGTTAATGACTAACCTGGTGACAGAGTTTTAAAGCCGCCCATGTACCTCTTGGCTTCACATGCCGTCGAGAAATATTGAAATATTTTGAAGCAAGTGATAATTTTACAATACGCACATGAATCCGAAAAGTCAGCGGTGCGTGCCTTGGGTTCGAACTCGAGACCTATGACTTGGCACTCTAGGTTAGGTGGTAGGTTGATAAGTAGTTATACTAGGTACTAGGTGTGTTGTCAAAATGCTAAATATTTTTAATTAGGAGGTTTGAAATCCGGCCTGATTGAATTATGTATTTGGCGATTTCCATGGCTTAATTTATGTTATTAGTACTCCTACCTACTCATTATTGAATTCTTTGTTATGTAGTTCTAATTTAGATAGTTAATTGACTCAGGCGTGACTTTGCGGAAATCCATTCCGATACGTTTCACCTCTCAACGAGGCGTCTCCAGGATGACGATTGACTTGTTGCGAACCCGGACCCAACGTGTGGACACATCAAGCGCCGAGAGCAGAGTGAGCCACATTTTTTTTTTTTTTTTTGAACTAATGCTTCTCGCAGGTGACCACTAAGGTCGTAGCTGCTTAACCGGACTTTCCTGTGGCTGCCTTAAGCTTCTACACTCAAAGCCTCCAGCCAGGGGCATAAACTAATCTTATTAAAGCTAGGCGAATGCTCGCTAAGGGCACCCCCTGTGGGGTACGAGCCTCGGCTTAGGGCATTCGCTGAGGGGAGGACAGCAAGAGGGACAGGCTGGATCAAAAGTATATCATGATTATTGATCGGGGAATTTAAAGCTACAGGCTCAGCAACGACGCGGGCTGGTGCATCGTTGAGCAAGGGTCGGGGGGGAGTTTCGTTTACTCGGGAGGGTCGCGGTCGCGATCGCGGGGGACCTCTGCGGCGAGGTCGGTAAGACGGGTGTTGGTTGTGTTTGTATACTATACTTGTGGCCCTATTACTTTCCTGGAGGAGGGTGCTGGGGTCATCTGGGTCGGAGAGGTGAGCCACTTCGCCCGACAACCCCACTTATATAGGATTTCTGCCCCGCCCACCTCGGCTAGGATCGTTATCAGCGCGGTAAGGGGCTGCGAACAATCGCCACAAAAGTGACCTTGGAATACTTGCATTTAAAATTAACCCTAAATTATCTTATAATTCTCACTGACTTCGTCGTTGGTCTAGTGGTTGCAAGTGTTACTGCTGAGCATGATGTCCTGTGTTCGATTACCGGGTCGGTCAAAGGGATATTGGGGTTTTCCATCTAGAATTTCTCAATGGTAGCCCGGCGGAGTCTAGGTACTAGTGCCCGGTTGATGGCAATAGGCTCGCCCCCTATAATTTGGGACTTAAACATAACTGGCGAAATGTGGGTGTGCTATAAGCAGTGCCGGATTAAGACTACTTGATGCCCTAAGCAATCCATGTCTGTGGGCTCAGTTAAGAAAATTACGTATTTATTACCATGAGATAGATAATTACGCACCTTAGAATATTTACGAAAAATGAAAGATATACGAGTATGTGGAGTAGGTATTGCAATTAAAATCAAAGCCTTTTATTTATTAACTAGGTAGGCACCTAAATAATAAACCTTTTCAGTGCTGAAGGACAAAAAAAAAATGCCAAAGTAAGTTAAATAAAACGAAGCAGGCACTTTTCATTAAAAAAATTGCTCAGTCGGAAATATATTACTGAATAGTCCTTACACTCCATAGGTTTGGTAGTTATCGTAAAACAGGTTTTTATAGTTGACACTTTCTTGTTTTAAAATACGATAAACCAAACTAAATTGATTTTAGATTTATTGTAATGCAACTTTTAACTTTCAACATTTTACGGGCATTCAATTCGCGGACAATAGTTTTTAAGTTCAACGTTTTAGTATAATTATCTGCCTGTATAATATAATATTGAGCCTTTCCTGCAGCATCGTCGTTCTTTTTTATTATTTTCAACAACCTCCGGCCGACAAAACGCGCGGGTTTTCAAACATCCTTGCCTTTCTTTCAAGTGCTATCAAATATGTTTCGATATTGTTTATGGTGCCCCCCCCGAGACGTGATGCCCTAAGCAATTGCTTAATTTGCTTATGGGCTAATCCGGCACTGGCTATAAGAACACCTTTGCATATCTTCGGAGAATGCAGTCGTAATGATGTTATATTGGGTCCTCTATTAGAATATTTTTTGTTTCTATGATTTAAAATATTCATCAACTGCTTGGTATTATATCGAATAATGACCATCATAGACAACTACCACCCACCAACTAGTAAAAAAACCTTATTGCTTATAGTTTTATAAACATAAAAAATACCTTAAAAATGACTCCTCATTTTGTTAGCAGAAATGACCACTATTTGTTTTAACTTAGCTAAAATTTATTTTTGTCGCTTAATCTAAGTGGCATATTCGTTAACTTAGTTTTTAAACATTAGTGCATAAAAGTTTTAAAACATTCGTGTTCATGGTTGACAAATTAAGAATATGTTAGTCTGAAAAATGCAAGTTCTTTAAAATTCTCTATACAAAACGCTGATTTCATAGGTGGGGGGACCTATTGTTATTATCTTATAGTTAAGGCAAGTAAAGTCCCAGTACATAACTTGTATGTAATAAATTTAGAATTTGTAGAGACAGGTTGTGTTTGTCACGACGGCCATGGAATAGACAGCACATACTAAACCCAAATAGAGATAGATATACAAATGTCAACTTTAGCACAATCTAAATTAAGTTGATTTCAGAATGACCCAATCTATCCAATGGATCGTAAAAGATTTTTAAGGCAATGGAAACAAAACCCTATGTTTAAATTATAAGGATTCAGAATATCTTATCAATGCAAATTGTTAGTGACTGATGTCTGCGTAGGAGTGTATTGATTCATGGTGCGAAGTTGTGAACAATTAATTTCAAAATAGTTGAAAGTAGTTCAGTGCTTGAAAGCTCAATAGCGTGATTTTCAATTGAAATGCTCTAAAACATACCTAAAGTACACAATCAATCAATCTGCCTAGCCTTTTCACAACGATGTCGGGGTCGGCTTCCAGTCTAACCGTATGCAGCTGAATACCAGTATTTTACATGGAGCTTGCCAAGATCATACTACCCGTAACGAGTGTCGAAGATCTACGATTGACAGCCGGAACCAACTCCTTAACGTGCTTTCCGAAGCACGGAGAGGTCTCGGTATGTTATGGATGGGCACCCATCCACGGACCGACCTCGGCAAGAGTTGCTTATCATTGAAGATCGACCCGTGCGGTGTAATTATTTAGCCACAAGCCCCTTTAGAGTCTGTTCCTAAGGTATCTGATGAAGATGTAAACAAATGGAAACAAAAGCAAATCAGTTCAAATCAGAAACAGCATCCACAGGTACGTTTTGCAAATCACTTACAAATTGAGTGCTTTGATGTGATTATTATGAATACCTACCCGAAATTATAATTTTAAATCACTTAATGATGTTATTCATTTGATAATGTAGAGGTTAATTTTATAAGCCCTATTTTTATTCAAGTAATAAATGTTGTAAAAAGTGGTGAGTTATAAAGTCAAAACCTTCTTAATACAGGTGAACGTGCTAGTAATATTATTTTTAGTGAGTGATTGCGTGCTTGCTTGTTGATACTTTCATCAGATAGTTTTGGAATAGATCATACTTGGCTCCATTAAGTCGTGTACCAAAAGGCGCATCGTAGGTAGGCCCCATATAGCAAATACGAGTACATAACAGATCTCAGACTCAGTTTAGATATCTGAGGTTTAGGTCTCAGGTACCAGCACGTATAGCATGACCACAATAGAAACGGATTTTATCGACCGAAGAATAGACAAAATGACAGATAAACAATCAGAATCTGCCATCTTGTCTATTCTTCCGTCGAAAAAACCCGTTGAAAACCTGTTTCTATGGTTGTCGTGCTGAGGTCCTAGACAAAGCGACATCCTATCAGCGATCACGATGATGGAAATGTCCAAAGTGTATGAGACTGACATAACCTACTGAAAAGCTTATGTCAATCAAGTTGAAACTCGTAGAAGTACGTTACCGACATAGCTTGCAAAGTAACGGCCAATTCCTATAATTTACGGACCGTTAATGGTTAAAATTAAGACTCTTGTATCTTTACCAATAATGAAGCAAAGACCTCACAGATTTGCATAGTAGACCTTCCCATATGGAAGTAGCTATCACAGTAAAATTTGCTTGCGAATCTATTTACATGCCCAGTTTGGCAATAAAAAATACTACTACCATTGGTAAACAAAATGATTCTAATTAAAAATGATTGTGGATCTGAGTATAAAAGCAAACTGAAGTGGCAGTGGGCTGGCCATGTTTGTCGAAGGACCGATGGCCGGTGGAGCAGACGAGTCCTGGAGTGGAGACCGCGTATCGGCAAGCGTAGTGTGGGACGCCCCCAGCTAGATGGACCGACGACCTTCAGAAGGTGGCTAGGACAGACTGGATGCAGAAGGTGGAGAGCAGGAGAGAGATCGCAGAAAGCGATAAGGCCGCCCATTTTATGTTTAGTAGTGTTAAATTTATGATTTACTATGTATTTTCTGGTGTACAATAAAGTATATATAAATAAATAAATAAATAAACAGGGTGTTGTGGCGTAGCCTGGGAGAGGCCTATTGCCAGCAGTGGACTGCGATAGGCTGAGTTGGTTTGGCGATTGCAACTTGTGTAAGCCGCTCAGGTCGCAGGAATCCGGGCAGGCAGGATGCTATTGTAAATTTCATTTGCCTCTCCGAAGTTCAAATCCAGCTTAGCAGTAGCGTTTCACATCGAGGAAACAAGGCTATAACATAAAATAACAGTACATCACGACTGATATCTAATTGCGTAACACATTTTCGTAAATAAGTTAGACTAATCCGTTTCATTTTGACAGTTCAACAACATTCATTGCGTTATTTACGTTGTTGAGCAGATTTTTTTTTCGAACTTATGAAGCAATGGATTAGCAATCTCTTTCAAAATTATTCAGATTGTGATTGATCGTGTATTACGCAATCAGGGTGCTGTTTTACGCGTAGGGTTAGGCAGAGGTGCAAGTACCTTTATTACACCCACGTTTCCCCAATCCCATGAAATAGAAATGCGAGGCTATTGCCATCAACCGGGCACAAATCCAGACTCCAGGCTGCTATTGAGAATTTCCGTTTTGAAAACCCCCATAACACAATTCCTGTCCCAGGAATCGAACTTATGGGCACGCCACAATTGCGGCGGTAAGGCCCCTCTTTGAGGTGTGGCTAGAGAGGCGCCACGGCGTCCTCACCTTCCACCTGACGCAGGTCCTCACCGGACACGGTTGTTTCGGGAGGTTCTTGTTCAGGATAAAGCGGGGGGAAACGCCCGGGTGTTACCATTGTGTGGATCGCCCGGAGGACACGGTGGAGCATACGGTGGAGGTCTGCCCGGCTTGGGCGGGGCACCGCCGTGTCCTCACGGAGGCAATCGGCAGCGGCGATCTCTCGCGTCCGGCCCTGGTTCAGGCCATGGTCCGGAGCGAGAGTGCATGGGAAGCCGTCACTTCCTTCCAAATGCAAGATGCGCGCCCTCGCGCCCCTAGTCGCCACAGGAGACGCCCCGGGCGTCGGGAGTCGCGAGCCGACTTCCAACCACCGTAGGCGCGGGCTTGCGGACGGTGGGCAATGGGTAGCTCGCCGTCCGATTAGGACCAGGCCGGGGTCGACGGCGCGTTGTGTTCCACGCGCGCCTCAAAGAGATGTCAGCACCAACTGACGGGGTCCGTAAGGGCCAATGCCTGCCAGGGTTGCGAGTTTGTCCGAAAGGGATATCGCGGCCCCGGCACACAGGCAACGGAAGGAACACGGGTGGGTTTTAGTCAGTAAAAGTCTGACACTCCCTCTCGCTCCGCCCAGAGCGGGAGGAGTCATTTGATGATTTACCACCCAAAAAAAAAAAAAAAAGGAATCGAACTTAGGACTCAGCAGTAGCGCTTGCCAGTCTTGCGACCAGTTACCTTGGCAACATGGCAATAAAGCCTAAACTAGCCTAGTTGCAAAAAACATAAGCCTACATAAAATTCGGTGCAATTTTTTATAACTACATCAATGACCGTGGTATGGTTTTATACTAACAATTATGCGTTGCGTTAATGGGCCATTAACCACTCAGGTGATGGTTAATTACTTCTTGATTTCAGTGTTACTAGCTCAGGCCAAATAAAAAACCAAGACAGCGCTGTCAACAGTGGCGTGAGGCCGGTTCCGTAAACATGTGTGCAATTAGCGAGGTGTAGTTTGATTGTAAATGTGTGCGTGTGAGCGTGTATGCAGTGCACAGAGTGGAGGTGTAGTTTTGGCATGCTTCACTGTATTGTTCGGAGCGCTATGCCTTGTTCTGAGGTTACTAGTTGATCTAGTTGACTCACTTTACTGTTGTTAAGAGCGTTTATCCTAATAGTTGGCAACGTCGCAAATAGCTGTCAAATATTTACCTGTTTTGATTAATTTAGCAAAATTACTGTATGGAAATAAGAAATGTGGCTAACTAGCGAACTAGAATATTAATAATGAACTGCAATAATTTATATCGTAACACCCTATATTTAGTTTTATATGTAATAAAAGTATTTGGTATGTTTCCAAATGCCTTTTTACACTTCATGAGGTAGAGCCCGCTGACAGACAGACGGATGGACGAACGGACAGTGGAGGCTTAGTAATAGGGTTCCGTTGGGCCTACCCTTCGGGTACAGAACCCTAAAAATTTACGTGTAAAATTGTTATTTAACCAATTTACAAGACAATTTTCATTTGCGTAATTTAACTGCATAGGTCTAAGCGTGGCTCGTGGCTTATTAATAACAGCCGCACGGGTCGATCCATCATGTTAAGCTACACTTGCCGAGGTTGGTCCATGGATGGTGGATCTTTATATACCGAGACTACTCCGTGCTCGGAAAGCACGTTAAGCCGTTGGTCCCGGTTGTCATTCGTGGATCGCTGACAGTCGTTATGGGTCGTCAGAAGCCTGAACGTCTGATGACCAGTCTTACCAAGGGGTATTGTGTTACCCAGTTACTTGGTCGTGGAGGTCAGATAGGCAGTCGCTCCATGTAAAATACTGGTACTCAGCTGCATCCAGTTAGCCTGGAAGCCGAACCCAACATAGTTGGGAAAAGGCTAGGCAGATTGACTGAGGTCTAAGCGTGGCAGGCAGAATTGAATAAGAATAATTTTATTAAGATAGGTACTATTCGATATTATATTTTTATATCTATGTATTTTAATTTTATCTTCGATTAAGGTTCCACATTGTCAATAAAAATGTTCTTCTGCTTCTCGACTGGTAAAAAGAGAGATGGCCAAAAATTAGAACAAAAAAATATTATTTAATTTAATTTTACAGCATGTATTTTCCATGTATTTTATTATTTTTTAAATCTTATTTTACTGTCAGCAGAGATAGGACCTCTCAAATTCCCGGCCACTATTGCTCAACTTACATCTTCGCATCATATGATTTATCGACAACTTGCGCGTACGCAACGGATCGTGCTGAACTAAATCGTGACTGCTACCGCGATCTATAGCGGTTTAATTGAATTTTTTACTTGTTTTATTAATACTAGTTGACCTAGTGTGAGGTTGTGTTGTGATAGCAATTCGTAGGTCGTGTAGTTAGCAGAGAACTGGAAAGAAATAAAAAATATTTATTAGCACAAGCATAACAAATAAATTACATAAAATACACAGTAGACAAAAGCCTCGTATTCGTATCCGTTTGCCAAATTTCATTAAAATCCGTTCAGTAGTTTTTTCGTGAAAGAGTAACAAACATCCATACATCCATCCATACTCACAAACTTCTCGTATTAGTTGGATAGTAGGATACAACAAGAGTTAAAAGGTAACTTGTCTGTTTAAACTCCCACTTTGACTGCCTAAAGGGCTTGGAATTCAGAAAAAGCTCCAGATCTGTGATCTTAGGTAACCCTTAACCATTTAGATCCGGTGAAAATACTGAAATTCAACTCCCAATTTTTAGATTTCATATTTCCCTTGTAAAAGGCTAGGCAGGTAAATAAGACGAATCTAAACAGTCTAATTGAATACATAAAATAGGAAATAAATGGTTCTGCAGTGGACCATATATTACAACCTTCTTGTCAGTTAAAGCACGAACTAGAATGAATATGCAACAACCGAAATCGCACTTTAATAACATCTTAATATTTCACAATAATAACTTGACAGAGTCGTTGCTCTAAATGAATTATTATGCAATAATTAAGTATCAAACTCAAACTCAAAGCATTTATTTCAATTAAACCATTTACAGGCACTTTTGAATTGTCAAATAGTCGCGTCAGTTAGTCAGAAAGTTGAAGCTAGTTGCCCATTCCAAAACGTAGATCTTTATGGAGAAGAACGGGCAAGAAACTCCAAGGACACTCTTTTAAATATAGAAAATTATTATTAATTATTATTATCTAATCAAGCACTTCTTCTTGATTAAACAGGAAATATTTATCTCCCATGATCGAATAGCGGTTTGTAGAGGTCAGATAGGCAGTCGCTCCATGTAAAATACTGGTATTCATCTGCAACCCAGAGATATAAGTACCTATATCTACGTAGAGAGACAGTCAAAGTTGTGAATATCTTCGAAAAAAATGGTGTCCAACTGTTAGCCGCTAAATGCACAATGACAGCACAAGGACGTGGCGCGTGTAAGACGTAACTGCCACGCACACCAGCATAACAAAGTTGGCTTGTTTATTTATGTCTATCTAGACATAAATAATCAAAGCTCTCTGCATTCGGTTAGACTGGAAGCCGACCCCAACATAGTTGAGAAAAGGCTGGGCAGGTTAATTTGGATCAAATAGCGGGTTTTAAGATTTGATGGGATGCTTTGAAATAGCCTCCACGAGTGGCGATTGTAAAAAACCGGCCAAGTGCGAGTTCAACTCGCACGCGGTTTAGTCCCCCCGTATAGTTAGTCACAGTTCTAACCTAGGTTAGGTTACGTTAGGTTAGAACTGTGACCAACTACGGTGAGCGTTAGCGTCGGGTCACACCGGAATGGCAGCGGCCTGCAGCGACGCGGCGAGCACTATCAGTGTGAAATAATTTTAAACTTTATCTACATACTAAAAAGACCAGTATCGTTTGAAAAGCTTGAAAGGTCTCGAGGCCGCCCGCGGTGTCGCGAGCGGCCGCGCTCCACGCGCATCTTGTCGGTGGTTCTGCCTGCGGCTCCCAGCGGCGACGCGAGGCCGCTCGCGGTACCACGGGCGGCCGCGTGTATATAATGTAGAAACAAAACTAGTCAAGAGGAGACTAGGCACGTGGGATCTGGAGGTCGCGCGGGGCCGCCAGCGGCGACGCCGGAGGCCGCTGGCGCACGCTGGCAGCCGCTGCCATTCCGGTGTGTCTCGGCCCATACGTCTAAATTTGTAACAAAATTTGGTCTCGGAGTGCCCTAATAGTTATATTACTAGATCGTGCTCGTATCATAGTTATATTCATAGTAAGACAGTTAAGAACCGCTTTCATTATAACTATATTACGGTATTATAATTATATTCCCAGGGATACTATATCACGGCATCTTCCTGCGACATATACATCACAAACTGCTTTATTTTTTGAGCTGTTTTTATTACTAGAGTTCGTATCAAAACAAGAGAAGACAACTATCGACTTACTTCTCACATGAAACTATAAATGAATAATCTAGACCACACAAATCCACTTAAAATCAATCCAGAATTTCAAAACCACTAATTAATAAAATCGTTCTAAATTAAACATAAATTCAGTGCAAAAGTAATGAATCGGTAAAACGCATAGCAGTTGCGATTCGATTGCCATAATCGAATAATTTCGCATAATGTAGGAGATGCGCCGGCGCATCGTGATGTCCATTAAATCGTTGCATATTAGCACGCTTAAGCTATTACGGGCTAGACAGAGTGATCGGTGGTTCGATGTGTAACTGTATCAAGCACGGTTTTCGATATAATGTAATTTTACTCAAGGATTTTGACTATCACCGCGGAGCACGGAGACGCCTCGGCCCTTGCTGCTAGAGGCGGCATCGTCAATACTTTCCATATAAATCAAACGTGTCACCGTTTACACGCACTTTGACATTAATGACGTGTTTAAACTGTCAGCTTTGAATGGCGGTCCGTGACAGAAGTCAACGCACTTTCAGCACCACGAATATGATTACTAGTACCCCCTCTCTATACGCTGTCGGCGCGGCCATTCTTCACTCTGTGATTATCACAGTCCCTGGATTGGATGGAATTATCATCATCTACTTTAATCCATCCAAAGGTTGTCTGTAAAAGATCGCTTTTAACGATAAGACCGCCCATTGTGTCACCCTATGTAAAATGACTACATTTTTATCTGTATTTTTTATGGTGTACATAATAAAGAATATTCTATTCTATTCTATTCTATTCTACCTGCCTTTTCCCGGGGTCAGCTTCCAGTCTAACCGGATGCATTTCATCTGCAACCGGCTACACTAGCAGACAATCCTTTAATACATACTATGTGCCCTGAAACTAGGGATTCTCCGTACGGGCTGAGGGCAGGACCCCTAACCCGGTCCTGAACGCTACCTACAGCTGATGCGTAGCAATTTTTTTATTTTTTTTTGGGTGGGATATCATCAAATTACTCCTCCCGCTCTGGGCGGAGCGAGAGGGAGTGTCAGACTATTACTGACTAAAACCCACCCGTGTTCCTTCCGTTGCCTGTGTGCCGGGGCCGCGATATCCCTTTCAGACAAACCCGCAACCCCAGCAGGCATTGGTCTTTCCGGACTCCGTCAGTTGGTGCTGACATCCCTTTGAGGAACACAACGCGTGGAACACAACGCGCCGTCGTCGACCCGGGCCTGGTTCTTATCGGACGGCGATGCTCCTGATGCGTAGCTGTGCTGCATTCTACCTGCGCACGCTGCCATGGTCTAAAGAAGGCTTGCCACCGTAAGCTACCTGCGAGAGCCTGTGCTGACAGGCCTACATGTGCTACCGACGCTACTACATGTCGTCTTACGAGGGTCGTCCGGCCTACTAGTGAGCCTGTGCTGAACAGGCTCCCACGTCTGCCACGTGCTGCCAAGGATGGCACTCTTCTTACCTATATGTGCGAGTGCTCAAAACTCAAGGACCTTACCCACGACCTAGCCGTGCTACTACCTACTACCTTAATACCTACCTTAATTAAGAGCAGTGATAGCCTAGTGGTGTGACGTCGGACTGCCAAGTCAAAGGTCTCGAGTTCGAACCCAAGGCACGCACCTCTGACTTTTCGGATTTATGTGCGTATTGTGTTATCACTTGCTTCAAAAACGGTGAAGGAAAACATCGTGAGGAAAACCGGCATGTCTGAGAGATATTTCTCGACGGCATGTGAAGTGCCAAGTCAGAGGCCTATGGGCGGCTTTAAAACTCTGACACCAGAAGGCCAATTCTCGTACTTATAAAAACGTTCACATTCAAGTCGCAATCTGTCAAACTTGTCAAAAATGTTGGTAAATTGATTGTATTTTTGACAGATTCCGAATGAGATGCGAATGCTAACGTTCTTAAAAATTACGGGAATTGCCCCTCTGGTTAGTCACTAACCACACGAAAAGAAGAAGACCTTAATATATGCATAAACTTATCTTGCCGTTTAATTATATCTTCTACCTATCAGTTGACGGCCTGCGCAGCCTGCTCTGCGTACCCCTAGCTAGCCATTACAGTGGCAGTATGGCAGTATTTTACTTAGAGCGACAGCATATCTGCAGTGATAGCTTAGTGCTGTGACCGTCAGACTGCATAGTCATGGGTCTCGAGTTCGAAACCAAGGCCTCACCTCTGACTTTTCGGATTCATATTGTGTAATTATTTTATTTGCTTCAGAAACGGTGAAAGAAAACATTGTGAGGAAACCGGCATGCCTGAGAGATATTTCTAGACGGCATGTGAAGCCAAGTTAGAGGCCCATGGGCGTCATAAAAAAATCTAAAAACTAGGTTAGTCAGTAACGACATGAAAAAGAAGAGACATAGAGCAGCTGCCTATCTGACCACCAGAACCCAGTTACTGGGTAATACGATACCCCC
Source organism: Agrochola macilenta (assembly GCA_916701695.1). Lineage (NCBI taxonomy): Eukaryota > Metazoa > Arthropoda > Insecta > Lepidoptera > Noctuidae > Agrochola > Agrochola macilenta. The sequence goes on along the minus strand of OU753578.1, from coordinate 14,439,884 downwards.
TAGTAAGACTTGTTGTTAAACTTTCGGGCTTCTGACGACCCGTAATGATTATCAACGATCCAAAAATGACAGCTGGGTACAACAGTTTAACGTGCTTTCCGAGGCACGGAGCGGTCTCGATATGTAAAGATGGTCACCCATCCACGAACACAATACGGCAAGCGTAACTTAAACTGATCCATTTGCCCTGTAATGAAATTATTTCGCAGCTGACCAACAAGCGTCCTATAACGAAATACGGGTTTAAAAACGGCAATTTAAAACAGTTGGATTGCCGCAGCTATTTACAGTGCTTTACGAGGAAAATCTAAAATTCTTATCGATAAGATTTTCGCAACAGATTTAAAAGTCCAATTAAGTAATTACAAACTTTATTTGCTCTTCTTTACTTGATTAATCTTGATTCTGCTCTCAAAATGGTGACGGAACATCGTGAGGAAATAGGCATGATCTAGAACAGAAAAAATGTGGCATCATTGGTTTGCACATTTTGTTTTTCTGTCCCGCTGGGCCCACTTGGTGGATTACGGCCCACTCACTCTCACAGGGAGGAGGCCTTTATAATTCTTAAATTTCCTGCACTTCTTATAAGTTATTCATTGGTTGCTCTCTACATCTGGACTTACCGCCGACGAGCCCAGCAAGCGCAAACCTCGGATTGTGGTTGTAGGAGTGCCGACTTCCTTGGCTGAAAATGAGGTGTTCAGGTGCATTTTCGAACAAAACGTAGCCGACAAGTTACCAGCACTGTCCTTGGAATCCTTCTTGACCTTGATCAAATTAAGCCACAAATCGGGGAAGAGAGATGCTACGTCCTGTAACTACGTTGTTGAAGTTTCAGCCGATATACGTAAATCCCTAATCCTTCAATCAAGGCTTTTTATAAATTGGACATCCTGTCCAGTCAGGGACTTTACATTGGTAACAAGGTGTTATAAATGCCAACAATATGGCCATGCAGCAAAAACTTGCCGAGAGATCATTACTACGTGTGGTCACTGTGGTGATGCAGGCCATTCGATGTCCGAATGTGCGAAGAAAGCCGACATTCCGAAATGTGCAACTTGCTCACGCTTTAAAAAGCCCAGTGATCACAAAACGGGAGACGCTGAATGTCCCGCTAGGAAAATAGCAGAATACAGATACATCAACTCCATCGATTATGAGGGCACCTAGTGCGTCATATCGCTTGTTGCTGACTCAACAATATTCCTGGCCACTGCACTGTCCTACTTACCTTCGATTTGTCGCTGTCTAAGCACATTAGCCGACCACTTCAAAAATCTAACGTAGCCTTGAAGGTGATTTATGCATTATTTGTCTCAACCTAGTTAATAATATTGCAAACACAATCATAATCGTGTAAATAAGTGCTAACTACTATGTATTTCCGTAATATACATTTTTCCCTTAATTATTAGTATTTAAGTAGATTATAACATAATAAATTAACAAACTATGTCACTATTCTTAAAACTTATGTTAAATATTGTTTAAGAAATCATTTGTCCAAATAGTAATTGTAAGAACTCATGCCGCCTGTGATACAGGTTTATCCTAGTACAGGCATCATACTTTGTAATACCAACATTATTTCTAAGTAGTTTTATACTGTATTTTACCAATTTTTATTTTTGAATAAATGGTATTATTATTATTATTTTTGTGGTATTTTTTCTTCTCAGCTCTTTAGCTGGTTTTTGCAACATTTACGGACCGAAGCCAAGTAAATGCAGCGTGTGGTGTGTTATGTTGAGAATGTGTTATGATGAGGACCTATTTCGTTTTCATCTAATTGCATGAACTTTCTCACGATTCGACATGTATTTAAAATTGCAGCTTTTTGTAGGGTTATATAGAGAGATTCGTTTAGGTTCAGTAATTTAAGGCTGTGGAGAAGATGATTTGGGATGACGCCTGTTGTGGAGAGGACTATAGGGACCACGTAGACTTTTTGCTGTCGCCAAATTCTAATTACTTCATCTTTGAGTTCTGCGTATTTACAAATTTTTTCAGATATTGTCTTCTGAATATTATGTGTGTTGGGAACGGCAATATCTATTAGGTAAGTAACTTTATTTATTTTATCCTGTAGGGTTATATCTGGTCTATTGTAGTGAATTGTTCTGTCGGTGAGAATGGCGCGATCGTAGTATAATTTATGTGTGTCATTTTCTAGGATAGTTTGTGGTGTGTAATTGTAGTACGGAGTGTTTGTGTCTTGTATTAGTGTGTATTTGACTGCTAATTTTTGATGAATTACATTTGCCACCTGATTGTGCCTGTGTGTGTAGTCTGTCTGTGTGAGAGTTGTGCAAGCTCCTGTTATGTGCTGAATTGTTTCTGGTTGGATGTGACACTTGCGACATTTATCATTTGTTACTGAAGGATCTTTGATAATAAATTTTCTATAGTTTTTAGTGTTAATAATCTGGTCCTGTATTGCAATTATAAAACCTTCAGTTTCTGGGAATAAATTGCCTATTTTGAGAAATTTATTTGATGCTACTGTGTTCACATGGGATTGTTCTAGGTCATGAGGATGACGACCATGAAGTACCTTTTTCTTCCAGTCCTCAATTTTTTGTATCTGCGGGTCATCGCCAGTAATTTGTGGAGTATCTGGCTGTTCACTTAAATTAAGTGGTGTGTAGTTGAAATCATTTTCAGCTATGGCTTTATGAATGTTACTAGTGCGGGACTTTGAGTGAAAGAATGTTTTTAGTCGACAGACTTGTTTCCGCCAAAGGTGCTGGATGTCTATTAGGCCTCTCCCTCCGTTTTGTCTTTTGATAGTAAGTCTTTCTATTGCAGATTTAGGGTGTAAGTTGTTATGTTTTGTAAGAGTGGTGCGTGTGGTTCGTTCTAATTGTTCTGTGTCTATTTTTGTCCATTTAATAACTCCGAATGAGTATGTTAATATGGGTATGGCGAATGTATTTAAGGCCTTGATGAGATTTTTACCCGAAAGTTGAGTTTTACATATGGCGTTAACTCTCCTTTTATACTCTGTAGTAAGTGTTTCTTTAATCCTAACATGATCTAGTCCCTTTAGTTGCGTGTACCCTAAATATTTGTATAAGTCGGTTGGTTCCATTGCTGTTATGGTGTCGGTGTTATTTACTACATAGCTGCCGGGTCGTATCTTGCCTCGTATGATATGAAGTGTTTTACATTTATCCAGACCAAATCGCATGTTTATATCTAAACTAAACTCTGCTGTAGCTTCTACTAATTTCTTCATATCTTTTTCCGTTTGTGCATATAGTTTTATATCGTCCATGTAAATGAGATGTGAGACTGTTGTTTGTTCTGTAGTGTGTTTGAGACAATACCCGGCCCGACAGCGCTGCAAGAGGTGAGACAGGGGGTTTAGTGCGAGACAGAACCACAGGGGACTCAGTGAATCACCTTGGTAGATACCCTTCTTGATAGATATTTGTCGCGTTGTAACATTATTGTGATTGCAATTAATTTGAAGTGTTGTTTTCCACAGTGGTATTATGTTTCGTAAGAAATCTATTATTTTTGAGTTTATCCTATAAATTTCTAGTATTTGTATCAACCAGGAATGTGGAACACTGTCGAAAGCTTTTTTATAATCGATATAGGTACAATGAAGATTTCTATTCTTTGTGCTGGCATGTTTATGGATAGTAGAATCTATAATTAACTGCTCTTTGCATCCCATATGGCCCCGCCTGCATCCCTTCTGCTCCTCCGCCATTATGTTGTGGTGTTCAATGTGTGAGTTAATTTTCATTGTTATTGCTGATGTTAATATTTTATATATCGTGGGTAGGCATGTGATTGGTCTATATTGGGAAGGCTGTGGTGAATTTTTAGTTTTAGGCAGCATGTATGTTATACCTGTTGCAATAAAATCGGGTATATATTGTTGTCCTAATATAATTTCTGTTAAGTTTTTTGCTATGGGTTTGTATAATGAAGTTAACTTTTTGTACCAAAAATTGTGTATTTTGTCTATACCAGGAGATTTCCAGTTATGTAACCTGCCTGTTAAGTGTGTGATATCGGCCTCTGTAATCTCCACAAATTCCATTTCATCTATTGCCCTCCATTTTGTTTCTTCTTCTGTTATCCATGTTGCTTTGTCGTTATGTTGTTCTTGTTCTTCCCAAATGCTAGACCAATATGTTTCTAGTTGCTCTTTTGTAGGTCGGTCAGGTGCGTCTGTGTTATTCTCATTATTTGTGTCGGTGTCTGGTTTGTGTAGGTTTCTATAAAACATTTTTTCATTAGTGGCAAATATGGCATTATCATTTTTGCGCTGTTGTGCTTTTTTGTATCTTCTGAGCCTATGAACTTTAAGTGCTAGTTTTTGTTTTAAGGTATCTAAGAACTCTTCAGGTATTCTGTTGTTATTTTCGTGTCTTGTGTGCGTGAAACTGCTCCTAAATATAGCCTCTACTCTCCTTACTACTTTACTTGACCTGTTGTTGTTAATGTATTGTGTAAGCCTACTACAATCTGCTCTTAATTTTTCTATATCTTTTTCTAACCTCTGTTGCCATGCTGGTTTGATTTTCTGTTTTGGTCTTGTGTTTTCTGAGTGTTGCGTGATTTTAAAGTTAAGTTCTTCAGATATGACTACCGCTGTGCAATATATAAGTTATTATTATTATTATTATTATTATTATTGGTTATTCAGATGTTAATCATTCCATATCTTTATGCAACGATTTAAAATAAAACCCTTATTACGTAGCTACGTTAATCGCGGCATTCAATGGCGTTCTTTATTTTGTTAAAGTTGCAGAATGCACTTCATTGGGACTAGCAAGGATCTATAATCCTCTATATTGCCAAATGCTGTGGCTTACTTGGGTCCATGGCGTTACTTCTGCGTTCTTCGCTATAGGACCCGACTACGCTTTGGAATGGGCAAGTAGCTTCATCTTTGTGACTGACTGATTTCTTGACAAAAGTCTGTAAACGGTTTAATAAAATAAAAAGAATCCTTTGAGTTTGATTTTTCGATAAAGATCACCGCAGTTCATGTCCTCTGAACATCCGTTTATCAAGGACGATTGTAACGCCATTTTGTTATAAAATAACGCGAACTAGTAGTAGAATTTTAACAAGCTGCTCCCATTGGTTGTTTTGCTAACGGCTCACCTTACTTAATTACCATCCCTAGTTAAACTTAAAACCATAAAGTTAAGCCCAGTTAAAATTAACTGCTGTAATAAAACATGGATTGCCGAAGGAAAGGATGTGCAATTACAATGAATAAACTCATTGAATAAAGACCTTGCTCTCGATTAGTTGGATACCGATGTATCGATTACGGTTTGCTATCGAATCGATTGTCATAATAGCGACTCGTGCGCCGGTTGTGAAATCTGATGGAGGGATAGTGTTGTGGAATGTGTCGATAGGGATTTAGAATAAATTATTGTTTTCTTCTTGTTGAAACTTACAATATGTTTTATTTACAGCGTAAAATTAATTTTTAAAAATATGAGAATTGTAATACTTATGTTTAAAAAAGAGGGAGAGAAATCACAGAGCTTGGAACAATTTGTCTGCGCGATGCAGACAAATTGAGAGTTTCCGGTTGATGGCAATATATTCACTCCCTATTACCTACATGGGACTTAAACATAACTGGCGAAACGTGGGTGTAGGTACTATAGGTTACACCTCTGCTTAATCCTTCGGGAATACAGGCGTGATGTTATGTATTCTTATGTTTTGTTACACTTTCTATCGATATCCGTTTCTATCGATAACAAACAGCAAACAATAAGTTACAGTTCTGATTTTGATAGCACGAAACAACCTTGTCGTAATTAGATGAGGTTTGATGAGCAATAAATAATACCATTTGTGTTAGGTTTGGTATCAATTTATATTACCCACCGCTGGCGATACTTATTTATTTATTTATTCATTCATTCAGTAGTATACCTTATAAGTTGGTGCAGACATAAACTTATTAGAGTTATTAGAGTTCTACCGTGCACCAAAATCAATTTTATGTTCAATCAAATCAATTATAAAACAATAACAAAAACAAAGAGCGAACATCGATGACCAATATGACCGTCTTAAAACAAATAAAAATCGGCCAAGTACGTGTCGGACCACGTACGCACGTGGGATGAATTCATGAAATACTGAACCCAATGAAGGGTTCAGTATTTCATGTTTTATCCCAGAGATTTTTTACATGTTGTAAATGTTGATTAAGCCCTGCTGGTTTGTTTTTTATCCCATTTTACATTCCTTCTTTTACTCTTCTTGAATATTTTATGTAGAATAGCTTTCGACTTACTGGCACGTCGATCCAATAGACATTCGACGGATAGGACTATCGTTGCAATGGCTTTTCGGCGAAACGGACGCTCGATCTAATGGCTATTCGAAATTGTGGTACATCGATGCTATGGAATTTCGGCAATCCGGACGTTCGATCTGATGACTTCGGGGAATTAGCCATCCATATGACATTCGAAATCAAGCAGTAATCCCTTTTAATATACGTAGTTGAAGTACAATAAGGCATGTACTTATTATTTAATAGAACCTCTAATAATTCCTACCTTGGTGTCCTAAAAATACGAAATAACCAAGTAACTGCGACCAAGTTGGATGTAGAGCTCGCCAGCCGAGGCCGTGGCACCGCAGCGCCGACGCATTGAAAACGTTTCAAGTTTATAACTCATCACTTTTTCCAAAAATTATTATTTAAATAACATTATTAATTTGTAATTGACAAATCATCGACGAATAGTGAGGTTATTAAAAAAAGAACATTTAGTCGAATTGAGAACTTCCTCGTTTTCGAAGTCGATTAAAAATTAAACTCAATTGACAACTTTTAAAAATGAAAATCATCTCATTCAACATGAATGATGTAGCCAATATTTTGTAACAATTTATTTAAAAGAGTGTCCGTTGAGTTTCTTGCCCGTTCTTCTCCATAGGTACCTACTACGCTTTGGAATGGGCAACTAGCTTCATATTTCTGACTGACCGATTCCTTGACAATTCAAAAGTCTGTAAATAGTTTAATTGAAATAAATGCTTTGAGTTTGAAGGTGATTTAAAAAACTTTTGGAAGAAACTGTAGAATAGATATATCCTAACTCCATCCGTTCTTTTAATTGAATTTACACCATTTTGTGGCTTTTTATTCACACCATCATTTCTCGGATGCAAAACGCAAGCAACTTTGCCGATTACCGGACTTACTTCGCAAAGAGATCATGATAAAAAAGGAGGGTGTTGAGTATATCTGCGTAAAGTATGTCAGTAAGTCAACCAGTGACGTCACACAGTTTGATGCTTCCTTCACTATAATTGCCATGTTCGGTATATTTAGCGTCAAGCGTGTGTTGTGTAAGGTACGATCGTGCGCGGGCGCCGCCGGTTTGAATATCGATCAGTTAGTGCGGCGGCCGTGCAGGTAACAGGCGGTAGCGATTTAATTTAATTTAATGTGACTTATCAAGTTTTTTGAAGTTTAGGCAACTGCACATATCTATAGTACATGCTTGTGTTGAACCGTTTGACTATTAAAATGGGTCGAATAGTGATGATATGCAGTGGAAAATCGAGTTATTTTTTGCTTTACAACTGTGCATTCCAGTAAGGTGTAAATTATATGCGCGACTGCAAATCTGTTGTATAGAATAGGGACTTTAAAAAACGGGAAGCAAGCCTAATTGTTGTCCTCAGTCAGTAAATGCACTGCTGAATTTAGGTCCAGCAGTGCCAGCTGAAAGTATGGCAAATAGCACTGAAAGTTTCTGGAGTGGCGACTGCGTACCGGAAAGCACAGCGTTGGAAGGCCTAGCACACTGCAAAAGGTGAACACATTACGTAATTAAGGTAATTATAGTAAATTGTCTTTGGCCTCTGGCCCTGACAGCAAGCAATAGACATGTGTCAAACTTTTCTGTGTTATTAATGGATACGAGGCTTTTTGCTAATTTGTAAAGTGATATTGTATTTTTAGTAATGTGCGTTTGGTTTGTGCAGAATAAACACTTTTTATTTGTTTTTTTTTTTTACCGATGATATTGTCCGCAGGACTGGTCAATGTGGCAACGCTTGGAGAGCGCCACGCAGCACGAAACACGAGCGTGCCTACGTCCAGCAGTGAATGTCTACCAGCTGCAATGATGAAGCTAAGTGCTACTCATTCCACCCACTCAGTGATCATAACTTGGACCACACAAAACAAATACTTGTAATTTTCTTCTGTCACGACATTACTATCATCTTTCCTTAAGCTAATAACTTGCTTATTTATAATACTCATATTTGCAAAACCAGCTTGTAACTTTTACTAACTGGTTGCGGGAAAGCATCTTGTTGGAACTTAGTTTGCACATAATAATCACCACGTTGGGCTTGCACTCGCTCTATGTAAAATACTGGTATTCAGTTGCATCTGGTTAGACTGGATGTCGACCCCAACATAGTTGAGAAAAGGCTATTCAGATGATGTTTATCTAACCAAAATGGGTGGAGCAAGCTATGCTCAGAGTTTCTCTGAAAGGCCGGGAATGAAATTGAATTGGAAAAGAGCTGAAGTGGCAATAGACTCGCTGTGTCCATCGAAAGATCGATTGACGAGACCGGAGGACCGCGTATCGACCAGCGTAGCGTCCGTCACCCCTTAGCTTGATGGACCAGCGACCTTAAAAAAAGAAGAACGAAAAATATTTTATTTGGGACACGCACAGGAAATACAAACAGTAAGTAATAATAATAAAAAATAATAAAAAAAGAACATTCACACTAATAAACTACAGTAATGGAAATACCGAATAACAATTTGCCCAACCTGGGAATCAAACCCAGAACCCGACCTTCAGCTGTCGCACTTGCGACCACGAGACCAACGGGGCACCAGCGGCACCTATAAAATTCACACTGGAACACAGCAATGGGCCTTCAGAAGCCTAAAGCACCCAGTCTTACCAAGTACTTCAGAAAGTAGGTAACACGATACCCTTGGTAAGAATCTAGACCTCCACAACCCAGTGGCAGTCGGAGGTCGGATAAAGGCAGTCGCTCCATGTAAAATACTGGTATTCAGCTGCACCCGGTTACATATCGATACTCATTACGTCTACACAGTTTCGCTAGCTAATTTAAGAGTCTGTAAAGATAAACATGGATAATAATAATATAATGCTTTTAACCTTTGAATGATGTAATCTTGCAATTCGTTAAAACGAAAACAACAAAATGTTATCAGAATAAAAATATACAATGTGTCTTTACACCTACTAGTGCTAGTCCTACTCGTGTTTTCATCTTTAATTTTAAACAAAGTTGTATTTCGTGTCTCTGTGTGTGCGCTGAGTTCTTCTAAAACAAATAATGGATATAGATGCGCATGTCGCCATCATTTAGAGAATGTACTGGAAGGTTTATTATGTTTACTACATTAAGGCTAGGTTTTCCGGGCCTGTAGGCCTTTGAAACGCTACCTCCGCCTCCCCCAAATGCAGAGCGACGTATTTATTTACGATACGCCGCCGATCATTTCGCGGAAAATCCATGCCACGGCATAAAATATTTTCAGTTGATCAACTGAACTAGTTTTTCTTGGGTTCGATTCTTTTCCATAAGTTTACATTTTATGGAACCTCCGTGAGTAGTGAACTAAACTTATTACTTAAAATGTACCTAATGGGCGTTTTGACTTAAAACAGATAACGACATCAACCCAATACTGATGTGTCGGCGGCTATACCGACATCAATTCGATACCGATTTAATTATTTCACAGGTCAGTAGAATGTACCCGTGTGGAGTAGGGGCGTGTCGCTAGTTTTACATTATATTAAAAACACTATGAAAACATGCAATGTTATCAATTGTTTATACTATGTACCAAAACGGTGGCATATACAGGCTGATATTTTTAAGTGTGCGTGGATGACTAAATCCAAAACCATAAGAAATTGCGAAAAAAACTCAAACCAGTCTCAGTGCCGATTTTGATGAAAACTAAAACGGTATTTGGTTTTTGATAAATCTATTTTGGAAACGTTAACATAAAAAAAAACTACACTGTTATTGCACCATCCGATAGTGTCGCTCATAGATATAAGAAAGAAGGAGATATGCCCGGTAGTTGAAAATGTATCGAAACCCAATGTCTTCGATTTATCCCCACTCTCCAGCCTACAACTACACATGCAATCAGTAAACCCAATAAATACGAGGTTCCGCTCACACTTGCAATTTACAAATCAGAACGTACTACACAATCAATTATAAACCTTATCCCATCAAACACAGCGTGCATTTACCATGCACCGTACAACTCACCCACACGAAAACATCGTTCGCTATCGTTGTGCTGTGCAAAAGCCATTTATTTTACATATACGCTAGTGATTGACTAAATCGGAAACTTATCGATTCTCCCATTTATTATTGTATTAAAATTTTTGGAAGTTGCTGAAAAAATTATAAATAAAAAACGATATACATATAATAAGATGATATAAATAAACAATAAGTAAGTAAAAAAAAGAAATATTAAGTAAACCAAAAAAAAAACAACATTATGAGAAAATCTAAATGAGTATAAAACAAGATTTCACATCGGTCTTCCAATCAGGCTATAACTGTTGACAAATTGAAGAATAAACTTTAATAGTAATATAAATTCATACGACAATCGACATTATTGTCGATAGCCTACGTTAGTGGATCTGCACAACCACATCACTAATCCGTCGCAAGCCGCTGCGGCCGTACTAACGATGCAACCGCTTAAAGCAAATATCGTTTTATAATTTTTATGTTGCATGTCCAGTTACTTAGCGAAATACTTTGGTAGTGGTAAAGAAGCAATGTATTTACTACAATAAAAGTACAGTCGCTGTGATATATGAAAACAAAAATAACGTAGTAAAGGCAAGAAATATTTTACGATTTGTTGTTTTTCATGATTTTCAACACAAATATAGCAAAATACTTGTGCTGATTTATGAAAAGTGGTTCTACGATTTATAAAGTTTCTAGTTTAGCTTCGATTTTTACAAGAAACAACTGAACAACACGGTATTCTTAAATGTTATCACGATCGCGTTCGAAAGCGCACTAGTTAGCGGAGACGGCCATTTGCCTGAGGCATGAGCATTGTGATCAAGACGCGCGGACACAGACACGCCCCCATGCCACTTCTCCTGTTATTTATATTTCTATGGTGTCGCTAATAAGGATAACATTCTGGGAAGTAATGACATACTTTCCCTTATTTTGTCGCTTGAAGTTACTTTAAAAGGCACACCCGCACTGGGGCAGGGGGCGGGGGTCTGTAATGTAACAATACAAGATGCCATTACAACGGCTAGGGCTTTGTAAGCAGACTGCGCAGGCCGTGACCTGCTAGGCAGTGTAGGTAGAAGTACCACGGCTAGGTCGCAGGTAAAACATTACAGGTGAATGCTCCCCGTGAGGGAACGCCTTTACAGAATTTGTTTCATAAAGGCAGACAGGGGCGACGCGACTCTGGTTAATAATTTCTATGAAAATTTCACGGAAATTATTCTACAGATATCGCGTCGCGCCTGTCTGCCGGAGCATTAAAACGAAACCATTGTGTGGTGGAATTATGCGGGCGTGTTCTTCTTTTTTAAATCTAGATGTCCGATTCACGACTATGTTTTTTTTTTTTTCAAAAACTGAATGATACAGATTTTTTTTTCTAACAAAACTCTCTGAACTCCGAGACTCCTTTTAGTGTTTTTCTCTATTCCTTAAGCTGCGTCCACATATGTTGGTTGTCAGTAACTCGGTACGGCACGGTGGTACGGCATCTCCCGTACCGAATGGGCGTCCAAACTAGCGTTCTCGAATTGCGACGTTGATTCGAAACGGAGGTACGGTTCGGACAAAAGAACATCATATTTGACTTCTTCAAAACAGGGGGGCGCCACTCGCAGTGTAAACAATAGCTCCGTAATAAAAAAATAACAAAAAATAGTAATATCGTCTAAAAGTGACTAAATTATTGTGTAACATGTGTGTAAACAAACAATAGTAACGACAAAACGTTTGTGAAATAAACTGTGCATAATAACAATAAAATCGAACTACTCGAACGTTTTGATAGTTTCAACTAACTTTTAATTTCGCTGATAATAAGTTCCAAACTCATTCTTAAACTAATAACTGTGAATAAAGTGCATAGTGTTATAAAATAATTTAAATATCTAGGTGAAAGCTAGAGAAAACCATAACATTTTAAAATCCGATCTTTAAACTGTCTGTTTTGAAATTTTGAATTTTGGCGTCCTAAAACGTAAACCTCTGTTCCACGAAACTTTTCTATCTAAAATATGAAAACAGCGCCATCTAGTGACGAGTAGCAAAAACATACGACACTGACAGCCTACTTTGACATTCTATGAAGCTCTGTTCCACGACTTATAAATTTGGTTTATAAATAAAAATAGTAGCGGATGTTTAACATTAGAGAAACACTTGTTTGAACATCGTAATATTCGTAATAGACAATATCTCTAAGCAGCTGTTATAGAGGCTCATAAGGCCACGAGGTTATAATGTATAACGGATGAATTGAAAACACATTTTCGATCCAGACACAGTTACATAAAGTGCATTGATAATTGCTTGAAAATTTATTTGGAAACTGCAAGATTTACCTAAGATAACTATGGGGTCCGAAGAAAAAAATATAACATTGCGTTGTAAACATAATCTAGTGAGAACACTATCATACGAATCACTTTGTATCAAACGTAACTCACTAGAATCGATAAACTCTGAAATTAATACGACAGCATTAAGTATGTTCGATTTATCTACATGCGCTCCGTCCGATGAAATCACTAAGCTGAGACAAGAATTAGAAGAAAAACAAATATTACTGGATAACGCAAAGACAGAAATTGATAAACTATCTTTAGAAAATATTCAACTACGTAAGGAAATTCAATATCTATCTACATGCAAGTCACCTACCGAAAGCTTAAATACTCCAAATAGAAAAGCAAAAAAAATAAAAGCATCTCATGATATCACAGATATAAGTATACAGCCACGGTGTTTAAACCGCCGAAAAAACAATAGCCATACAACCGGATATGACTCGAAATTACACCAAACTACAAGTATGAGCACTCCGTCTGCAAAGGTACCAATGGCAAACGAAGATGAAAATATTACACAAAATGACTTAATAAAACAGACGTACAAAGAAGAAGAAGAAGTCATAAATAGGAAACATAAATCTATCTACATATTTGGTGCTCAACAATGTGTAGGACTAGCAGCTCAATTGGTTCATTCTAGAACTAATACCAGGTATGAAAAATATAGAATTGAGTCTACTACTAAACCGCAAGCCGCAGCAAATGACATACTTAGCAGCTGCGAGCAAATTAAAATAACTAGCGAAGATAAAATAATTATAAGCGTTGGTGAAAATGATGACAACCCCATACAGCTGTTATACAACTTGTCATATGTACTAAAAAAGTTTGAAAAAACTAAATTCATTATACTTGGTGTAAATAAGAGTTATCATTTGAAAGAAAAGACATTAAATGAAACATTGAAAAACTTTTCTATTAATATGGTTAATTGTACTTTTATTAATTGCTATAAGTTATCTGTATATTCACTTTGTAAAAAAATTAATTCCATTATAGACACTTTAGACTATAATGCAAAATACTTAAATATATCTTCAAAAATTAATGACATAAATGTTAAAAACAAGATTTTATCTCAAAAAAATGCTTTCACACATAAAAATACAATATCCAGCCATGAAAATACAGAGAGTAAAAATAAACAAGATAGCAAATGCATTAATAATAATAACTACATAAAAGGTACTATACCATATTTTTTCGATTTAATGTGCAAAAATAATTTAGAGAGAGATAAAAAAACGACACCTAAACAAAAAAGCACGTTTTTTCTTTAATACCAATAAACTCTATATAAACGAATGTAATACTTCAAGCTCAATTATTCTGTTCCATCAGAACATAGCAGGCCTATTAAACAAACAAGAAAATATAGAATTATGCATAGGCGACTTCGATAAAAATAATAATTACATTGACGTGATTTGCCTGTCGGAAACTTTCATAAAAAGAGGCAATGAAAACAACGTTCTTTTAAAAGATTTTAAGCTAATTACGTCATACTCTAGAATCAAAGAAGAAAGAGGTGGTGTTTGTATTTTTGTCCGAAATTCCTTAGATTATAAAGATCTGGCGATTTGTAACACCATGTCAATAGACAAAGTGTTTGAATGTTGCGGCGTGGAATTTCCTTCTCTCAACTGCATTGTAATTTGCTTATATAGAACACCAGATAGTAACATAAACTCATTCTTTGACAAACTTGAATTACTACTACATAAGATTTGTAATAAACCTAATAAAAAAATTATTCTCACAGGTGATCTAAATATAGACACACTCAAAAACAATAAAATAGCATCACGTTTAAAAGACACTTTAGTAAATTTTGGTCTCTCCTTACATATAGACCAACCAACTAGACAAAAAGCCTGCATTGATCACTTTATAAGTAACATTGAAGATGCGAAGGGTAAAGTTCACGAATTATTTCTCTCCGACCACAATACAGGTCAAACTTTAAATTTCCCCATTAATAATAAACCAGTAACACTAAAAAGTTGGTATGTTTACAAAAGAGACTACAGTAAAGACAATCTAGACAAATTTATAAATTGTTTATCAGCACTAAGTTGGTCAGAAGTAAATGAACAAGAAAATTTAAATTCAGGCTTTGATATATTTCATGATACGTTTTGTTTATTTTATAACCTTTGCTTTCCAATTAGCAAAGTTAGAATTAATTCAAACTGTAAGTCACCAAGATGGATAACAATGGGAATCAGAAAGTCAAGTAAAGAAAAAAGGAAACTAAGGTATCGCCAATACATGTCCAAATCTGAACACGATACAGCAAACTATACAAAATACAGTACTATCTTCAAAAAATGCGTTAGCAGTTCAAAACACCTCATAAATTCTAAAATAATGTCATCGGCAAAAAATAAAGGCAAAGCTACATGGCAGATTATCAAAAACAAAACTGATCACGTAAACACTAAAACGAATATTGATACTATTAATATCGGCAATAATCATATAAACAACCCTAAAGAAATTGCTGAAACTTTCAATGATTTTTTTATAAATATTGCCAAAGGATTCTATAACAAAAATAAAACTTCATCAGACAAAAAACATTTAAATTTATCGAATATGTCACAAACCATGTTTTTATACCCATGTGATGAAAATGAAGTAAAAAATACTATCATGTCCCTTAACAACACAAAATCAGTTGGATTTGACGGTATAGCAACTCACATTCTCAAATCCTGTGTCACCATAATATCCCCAATCATTGAACATTTGATAAATCTCTCATTCTGCCAAGGTATTTTTCCAGATAAACTCAAACAATCCATTGTTAAACCTTTATTTAAAAAAGGTGACAAAAAAGACTTATCTAATTACCGCCCTATAACACTAATATCTAACTTATCAAAAATCTTTGAAAAAGTCATGCATCGTAGACTCACAAATTATTTAGAAAAATTTCAGATTATAAAAGAGGAACAAAACGGCTTTCAAAGGGGAAAGTCGACTACTTTAGCAGGATTTAAACTGATAAAAAATGTAATTGAAAATTTAGATAAACGCATTCCAGTATCTGTCATCTTCTTTGATATGAGCAAAGCTTTCGACTTTGTTAACCACGATTTACTCATACAAAAATGCAATAACTACGGAATTAGAGGAATAGTTATTGATTGGATTAGTAGCTATTTAATTAACCGCCAACAAAAAGTAGAAATAAGCACAATAAACGAAAATAACGAGTCCACTTCATATAGTTCTGAATATAGTCAAATTAAATCAGGAGTACCCCAAGGAAGCATACTTGGCCCATTGCTTTTCCTCATTTACATCAACGATTTACCTACAGCTTTACAACAACAATGCATACTTTTTGCTGACGACATA
This sequence comes from Agrochola macilenta, assembly GCA_916701695.1. NCBI lineage: Eukaryota > Metazoa > Arthropoda > Insecta > Lepidoptera > Noctuidae > Agrochola > Agrochola macilenta. The sequence continues at coordinate 14,423,841 of OU753578.1, read as the reverse complement.
TCGGTAATTGTAACTAATGATAGTAAATCAGGATCAAGTCATGAAAAAAACCTTAATAAAACATTAAACCAAGTTTTAAAATGGCTCGAAAATAATTATCTCTGTGCAAATCTAAATAAAACCAAATACATACATTTTCAAAACTACAATTCTAAACAAAAAGCATTTAAAGTTAACTGTCAAGGACAACAAATTAACGAAGTTAGTGAATACAAATTTCTTGGACTTATTCTAGACCAGCATTGTAACTGGAAATTACACATAGAGCACGTCTGCAAGAAACTAAACCAATTTATATTTGCTCTTAAACGTTTAAGACGTACCGCGAGTGAAGCTGTTGCACTTACTGCTTACCACGGGTATGTTTCCTCTTTACTCAGGTATGGGCTACTACTCTGGGGGAACTCGACGAATATAAATAATGCCTTCCTAGTGCAGAAAAAATGCCTAAGAGCAATCTATGGTATCAGTCCTTTAACATCCTGCAGACCTCTCTATAAAAAATTTAAACTTTTAACCCTAACAGGTCTTCTTATAATGCAAGCTGGTGTATTTGTGAAAGAACACTCTAAATTGTTTATAACGTACGACTTGCATTCAAAATATACCCGTCGAGACCCAACACGCCTAAGAATTCCTTCACATCAAAGCACATTATGTCATAGAAATAGCTTTATCACAGCAATTAAAATCTTCAATAATATTCCAAAAGAAATAAGGGAACTCCCTCTAAAACACTTTAAATCCAAACTACACACATGGCTTATTGGAAATAGTTTTTATAGTGTAAAAGAATTTTTTGATAAAAAAGTAACTGAACAGATAAATATAAAATAAGATAATGAGTTTTAATTAAATTAGTTTATGTACCTATTTATTATTGTTAAGTGTTCAAATAGATACGAAACCCTTATAACCAATGTTATTAGAAAAGTGTAAAAAATAATAATAATGTGTTGTTTAAAATTTATAAATAACATGTTTAAATATTTGTATGCCAGTCCATGGCGAAACATGTAAGATCATTACTATATTATAAGACCTTAATGTACCATGTTTTAAAGCAAATAAATATATGCTATTCTATTCTATTCTATTCTATTCTATTCTTTGGACGCAGCACTAGTTATAACAAGCGGCTGAGGCACGCCCTCAGTACGCTGCGTTTAGGGTGCGCGTCGAGCGTGCCTTGGACGCTCGTCAAACAATTTTTTTTTAAACTTTTGAACCCTCATTATGCTCAGTATAACTGTGTTTCTTATAAGTTTATAACTGATGCAGAGAACTTGCACCCACACGCCGAGGGCGCGCTCAGGGCGCCCGGGAGAGCTGCTCGTCATACTCGCGTTCTACGCGCACCCTTGTACGGCAGCGTTTGATATCATTCGTTACATACAAATTCATGCAATTTTATTGAGCACCCAAAACGCAGCATACAAGACGCGCGCCTCGGGCGGTAGCGGAGCGGAGTTGCGGACTGTGCACAGTAACAGTGACAAAAAGGATGACATGACATAATGCAAAAATAAATAATTGTAGGGGTGATCGGGTACAAAAGTAACGACGGTCGTCGTCACCTACTGGCTAGTTTTATGGAGAAGGAAGGCATCTTTATGATGAGCTCCTTCTTTAGAAAGTGAACCTGGCAGAGCCCTGATGGTGCAACTAAAAATGAAATTGACTTCATTATGTTGACAAAGAAGCAAAATATTAAATGATGATACTGTGATCAACGCGTTGAAAACCAGAGTGATCACCGTATGGTAAGGGTCTTAAGGACAGATGACGTCAACGCTCCATCCAGCACCGATCCAAATCCAAAACCCCGAAAGCTTTCAGCTCGAACTTCAGAATCGTTTCGAGTATCTAGGGAGCTCCGTGGGCGATTATAATGAAAACTGTCTATACAATCGGGTCTAAGATCTTTAAGATCCGTCGTACAAATCGAAACCAGAAGCTTTCCGATGCTACTTTACAGTTCATGAAGGAGAGGCCTATTTTTTTATTCTGTAATTCACAATAAACAGCAAATAAAGAAGTAATAAATAATTAGATAAATTTAGATACAAAGTAGAGCATAATCGAAGTTTATATGTGGCTATATTCATATTATCAAAAATATGATAACTAACTAGAAACCAGTGTCAAAGTACAAAGGTTTACTTTTGTACCCGGTCTCCTCTAAGTCGAAACAAAGAGGCCACATAATATACTCGCCCAGCCGACGCACGATTGACATCACGTATGGATGCAGATGCAGGTAAAATGATTCAAACGCCCTATGTTACGAAATTTATTTCGAATGTCGCTTGATACAAATAGCCCGTGAACCGTCGATACTGTTTCGTAAGTTACCTAATCTATAAAACTGAGAAGCAGACTGGCGAGGATGTAAGAAGTTTGGGAACCATTAGTACAGTGGGTAGCGTAGTAAAGAAGAGGAAAAGCTAGGAGAGAGAAGATGTTAATCAGCTTAGGTAATTGTATTTTCATGTTTCAGATGTCGTCGTGGCCGGAGACAAGCAACTAGAGTTTTATGATAACAATGGAACACGAACGCATATAGAAGACATTCCGTCAAATATGATCACATCAATAGCTTATGATCCAGTACACAACATGGTGCTGTTTGCCGATTATACACCAAATAACTATTCTATTTCTAGCTTTAACATAGCAACCAGGAAAATAATATTGTTAGTTAGAAGTAATAAACACCAAGTCGTACGGATCGCCTACGACCCGGTTACACAATTACTCTTTTGGACTGAATCAGGATCTAAAAGTATACAATCGATTTTATCAAAACCTGGATATACTAACGCAGTTGACCGACATATTTTGATCATGTTGGATGGGGCTGAGGGCATCAGCTGGATACCGTGGATAGCTGTGGAGGGTACGTATAGTTTTATAACTCAGCACAATACTTATCGAACTTTATGAACTATTAGTTCTACAATATACCAACAATGAAATAACCTCTCAACTGTCGCGCCGTTCTGCCGCAATGCGGCGATTGCCGTCAAGCTCCACCGGTACCATGCGGTACTAGCCACCCGAAACTGTTTTAAATTATATTTGTATACGGTCTAAATTCGCTTGTGAAAGTTTGATTATCGCAGTCGAGAGCAAACGCTTTCATAGATGTAAAACCAGGCAATTAGAGCGAAGCATTTAGTTGATAATATTTGTGATATGGTTTTATGTTTTTGAAATGGTGATAGCTGGATGTATGCCAAATGGCAAGAGCGCTTAAAATTTTGTCTGTTTACTGTCACGCCAATTGGAGTACTTACCTACTTCGTACAGGTTTTCTTGAAAAACTATGAAATATAAAATAATTTTTGCCGTCGATCATCAAACTTGTGTTCAGTACTTGAAGTAGGTTGACGTTAACAACATTGGTTCCCTAACGGTTTCCAAATTACAGGTATATTTACTGGACCACAAGAAGTACGATAGAGAGGGCTCAATTTGATGGCTCTGAGAGAGAAGTTGTAATAAACAAGACTGTTAATTACCGAGGAGGCATAGCCATTGACCATCACACACAGAAAATGTACTGGTTAGATAATAGGTTTAAGGGCGGTAGGTATCAAATATCTATTGAAAGTGCAGATTTAAATCGAGAGAACAGAAGAACATTATATAATATTGAAGGACAATATTTTTTACATGGAGCATTGATTGTATCAAAAGATTTTATCTACTGGAGGACGTATACGAGCTTTTCGCAATTAACAAGGAATCCTCCGCACAACAAGGAGGTGGAACACAAAACATTTTTGCTAGCCCAATCTTCGGAACCTATAGGTATAGCCTCCAACTACAATGTTGAGGATCAAACGCTGGGAATTTCAAACTGTGAAGCTCAGAAGAGACTGCTATCAATTAACTCAGAGACCAACGAGAGCGCCTCCCTCAATGTTTCTACAGATGTTAGCCTGTTGTGTGTCCATGGCACGAAAGTTAGCGGGGAACCTCGTTGTGAATGTACACAGGGTTACATCGGCGATTGTTTCCACAACTATTGTTTCCAAGGAGATTGTAGCCTCAGTGCTGAGGGACAACCTAAGTGCAGGTAAAACATATTTATTTTATTAGGGACTAGTTCTAAAAAGTACTCGAGCGCGCGCGTTGGATGCTGATCGTATGTAGGTACGGAATGTGGATATTGTTTGTAAAAGTTGCAATCACCAAAGAGACAACCACGAACATTGTATGAACAAGTACCTAACAAGCTGGCAAGAGAGAGAAAGTGTCAATTTAGTTAATGAAAATCCAAATTGGCGACTGCGAAAATTAAAAAAAAAATCGTCGTTGGTGTCGTTTTCATAGTTTAAGCCGATAGTGACGTCAAAATGTAAATTCAAGATGGCGGATCTGAAAATTTTCAAATTTATCATCATGGGTATCATTTTCATGGTTTCCAAGGGTGCTTAAGCCGATAGTAAGGTCAAAATGTAAATCCAAGATGGCAGATCCGAAAATTTTCAATTTTATCATCATGGGTATCATTTCCATGGTTTTCAAGGGTGCTTAAGCCGATAGTGAGGTCAAAATGAAAATCCAAGATGGCGGCTGACAAATAGACTAGATTTAAGCAGCCCGTCCCCATAGTAAAATACCGTAAGCCATGATACTATGAAATTAACTGAAATAGACTAACCTTGCGGTATCTACATCAGCAAAATTGACGGATTTTTCTCGCAGCGTATGCTGCTGAACTTAGGCGTCCTGCAAGAGATATTAAATGAGGACTCCATTGCAGCCTTGAGTCGAGCGTGATCCCAAAGAAAACAGTTTTATCGACGAATTCTAGTTTCTTCCTATTCAATACTATGTCACAATCATTACTTTTAACATTCGGTAAAGCAAATCTTATGCATTTAGTTTTTTTCCTAATAACACTACATTATTAGCAGTGAACCAATTTTGGACCTGCAGTAGGGCGTTATTTACGTCTTCAAGATTTGATGCACGGCTATTTATCTTAAAAATTAGATAAGTATCGTCAGCAAATAACACCATTTGTGGTTGTTTTTTTTTATATAAAGGGATAATGGGCTTTACTTATAATATAATATTATTTAATATGATTTATTATAATTTATTATATATTATTAATAAATAAGTCGTTTATTAATTTTGATTCTTATTAATTTACATTTTTAAATATTTCTTAAAATAAAAGAATAAAAAAATATAGAGGTCCGCCGGTGTCGGGAGCAGGGTCCAAGCTACCGGTGGTTAGGGCTGCAGAGACAGGAACCTCCTCACAATGCGAGCCGTATCGAGGAGTACTGCCTTCTGAATCAGGCCCTTGATCCAACCACCGAACGAGAGCCTCGAGAGATGTTGGTTATTATTATTGTTATTGTATTTTTTTTTAATATATTCCAAAGTTATAGTGCGGGTGGGCGACGGAATGCGACGCGGTGGGTTGGGGGCCGTAAATTTCACGCGGACGAAGTCGTGGGCAGATCTTGGCGAAAATAAATTTTATTTGGTTATAACTTACTTACTAACTAATTTGGTATATATACTTTTATAATCATCTTTTAAACACTTCATTTTGATACTCCACTCAATGGGTCTTGTAGTATTTTTTTTTAAAACATACGTTTAGGCGCCAAAGGTTAAAAAAAAAAGAATATATACCCAGTGACACTCGCACAATAAAGATAATATAACGAAATATCATTCATCAAAATCGGTTCAGCCGTTTAGTAGTTACGAGGGAACAGAGACGGACATACATACAGGTCAAACACATAACCCTCCTTTTTGGCTTCGCAGCAGTCGGGTAAAAAGAGCTGAAGCGGGCCCTTGGAATGCTGATCGTGGGATTGCTATGAAGATTCGGATTATGTTGTTTCGATGCTCGCTGTTTCGAAAAAAATAACGCGAGATTCGATATAGCGGTGTTCTATTCAATGTGTTTTCGAACTAGCTTAACACTTGCAATGTTTTTCCGAAACAGCGTACATCGAAACAACGTAATCCGAATCTTCATATCACTCCTGCGCGCTGATCGTATGTAGGTACTTGGTAACTTTCTGTTTATCTTTTGATTTTTTATGGATACCTACGAAAAAAACGTCATGGAAAAATGGTAAGGCTAAATAATGCAGACTAGCTGCAAAGATCAGTGGTTTTCTCCGGCTGCTCGGCCAATCAAGCTTCCGAAATAATCCGAAGAGTTAATTCGTTGCATGTTATCTCTGAATTATTGCGTGTCTCGTGCGGCTGGTATCATAACAAGTCGGAAATATTTGTTGTTTTGCTTGTTGCCCTGTTTCATATTATCTTATCTTATTGCATGTGTAATGCCGGTTACTCTGGGAAAAGGTGTGAAGTCAACACGTTCTCCACACCAACGATTGTTACTGGAGCTGCGTCCTACTCCACCGCCATCGACAGCCTTATAATATCACAGGAACTAAATAACACACTCAAAGGATGGCGCATTGACATGGACCACGCCATGGTCAACTTCACAGATGATATTAAAGGCATATTACGTGCCTGGCGTGAGGAAATGGAGATTGGCATGTCCAAATTACATGATACTATCAAATGCACTTCATCTGTTATGAAACAGGAAATGAATACCCTCCGCAGCGAACACGAGAAATTAAAAGAAAGTGTTTGCACACTGGCTCATGATGTTTCAGAATTAAAATCCTCAGCACAGTTTCAAGCAGCTGAGCAAAAGGAACATATGGAATGTCTCGACTCCATTGCCCGTCACAGCTCTGACCAACCTCAAACCCTAGTCAGTACAGTGGTACCCAACTGATAAGGCGCGTCGTGAATCTTCGTTCGCACAGAAAAGAAAGTATGGCCCCGAAGATTAACGAAAGAATGCTTAAAACTTACAATCAACTTTAGAACACTATTATAAGCTTCATAATACACTGCAGCTGTTAGTTCCGTCTCACTCGCAAGTCACGCCCCTCCGCACAATTACACTTCGTGCCAATTTTATCGGGCCACCAGTTTTCATCAAATATATATTTAATAAAAAATACAGGTTATTTAAAATATACGATTTATTTAATAAACAAATAGGTATTTATTTAGTAAACAATAAAAAAAAAATTACCTAAACGCCGCACTCCTGCTATCCCAATATCACTCTGAGCGTCGCTACTATTACCATCACTATCACGATTCGAACTATCCGATGAAGATGATGTATCATCGTTGGTGTTTATCACAAATTGGTCCAATCTATCGTCGATGGCCTCTTCCAATGTCATAAGTTCGTCTTCGCATTTGATGGCATGATCTACAACTTTTTGCCACTCGTCTGGCCCGATGGATGCGATTTTTTCAGACAAAAGACGCTGCACTTCGGTCAAATTCATGGCAACATTGAATTTGCTTACGTGACCTTTCACCTGCGACCAAATGTTTTCTATCGGATTGAAGTCCGGATGATATGGATGGGAGCCTTAACACTGTGTGGCCGTGAGCTTCCATTATGGTGTCAAGCGAGTACTTTACATAGAGATGCTTATAGCGTTTAATTATATCGTACAATTCCGGTTTATACGCTTTGATATTGAAAGGTATGTTTTTATCTTTTAACCAATCCTGCATAATCTTTTTTGCAGAGTTACTGTTCGGTGCCCTATCCTCTAATGTGCTATGGTATGACGCATTGTCAATGACAAACACAGAATTCGGTTGGAGGTTGGGAATTAATTTCTCTTGCAACCATTTCTCGTAATTTTCTTTGTTCATCTCACTGTGATAGTCTCCTGTGGTATGAGCCGATTTGTACATGAGCAAAGCATTTGGTATGAATCCATTAGCACCACCAGCATGCACTATAATCAACCTCGGTCCCTTCGAAATTGTTTTTTTTATGCCTTTGCCTTGACCGTCAGACCAGGCTTGTTCCTTGGTGTGGGTCGAATGAACATAAGTCTCGTCGCCATACACTATAGGTCTCCCTTCATGTCGATACTTTTTTATTTTTCTTAAAAATCGTATTCTTAATAGCCTTACTTCATCTTTTTCCGCCAGCAATTTACGGTTCGTTTGCGTTTTCCTAAACTTAAATCCTATCTCTTTTACTATTCGGCGCAGAGTTTCTCTGCCCCCTTCGAAGTCAATATCTCTTTTTAATTTCTCCAATAGCGCTCTCATTGTGACTACCTGTTTTTCTTCGCGGTGAAAGTCATAAATTTTCCTGCGTATGGCTTGGTATGAAAAATCGTCCAATTCCTTACGATAAGTTTTTTTCAATTTACCCTTTTTCGGCGTTCTAAAAGAAGGCCAACTACGTTGCCACTACGTGTACTTTTGCCTGTCACGCGGCGCTCGCTAACATGGCGGCAGCTGCCGACCAATAGCGGTACAGAAAACAGAAGCGCGGTGCGTGGAGCGTGCCTATTGGTCAAAAGCATTTCCCGCGCTTTGAAAATTCATCTTCTGCGTAGGTACATCGGTAAGCCATATCAGTTGGGTACTACTGTACCCTCGAGTAAAAAAAATATTCCTTCCTTGCAATCAAGTGAAATTTGCAACGTCCCAGAAAGGCGCGGTGAAAACTTAGTCCATATGATGGAACAGATGGGTATCAATTTTCCAACATCACAGAAAGAAATCATCTTTATCCATCGACACACACACTCAACAAACTAGTAACAGAACAAAGAATATTATTGTCAAATTCTCTACACGACTTATACGTGATAATCTTTGGCTCCACTGTACTTCGCTCCCCGCGCGTGCGAAGCTTCAATTTTTTTTTTGGGTATAGATGTGTTCATGTAAAACGCTTTTGCAAAATTTCAAAAAAAAATCCTAAAGTTTCAGAAATTTTAACTAATTTACGTAATATTGACGTAATATAATTGTCATTTTACCACAGATATTGTACGAGTTTCACTCATAGGTTGTCCCATTTTACGTTCAGACAAAGTGACTGCGGATTCTAATGGTTTTTGTCTATATTTAAATAGTTTTTAACTTTCATTCATTTTTTAATTGCTGCTACCGCAATTAACTTAAATAAGAAGTCATTAATATAGTTAATTATATATTAAATAAAATAAAAAATATACTCTTGTATAAAATATATGTAACGGAACGTAATCGAATGTAAGTGAAGGTAACGTTTGATAGTTGTCATTCATCGTATGTACACACAGTCGAGAGCGTCTATCGTACTCCTGTTTGCAACAACGATTGTTTGATATCATGGCGTCCCCTAAGTCCCCGTCTTCGTGTTCTTCTGCGTCATCAGATCCCGAAGTGATAAGTGTCTTGCAAGTTTTGGATTTGGATTTAGGATGTAAGAGCGATTCAAGCGAGCTCGGGACTTGGGGCACCCCGGCTTGGACATGTTAGAAGGGGATGGCGGGGTCTTTAGACCCCGCCATCCCCTTCGTGGTTTTTTTTTTAAACCACCCAGAAGTAGGAGCCCCGCCAAAGCGGGGCTCCGTCGACTACGCCTTACTAAGAAATATCCTTGAGCATATTTTGGTTTGACCTTGACTTTTGGAGTGTATGACCTTGACTTATGGGCTGTTGACCTTCACCTTGAAGATGTCATTGACCTTAGTATTGCTTGGAAACATATTTAGACCCCCCACGTGATCTTCCCCACCCTTAATACTCCCACTATCCCACCAATCCTGAATGAAACTTTGGCGATTTTTTTCTCGGCACCTATGGTTTTGCGCACTTTGGGGTTTAAAAATACACTAAAACGGGTCTATTCTACCCAAAAAAAAATACCTACTATATAAAAGCGCCGGGTACACAAGTACAGTGGTTCCTAATCTTTTGAGCGTGTGAGATTATTCATATTTATACCTTTTTTATACGTCTATGTATTTATAGGAGAATAATTTAATTGTATTGATCACATTATTGATTGTTTACAATAATAAAAGACAGTATGAACGTCAGCTGTCAGAATGATAGATGACATTGACATATATAGAAACGTTCCATTTCAACAATATTTTAATAAACATAAATTATTGTTTAGTGAATAGAAAGTTTGTAATATTTGATTTGCATTTCTTTAATTGATATTTCATAGTCAGATGTAATATAAATAAATGGTTTTTAATGTGACTTAAAAGGCAGTTTTACAAAAACGATTCTAGAGTTTTAAACCAAGTCATGATTTGTAGTTTATATAAATCAAAACAAATGTTTATTATCTTAGCAGTACAATACTCGTAAATGATTATGTTATAATTAAGATAATAATAATATTTATCACGATTTTATATTGTGCAATTTAAAGTAACATGGTGTTTCAAACGATTTTCAGAACATCCAGTTGATGTTATTATATTATGATATTTAACTTAAAGATTACAAATAAATACATAATACATTGCTAAATAATCTTATTAAGTTATAATATAGTTCCACTACATAAGATTTGTTGATTATTACTTTGGTTAGAGGTTATTTAGCATTTATGTATGACCATCTATGATTCGTCTAAAATGGCGGGAGAACGGGCGGCATTGTTTGAGGGACTGGTAAGATTGATAGGCTTTAAGATGGGGTGACCGCCAATTTTGAGGGAACTTGAGTTAAACTGTTGGACGATACAGGACCTCCGACTTTTACAGGACAGACCCTGAGTGGTGTCCAGGTCCGTAATATAAAGTTGCTTAAAGCCAATAAATCATGTAGCATTGCGGAAGCTCTGCCATTATTGTAAAATGGATTTATTTAGCTCAGCAGGAAAATTATATTGCCCGCTGATAAAGACTGCGTTTCTAACGTCTATTGTGAAATTTGACTTATTGACGTAAATACGCGATGCGACCGTCCATCCCCGACGATCGCTTGTATTAGGACACAACATTTTGAGATCGAGCGAATACGCGATCTCATTCGCGCAACAATCGCGCATTGTTTTAAATAGGACGCGGCCTTAGAATTATGATTTTTTATAATTTGTACTTTTTTGAACATAGTTAAGCGTTGAATTTCCTAGCTCTAACTTATTTACACTTCAAATAATTTAATATTTCATGGAGGCTAGGTGCTATTATTATTTGACAAAATATTTTTAGTTTTATCAAGTTTTTATCTAAAACATCAAACCAAGATTTTTTTCTTTGTTAAACTCAAAACTGAGGTACACAAAATTTCAAAATTACGCTCACAGAGTAACATTTATCAACAGTTACATCTTAGCACCCATTTTCTTGGTATTCTTTTAATATAATACTAATACACATTTTACCATTACCAGTGACTAATAAGAGGTTGAACTAACTTAGAAGCTAAGCCACGACGCTCTAAACTTTACAGTTTACATTCCGTTCCGTTAAAAATCCGGTACTTTTATGGTAACTGTCAAATGAGATACTTTTAAACTTCATGATTACACTGATACAAAAATCATTTGAGGCAAATAACATACTAATTAAATATTAAATTAATATTATTATATTAATTTAATATAATATTTATTATTTATATTAATATTTAATTTTATATTTAGTATTTAATATCTTTTTAATATTTGGAAATCATGACAGATGTTTTGACTCCATTTTGGAGAATTAGAAAAAATATTCTATAAAGCATAGTCGGTTTCAGTTATAAACTGACGTAAGTTTTTTTTAAATTCACAGCGTTGTTAAGAACCATTACTGTACAGACCTACAGTATAATTCATTTGTGTTTATTGTGTCTTTAACAAAAATATTATAAAGAATAGAATAGATTACCTATATGTATTTATATTTTATGTTGAGGCTAAAGAATACTTTATTGCTTCATAATGGACGTAGTTCTGCCAAAATGTACCAATCCACGTCACCACATTTTCAAGAAAACGCCGTTTTATAGGGTTGAAATTGCGATCGTTTTATTTCCACGAACAACATACTATAATTGTAGCTTTTATTTTTTCAAAGGTTTTGGTAATAATCGTCAATAAAAACAATTGGTACATTTTCCCCAATTGCATTTTTTATAGAAGTAGGTCATTATTATTTCTGTCAAAATGTAGGTACCAACTTTTTAGATTTCTCGCAAAACCACTAAAATCGTGAATCATTGATTCTTATACTGCAACAGTCAGTTCAAACAAGCTCCAAGCAATTTTTATGACATTCTTTTACATAGTCTACATGCCGAGGACTCCCATTTGGTGCAACCTTGAGACGTATTTAAGTGTATTATCTATGCTTGAGACACACCGCACCTTGTAATATCAATGTAATGTAATGTAATGTAATTCGTAATTTGATTCGAAGTATGTTATAATAAAGGGTCACTTTATTTCTTTAAGTATGCAAAATTCAAAATTCAAAAGTCATTTATTCAAACTAGGCTGAGAATCAGCACTTTTCGAACGTCAAAATGACATAAGACAGTCCCCCAAAACGCCCACCCTTCACCACTTCCTAGTGCATTAGCTGGGAACAAGAAGTGGCGCAACAAACTCCCCAGCAGCACAGCTGTCTGTTCAGTTAGAAGAACAAAAAAAAAAAAAGAAAAAAGATTCTATATAATAGTATTCAAAATAATTTACATTACGCAACACAAAACATAATTTAAATTATTAGCCATATGTTAGCTAGCACACGCCAATATACCAAACAAAATCATCCAGAACTATACTAACTATACTCGGGCCGAAATAAAAAACTAAACGTAAACAGAATCTTATATCTAAATAAAAAGCCTCCAGGCTGCCTGTCCATTGAAGCGGAGAGGAGAGGAGCGGAGTAGCGGTGTTTCAATATTAACCAATGGAATTGCATAAAATCTCCGCTCCGCTTCAGTGGACAGGGAGTTGCGAACTAGTTTAAAAATTCATACAAAACCGGGAAGTGGAGCGGGGAAACGGAGCGGGGAAACGGAGCGGGGAGCGGGGCGCGATGCGGATGAATTCTTCGATGCTATATTTTAGTTTGTAAATAGTTTTAGTTAAGTTAGTATTTAATTTTGCTACTTTTATTAATTATTAGTTATAATTTGTTTGTACCCATTTAAATAAAGTTTACTATTACTAATAAAAAAAATTAAAAAAAACAATAAATTAAAATAACTTGACTTAAAAAGTCAAATAAAATAAACAATTATATAAACTCATATAACTTGTCAGTACGTAAACTGGAGAAAGAACATAAACATTGACTTGAGTTAATCACAGCGACCAACTATTCTTATCATTTAAGTAGTCGTTGATAGAATAGTATGCCTTTGAACAAAAATTGGATTTTACTTTCGTTTTAAACGCATTAAAAGGCAAATCTAGCAAAGAAGAGGGTAGCTTGTTATAAAAGGTTATACCAAGCCCAACAAATGAGTTATGAACCTTATGAAGCCGGTGAAAGGGAGCTCGTAGTTTGTCTTTATTTCTTTCTAGTGTTAACATTGTGAAAATCACTGTTTTTAGTGTATAAGTGTATATTTTGCGTAATATATAAGATATTGGCGAAGATGAATTGAGATGCCACCGTGAGGATACCAATATCTTTGAAAAAATCTCTCAGAGAAACTCTGGTACCTAGCTGGTAAATAGCTCGAACAGCTCGTTTTTGAAGGACAAATATATTTTGAATATCAGCAGCTTTGCCCCACAGCAGAAGACCGTAGGACATAACGCTATGAAAATAACTAAAATAGACTAACCGAGCTGTATCGACGTCAGTGTATTGTCTTACTTTCCTGACGGCGTAGGCGGCCGAAATGAGCCTTCCCGCTAGGCTGGATATATGTGGGCCCCACTGAAGTTTGGCATCTACTGTTATGCCCAGAAAAACTGCCGAGTTTACAGATTCAAGCACCTCTTTATCTAAGACGATGTTGGGACCTAGATTTCTAACATTTGGTAGGGCAAACTTTACACATTTCGTTTTCTTATCATTGAGAACTAGGTTATTTGTCGTAAACCAATCCGTAACCATTGAGAGTGCACTGTTTACATCGTCAAAATCTTGTCTATTCCTGTCTACTTTAAAATAAGAGAGGTATCATCTGCAAACAGTACAACTTCACAGATACCCTTTAAATAGAATGGTAAGTCATTGATATACACTAAGAACAAGAATGGACCCAGTATTGAACCTTGAGGTACACCTAACTGAACTGGTAGCCCAGAAGATTTCACACCATTAACATCTACACATTGGGACCTGTTATGTAAATAAGAATTTATAACGTTGAGAGCTTCGTTTTGCACACCGTAATGACGCAGTTTACGCAAAAGCGTGTCATGGTGCACGCAATCAAAGGCTTTGGATCACAAAAAACCCCAATAGCATTTTGCGAGTTCTCCCATGCGTTAAATATGTGTTTCAGCAAAGCAACACCAATCTGTAGTATGTATTAACTTTATGTTTATGTATTAACTTTACAAATATTTTGCTAAATGCTGGTAAGATAGAAATAGGCCTGAAATTACCAACGTCACTTTTATTACCTGATTTAAATAATGGTATGACTTTACTATTCTTCATGAGGTCAGGAAAAGTTCCTAAATCAACACATTTATTAAAAGTAACAGCTAGATAGGGGGCTACGATGTCTATTATATAACTTAAAAGTTTAATGGAGATGCCCCAGTAATCACCAGTGTTTTTAGACTTGAGTGTGTTAAAAACATTAACTACATCACGAGGCGTTACATGTTCGAAGCTAAATAAGGGGCTATTTTTAAACACACTACTAAGCAAAAGGTTTTCAGCTTTAGATGGGGATGAATTTAAGGAGCGAGTGGTAGTTACAGGTATGTTGGCAAAAAACTCATTAAACGCCTCAGCTACGTCAGCTGCTTTATTAACTAATTTATTGTCGACCATAATCTCAAGTTATTTATCTTGTTTAACCGACTTACCCGTTTCATTGTTTCATTGTTAATAATTTTCCAAGTAGCTTTTACTTTATTATTGGATTTTTTTATTGTATCGCTTAAAAATTTTGATTTAGCAAAATCACAAACCTTTTTAAATAATTTTGAATAATTTTTGACATACTCTAGGAAAGGAGTATTAAACCTGTATTTTTTCAAACCATATAACTCGTATAGTCTCGCTCTACTTTTATAAATTCCTGGAGTGGCCTATTGGTTAAAGCCAACAGAGGTGCCATTAGTTTGAATAGTTTTGGTCTTGAAAGTAGATTGGTACTCTTTTTGCACAACATCAAAAAGGGCTCCATAGATTTCATTGGGATTCTCGTGTTCTACTATAGATGGTGTAATTCTATATGAGCTATATTATTTTTAAACTTATTGCAACGACTAGCTGTATAAGGCCTGCATTCAATTTTATGCGGCTTTTTATGTAATGGCATTGGGAAGCTAGCTAATAAACCACAGTGGTCAGACGTTAAATCACTTAACACTATCTTATTTTTGGCATCACAATCACTAAATATATTATCTAGACAAGTTGAGGAAGATGCCGTGATCCTAGTAGGTTCAAAAAACAAGTTTATTAAATTATAAGACCTAAACAGATGAAGAAGTCTAATACTTAATGGAGTAACATCTAAAACATTAATATTAAAATCTCCACATAAAATTATACTTTTATTACTTGATTTTAACCTATTGAGTGAATCCTCCATTACCGATTCGAAACTAATAAAATCACCAGAGGGGGGTCGATAAACGCAAATTATAACGTATCGCTCGAGTTCAACACAAGACAACTCAATAGTGCGCTCGATGGAAAGATTAACTAAATCTAAACGTTGTTTACATTTCAACTTGTTTGAAACAAGAACTAAAGATCCACCGCGAATGGCGCTTTTCCTTACAAACGCACTTTGAACAGTAAAATTATCATCATTGATAAACACTACTTCTTGTTCTTTCAACCAGTGTTCAGTCAAACATAACACCTGAACATCATAGTTCTCTATAAATAAACTTAACTCTAGCTCTTTGCCGGACAGACCCTGCATATTTTGATGAACAACATTAAAAATATGCGGCTCACCCGTTGTCGGTCCTAATAGTTTAAACTATAAGGCGTATCAAAAGTAGTGTTAGTAACACAACTTTACTTACTACACTCTGTATTTTGTATGCTAAGAGATTAGCAATTTGTCTCATAAAACTAGGTGGCAAATACATTGTATAATTTGTCAGTTTGTAATCAGTAATTAATTGATTACAATCAAAATATAAAATAGCGTCACTGTGACGACATGTCCTATTATCATATTTAAATTATAAATGTGCCTATTTTGCTCATCAGACAAATATTGAGAATAAGGCAAGGCACAGAAGATAATTGTATTAGGTACTAGCTTAGCTACTTCTACTACTATTATTTATTTATTTATTATTATCAATTATTGCCAAATTCTGCCAAATGTATGTAATAGCACAAGTTGTGTATATAATTATAACTAATTGGATTTTATGATGTATAAAATAAATTAGGTATTTGATTACATTTTTGGTTTTATAACGTAAATCATAATTAAAATTCCGTCGAGCCGTTCTCAAGTGATGCGCTTACCAACGAACAGCATTTCATTTTTATTAATATACATTATTTTTCTTTTATTGTTTGTTTTATTTTTATTTGGAAATATTTAAATTAAATAAATGCCATATTTCCTAAAAATAATAATAAGCATGTTGTATTTTTAATAACCAGTTACTAAAAAAGTGCTAATATTGAATTCAAACTCAAACTCAAAGCATTTATTTCAAATAAACCAATTACAGGCACTCTTGAATTGTCAAGGGGGCGGTCAGTCAGAAATATGAAGCTAGTTGCCCATTCCAACGCGTAGTAGGTTCCTATGGAGAAGAACGGGCAAGAAACTCCACGGACACTCTTTTAAATCAGAATCTTGTTACAAAATATTGGTTACATCATTCATGTTGTAATTATACATGTGAGAACAATGTAGAGAGACGCGCACGTTAAAAGCGTCCGTAATAAAGCAAAAACAATTCATAAATTAAAATAAATTCAAAATAAGCCTTGGCAGCTAAGAGATGACCAGTCCCCACTGACGGCGCCCGTTCACGAACATGACGCATGGATCAGTACCATTTAGCTCAACCATTTTGAAGGGAACTTAATGATCCAACACACACGCCACCACCAGCGAGACATTTGAGTGAGCATGACATACTCTCAGCCGCAAGGGCACATTCAAGTCAATGAAAGACGTACCCAGTAAATGGTAGCTTTAAAGTACATAGTGCTCACACATGTGCTATGCAATTATATAATACTATGAAATTGAATTTATACAATCTAAAGATAGTCCTACAATCTTCAGTAGCTCCAACAATATTTTCGAATGCCAATCAATTAGTTTATGCGCCTTGTGGAGCTGGACCAGCGTTGAGCCAAGCATTTTTGTCAACGATGTAATCCCCCAACTTATAATATGCTTGGCAGCATAGTGTGCGTTTTATACAAGATTTAAAATTCCTTTCATTCAATTGGAGTATGTGGGGAGGTATTTTATTGTAACATTTTAAACAGTACCCCATGAAGGTTGAGTCTACTTTGGCCAGTCTGAAACCCGGTTGAACTAATTGGTCCCTATTTCTAGTGCTATAATTGTGTCTATCACTTCTTTTACTGAAAAGACTTAGATTTTTTGTAACGTACATGATGTTTTCATAGATATATTGACAAGGTACCGTCATGATGTTAATATCTTTAAACAGTTCTCTTAGAGAATCGCGTCTGCGGAGACCATATTGTGTGTACTTTTATTCTTTATTGTACTTATTTTTGTCAACCCTTGGAACACTGCTGGGTTTTATACCTATAACATTAGTTGATTACTAACATTGTTGGTACTACTTCCTGTACAAATTTTCATGAAAACAAAAGAAAAACTGTAATCTAAAAAAAAATGTTACTATACTAGTACTTAGCCTTAACGAAAATATTCGAGACACAACAAAGACTTCATCATTTATTTTATTATTCAAAATAAATGAGAAATATTAAAAAAAAAATAGGCTGACGAGCGGATATGAGCGGAGAAACGCTGCGTTTTAACGCTCGGCGGTCCAGCTAGTGTCTTTAGGCTTCCTTTTAATACTTGTTTGATATTTAGCGCTAATTTGACAGGTGCAAATGTCAGACTCCGAATTGTAAAAACAAACAACAATCACTGTCACTGTCGTAGTCTATGGTATAAAAAACAAACTTTAAATAGGAACGCAAATTATTGCTGCGAGCGCTGTGAGCGATTAAGACTTAATTCGGAATGCGGCCTATATGTGGGCGTATGAGCGTGTATGCACAGAGCAAGGTGTATACAGGGTGGATTTTTGAGATGGGGCAGTAAGGACAGCTACCTTAACCGTTGTAGCTACAGGAAAATGGTCTTAAGAGACTGTCCTTAACTTTTTGAAAGATTTCGATCTGCATTCACAGATTTTGAAATAAATGTACAGTCAGCAAGAAAATGGGCTGTTGTCACAAAAACTTTTTTTGATGCCAATCGATCCTGTTTCATAAAAGGACCAAAAAACTCTTTTGGACCAATTGAGATTTGAGTACTAGAAAAGTCAGAAATCGCTAAAAACTTTTCCCATACATTTCGTATTAAATGTGACTCCAACTTACTATTTTACGATGATAGACTGGCCGAAACTAAACTAAAACAAATTGAACTTCAAATTTAACTTGAATAGAGAACATAATTTAGAACCTTTGATGCTTTTGAAAAATCTTTTTACAAGAGTAGTTTTTTTTTGTTGCTATTTCTGTCTTTTTTAGAGGACAGTCTTTTTTAACGTTTTCCAAACAAGTCTGAAAGTTATCAATAATTTGAGGTTATTTTTAGTCATCCGTACCTCAAAAGGAAAATACGGAACCCTTTTAGGATCACATCGTTGTCCGTCCGTCAGTCTCTCATGACCCTCAGGAACGCGTGGAGGTATCAAGTTGAAATAACATCAAATACGTAGGTCTGTGGTCCCTTGAAGTTTAAAAAAATCAAGCTTCTAAGTCAAGTATTCGGGTTTGGCTTATTTTAAATCGTAATATAATCCACTAATATTATAAAGGTGAAATCCCGTATCCATGCAGCAAATTCGAACTAATGTATCGGGTTTTTATCAAAACGTGACATCAACAGTAGATGTATCAAAGTTGAAAAAACTCGATGTTTTTGATGTCATTTTGTTGGTATGTTTATGCGTTTTTTTTTTTTATTGTATAAGTAAAAAGTATCTCATTAAACTAATTAATAAATGAATAAGCAATTTCATTTAATATACTTTATAGAAACCCTTGTAATTAAATAAATCACGTTACTGAAAAAAGTTTGATGTATCGTTTTGAAAAAATTCGATCGAAGTCAAAGTCAAAGTCAAATCATTTATTTCAAATAGGCCCTTGCAAGGCACTTTTGAACGTCAAAAATTACAAAAAAAATGAATTGATTCTAGTCGCCCCTTCCAAAAGGTAGTTTTCGTATGGAGAAGAATGGGCAAGAAACTCCACCGTTACTCTTTTAAAATGTTTTACAATATTTTGTATATATGTAGGTACATTAGTTATATAATTATATGTGAAGACGATGCATCTAAAAACAAAAAAAAATAAATTTACCATACCACAATAGGTAAAAATAAATTTAAAAAGAGAGCAACAACAGATAAATTAATTACCTATGTGATAGATACATGGTTCTCACATATTTACAAACATTGTAAAAGAAGACGATTTCCCAAAAAAAAATAAAAAAGTTACAATTAATAAGTCAGTGTGTGAGGAAGTCATCACAGAATGTAAAATCAATGTCATATAATAAAATATAATAATTTATAAAACTTAAATTCGCAACCAGTTTGATTTTGTCTAGATTCTAGATTATCCTATGGAGCTGGACCAGCATGTTTCCAAGCATTTTTATCTTGGATATAATCCTCTAATTTGTAATATGCTTGTTTACAAAGTGTACTTTTAATATGAGTTTTAAATTTTCTTTCATTTAATTGTAAAATATCACAAGGTATTTTGTTGTAACATTTAACACAGTACCCCATAAAAGATGTATGTACTTTAGATAATCTGAAAAATGGTTGATCTATTTTATCTTTATTTCTAGTATTAAAATTATGTCTATCACTTATTTTATTAAAAATATGTAGATTTTTTCTTACATACATAATATTTTCATATATGAATTGGCAAGGTACCGTCATAATATTAATCTTTCCAAATAGTTCCCTGAGAGATTCGCGACGATGTAAATCATAAATGGCTCTGACAGCTCTCTTTTGTAAGATAAAGATGGATTCAATGTCAGCAGCCCGACCCCACAGTAAAATTCCATACGACATAATACTATGGAAGTAGCTAAAATAGACCAAACGCGCGGTTTCAACGTCTGTTAACTGTCTTATCTTTCTAACCGCATAAGCGGCCGAGCTTAGCCGCCCCGCAAGAGATGTTATATGAGGTCCCCATTGTAATTTCTCGTCTAGCGTGATTCCTAGGAAAACCGTTTGATTAATAAATTCCAGTTTTTCTCCATTCAATATGATGTCACATTCGCTACTTCTAACATTAGGTAATTTAAATCTAATGCATTTGGTTTTTTTTTTATTTAGTACCAAATTGTTTACCGTAAACCAATCTTGGACCTGAAGTATAGAGCTATTCACGTCGTCAAGATTTTGTGACCGTCGGTTGATTTTAAAGATCAATGATGTGTCATCTGCAAATAACACCATCTTCGGTTGATTTTGAAGTAATTGGGGTAAATCATTAATGTAAACTAAAAAGAGGAATGGACCCAATATCGAACCTTGAGGAACGCCCAATGCCATTTCAGACCCTAATGAGTTTACGCCGTTTACTTGAACTTTAACCTTTCTATCTTTAAGGTATGATCTTAGTAAATCAAGAGCTGTATTTCTAATCCCATAGTGCTCCAGTTTCAGCAGAAGTGTCTCATGGTCTACGCAATCAAACGCCTTCGAGAGGTCGCAAAAGATTCCAATGGCATCTTGTGCTTCTTCCCAGGCATTAAAAATGTTCTTTATTAGGGTGACACCAGCGTCAGTGGTACAACGCCCTTTGGTGAAACCGTACTGTTGTTCATGAAAGATGGAATTTTTATTAAAGTGACGTAACATTTGATTGAGCATCAACTTTTCAAACACCTTACTGAGAACTGGTAGAATTGAGACGGGCCTATAATTGTTAGGTTCTTTACTATCACCGGATTTGAACAATGGAACTACTTTACTGTGTTTCATGAGATCCGGAAAGACTCCTTGGTCTATACTGGTGTTAAATATGAAAGCTAAATAGGGCGCAATGGTTTCGATAATAGTTCTACAGACTTTTACAGACATTCCCCAGAGATCTTCTGTTGATTTAATTTTAAGATCTTTAAAAGCTTTTATAACAGCCTGTGGGTTTGTATGCTGAAACCTAAACTCCAAAGAGCATGCCTTCACATTCTGTCTAAGTAAGGCAGCAGAAAGCGCGGGTGAGGAATTTAAAGCTTCAGTAGTTTTAATGGGAATATTAGCAAAAAAGTTTTCGAATTCCTGAGCTATTTCTACATCTGAGTTGATAGGGCCATGTGCAGTCTCTAAATTAAATTCTGTATTTCGCTGTTTTTTCCTACCTGTTTCATTATTTATTATTTGCCAGGTAGTTTTTATTTTATCATCAGTTGATTTTATTTTATTGCTAATATAAAGCGCTTTGGCTATTTTGCACACACTTTTAAAAGTTTTTGAATATTTTGCAACATACTTATGAAAGTTTGTATTATTCATATGTTGCTTTAGGCCATAAAGTTCAAATAGCTTTTCCCTGCTTTTACGAATACCTGGAGTCGCCCAATCACTAAATAAGAACTTTGTGTAAATACTTTTAGTCTTTAGTGGAAAAGTGTCCTTAAATTGCGTGTTTAATAGTGAAAAGAACTCGGCGTAGAACTCATTTGGGTCACCTATATTATTAAAACTCTGAACACATAATTTACTGGCCAAAGAATAATTTAATTTCTCTAAACTTTTACATGTAATTGACCTAAACCTTATTTGAATTTTTTGTAAAGGTATGTAGGAGCAAAATGTTATTGTTTGTCCACTGTGATCTGATGGCAACTTGTTTACAATTTGTTTGTGTAAGTAATCACAATTACAAAAAATATTATCTATACAGGTGGCAGAGGAAGCTGTCACTCGGGTTGGTTCAATAAAAACATTTGACAAATCAAATGACTTAAAAAGGCTTAATAGTCTGACAGTATTCGAGTTATTTTCTAATAAGTTAATATTAAAATCTCCACATATGATTATTGACTTACTACTAGTACTAAGTTTCTTTAATACATCTTCCATTACAGAATCAAACATGGATAGATTCTGGTAACTCGGAGGTCTGTATACACATACTATAACATGCTTATCAAGCTCGACACAGGACAATTCAATGTTGTGTTCAACAGATAGTTCGATGATGTCTTTTCTTTCTTTCGATTTAATAGAATTTTTTATTAATATTAATGATCCACCATGTATCATACGTTTTCGGCTGAAATGGCTAACTACACAATAATTTTCATAATTAATTGACATCACTTGATGATCTTTTAACCAATGCTCTGTTAAACAAACAACATCAAACTTAGTATTTTCCAAAAACAATTCTATTTCCAGTAATTTGGAAGAGCAACCTTGGATATTTTGATTAAATAATTTAATAGTATGTTGCACTCCCTTGGATTTATATTGAGTTATATTGCCAGAAGATACCTTTTTATTATTCTCTAATAATAATTGGTTAATTGAAGGGGTAACTTCTGTTGTCTTACAGCCTAGTTTAAAGAATTATCCGGAGCAACATCCACAACTACAAGTGAAGAGTCTAAAATGCCTGTATGAGCTCTAGCAGGAAGAGAATACCCTACCTGACTGGTAGTGGCCTCCACGTGTGTTGGTATTGTAGGTGGATCCTCCTTCGTACAACATGTTAATACAAAATTACTCACTATGTTGTTAGTATAACTAGACAACCTAGACTCGTCACTAATGCTACACTTTGTTATATTAGCTATAACCTCGTTAATATTATATGCTATCAACATAGCAATCATATGTCTACATTCCCAAGACAGAGATAAAGTTCTCTGAGTTAACTTAAAACCACTAACAAACTTATTAGTGTCAAAATACAATAATTTGTCACTATGACAACATGTCAGCCTGTGAATAGTATTATTCAACTTAAAAATATTGTTATTTTCATCATACGATAAAGTATCAGAATAAGGAAAAGCACACAACATCAGTTTCCCTATATTTAATTTTAATAGGGTGTCCACACCATCTAGTATGTCCTTTCTGGTAATACCAGTACTATTACCTAATAATAAAACCATTGTAGAATAATTATTTAGGTTTGTGTTTACAATTCTTTTAATCATTTGTTTAAAACTTATGTTATGATAGCTATGATTGGTAAAACTATGGCTAAGGTAATTGAGTAAAATTTTTCCAAAGCCTGAACCTAATTCGTCACAAAAAAATATTGATTTATTTTTCTGTGAATTAACACAAGTCTCTGCTGGAAGAGCCAACACTGGAGGGGGCAAGTTAGGCTGAGGCTGAGGAGGTAGCGGTTGGTTGGCACAGCTGCATGAGAGGTTGTTAGTCAGAGACTCATACATCTCAGCATTGCACTTCACCAAGTCAAGCAATTCCCCAGCCTCAAGCAAGCGGTCACTTAGTTGCTGTTGTGAAGTCTCATATTTTTCAAAAATATCCTTCAGCAAGTGCTCCTTGTGTAGTATATCATTATATAGGAGCTGGATATCAGTGTCATATTTTTCCCTACATTTATCTAATTCAATAGTACAAGTATTTAAACTTTTTGATAAGACAACACGTTCCTTTCTAAGTAAAAGATTTAATTTTAAGAGATTTTGTTTTTTGATTGCTCTCTGTGACCGTTTAATTAATTTCTTGATTTTAATGTATTTTTTTAATTTATTGTGACTTGCAACAATAGGACATAATGGTATGGTGTCATCACCAGTCAAATCTATTGTTACAGCTGGCTCACACACTGATTTTAACTTACTACCTACCAACTCACTAAATAGATTACTGGTCCTAGCAACCTGTTTGCTAACCTGGATACACTCTGAGAAAGATAGTGCATTTTGGGCTTCACACAATTTTTGTTCAAGTTCTGTAATTTTATTCAGAGCCAGTTCGTGGGTGTCACTGCACTCTTGAAATGTTGACACTAGATGTTGAAGTTGACTGTGCTGGTCGGTTAAGTGCATGTGTTGTAGGTGTAACTGAGACAGTTCATTTTTGAGGGAGGTGTTCTTTAAATTAATGTTTTCCACTTCCACTTCACTGTCTTCCCTTTCCTGGAGCAGCTGTTGGCATGTAGCGTTAGAAGCCTCGAGCTCCGTCAAGGTAGCTCTTAGTTTAGCTTCCAGATCCCTGATTGTAGCACTGCGGGTCATCATTTTCTTTGTAATATCAGTCCTGACCTGGAATGTGTAAAGTTATGCAGCTAAATAACAAAGTAAGAAAAGATGTTCTAATATTTAGATTAGTAGGAGGTAGAAGAGAAAAAAAATAAAAATAAAATTATAAGTACTTATTAAAAATTGGGAATGAACTGTTAACAAATATATATTACAATATTAGATAAAGTTAATAAGGAATTAGATGGGAATGTTAGACAAAAGTGAAGTAACAAGAAATACACTGCTTTTATTCTAATACACATAAAAAAAAAAAACTTGATTGACAATAAAAAGTTTTTGACACATTACAGGATTAATTATATGAATAAATATTATTCAATAAGACCTAATGACCATATTTTTCGATGTAGATGTATCACTTTCAAAAAACTAATGCACTTCGCTGTACTTTTAAAATGATTTATGTATCGTTTACAGAAAATTCGTAAAGACCACCGTGTAGCCCTATAGAGATTGAGTACGAAACGACAAAAAAAACAATTTTGAGATTTTGATTGATGTATTGCTTTGTGAAAACGCTCCTCAATTATTTTGATACTCGCAAATAAATCAAAACCTACAGGGTACTTTCCGTGACCCTAGAATGATGAAATTAGGCAAGAAGCAAGGTCTCATAACACAAGTAAAGGGAAAAGTCCGAAAATCGATCATTTGCAGTTTCACCACACAAAAAAAATAATCGTTTACAAACTTACACTTGCAGAGAATTGACCGTAAAGTATATCGATGTATGGGAGAACATGTTTTTCAACTACAATGTTATAAGTTTGTTTTTGAGATAAATTTATCCCAACTAAGGAACCCTTCATTGTGCGTGGTCCGACACGCACTTGGCTGGTTTTTTTCTCAGAACGTCGGACATCACAAGCAACAAACTATCTTGTTCATATAGTAAATAAAATTATAACGCGTATTCGTTCGAAGTTTAAATTTTTTGTTTCTGTTTGGCTGGTCTGTCTATCATAATAAAGTATGTTGGAGGTTTTTTCTTACGAAATGTATGGGAAAAGATTTTTGCGATTTCTGCCTTTTCTAGTACTCAAACCTCAGTTGGTCTAGTAAAGTTTTTTGATCCTTATAAGAAAAAGGATCGATTGGCATCTAAAAAGTTTTTGTGAAAACTGCCTATTTTCTTGCTGACTGTACTTACATTTTTTACAAAATCTGTGAATGCAAATCAAAATGTCTTAAAAAGTTAAGGACAGTCTCCTAAGACCGTTTTCTTCTAGCGACAACGGTTAAGGTAGCTGTCCTTACTGCCCCATCTCAAAAATCCACCCTGTAAAGATTTGCATGCTTCACTATATTGTTTGCAGCGCTATGTCTTGGTTTTTTATTTGGTCTGAGCCTTTATATTTACATTTTCATGAGACCCATGTCATAAGGATAAACTTTATAGGTAAATTGTCTTTGTTTAAGTTGCATCAAGTACAGTAATGTTTCCGATAACTCTTTTAAAACCAAGTTTATAGGTACATGTTTGTTAATGTTATTTTCAACAAATAAAATAATATTTACACTAACGGTATAAACATAGATGATTACCAATGGACGAGATTTTGCATGAAATAAGCACGGGGAACACAGGCGTGACGTTGTGCTGTGATAATGATAAGCACGACATCTGTCCAACTTGCGTAACCTACGTTCGAATAGGTAGGTACTCAAACTTTGATTATTATTCAGGAAAACTTAAATCAAAAACAAAAGTATGTTAAGGTAGGATTTGACAAGAGATTAATTAAAATTCTCAATTTAGAAACCGTCTGTAAGTATCTACAGGGTCACATTAAAGTATCTTGCGAAACTCCGCCGACATGATGGTATCGATATCTAAACATGATAAAACAAAATAAATTAACTTCATGTTTTTTTTTGTGGGGGTCAGCGACCGCAGTTAGTGTAGTCACTTGAACTTTTTTTTTTTTTTTTGTGCAAACTTCACAAACGTAATGGTTTTCGATATCTAAACACATTAAACCAAAAGAAAACAGATTTTCTCAACTGAAAATTCAAGTAACAAACAACTACCAACGGTCGTTGAGCCCCAAACAAAACATGAATTATTTTATTTTATCATGTTTAAATATCGATACCCATCACGTCTGCACAGTTTCGCTAGCTAATTTAATGTGACCCTGTTCTGATAAAGATAGATACTAATTATAATGACTTTTAACCCCTGAATTATGTTATCTTGCAATTCTTTTAAAACGAAAACAACAAAATGTTACCAAATTAAAAAAAAATACGTGTGTCTTTCTTACCTCTAGTCCTATTTTCTTACCTCTACTCTATTTTCGTATTTAATATTCTTTGTTAAGGTGGATCCATAATAACTTTTGCATAAGAGATTTGGTCATAAGGAACAATTCTGACTTAGAAAGATCTATTCAAAGTCAAAGTCAAAGTCAAAACAATTTATTTCAATTAGGCACATAAAAGGCACTTATGAACGTCAAATTTACAAAAAAATAGAATTGATTCTAGTCGCCCCTTCCAAAAGGTAGTTTTCGTATGGAGAAGAATGGGCAAGAAACTCCACCGTTACTCTTTTAAAATGTTTTTACAATATTTTGTATACATTAATTATATAATTATATGTGAAGACGATGCATCTAGAATAAGATTACTATACCACGATAGGTAAAAAAAAAGGAAAAAAAATAAAGCAATTGCAGATAAATTAATTATGATAGATAGATACATGGTGCTCACATATTTACAAACATTGCAAAATTATACGATATTCCTAACATTTTAACAAGTAATACTAATAAGTCAGTGTGTGAGTTCAAGAAATCACAGAATGTAAAATCAGAGTTATAAAAAATAACAAACTATATAATTAAATAAGCAACCAGTTTGATTTTGTCTAGACTCTAAATTGTCCTATGGAGCAGGACCAGCATGTTTCCAAGCATTCTTATCTTGGATATAATCCTCTAATTTGTAATATGCTTGTTTACAGAGTGTACTTTTAATATGAGTTTTAAATTTTCTTTCATTTAATTGTAATATATCACAAGGTATTTTATTGTAACATTTAACACAGTACCCCATAAAAGATGTATGTACTTTAGATAATCTGAAAAATGGTTGATCTATTTTATCTTTATTTCTAGTATTAAAATTATGTCTATCACTTATTTTATTAAAAATATGAAGATTTTTTCTTACATACATAATATTTTCATATATGAATTGGCAAGGTACCGTCATAATATTAATCCTTTTAAATAGTTCCCTGAGAGATTCGCGACGATGTAGATTATAAATGGCTCTGACAGCTCTCTTTTGTAAAATAAATATGGATTCAATGTCAGCAGCCCGACCCCACAGTAAAATGCCATACGACATAATACTGTGGAAGTAACTAAAATAATAATAATTAATGATTCTAATGATTATAATTCTGTCAATACATATCTGATAAAGTCGTGAATCATATTTGATCAAGATACAACCTGACACTAACCTTCAAAATGCAAAAAACCTAAGAAAATTCGAATTTCGCCGGTTACAAGTGCGGATCCACTTTAATCAGTATAAAACAAAGTTGTATTTCGTGTCTCTGTGTGTGCGTTGAGTTCTTCTAAACCACACAATGGATATTGATGCGGTTGTGGCCATCATTTAGAGAATGAACTGTATTCACATTTAACTTAAATATAGCACAGACATCTGGTGAATAAATAAAGTAAATATGTTTTGACATGTCAGTAGACTAGCAACACGCCCCTGCTCCGCACGGGTACATCCGTGCGGAGCAGGGGCGTGTTGCTAGTTTTAAATAATATCGAAATCATTTTGAAAACATACAATGTTATCAATTGTTTATGCTAGGTACCGAAACGGTGACATATACAGGCTGATATTTTGAAGCGTGCGTGGCTGACTAAATCCAAAACCATAAGATATTGCGAAAAAAACTCAAACGAGTCTCAGTGCCGAGTTTGATGAAAACTAAAACGGTATCATTATATTTTTGAAAAGATTTTTCGAAACTGGTGATTTTATTTACAAAAAAAACACAGTTATTGCACCATCCGATAGTGTCGCTAATAAGGATCAAATTCTGGGAAATAATGACTTACTTTCCCTTTTGTTTGTCGGTTGAAGTTACTTTAAAAGGCACACCCTCATCGGGGCATTCGTCTGTAATGTAACAATCGAAGATACCAAACGATACTGTAACGGCTAGGGCTATGCAAGTAGACTGCGCAGGCCCTGACCTGCTAGGCAGTGTAGGTAGAAGTAACACGGCTAGGTCGCAGGTAAAACATTACAGGCGAATACTACCGCCACAGGTATCTTTATTTTTAATCTATTTATTATCCTACAATAAAATAGAAAATATTCAAACAAATGACAAAGAAACAAATAAGAAAATTGAATCAAAAACCAACTTTCCAATCGTTACAGAGCCACAAAATTTACTTTTATTGTAAGATGAACATCGCCATAACCGTTGAGGTTCAATGTAACCTAGAGCAGACACCGCAAACAAAAAATGTGTCCCGTGGATGTCAAGTGACAACTGCGGTGTATGCGCGGTGTGAGGAGGTTCTCCTAGAGTAATCCGTACCCGCAGATTCGACAAAGTCTCTTCTTCTTCTGGCTACTTGAAACCTAACACAGGTTTAAATGCAAAACATTATTCTAATTCCATTGTATTAATGATGAACACTATGTGGGATTGTTCGCTTGGAAAAAATGTTTCTTTTTATATTTTTCACACAAATGTTATCCATCGTTCGCGGTTTGAATGGTGAGAACGTGAAACCTTCAAATTAAGCGTATTTAAAAAAGTCTAACAGAGCAAAAAAAAGTTTTATTTAGGTAGTATTTCCGCAGCCCGTTTTTCATAAAATATGATCATTTAACGTTATCCATAATTTGTAAAGAAACAATTTTTTAAAAATAATTTAATAAAATTGGTACACCACATAATTTTTTGCGTACATCTGCTAACTGACTTTAATTATGTCGTGTCTGTTCCGATTTTTTTTCATTTTCTTAGATTTTCTGAAAATGACTATTATAAATATTATTTATTTTTAAATGAGTTTAAAACGACTGAGATTTCTGATGAAATGTCACACTTTGAACTTTATTTGCTTTTCTCGAGTAATGAAAGCAATTTTTTATCACACAAGAAGGCATTTTCAAATGTTATTTAATTTTTTTCAAATGTAATTTTTTAATCTTTTCAATTTTGAATTATTTCTCATGTCCTACCACCATAAACCTCAGGTCGTGACTGAGACGTTTGTTGTCCCTGGACCACAACGTGTTGTGCAATTTGTTCGCCGTGTCTGCTCTAGTTTACATTGAACCTCAATGGCATAACATGGAGCTGTTTGTTTATAATGTTTTGTGGCGATGATAACGGTATTTGCCACACAGAAAGGCGCGTCTGCCATTAATTTGGATGAAATCTATTTCAGTATCGTACATTAGAAGTACTACTTTCAACAACAATTCAGTCAATTAAATTTTTAGTTTTACAATTCTTCAAAAAATTCCTTTGAGTTGACTGTAATTGTCAACTGTCACGAACGCTTTGAAAAAGTTAATGAGTACCTACGAGCCTACCTAATGAGTTAGAATTGCTCAGTACTAAATAAATAGGCAATATAAGTACCAACTAATGAATGAGTCATTATGATTTGTGCGAGATAACTGTTTATAATTTCCTTCCCGCCTAGTACTTATCTTCATCAGCACAGCACTACGGTGACGTCATACAGTGGTCTCTTTTAACTTTAAAATACGTGGGTATTTTAGTACTTTTTAAGTGTACCGTCCATACCACCCGAGGTACGGCCAGGAGTACGGTGGGTCTGCACTGAAATACATCCTGTATAATTGCACGATATTCCTACTTGGAGCCCCTCTTATCAGAGGACCCCTCGGGTTATCAATATGCCTGATGTCTAATATTGCTATAAATAAAGCTTCACGTTTGAGGATAATTTGTGATTTGCTTTTATATCTCACGAGCGGTGAGCAGGGCGGACGCATCATCTACCTCTGTTGAAATATAAAATGTATAGAACGCAGCGTGTGTTGGCGTTGTTAGCGCTGTACGTAGGGCTGGCGCACTCCTTCTCCTGGGGTGAGTACAAGAGTTGTTTCAAACAATAATATTGTTATGTTTGTTATTTTTTACGTTTTTTTTCCATCGTTTGTTTTATCACGAATCATATATATTACAACCTATTTTTATATATTTTTGGGGGTCATTGAACTCATAATTATGAACAACAACAAAATGGGCTGAAATCGCGGAAACACAATCAGTTGTTCCCTACATTTATGTTCGCATAGCTCGTCAAAATGTAGGGTTTTATCCACGTTATTCCAAATAAATACTTAATTTGGCCATGACGTGTCAATACTACCAACAAATCATCTTGACTTAGTGAGTACAGAAATAGACTTTACTGCTATTAACATTTATTTATATTTATTTAAATGAAAGAACGAATTAGTGCGCGACTTCTGCTGTTACAAACTAGATACCAAATAATTTATAATAATAGGTTCACATTTTTCCTTGCATTTACGCGGCAACGATAGCCGATATGGAAGCGCCTGCCGTAGCCGGGCGCGCTCAGATATCTGTGTTTTTAGGGTTCCGTACCTCAAAAAGAAAAAAAACGGAACCCGTATAAGTTCACTTCGTTGTCCGACAGTCCGTCTGTCTATCTGTCGGTCTGTTAAGACCCTTTTACTCAGGAACGAGTAGAGGTATCGAGTAGAAATCAATAGGTATTAAATACAAAGTTCTATGGAAAAATTAGGCTCAACGAATGTGAAAAAACTTAATAAACGCTTAAAAATACGGCCCTTTATGTGACATATTTTGATACTCGCAAATAAATCAAAACCTATAGGGTACTTCCCGTTGACCTAGAATCATGAAATTTGGCAAGAAGCAAGGTCTCACAGCACAAGTAAACAAAAAAGTCCGAAAATCTTTAATTTGTAGTTATTTTTTTTGCGATTACAAACTTACATTTGCAGTTGGAGAATTGTCCGTGACAAATATTGTTAAATGGGAGAACAAGTTTGTTTTCGGGAAATAAATCCAAACTACGGAACCCTTCATTGTGCGTGATCCAACCCGCACTTGGGCGGTTTTTATTCATATGTGGGCATTGACTAATAAAACTTAAATTGTGTACCCCGACTCAGAAATAGGTCTAGAAAACTAGCACGTCGACTGAAATCACTTTAATAACTCGCCTTGATGACTATTAAAAATACGGCTACAGTTAATGACAGCTTAAAGTCATTTTGTTTTTTTTTAAATCCATATCTACTAACTAGTAGCACTCGCGTTTCACACGAGCTTCATTTTGCGATCTTTTTGCATGCTCGAATGCTCTCCTGAACATTTCAAACTTTCATTTATAGGAAAAAAAACAAAAAAGTATCACTATTTTTACGAAAAATTGACCTATGTTGTTTTCCTTTGCAAAATTCGCACAATTTAGTCTAGTTTTCATTTTTTTAATGCTGTTACTACCAGAAATAAATGTCGCTTGATACAAAATTACCTATAATCACTTTTATTTAGAAACAGGCTAAATGATTCAAGCGCCATATCCTACTGTAAATTATAGTCTCAGGAAAATGGATTTAAGCGATAGTCGGTATTGTATTAGTGTAAGGCTAAATGTATTAACAACCATTGCGATAATAAAATAGAATCAGCATATTCAGCTGAAGTATCATAAAGTAGTTGCCGATCAGAATTATTTATAAAGCACTTTATACTAAAAGTGAATAGTTTGAAATATATGCAGAATCTGGTTGAAGTGACGTCAAGGTATGAATTTCAGGTGCAAGCTAAATGTTTTAAGCGACATCAAGTATGTAGTTCAGATTCAGGCAAAATGATTCAAACGCCCTTTGTTACGAAATTGATTTATACATTACAATTTCTTTATATGGATGTCGCTTAATGCAAATAGCCCGTGAACCATCGTAACCATTGTTTCGCAAGTTACCTAATTTACGAATAGCAATAAAACTGAAAAGCAGACTGACGAGAATGCAAGTAGTTTGGGAACCATTAGTACAGTGGGTAGTGTAGGAAAGAAGAGGAAAAGCTAGGAGAGAGAAGATTTTAATCAGCTTAGATAATTATATTTTCATGTTTCAGACGTCGTCGTGGCCGGAGACAGGCAACTAGAGTTTTATGATAACAATGGAACACGAACACATATAGAAGACATTCCGTCATATATAATCACATCAATAGCTTACGATCCAGTACACAACAGTGTGCTGTTTGTCGATCAAGCAAACATTAACTTTTCAATTTCTAGCTTTAACATAGCAACCAAGAAAACATTATTCTTAGTTAGAAGTAATGAACACCCAGACGTACGGATCGCCTACGACCCGGTCACACAATTGCTCTTTTGGACTGAAACAGGACCTGGAAGTATAAACTCGATTTTATCAAAACCTGGATATACAACGCAACTCAACGCAGTTGAGAAAAAACTTATAATTAAGTTGGATGGGACTGAGACAATCAGCTGTATTACCGTGGACAGCTGTGGAGGGTACGTATAGTTTAATAACTCAGCAAAATACTTATTGAACTTTATGTATTGATAGTTAGTTCTACAATACACCAACAAAGAAGTATTGGCGTCAAGCTCCACCGGTACCATGCCGTACCAGCCAACCGACACTGTTTTAAATTATATTTGTATACGGTCCACATTCGCTTGTGAAAGTTTGATTATCGCAGTCGAGAGCAAACGCTTGCATACATGTAAAACCAGACAATTAGAGCGAAGCATTTAGTTGATAATATTTGTGAAGTGGTTTTTTGTGTTTGAAATGGTGATAGCTGGATGTATGCCAAATGGCAAGAGCGCTTATAATTTCGTCTGTTTACTGCCACGCCAATTGGCGTCCTACTTCGTACTGGTTTTCTTGAAAAACTATGAAATATAAAATAATTATTGGTGTCGATATAATCAAACTTGTGTTCAGTACTTGAAGTAGGTTGACGTTAACAACATTGGTTCCCTAATGGTTTCCATATTACAGGTATATTTACTGGACCACAGACAGTAAGATAGAGAGGGCTCGATTCGATGGCTCCGAGAGAGAAGTTCTAATAGACAAGACTGTTTTTGTCCGAGGAGGCATAGCCATTGATCATCAGACACAGAAAATGTTCTGGATAGATAATCTAGATAATGGCAATTTAGATTATGACGGCGATTATACGTCTCAAATATCTATTGAAAGTGCGGATTTAAATGGAGAGAACAGAAGAACATTATATAATATTGAAGGACAGGGTGTTTCATATGGAGCATTGCTCGTATCAAAAGATTTTATCTACTGGAGGATGTTTACGAGCTTTTCGCAATTAACAAAGAATCCTCCGCACGAAAAGGAGGTAAAACACAAACAATTTTCGGTAGCCCTAAATTCGAACCCTATAGGTATGGCCTCCAACTACAAAGTTGAGGATCTAACGCTGGGAATTCGAAACTGTGAAGTTCAGAACGACAGTCTAAATAATTGTACAGATGTTAGCCCGTTCTGTGTCCATGGCAGGAAAGTTAGCGGGGAACCTCCTTGTGAATGTACACAGGGCTACATCGGTGATAGATGCGATGTTTCAGTCTGTCACAACTATTGTTTACAAGGAGATTGTGGTGTCAGTGCCGAGGGACAACCTAAGTGCAGGTAAAACATGTTCATTTATATTACAGTTAGTTATAAAAAGCGCTTGACGTGCGCATAAGATGCTGATCGTATGGAGGTATTTGTCATAATTTTATTCTTACTTTTAAATAGTCAACATCTAGTGTAACGTTCTGTTTTTCGTTTTAATTTTGTATGAATACCTATGAGAAAAAACGACATTGAAGAATGGTAAGGCTAAAGCAGACTAGCTACTTACTGTTAACTGCAGTGATCAGTGATTTACTCCGGTGGCTCGACCAATCAAGCTAAAGATATAATCCGAGAGCGACTAACCCCGTGGCCTCGAGCTACACGCTGAGGAGACACGCGTCCTGTGACAGCCACTGCGGAGAAACTATTAATAAAAAGTACCGACTTCCAAAAAAAATAACACTACAAATTGAAAAATTACTTTAATTTCGGAAGTCGGTGGCAAAAAACGAAAATACAGAACCAAAGACACCGACTTCCGAAATTAAAATTATGGTAATAACCCAATAATAGATATGATGATTAAAACTATTTTTTTGTTCGTCAAATAGATTATAAAAAATATTGAACACGTATTTTTTCCTTTTTTTACGTAATCAAAAGATTACGGTGATACATTGAGTTAAATGTGGTACGGCAAACGCCTTGCTAGAATTTATACTGAATTTGTGACGTAGCGAGCCCCCACTGCCCGATCTAAATGCGTTATAACTAAGTAAATTTTGATTAATAATGATAAAGCAAAAATACGTGTCTTTAGGGTTTCCTACTCCGAATGAAAAAAACCAACCCCTTACAGGATCACTCGTGTATCTGTCTGTCTGGCTAGTTGGCTGGTTATCTGTCTGTCACAGCCAATTTGCTCCGATTCTACTGGACCAATTTAGTTGAAATTTGGTACAGTATGAATTTCTGTGACCCAAAAACGGATATGTAACGTAAATAAATTAATTTTGAATACGGGGTCACTATTACATGGGACTTAAGCAAAACTGGCCAAATGAGGGTGTACCTACTACATATACCTCTGCCTCACCCTTCTGGGAAACAATGCGTATTGTAATGTTGTTCGGAAAGTCCAAAAACGCTGAAGGAAAACGTCGTGACAACAGCGATGCCGACGGCCGGCCATGTGAAGCCGAGTCAGAGGCATGGGTGGCATAAAAACTCTGTCACCAGGTTAGTCACTGACCACCCGAAAAAGAAAAAAAGAAACAAGCCCGAAAAGTGGTTCTTATTGCACCGCTTTAAGGTTCTCGATGTATTGAACACGGGTGCATTTTACTTTTTGCTTTTCCACTAGTGTGGGAAAGTGCGCTAAAGATAACCTCGAACTGGTCAGAGATATGCGATTTCTCAGCAAACAACCTTCACTCTCAGAATAATAATTAATAGTTCTCGACTCCATTACTTCGCCTTCGGCTCGGGCTGCAATCCGAGCTCGAGTGAATTGGCAAACTTGGCTCTCTTGTATCATATTGTAATATTATAAAGTTCCTGACACCCAGCGTACTAGGCTCAAGCTTCGACACACTTCCTTGTTACTCTGTTTTATATCTTCCTTATTTCATAATTTCAGGTGTAAAGCCGGTTACTCTGGGGAAAGATGTGAAGTCAACGCCTGCCTTAAGTATTGTTTGAACAACGGCGTCTGTTCCCTGAATGAGGAGAGCGAGCCAGTATGTCAATGCACAGGAGATTACCAGGGTGAAAGATGCGATGTTCCCGTCTTTCTTGTCAAATGTTTGCAAACTTTTTCACTGTTCAGGGACATTCTAAATACAGGTAAGAATCTTTGTAATCTATCTAAAGGCCGATCTGTACATGATTAGTTCTATCTTCGCATCCGTCTGATTCGATCAAAAACCTTCAATGCGTGCTGTGTCTGACTGCTAGCGCACGTACCCACGGGCAATTTTTGTGGTGAAACTTCTTTAAAATTTTAACTTGAAGTTTTACGGGCAGGTTTTCAAATTGGACAAATACATTAACAATCTGCCCGTAAAACACCAAGTTAAAATTTTGTTGCGATTCGTTTTGCCACTTGTGTTTTTTTTAGCGAGTGGTAGTGTCAGACTTTTACTGACTAAAACCAACCCGTGTTCCTTCCGTTGCCTGTGTGCCGGGGCCGCGATATCCCTTTCAGACAAACCCGCAACCCCAGCAGGAGAATACACCCTTGACATCAACATAAAATCTTTTTAATGGCCTGGCTATTTCATGAACAATATTTTTTTTTTTTTAATGTAATTGGCAGTGACGCAGAGACTGTTGGTGTTACATTTTTAATTGACAGATAGAGAAGATGACTGAATGTCATTCTGCGGTATTGACAATAAGACGCTAAATATTGCTTAGGTCCATTAATAGTGCTTCTTTATGTTTCCGTTCCAGATGTAACGCCGGTTACTCTGGGCAAAGGAGTGAAGTCGACGTGTGCTTCAACTGCTGTATGAAAACCGGCGCTTGTTCGGAACGAGCTCAAGATGAGAAGTCGTTGAAGAGTTTACTTTCAACTCTACCACCACCGTTACGTACTACTCAGTAGAACAACATTTAGATGTTTTTAGCCTCAGATGGTTTAGTGATCATTATATCATCTTCCTGAGCACGTTGTGCAGTCGTTGGGATTGTCCAATGTTGCGTCACTGGATCAGACTTCACACGTCTACGAGTACGTACTACATACTTCGGGGATAGTGTGAAGGTCGGCTCCAGACTTAACCTAGCTGATTTATTTGGATATAATACTAATATTAGTTTTAAGTTTTCGTTACTAACACTACTGGATTCTCTGTGGTCTGAATATAAAGGTTTATTATTCGTATTATCATGGTCCTCTTGCTCCTATGAAGTGAACATCAATGTAAGGTTCAATGTAAACTAGACTAGATAGAGTGTCGCGCTGCGAAAGAACTAAAACAAACAGGCTAACTTTGTTACGCTAGTATGCGTGACAGCTACGTCTTACACTCGCGCCAAATTATTCTGCTTTTCTAGTGTGCTAGTGCATAATGATACCTATTGTAGCAAAATTCTCATTAAAGTAGGGAGAAAATTAATAATAATAATATATTTTTTATTCACAAAAGGCAAGCTTTGACAATAAATAGTCATACAGAATGGTACTATACAAAAGGTAGGTAATGAGGTCAAAAGTCCAATACGGCTAAGTACCCTGCCCGCCAAACTAGGAAAATCCTGTATCTTGGGCGGCAGTGTCTTAATCATCGCATTACATTAAAAGGTCGAGCGATTATTGTGAGCATACAAGTAAATTTTGAATTAGATATTGTCAACGCTCCAACATTACAGAGTATTTGGCCTCATGTGGAGCCCATATGATAGCGCTATGTTCCAGATGACTCCTGACTAGTGCGTCATACAGGACCCTGACTGCTGCAATATTGGTGAAGTATCGTGTCTGTCGCAGTACGAATCCCAAGTTTCTGAATGCCCTTTTGCAGATTTTAGTTATATGATCGCAAAACGATCCCAAAATCCAGTACCTCCGTGACTTGTTGCATAGACGCTGCGTCCACCACGTACTCGCAAAGTAGAGGTGCACGAGCGTGGTGCATCTGCAAATAGTAAACAAGAGCCGTGGCTAACGAATCGTTTACCATTATTATGAATTCGAGAGGCCCTAAGTTGCTGCCTTGACTCACGCCGGACCAAGTGTAATATGGTTCAGATTCACATCTATTGCAGTCAACGTATTGCTGTCTGCCTTGCATATAGCTGGCAAAAAACTGCAATAGATGCGGTGTGCATCCTATGTCTGCAAACTTCTTTAGTAGAATATCATTATCCACGGTATCAAAAGCTTTTTTTAAATCAAAATACGCAACGTCAACCTGCACCCCAGCTTCTACCGCCGGCACCAACAGCGCCAGAAAGGTGAGAAGATTGGTGGCAGTGCTTTGCGCTGGTTGGAACCCATGCTGCGCATCCGATATCTGTCCGCGTACCTGCTCCTGCATGCGGCGCCGGATGGCAGACTCGAACACTTTAGCCGGCGTCGACAGCACGGCAACCGCTCTATACCCACTGACATCAGATCCTGCTTTTCCCTTGGCTACAGGAATGACTCGCGTGATCTTCTATTGGGTTGGAAATGTCGCCGAATGAAGACAAATATTAAAAATATATAAAGTAGAGGTCCCCCGAGCACCTTACTACAATCTTTAAAAATAAAGACTGGTATACCATCCGGACTCTGAACGCTTCGGTTTTAGGCGATCTAGTGCGTCTCTAACGTCCTTAAGGCTCAGCGAGTCAAGTTGTACCCGCGCACTGCTCACCGCTCCCGCCGCCGCGGCCGCTTGTGGGTCTAGTCACGGCGTCTCCCTGCTGTATACCGATTCAAAAAACCTCGAGAATTGTTTAGCACAGTCGTCGTCAGATAAATGCTGACCATCTTTTATAAAAGTTTGCCTGGTTACTGGAATTTTCTTTGATCGTATGTATTGCCAGAATTACTTCGCGCGCGTGTTAATTAGCGCTCTATATCTGGAATATTCTTCATAATCACTACAAAGTTTAGTTATTATAAACATCTTGTGAAGTCTAGCTTAAATTTTTAGGTCTCTTATTATTTCACTCGTGTGCCATTCCGGGTAAATGAAACGTGACTTTACATTATGGGCCTATTTCAGAATGTCCGAATAGTCACTACTTACCAAATTAATTCAAAAATGGAACAGAAATTTGTAAGATATTATCTGCCAAGTAAGTCATTATTTTTATTTTATTTTTTTAGCCTCAATGGCCTCCCTTTCTTCTTTCCACTCTTCTCTGTCTTGAGCTAGTGTGGACCAATCTTGTGTATGCGGCAGACGTGTCCGGCCCAGTCCCACTTAAGCTTGGCAGCTTTTTGAGTGACGTCGGCGATTTGTGTTTTGGACCGCAGCACTGTGCTCTTAACATGGACCGTTAATCTGACTCCAAGAATGCTGCGCTCTATTGCTCGCTGGCAAACCTCAAGCTTGGACCTCTGCTGAACCATTAAAGACCATTGACCGCCGGCCGTGAGGATGGGAGTATGCACATGTCCATTAATTTGCGTTTATGGCAAATTGGTAGGTCGCTTTTCATGAGCTTTTTCATCGACCAATAGCTCTTCCAGGCGTTTTCGGTGCGTCTAGCAACTTCTTTTTCTTGTCTCGCCTGGAATGAGACTATTTGGCCGAGGTAGATGTATTCTGAAACATATGCAACCTCCACACCCTCTACATACAGTTTACGTTGGACGCTGTTTGTCATGAGTTTGGTCTTTGACAATATGTTCATACGAAGTCCAATCTCGAGGCTCGCCTTATTTAGGTCACTTAGCATTTCGCTTAAATCAGCTGCCGAAGATGAAAAAAGAACGATATCTTCGGCGAAACGCAGGTTTGTCAACCTTTTTTCGCCGACGCCAATGCCTTTATCTGCCCAGGTGTTAGATAGACTTTTAACATTTCGATAAAATAAATCCAATATTGCTTCCAATTCGCTCATCTCATACATACTACTCCAATAGATAGTAATCAACATCGAATAAAGCAATTGATAATCTGCCTACTACAAGGAAACATTTCACACATCATTTTTTGCTGAAAGTAATACGAAATAATATAAGTTACCGATGATAGCTGACTTTCTTCGTTATTTAGATCGACTTTTTAAATTTTTAACACTTTAATTACACAAACCGTCATTGTAAATAATATCATTTTGGAGAGCAACTCGAGTTTATCCAGTGACATTGACGCAGGGCTAGCCTACACCTACACTTGAACTTGCACTTACACCTAAACTTATTCTATCTGCGCCTTCCGTTCTTACCCGCATAGGTCTCGACCCCGTGGGAGCAGGACATGGTTTATCAAAGTGCCAAATCTCATCCAGATTTTGTTCAACCATTTTTGCGTGAAAGCGTAACAAGCAAGCAAACAAATAAATAAATACATAAACAAACACACTTTCGTATTTATATCTAATATTGTGCAGGATATTAATTAGGATAGGAGAACTCAATATGCTCATTATAACACACACTCTGACACACTCTTCACATCATCAACCATACTTACACTTATCACACTTACACGCGCGATCTGGCCCTTTTCTATGCATAATACTCATACATTTGCAAATCGTTTGGCCATTCCATTCATTTTGTATAATTTTAAGTTACCCATTTATTTTTAGTTTTGCATGTTACATTGTCTACGTTTCAATTGCATAAGATAATGATAAGTGGAAGTGCGGAGTCTCCTAACACAAGCAACTCCTGGCTTAAAAAGTGATCGCCAATAATAATGCATCGTAATGCCCTTTGAAATTGAAATAAACATTTTTAATTATTTTTTTAAATTTTTAATCGGTAGTAAAAAAAAATTAAAGTAAATAGTAGTAGTAAGTAGTAGTAAGTGGTAAATAATTTAGTAAGTATACATTTTTAAATGACCACACTGTCGCATTGGATAAATACACCTGTAATGATAGTTGTAAGGGAGATTTTAATAATAAATAAAAATATGTCATTAAAATGTTTCAAAAATAATTTTACTTCGCCATTTTGTGGTAGACGTGTGTGTTGCCAGTTTATGAAATAAAAAAAACTCTTTTATTTATAAAAAATGTGACCTAGTATAGTAATATTATACAATTTTTAACAGGGTTTAAAAAAAGCATTCATTTCTCCAGTTTAAATAATAATAGGTACATTTCAAGTTTCATCAAAATTGGCCGAGAAGTTTCCAAAAATTTTACTATGTAGTTACTATGCAAAGTATGAAAATTACTCGAGCTCCGACCCTAAAGAAATTATTATTATTGTTTTATCCCGACAATTTTTTTTTTGCCTTGAGCATAAGTTTGTACACTCGACACTAAGATAATTTTAATGAGAATTTTGCAACAATAATAGGTATCATTATGCAAGCACACTAGAAAAGCAGAATAAGGTGGCGCGAGTGTAAGATGTAGCTGTCACGCATACTAGCGTAACAAAGTTAGCCTGTTTGTTTTAGTTCTTTTGCAGCGCGACACTCTATCTAGTCTAGTTTACATTGAACCTTACATTGATGTTCACAGCATAGGAGCAAGAGGATCATGATAATACGAATAATAAACCTTTTAATTCAGACCACAGAGAATCCAGTAGTGTTAGTAACGAAAACTTAAAACTAATATTAGTATTATATCCAAATAAATCAGCTAGGTTAAGTCTGGAGCCAAACTTCACACTATCCCCGAAGTATGTAGTACGTACTCGTAGACGTGTGAAGTCCGACCCAGTGACGCAAAATTGGACAATCCCAACTACTGCACAACGTGCTCAGGAAGATGATGGACTGATCACTAAAACAGCTGAGGCTAACAACATCTAAATGTTGTTCTACTGAGTAGTACGTAACGGTGGTGGTAGAGTTGAAAGTAAACTCTTCAACGGCTTCTCATCTTGAGCTCGTTCCGAACAAGCGCCGGTTTTCATACAGCAGTTGAAGCACACGTCGACTTCACTCCTTTGCCCAGAGTAACCGGCGTTACATCTGGAACGGAAACGCTATTAATGGACCTAAACATTATTTAGCGTCTTATTGTCAATACCGCAGAATGACATTAAGTCATCTTCTCTATCTGTCAGACCCGTCAGACCCAATTAAAAATGTGACACCGACAGTCTTTG
This sequence comes from Agrochola macilenta, assembly GCA_916701695.1. Taxonomy (NCBI): domain Eukaryota; kingdom Metazoa; phylum Arthropoda; class Insecta; order Lepidoptera; family Noctuidae; genus Agrochola; species Agrochola macilenta. The sequence goes on along the minus strand of OU753578.1, from coordinate 14,381,957 downwards.
ACAATTACATTTAAAAAAAGATGTTTTGTTCATAAAATAGCTAGGTCATTAAAAAGATTTTATGTTTACTATTTGATCTTTGTTATCAAGTAAAATAAGATATAGTTTTCTATGCAATTCAATTCAAAATTCAAAATATTTTATTTCACATAAACACATAAACCTACAAGGCCACTTATGAAACGTCAGAAGCTAGGTGCACGGTTCCAATTGGTCGTTTCCTATGGAGAAGAGCCGGCATGAAAGTCCACGGTTACTCTTTTAAAAGTAAATGGTTTTACAGTGTTAAAAGGTATGAGAGGACAGTGTATCAACAAGTACCAGGTACTTAGCAAAATATAAAATGGTCCACAGATCTATAGTCTGTTAAGCCTAGAACGTTCTCACATTCACAAAATTTTAAAGAAAAGAAACTGTATAAAAGATTAATAAAAATAAAGACCTATTTAAACCAAATGACATGATTGCCACTACAGCTGTAACAAAACAAATTTAATAAAAAAATATACTCAGAATATTGTAAGTATATAATGTCAAATAATAAAATGATTATGTCAAGGAAGTATGTAAAAAAAAAAAGGTAAAATTAAATGATTATCGTAATTTGGGAGCAGTAGACATTTACATAGTTATACCGTTAATGAGGTACCATAAGCCACATGTGCAGAAGGAATTATTGCCAAACTTCCTTGTCTTCAACGTAGTCTTTAATGTTATAATATGTTTTTTTGATAAGGACACGTTTGATGTGGGTTTTGAACTTTCCATCACTAAGTAGCAATAGTCAGTTTAGTGCCGTAGCTTCAAACCTAACCAAAACTTAAAACCTAAAGACTAAAGTATGTCTTGAAGCTGCAGTCAAGTCTTTTATATCTCATTTTTTGTACATACACAGGAAACGATGCGACTGTTTCGTTTTAACGATTTGTAAGCTAACAGTGATCGCTCCGACCGCCGCCGTCGTGGGCATTTGATCTTGAGTCATTGAGCCCAGGTAAACACGAGCGATTTTTGAACGTGCACTGGTTTATAAACTCTCGGTGGTGAGCCAATTAGTGAGAATCCAATCGAATGCGTCAAAATAACACAATGTTGGAATTTTTAATCTCGGCAGTAAGGAGAGCCAGTATGAAACATCGTCGTGTTAAAAAAAAAAAATGTGTGCTGGGACACATAGTAGAAGTGAAACTTCAACGGACAAGTGGAAAAACGAATGGCAACGGACAAGTGTAAAAATGAATCGCAACGGACAAGTGGCAAAACGAATCGCAACAAAATTTTAACTTGTAGTTTTACGGGCAGATTGTTAATGTACTTGTCCAATTTGAAAACCTGCCCGTAAAACTTTTAAAGAAGTTTCACTTCATCAAATTGCCCGTAGGTACGAGCGCTGACAGTCAGACACAGCACGCATTGAAGGTTTTTGATCGAATCAGACGGATGCGAAGATAGAACTAATCATGTACAGATCGGCCTTTAGATAGATTACAAAGATTCTTACCTGTATTTAGAATGTCCCTGAACAGTGAAAAAGTTTGCAAACATTTGACAAGAAAGACGGGAACATCGCATCTTTCACCCTGATAATCTCCTGTGCATTGACATACTGGCTCGCTCTCCTCATTCAGGGAACAGACGCCGTTGTTCAAACAATACTTATGGCACGCGTTGACTTCACATCTTTCCCCAGAGTAACCGGCTTTACACCTGAAATTATGAAATAAGGATATAAGATATAAAAGAGAGTAACAAGGAAACCAACAAAATTTGTGTGACGAAGCTTGAGCCTAGTACGCTGCGTGTCAGGAACTTTATAATACTTGTATTACAATATGATACAAGTGAGCCAAGTTAGCCAAGTCATTCGAGCTCGGATTGCAGCCCGAGCCGAAGTCGAGGTAATGGAGTCGAACAATACGCATAGTTTTCCAGAAGGGTTAGGCAGAGGTTTTTATAGTATATGTAGTAGGTACACCCTCATTTCGCCAGTTTTGTTTAAGTCCCATGTAATAGTGACCCCGTATTGAAAATTAATTAATTTACGTTACATATCCGTTTTTGGGTCACAGAAATTCATATTGTACCAAATTTCAACTAAATTGGTCCAGTAGAATCGGAGCAAATTGGCTGTGACAGACAGACAGCCAGCCAACCAGCCAGACAGACACACGAGTGATCCTTTTAGGGGTTCGTTTTTTTTATTACGTCCGAATGAAGAAAACGATCTCCTAAAAGGATCAGGGAACCCCAAAGACACGTATTTTTAGCTCTATCATTGTTAATCAAAAATTACTTAGATAAAACGCATTTAGATCGGAGAGTGGGGGCTCGCTGCGTCACAATTCAGTATAAATTCTAGCAAGGCGTTTGCCATAGCACATTTTAACTCAATGTATCACCTTTTGATTACGTAAAAAAAGGAAAAAATACGTGTCCAATAATTTTTAATAATCTATCTGACGGACAAAAAAATACTTTTAGTCATCATAATCTATTATTGAGTAGATATTATTTAAATTTCGGAAGTCGGTGTCATTGGTTCTGTATTTTCGTTTTTTGCCACCGACTTCCGAAATTAAAGTAATTTTTCACTTTATAGTGTTTTTTTTGAAAGTCGGTAATTTTTTATATTTTCTCCGCAGTGGCTGTCGCTTCAGCGTGTAGCTAGATGCCACGGGGTTAGTCGCTCTCGGATTATATCGTTAGCTTGATTGGAGCAGCTGCATTAGAGCAACTGCAGTGATCAGTGATTCTCTCCGGTGGCTCGCCACCGGAGAGAATCACTGATCACTGCAGTTAACAGTAAGTAGCTAGCCAGCTTTAGCCTTACCATTCGTCCGTGTTGTTTTTTCTCATAGGTATTAATACAAAATTCAAACGAAAAACAGAACGTTACACTACATGTTGACGATTTAAAACTAAGAATAAAATTATGACAAATACCTACATACGATCAACATCTTATGCGCACGTCAAGCGCTTTTTATAACTAACTGTAATATAAATGAACATGTTTTACCTGCACTTAGGTTGTCCCTCGGCACTGACACTACAATCTCCTTGTAAACAATAGTTGTGACAGACTGAAACATCGCATCTGTCGCCGATGTAGCCCTGTGTACATTCACAAGGAGGTTCCCCGCTAACTTTCCTGCCATGGACACAGAACGGGCTAACATCTGTACAATTATTTAGGGTGGCGCTGTCGTTGGTCTTTGAGTTAATTGGTAACAGTCTCTTCTGAACTTCACAGTTTCGAATTCCCAGCGTTAGATCCTCAACTTTGTAGTTGGAGGCCATACCTATAGGGTTCGAATTTTGGGCTAGCGAAAATTGTTTGTGTTTTACCTCCTTGTCGTGCGGAGGATTCTTTGTTAATTGCGAAAAGCTCGTATACCTCCTCCAGTAGATAAAATCTTTTGATACGAGCAATGCTCCATATGAAAAACCCTGTCCTTCAATATTATAATATGTTCTTCTGTTCTCTCCATTTAAATCTGCACTTTCAATAGACATTTGAACCGTATCGTCATAATCTAAATTGCCATCTAGATTATCTAACCAGTACATTTTCTGTGTCTGATGATCAATGGCTATGCCTCCTCGGTAATTAACAGTCTTGTCTATTACTACTTCTCTCTCGGAGCCATCAAATCGAGCCCTTTCTATCTTACTGGCTGTGGTCCAGTAAATATACCTGTAATTTGAAAACCGTTAGGGAACCAATTTTGTTAATAGGGGGTAGTAAGCAAAATTGCCTATCTTCAATTTGATTTTTCTGGAAGTTGATAAGACTTATGCATAAAATAAAAATAATACGAGTAACTACATGATATTTCAAAACTTTTTGTGTAACAGAAACACAAACTATTAAAATTTTCTCGATAAAAAGACATCACGAAGTTACTTCTAATTTTCCCGTATTTTCGATTTGTACTTAATATGGTAATGATTAATTGGATAAAAATTAGATGATTATTTGTATTAATAAAAGGCGAAAATAATTGTGTATGCTTTTTTTTTTATTCCTTTTAGTTTTGGTTTTATTACGACTACAAGCTTTTAGCACTTACGACGTTCTTAGTTCGTGGAAGAAGTCATCTTCCGTCGCACGTTGCGGGAACTTTAAGCATATTTTTGTTTCACAAATCAGTCGGCGTCGCTCTGTTGAGACGAGAGGACTGCGCTCACATTTTTGGCCGCACTGTGATATATAATTTATTTGCGTAAATAATATTTTCGTAATTTATCACATTCTAGAAAAGAAACTGTGAAATAGAAAACATGGAAAAAACACTAAAATCACTTCCAAAACGATTATTAAAAGCTTTAAGAATTGATATACTAAATAAATACCGAGGCTAAATAAAAATATAAAATTCAATGTTGATATTTGAAAACTCAAGATGACATACATTTTATTTGACAGATTTCTGACTGTTAAAGTACAACTAGCGCCATTGTCCTGTATTTTGGTCAATTATCTTGCGGAGAAAATTTACAACATAGCCAACTAGGCAATTCCACGTTTATTTGAAAGCTTGCGCTGGAAATTTTAAATCTTATTGCGATTGACTCAAGATCGAAATTCGTTTACCCCACTTTTATTGACAAACGTCTTATAAGGTAACGCTTAGACGAACCATTTCGAGCGACTTTTGACCATCCCCTAAATCAGGTTGAAACCCGAAAAGCATGGTTATTGGTATATTATTATATCCTTTACGGGAGCAAGGTCCAAGCAACCGGCAGTCAGGGCTCGTGTCGTATTATCTATGCTCCTGAGAGAGGAACCTCCTAACGATACGTGTCGTGTCCAGAAGCACTTGAAGCCCTTTCTGGATCAAGCCCTTGATCTAACAGCCTAACGAGAGCCTCCTCAGGTGTTGGTCGAGGCTCTTAGCAATTATGCCATTGGCCGTCACGGCTATCGGATTATTTTTCAAAAACACAAACAAAAAAGTCGGGTTTTTGTTTTTTTTATTTACTTTTTTTGTTCACAAAGGTTTTCGGTGGGGATTGTTTCTACTCGCGCTTAGCGCAGGAAAGATTTTCGTGACACATGCTATGTGTCTTTGCACAGTACAGTGCTCTTAGTACTCTGAGACAGTGCTAAATCCACTATACCAATATTATTTTTTACTTGGGTAACACTGTTACTAAGTGACTTTGCATTATATTTTTTTACTTGGGTATCATAGTTTTCCACGAAGACGTCGTGAGGTACAAATTGTACAAGATCCTAAATAAAATTTGGTTACATTTGAATTTGAACCTTGTCACGTCACCATAGAGTTTCTAGTTCCAAAACTTGCATTCGATCTAAGATTCTGAATTCAAGCTTAGCGTATAGTATATGCAAAATAAACAGATGTTTTTAGTTTTTACCTATTGAAGAATTGCGTTGAAAATGGTAATGAATGATCATATTTCGTTTAAATATTGTAATTGAAAAACCATTTTGACGAATAGGGTTGCTGATCACTGCGGTCCAACAAATATTCTAAGTTTATTGATGTGTTAATTGTTCAATCATCTTCGGTCAAAAATCAGGCTTGTTTTCCTCAAAGTAAAAAAGGGAAGGTAAGTGATACGATTAGTTAAATAGTATTTGCTTCCATATCGTCAAAAAAGCAAGTTTATTGAGTTTATTTTCATCTTGACTGATAATGTAGTATGTAGTATAATACTTTGATGATGATCCGCTCGCATTTCCATTCGCATTTTTTCTAATCAATGCCTATAACTTACTTATAAACATCGGATAAATACTCGTATAAGATAACAATTATGTTCAGAGGCAAATAAAATAGTAGCCCACCAGCATCGGTAACAGATTCACGGACATACAATAATGTAATATAAATGGAATAATATACCTACTTGTATACGATGATCATACTTAGGTAAATTATATAGAGCCGTTTCATCTGATTATTTTGCGTATACTTACTACAGAAAATTCAAATTCGAATTCTATACCTAGCTAGATAAACGCCGGGTGAAAAGTTTCTGCCGGCGGGAATGGATTGTGTTTTGTTTTCGTCGTGTTTGATGAGAGGGGTAGGTAGGGGTTGCGCGGGTGAAATTTGATTTTTTGCTGGCTTTATGCGCCCTCTCAACCTACTTCAAGTACTGAGGGCCTAGTGTGAGTTTTTTTTGCCGATTGGCCCTTCACCAATGAAGGCCAGTGAAGGGCCAGTCAGAGCACCGAACGCGGTTGATGCGTAAAATCGTGATGGTTAAAAGAAACTCACACTCGGCCCTCAGCACACAAGTTTGATTATATCGACACCAATAATTATTTTATATTTCATAGTTTTTCAAGAAAACCAGTATGAAGTAGGTACTCCAATTGGCGTGGCAGTAAACAGACGAAATTATAAGCGCTCTTGCCAATTGGCATACATCCAGCTATCACCATTTCAAACACAAAAAACCATTTCACAAATATTATCAACTAAATGCTTCGCTCTAATTGTCTGGTTTTTCATGAAAGCGTTTGCTCTCGACTGCGGTAGTCAAACTTTCACAAGCGAATTTAGACCGTATACAAATATAATTTAAAATAGTGTCGGTTGGCTGGCACAGCATGGTACCGGTGGAGCTTGACGCCAATACTTCTTTGTTGGTATTTTGTAGAACTAACTAATAATGCATAAAGTTCAATAAGTATTTTGCTGTGTTAATAAACTGTACGTACCCTCCACAGCTATCCACGGTAATACAGCTGATTGACTGAGTCCCAACCAACTTGATCAAAATATTTCGGTCAACTGCGTTAGTATATCCAGGTTTTGATAAAATCGAGTTTATACTTCCAGGTCCTGTTTCAGTCCAAAAGAGCAATTGTGTGACCGGGTCGTAGGCGATCCGTACGTCTGGGTATTCATTACTTCTAACTAAGAATAGTGTTTTCTTGGTTGCTATGTTAAAGCTAGAAATAGAAAAGTTGGTGAGTTTTTGATCGACAAACAGCACACTGTTGTGTACTGGATCGTAAGCTATTGATGTGATCCAATGTGACGGAATGTCTTCTATATGTGTTCGTGTTCCATTGTTATCATAAAACTCTAGTTGGTTCTTCCCGGCCACGACGACGTCTGGAAAATGAAAATAGAATTATCTAAGCTGATTAAAATCTTCTCTTTCCTAGCTTTTCCTCTTCTTTCCTACACTACCCACTGTACTAATGGTTCCCAAACTACTTGCAATCTCGTCAGTCTGCTTTTCAGTTTTATTGCTAGAGCGCGACATTAAGGTATGAATTTCAGGTGCAGGCTAAATATATAAGCGACATCAAGTATTTCTTCCCAGCTAACGCACTAGGAAGTGGTGAAGGGTGGGCGTTTTGGGGGACTGTCTTATGTAATTTTGACGTTCGAAAAGTGCTGATTCTCAGCCTAGTTTGAATAAATGACTTTTGATACAGATTTTGATTTTATGGATTTCAGATGCAGGTAAAATGATTCAATCGCCCTATGTCACGAAATTTATTTCGGATGTAGCTTAATACAAATACCCCGTGAACCCTCGATTAAGCGTATAGATCCCAGAGGTCTGAGAAAAAAAAAAAGGTGTAGAGTTAAAATATGGGTAAAGAAAGTACTTCCCATATGTTTTCCTATTACAACAGGAGTGACAACGCGAGTGCTACTAGTAAGTAGGTTTGGATTTTCAAAAAACCTCAATCTCAAACTCATTTCTAAGCTACAAACAAGCAATAGTTATTTATGCTATAAGTGCGGAAATCAAAATAAAATACAACGTTTTACTATGCATTGTGAGAGAAAAAAAAAATATATCGATTAAGCCTTACGATGATGTGTAATACGAGTATCTAACATAATGACGACGTATAAAATGATAAAAAAAATATCCATGACTTTGACTTTCGACTTCGAGTTCACTTCGACTTCGACTTTGACTTCGACTTCGCCTTCGTCATCCCATCGCCGTCGCCATCGCCATCGTCATCGATATCGTCATCGCCATCGCCATCGCCATCGTCATCCCATCGATATCGTTATCGCCATCGCCATCGCCATCGTCATCCCATCGCCGTCGCCATCGTCATCGTTATCATCATCATCCGATTTGTAAAACTTTTCTCAAATAATAAAAACTCTTTGCAACGGGCTGACGACGGCCACCAAAATTAAAAAAAAACAGAAAAGTAAAAAGCACTAGTCAAAAAAAGTGACACTTTCCGCACTAATTTACTGCTTGGAAAAGGCTCTTTTCGAGCAAATGCATTGTAAAACTATTTTCAGTAGTGTAGCCGTATTTTGAATAGTCATCAAGGCGAGTTATTAACGTGATTTCAGTCGATGTGCTAGTTTTCTAGATTTATTTCTTCGTCGTGTTTTATTAGTCTTTAAGTTTTTTTTGTCAATACTCATTTATTAAAAATGTGACCTGTGAGATCTTGCTTCATGCTAAATTTCATGATTCTAGGTCAACGGGAAGTACCCTTTAGGTTTAGATTTATTTGCGAGTATCAAAATATGTCGCATAATGGGCCGTATTTTTAAGCGTTTATTACGTTTTTTTCAATAATTTCCTGGCCTAATTTTTTTGAGTTCCGAGGGGCCGTAGAACTTTATATTTAATGCCTATTAATTTCAACTTAATACCCTACTCGTTCCTGAGTAAAAGGGTCTTGACAGACCGACAGATAGACAGACGGACTGTCGGACAACGAAGTGAACTTATACGGGTTCCGTTTTTTTTCCTTTTGAGGTACGGAACCCTAAAAACACAGATATCTGAGCGCGCCCGGCTACGGCAGGCGCTTCGATATCGGCTATCGTTGCCGCGTAAATGCAAGGAAAAATATGAACCTATTATTATAAATTATTTCGTGTTTAGTTTATAACAGCAAAATTTGCGAAATAATTCGTTCTTTCATTTAAATAAATGTTAATATCGGTTAATGTTAAGATGATTTGTTGGCAGTATTGGCACGTCATGGCCACATTAATTATTTATTTGGAATAACGTGGATAAAATCCCTGTGCTGCAAAAAAGGTAGGTTTTGTTGTAAAATAAATGATTCGTGATAAAACAAACGATGCAAAAAAAACATAAAAAATAACAAACAACAATATTATTGTTAGAAACAACTCTTGTACTCACCCCAGGAGAAGGAGTGCGCCAGCCCTACGTACAGCGCAAAAAATGCCAGCACACGCTGCGTTCTATACATTTTATACCGCTGACAACGTTATTTCAACAGAGTCAGATGATGCGTCCGCCCTGCTCACTGCTCGTGAGATATAAAAGCAAATCACAAATTTTCCTCAAACGTGAAGCTTTATTTATAGCAAAATTAGGTATCAGGCATCGGGCGGCTGGTGCGAGTGGTATTAGTGAGTAGTAGTAGAGTTGTAATTGCACGAAATAAATTTTATTTTATTCTGCAATGTATTCTTATTTGAAATAGATCATTATTTGATGCAATTGATCTGTAAAAAAATACTTATGTGCTTCCAAAGTCAATTTTGTTTTTAAATGTGTGAAAAATTGCAACTTCTAAATTCAGTATTAAAAAAACTAACAGCCATTTTGAACTTAGTTTTATTTAAAAAAGTTCTTTAGCTTATACCTACTCTTTCTAAGAGTATACTACATGTCATAGTAAACAAGTCATTATGTAGTCAAAATACTATTTAGAAGAGTCGGGGTTAAGAAAAGACTTATTACGGTTATTATGTTTTTAATAATTAAAGTTACAAATCTTGTTCGAAATGACCTCCTAAATTTCGTATGCATGCTCGACATCGGTTTCTTATTTCAACCGTCGTTGTATGTAGTCGCATTTCTTCTCTCATTATTTCAAACGCGCCGGTTATACGTTCAATGATTTCATCACTTATCATATTTCATTATTTGGTGATACAATAATGAAACAAGACATATTGAGACAATAATGAAATATGATGAAATATCGATACACATCACGTCTACACAGTTTTGCTAGCTAATTTAATGTCACCCTGTATTGATAAAGATAGATACTAATTATAATGACTTTTAACCCCTGAATTATGTTATCTTGCAATTATTTTAAAGCGAAAACAACAAAATGTTATCAAAATTAAAAAAATACGTGTGTCTTTCTTACCTACTAGTCCTACTTCTACTCTATTTTCATATTTAATAGTCTTTATTAATAACTGGATGATAATAACTGGTGGATCCATAATAACTTTTCCATAAGAGATTTGTTCATAAGGAACAATTCTGACTTAGACAGATCTATAATGATTCTAATGATTATAATTCTGTCAATACATATCTGGTAAAGTCGTGAATCATAATTATGTTGATCAAGATACAACCTGACACTAACCTTCAAGTTTCAAAAAACGTAAGAAAATTTGAATTTCGCCGGTTACAAGTGCGGATTCACTTTAATCAGTATAAAACACAGTTGTATTTCGTGTTTCTGTATGGTCTTCTAAAGTTCTTCTTAAACACACAATGGATATTGATGCGGTTGTGGCCATCATTTAGATTATGTACTGTATTCACATTTAACTTAATATAGCACAGACAACTGGATGTTTTGACATGTCAGTAGAATGTACCCGTGCGGAGCAGGGGCGTGTTGCTAGTTTGAAATAAAATTAAAAACATTTTGAAAACATACAATGTTATCAACTGTTTATGCTAGGTACCGAAACGGTGGCATATACAGGCTGATATTTTGAAGCGTGCGTGGATGACTAAATCCAAAACCATAAGATATTGTGAAAAAAACTCAAACGAGTCTCAGTGCCGAGTTTGATGAAAACTAAAACGGTATCATTATATTTTTGAAAAGATTTTTCGAAACTGGTGATTTTATTTACATAAAAAAACACAGTTATTGCACCATCCGATAGTGTCGCTAATAAGGATCAAATTCTGGGTAATAATGACTTACTTTCCCTTTTGTTTGTCGCTTGAAGTTACTTTAAAAGGCACACCCTCATCGGGGCATTCGTCTGTAATGTAACAATCCAAGATACCAAACGATACTGTAACGGCTAGGGCTTTGCAAGTAGACTGCGCAGGCCCTGACCTGCTAGGTAGTGTAGGTAGAAGTAACACGGCTAGGTCGCAGGTAAAACATTACAGGCGAATACTACCGCCACAGGTATCTTTATTTTTAATCTATTTATTATCCTACAATAAAATAGAAAATATTCAAACAAATGACAAAGAAACAAATAAGAAAATTGAATCAAAAACCAACTTTCCAATCGTTACAGAGCCACAAAATTTACTTTTATTGTAAGATGAACATCGCCATAACCATTGAGGTTCAATGTAACCTAGAGCAGACACCGCAAACAAAAAATGTGTCCCGTGGATGTCAAGTGACAACTGCGGTGTATGCGCGGTGTGAGGAGGTTCTCCTAGAGTAATCCGTAACCGCAGATTCGACAAAGTCTCTTCTTCTTCTGCCTACTTGATACCTAACACAGGTTTAAATGCAGAACATTATTCTAATTCCATTGTATTAATGATGAACACTATGTGGGATTGTTCGCTTGGCATGTTTCCTAGTTGCGATTTTTCACACAAATGTTATCCATCGTTCCCGGTTTGAATGGTCAGAACCTTCAAATTAAGCGTATTTTATTTAAAAAGTCTAACAAAGCAAAGAAAAGTCTTATTTAGGTAGTATTTCCGGGGCCCATTTTTCATAAAATGACGATCATTTAACGTTATCCATAATTTGTATAGTTTTTTTTTTTTAAAGAATTTATAAAATTGGTACACCTCATAATTTTTTGCGTACATCTGCTAACTGACTTTAATTATGTCGTGTCTGTTCCGATTTTTTTATCATTTTCTTTGATTTTCTGAAAATGACTTATTTTTAAATGAGTTAAAACGACTGAGATTTCTGATGAAATGTCACACTTTGAACTTTATTTACTTTTCTCGAGTGATGAAAGCAATTTTTTATCACACAAGAAGGCATTTTCAAATGTTATTTTATTTTTTTCAAATGTTATTTTTTTATCTTTTGAATTTTGAATTATTTCAAATGTCCTACCACCATAAACCTCAGGTCGTGACTGAGACGTTTGTTGTCCTTGGACAACAACGTGTTGTGCAATTTGTTCGCCGTGTCTGCTCTAGTTTACATTGAACCTCAATGGCCATAACATGGAGCTGTTTTTTTATAATGTTTTGTGGCGATGATAACGGTATTTGCCACACAGAAAGGCGCGTCTGCCATTAATTTGGATGAAATCTATTTCAGTATCGTACATTAGAAGTACTACTTTCAACAACAATTCAGTCAATTAAATTTTTAGTTTTACAATTCTTCAAAAAATTCCTTTGAGTTGACTGTAATTGTCAACTGTCACGAACGCTTTGAAAAAGTTAATGAGTACCTACGAGCCTACCTAATGAGTTAGAATTGCTCAGTACTAAATAAATAGGCAATATAAGTACCAACTAATGAATGAGTCATTATGATTTGTGCGAGATAACTGTTTATAATTTCCTTCCCGCCTAGTACTTATCTTCATCAGCACAGCACTACGGTGACGTCATACAGTGGTCTCTTTTAACTTTAAAATACGTGGGTATTTTAGTACTTTTTAAGTGTACCGTCCATACCACCCGAGGTACGGCCAGGAGTACGGTGGGTCTGCACTGAAATACATCCTGTATAATTGCACGATATTCCTACTTGGAGCCCCTCTTATCAGAGGACCCCTCGGGTTATCAATATGCCTGATGTCTAATATTGCTATAAATAAAGCTTCACGTTTGAGGATAATTTGTGATTTGCTTTTATATCTCACGAGCGGTGAGCAGGGCGGACGCATCATCTACCTCTGTTGAAATATAAAATGTATAGAACGCAGCGTGTGTTGGCGTTGTTAGCGCTGTACGTAGGGCTGGCGCACTCCTTCTCCTGGGGTGAGTACAAGAGTTGTTTCAAACAATAATATTGTTATGTTTGTTATTTTTTACGTTTTTTTTCCATCGTTTTTTTTATCACGAATCATATATATTACAACCTATTTTTATATATTTTTGGGGGTCATTGAACTCATAATTATGAACAACAACAAAATGGGCTGAAATCGCGGAAACACAATCAGTTGTTCCCTACATTTATGTTCGCATAGCTCGTCAAAATGTAGGGTTTTATCCACGTTATTCCAAATAAATACTTAATTTGGCCATGACGTGCCAATACTACCAACAAATCATCTTGACTTAGTGAGTACAGAAATAGACTTTACTGCTATTAACATTTATTTATATTTATTTAAATGAAAAAACGAATTAGTGCGCAACTTCTGCTGCTACAAACTAGATACCAAATAATTTATAATAATAGGTTCACATTTTTGCTTGCATTTACGCGGCAACAATAGCCGATATGGAAGCGCCTGCCGTAGCCGGGCGCGCTCAGATATCTGTGTTTTTAGGGTTCCGTACCTCAAAAGGAAAAAAAACGGAACCCGTATAAGTTCACTTCGTTGTCCGACAGTCCGTCTGTCTATCTGTCGGTCTGTTAAGACCCTTTTACTCAGGAACGAGTAGAGGTATCGAGTAGAAATCAATAGGTATTAAATACAAAGTTCTATGGAAAAATTAGGCTCAACGAATGTGAAAAAACTTAATAAACGCTTAAAAATACGGCCCTTTATGTGACATATTTTGATACTCGCAAATAAATCAAAACCTATAGGGTACTTCCCGTTGACCTAGAATCATGAAATTTGGCAAGAAGCAAGGTCTCACAGCACAAGTAAACAAAAAAGTCCGAAAATCTTTAATTTGTAGTTATTTTTTTTGCGATTACAAACTTACATTTGCAGTTGGAGAATTGTCCGTGACAAATATTGTTAAATGGGAGAACAAGTTTGTTTTCGGGAAATAAATCCAAACTACGGAACCCTTCATTGTGCGTGATCCAACCCGCACTTGGGCGGTTTTTATTCATATGTGGGCATTGACTAATAAAACTTAAATTGTGTACCCCGACTCAGAAATAGGTCTAGAAAACTAGCACGTCGACTGAAATCACTTTAATAACTCGCCTTGATGACTATTAAAAATACGGCTACAGTTAATGACAGCTTAAAGTCATGTTGTTTTTTTTTAAATCCATATCTACTAACTAGTAGCACTCGCGTTGTCACTCCTGTTGTAATAGCAAAACATACGGGTAGGTAGTAGATACCTCTGGGATTCATACGCATATTCAAAGGTTCACGGGGCTATTGTATTAAGCTTCATTTTGCGATCTCTGCGCAAGCTCGAATGCTCTCCTGAACATTTCAAACTTTCATTTATAGGAAAAAAAACAAAAAAGTATCACTATTTTTACGAAAAATTGACCTATGTTGTTTTCCTTTGCAAAATTCGCACAATTTAGTCTAGTTTTCATTTTTTTAATGCTGTTACTACCAGAAATAAATGTCGCTTGATACAAAATTACCTATAATCACTTTTATTTAGAAACAGGCTAAATGATTCAAGCGCCATATCCTACTGTAAATTATAGTCTCAGGAAAATGGATTTAAGCGATAGTCGGTATTGTATTAGTGTAAGGCTAAATGTATTAACAACCATTGCGATAATAAAATAGAATCAGCATATTCAGCTGAAGTATCATAAAGTAGTTGCCGATCAGAATTATTTATAAAGCACTTTATACTAAAAGTGAATAGTTTGAAATAGATGCAGTATCTGGTTGAAGTGACGTCAAGGTATGAATTTCAGGTGCAAGCTAAATGTTTTAAGCGACATCAAGTATGGAGTTCAGATTCAGGCAAAATGATTCAAACGCCCTATGTTACGAAATTTATTTATACATTACAATTTCTTTATATGGATGTCGCTTAATGCAAATAGCCCGTGAACCATCGTAACCATTGTTTCGCAAGTTACCTAATTTACGAATAGCAATAAAACTGAAAAGCAGACTGACGAGAATGCAAGTAGTTTGGGAACCATTAGTACAGTGGGTAGTGTAGGAAAGAAGAGGAAAAGCTAGGAAAGAGAAGATTTTAATCAGCTTAGATAATTATATTTTCATGTTTCAGACGTCGTCGTGGCCGGAGACAGGCAACTAGAGTTTTATGATAACAATGGAACACGAACACATATAGAAGACATTCCGTCATATATAATCACATCAATAGCTTACGATCCAGTACACAACAGTGTGCTGTTTGTCGATCAAGCAAACATTAACTTTTCAATTTCTAGCTTTAACATAGCAACCAAGAAAACATTATTCTTAGTTAGAAGTAATGAACACCCAGACGTACGGATCGCCTACGACCCGGTCACACAATTGCTCTTTTGGACTGAAACAGGACCTGGAAGTATAAACTCGATTTTATCAAAACCTGGATATACAACGCAACTCAACGCAGTTGAGAATAAACTTATAATTAAGTTGGATGGGACTGAGACAATCAGCTGTATTACCGTGGATAGCTGTGGAGGGTACGTATAGTTTAATAACTCAGCAAAAATACTTATTGAACTTTATGTATTAATAGTTAGTTCTACAATACACCAACAAAGAAGTATTGGCGTCAAGCTCCACCGATACCATGCCGTACCAGCCAACCGACACTGTTTTAAATTATATTTGTATACGGTCCACATTCGCTTGTGAAAGTTTGATTATCGCAGTCGAGAGCAAACGCTTGCATACATGTAAAACCAGACAATTAGAGCGAAGCATTTAGTTGATAATATTTGTGAAATGGTTTTTTGTGTTTGAAATGGTGATAGCTGGATGTATGCCAATTGGCAAGAGCGCTTATAATTTCGTCTGTTTACTGCCACGCCAATTGGCGTCCTACTTCGTACTGGTTTTCTTGAAAAACTATGAAATATAAAATAATTATTGGTGTCGATATAATCAAACTTGTGTTCAGTACTTGAAGTAGGTTGACGTTAACAACATTGGTTCCCTAATGGTTTCCATATTACAGGTATATTTACTGGACCACAGACAGTAAGATAGAGAGGGCTCGATTCGATGGCTCCGAGAGAGAAGTTCTAATAGACAAGACTGTTTTTGTCCGAGGAGGCATAGCCATTGATCATCAGACACAGAAAATGTTCTGGATAGATAATCTAGATAATGGCAATTTAGATTATGACGGCGATTATACGTCTCAAATATCTATTGAAAGTGCGGATTTAAATGGAGAGAACAGAAGAACATTATATAATATTGAAGGACAGGGTGTTTCATATGGAGCATTGCTCGTATCAAAAGATTTTATCTACTGGAGGATGTTTACGAGCTTTTCGCAATTAACAAAGAATCCTCCGCACGAAAAGGAGGTAAAACACAAACAATTTTCGGTAGCCCTAAATTCGAACCCTATAGGTATGGCCTCCAACTACAAAGTTGAGGATCTAACGCTGGGAATTCGAAACTGTGAAGTTCAGAACGACAGTCTAAATAATTGTACAGATGTTAGCCCGTTCTGTGTCCATGGCAGGAAAGTTAGCGGGGAACCTCCTTGTGAATGTACACAGGGCTACATCGGTGATAGATGCGATGTTTCAGTCTGTCACAACTATTGTTTACAAGGAGATTGTAGTGTCAGTGCCGAGGGACAACCTAAGTGCAGGTAAAACATGTTCATTTATATTACAGTTAGTTATAAAAAGCGCTTGACGTGCGCATAAGATGCTGATCGTATGGAGGTATTTGTCATAATTTTATTCTTACTTTTAAATAGTGAACATGTAGTGTAACGTTCTGTTTTTCGTTTTAATTTTGTATGAATACCTATGAGAAAAAACGACATTGAAGAATGGTAAGGCTAAAGCAGACTAGCTACTTACTGTTAACTGCAGTGATCAGTGATTTACTCCGGTGGCTCGACCAATCAAGCTAAAGATATAATCCGAGAGCGACTAACCCCGTGGCCTCGAGCAACACGCTGAGGAGACACGCGTCCTGTGACAGCCACTGCGGAGAAACTATTAATAAAAAGTACCGACTTCCAAAAAAAATAACACTACAAATTGAAAAATTACTTTAATTTCGGAAGTCGGTGGCAAAAAACGAAAATACAGAACCAAAGACACCGACTTCCGAAATTAAAATTAGAACAATTTTACCTAAAAATAAAATTGATATTAAGCATACTTACCTTTCTCTAAGCCACAAATTGAGATAGGCGTATCCGGTTCCGGTACGGTGAAGCGCTATAAGCCCCGCAGCGTCATATCCGCCCCAATCCGGCAGGTAGTGGGGATACGTTTGCGAAGCGCACGACGATATCCCTGAACTTCATTGCGGCTCAATTTACCGTAATTGATAAGGATGTCAATTACATATATTTATAATTAAGAATCAGCAGACAGAAATATAAATTGGCTTAGAGAAAGGTAAGTATGCTTAATATCAATTTTATTTTTAGGTAAAATTGTTCTATTAAGCTTGACTGTACCTTTCTCTAAGCCACAAATTGAGAAGTGTTTGTTATCGACTGCTGGATTGGGACTAAATTAGAACGCCAATGTGATCAACAAAGTTATTTACTAATTTTAAACTTTTGATAGTTCAACTTATTAAATCAACAGAATTAGTTCCTATGACTTTTATTATACCTACATCGATATTACGATTAAGTTAATCATCTTATCGTTCGAAACAGATTACTGATCTGACTTGATTCATTTGTGGACCTGTAATTCTTGATTTCTTTTTTATAATATTTGTGAAATGTCAAAGCAGAGCGCCAATTTCCTCTCTCCAAAATATGATCAATGGGAACATTATCAGACCAACTAGCCGAGGCTACTGCCGATCGCACACTACCTGGACTAGTGTTTATTCCAGCTTGTTTTAACAATGACTTAATCCAGCCACCTATGATTGTGCGGGTAGCTGGTTTGGGTTCACCACGTGTACTAATAAATAAGCTCTCAATATTACCCCTTCGATCATTAGAGCACTGTAGCAATTTGTCAATCCAATAAATTGGATCAATGTTGGAGTTGGACTCGCCTTTAAGTAAACGCCAACCAGATTGCATATACGTTATAGTATCAGTTTTGGACCCAAAAATTGGCCAAAACACTATAGAATCATCACTCCTAACAAAGTTTTCTTTATTTATACTCAATAATGTAAGGTCATGGACTCTGCGTCCGGAACACAATAAAAGGAGAATTGCAGTTCTTTTAGAAATTTCGAACAATGACATTTTGGAGGGAATTTTGTCAACTAAGAATCTAATTAAAACATTAACGTCCCAAATAGGAATTTTAGCTTTGGGTAGCTGTTTTAATGCTATACCTTTTAATACTTGCTTTATAATAATGTGAGAACCTAATGAGAAGCCACTAGGTGGGCGACAAAAGGTACATACCACAGACTTATGTACTGCAATTGTATTATAGGCAAATTTAAATTTAAGATGCAAATCCGTTAGAAATCGAGCCACATCTTCAGGGGATGGATCTATAGAGCTCACATTATTGTCACGTGACCATTTACACCATCGTAGCCATGCCGGCCTATAAGTATTTAAGGTCGATTTCCTCCAGCTACCATCTAAAATTTCTATCTGATCTTTCTGCCAAGAATCTAATAGCAATGACCACCCCGTATTAACCACACCTTTAAATTCAATTGATGAACTTGTGGAGGCGGTCGATTGGTTGTTGTATCTATCAAGACTTGGTCCAAATCCCTCAACTGGTAGGGAGGGCGCATGGAGCGAGCCACCAGATCTGCTCTCCAAAAGACCTTCTCCCAATCGGGTGTTATCACCAGGTACATGCCGGTTGCCTGGTTCAGGTGCGCTAATACTCTGGGTATTAGACACGGTGGTGGGAATACCCATGCTAACCTGTAGTGCCAAGGGCGACCGAAGGCATTTTGGAAAACAGCCGCCTGATCTAAATCCAGACTCACATACCTGGGTACTACATGAGCAGTTCGTGACGCAAAAAGATCTATTTCGGGAATTCCGAAGTGCTGAAAAATCTTCCCGGTAGCACGGGGAAGCAAATGCCATTCTGTCGGGGCAGATTTCCTTGAAAGCCGATCTGCTACGTAGTTGTATCGACCGGGAAGGTGATATACTGAGATATGTATCCGATAACGATCTATTTCGTCTAAGACTTCGTATGTTAGGTTTAGGAGAGGCTGTGATTGTGTGCCGCCTTCGTTGCGCAGGTAAGAAACTACAGTTCGGTTGTCGCTCTGAATTAATAGGCCTGTATCTGTCATTAGGTGACCTTTTACCTGAATTACTCGCAAAATTGCCAACATCTCTAAGATATTGCTGTGAGCGTCTCTTTCCTGTACTAACCAACTGCCACATAAGGTCTCGTTGTTGAGCTGCGCACCCCAACCTGCCTTGGCCGAGTCCGTGGTAAGGAAATAAGTTAGAGGTGAACCGTGCAGTTGAGAATCCATGTTGTGATTCTGTATCCACCATTGCAGGTTCGGAATTACCTTGACGGGCATCTGTGTTCGACCTTTTACATTTTTTCGCAATAGGGAATTGCTGAAGGTCAGCATTGCACGAGAATTCAAGCGCCCTCGCGGGACTACGAAGCCGGCAAAATTCCAAAGTCCTAGTATACTCTGGACTTCTTTCAAACTTACCTTGGTGGCTTTTGCCATTTTCGATGTTCTCGATTGCAATAAGCGAACTTTTGCTGGTGGTAGTAATTTGAGATTTTGCCAAGGGTCCCATAATATCCCCAGATACTCGATTGACTGCCGAGGAGTCAATACAGACTTCTGAAAGTTTATTATAAAGCCAAGGGACTGCAAAAGTCTTACCGTTAAGTTCGCGTGACTTTGCAGAATTTCTCGATTCTGATTCGCCAGGAGAAAATCGTCGAGATACACCAGCAATCGTACTCCTTGGTCTCTTAGGATCTGCGCGATCCAATTCGTCAGACTGGCAAAAACCTTCGGAGCAGTTGCCAAACCGAAGGGTAGACAGGTCATTTGCCAAAGTTGGTCCGATACTATTAATCTGAGGAAACGTCTGTGTCCTGGCGCGATTGGCAGGTGAAAATATGCATTTTTCAGGTCTATTTTCACCAACCAATCCTGTGGTTGGAGGAAGTCTGGGACTTTGTACATGTTCACCAATCGAAATCTGTCTATTTTGACATAGTTGTTCAGTAATTTTAAATTGAAGACCGGGCGAAACGAAGACGTCGTTTCCTTTTTTGGTACAAGAAAAATTGTTGAGACAAAACTCGGGAGTCAATGAAGCTTTTTCTAACACCTCTAGATCTACTAGCTTCTTTAATTCGATTAAGATTTCTTTTGAATTTATTGTGTGAAATCTTTTGGGAATCCTCAAGGGATGAACCAGCGGTGGTTTGCTTAAAAAGGGGATCCGATAGCCCGATATTATCTTTAGTATATATAAAGGTGCCCCTAACTTCCTCCAGACACTTACCCGATGTTTGATTCTCCCGGCTTGAAAACGTTGATGATAGTCAATCGACTCGTTTATCACGCCGTCCCAGGGTACTACGTTTCTTACCGTATCGTGTATCTTCGGTGTGACGAAAAAACTCTTCTGCCCTTCTCTTTCGTCCTTGCGCAGGATTAAAGCCACTATTAGTGGAGGGGCGATAGTTTGCACTGTTGCGCACAGGCACTATATATTTCTTAACTCCTTGTGGTTCCCTTCTTTGGACAGAAGGTTTATACGATCTGCCCTGCGAGGATAATTTAATGGGTGCGGCTTGAAAAATTTTTAAGACGCCCCCTTGTTTTCCTACAAAATCTGTAAACTTTGAATCGTCAAATAAATGATGCGCGGACGGGGGTATTTTCCTTAAGGATTCCTTAAAACAACTTTCCTTTACTGAATTTAAAATAATATCACGACGTTGTTGCACTATATCAGCCCGTTTGCCACATATAATTTGTAATAAATCCGATTGTATTTTTTGGTATTCGCCGTCGGCAAAAAGTTCATTGATTTTTGTAGTAATCTCTTCAGTGGTCGTTGGGTTTTTTAATTCGGATACCCATGAAATGAATTGGAATAAACCTTTTTGAAATGCTTCGTTTTGTAAAATAACTGCATGTGACATAGCAGCTAAAGAATTTTCAACGACCGCTAACGAACGATTACGTTCAAAATTTTTCAAAACATCATTACATTCTAGCTCTACAAAACCTGGGGTAGAATTATAAAGTTTCTGTACTTCGGAATAACGTACTTGAGCCCAGTCAGGCGAGTTAAAATGTTGCAATTTGTTAAGCAATTCGAGATGCGTATTATTTGTCTGTAATGTCTGCGACTTGAGGGTAGTTTGTATTTTAAAATCAATCCCTTTTTCTTTGTTTAATTCCTTATCCAATTCAGTAGTGCTCGGAATATATAGAATAGACTCACTGTCAGACATGCACGACTGAGTATTATTTTTAACAATAAGATCTTGCAAAGAGGATACTTTTTCAGTAAGTTTTTCAAAAGCGTCCTCTAATCTACTTAGCTTTGTACGGCGGCGCCGCTCCTTTCGCCTCCGACGTCTCCTTTTCCGCGCCGTGGAAGAAGAATCGCTGCTACTGCTCGAACCACTAGATTGCGACCGAGCATGTGGGGCATTGTCCATACTAACATTATTAAAATTTTCATCCAAAGAGTTCATTTCCAACACAAATTTATTTTATTTAACACTAAAAAGTAGGACACCCTTTTTTTAAAAGTAACGACTTACTTTTAAACGCGACTACACCGTTCGGATTCCGAACGCCAATGAAGTTCAGGGATATCGTCGTGCGCTTCGCAAACGTATCCCCACTACCTGCCGGATTGGGGCGGATATGACGCTGCGGGGCTTATAGCGCTTCACCGTACCGGAACCGGATACGCCTATCTCAATTTGTGGCTTAGAGAAAGGTACAGTCAAGCTTAATATGGTAATAACCCAATAATAGATATGATGATTAAAACTATTTTTTTGTTCGTCAAATAGATTATAAAAAATATTGAACACGTATTTTTTCCTTTTTTTACGTAATCAAAAGATTACGGTGATACATTGAGTTAAATGTGGTACGGCAAACGCCTTGCTAGAATTTATACTGAATTTGTGACGTAGCGAGCCCCCACTGCCCGATCTAAATGCGTTATAACTAAGTAAATTTTGATTAATAATGATAAAGCAAAAATACGTGTCTTTAGGGTTTCCTACTCCGAATGAAAAAAACCAACCCCTTACAGGATCACTCGTGTATCTGTCTGTCTGGCTAGTTGGCTGGTTATCTGTCTGTCACAGCCAATTTGCTCCGATTCTACTGGACCAATTTAGTTGAAATTTGGTACAGTATGAATTTCTGTGACCCAAAAACGGATATGTAACGTAAATAAATTAATTTTGAATACGGGGTCACTATTACATGGGACTTAAGCAAAACTGGCCAAATGAGGGTGTACCTACTACATATACCTCTGCCTCACCCTTCTGGGAAACAATGCGTATTGTAATGTTGTTCGGAAAGTCCAAAAACGCTGAAGGAAAACGTCGTGACAACAGCGATGCCGACGGCCGGCCATGTGAAGCCGAGTCAGAGGCATGGGTGGCATAAAAACTCTGTCACCAGGTTAGTCACTGACCACCCGAAAAAGAAAAAAAGAAACAAGCCCGAAAAGTGGTTCTTATTGCACCGCTTTAAGGTTCTCGATGTATTGAACACGGGTGCATTTTACTTTTTGCTTTTCCACTAGTGTGGGAAAGTGCGCTAAAGATAACCTCGAACTGGTCAGAGATATGCGATTTCTCAGCAAACAACCTTCACTCTCAGAATAATAATTAATAGTTCTCGACTCCATTACTTCGCCTTCGGCTCGGGCTGCAATCCGAGCTCGAGTGAATTGGCAAACTTGGCTCTCTTGTATCATATTGTAATATTATAAAGTTCCTGACACCCAGCGTACTGGGCTCAAGCTTCGACACACTTCCTTGTTACTCTGTTTTATATCTTCCTTATTTCATAATTTCAGGTGTAAAGCCGGTTACTCTGGGGAAAGATGTGAAGTCAACGCCTGCCTTAAGTATTGTTTGAACAACGGCGTCTGTTCCCTGAATGAGGAGAGCGAGCCAGTATGTCAATGCACAGGAGATTACCAGGGTGAAAGATGCGATGTTCCCGTCTTTCTTGTCAAATGTTTGCAAACTTTTTCACTGTTCAGGGACATTCTAAATACAGGTAAGAATCTTTGTAATCTATCTAAAGGCCGATCTGTACATGATTAGTTCTATCTTCGCATCCGTCTGATTCGATCAAAAACCTTCAATGCGTGCTGTGTCTGACTGTCAGCGCTCGTACCCACGGGCAATTTTTGTGGTGAAACTTCTTTAAAATTTTAACTTGAAGTTTTACGGGCAGGTTTTCAAATTGGACAAATACATTAACAATCTGCCCGTAAAACAACAAGTTAAAATTTTGTTGCGATTCGTTTTGCCACTTGTGTTTTTTTTAGCGAGTGGTAGTGTCAGACTTTTACTGACTAAAACCAACCCGTGTTCCTTCCGTTGCCTGTGTGCCGGGGCCGCGATATCCCTTTCAGACAAACCCGCAACCCCAGCAGGAGAATACACCCTTGACATCAACATAAAATCTTTTTAATGGCCTGGCTATTTCATGAACAATTTTTTTTTTTTTTTAATGTAATTGGCAGTGACGCAGAGACTGTTGGTGTTACATTTTTAATTGACAGATAGAGAAGATGACTGAATGTCATTCTGCGGTATTGACAATAAGACGCTAAATATTGCTTAGGTCCATTAATAGTGCTTCTTTATGTTTCCGTTCCAGTTGTAACGCCGGTTACTCTGGGCAAAGGAGTGAAGTCGACGTGTGCTTCAACTGCTGTATGAAAACCGGCGCTTGTTCGGAACGAGCTCAAGATGAGAAGTCGTTGAAGAGTTTACTTTCACCTCTACCACCACCATTACGTACTACTCAGTAGAACAACATTTAGATGTTTTTAGCCTCAGATGGTTTAGTGATCATTATATCATCTTCCTGAGCACGTTGTGCAGTCGTTGGGATTGTCCAATGTTGCGTCACTGGATCAGATTTCACACGTCTACGAGTACGTACTACATACTTCGGGGATAGTGTGAAGGTCGGCTCCAGACTTAACCTAGCTGATTTATTTGGATATAATACTAATATTAGTTTTAAGTTTTCGTTACTAACACTACTGGATTCTCTGTGGTCTGAATATAAAGGTTTATTATTCGTATTATCATGGTCCTTTTGCTCCTATGCTGTGAACATCAATGTAAGGTTCAATGTAAACTAGACTAGATAGAGTGTCGCGCTGCGAAAGAACTAAAACAAACAGGCTAACTTTGTTACGCTAGTATGCGTGACAGCTACGTCTTACACTCGCGCCAAATTATTCTGCTTTTCTAGTGTGCTAGTGCATAATGATACCTATTGTAGCAAAATTCTCATTAAAGTAGGGAGAAAATTAATAATAATAATATATTTTTTATTCACAAAAGGCAAGCTTTGACAATAAATAGTCATACAGAATGGTACTATACAAAAGGTAGGTAATGAGGTCAAAAGTCCAATACGGCTAAGTACCCTGCCCGCCAAACTAGGAAAATCCTGTATCTTGGGCGGCAGTGTCTTAATCATCGCATTACATTAAAAGGTCGAGCGATTATTGTGAGCATACAAGTAAATTTTGAATTAGATATTGTCAAATATAAGGTTTTGTACTAGTGAAAAGAAAACGTGTGTAGTGTTCGTGAAAGTACAGATGTGTATGTTAGTGTATTGTTGTTATAAATTATCTTAGTGTCGAGTGTACAAACATTGCTCAAGACAAAAAAAAAAATTGTCGGGAGAAAACATCAATTATTTCTTTAGGGTCAATTACGGCTCGGGTAATTTTCATACTTTGCATAGTAGTACATAGTTACATTTTTGGAAACTTCTCGACCAATTTTGATGAAACTTGGAATGTATTATTATTTAAACTGAAAAAATGAATCCTTTTTTAAGCCCTGTTATTTTTTTATAATATTACATACTAGGTCACCTTTTTATACAAGAGTTTTGGTTTCATAAACTGGCAACACTTTAACCACAAAATGGCGAAAAGAAAAATATAATTTTTGAAATATTTTAATGACATATTTTTATTTATTATTAAATCTCCCTTAAAACTATCATTACAGGTGTATATCCAATGCGACAGTGCGTTCATTTAAAAGTCTATACTTACTAAATTATTTACAATTTGATATACTAGGTATATAGGACTAAAACTTGTAACTACAGTGGTTCTAAACATTTTACTCATCTTCAAACTTCAACGTTTATTATGATGAAGTGTGCCAGCTGCAATTCTGACTTCAATGACGGCGTTCAGTGTGCCTCATGTAAACGGCACCTCGATTTTGGCTGCGCTAGCATCACGGAGGGCGGATGGAGGAAACTTGGAGCTGACCGAAGGGCGGCATGGAAATGTCCTAAGTGCCGAATTTCCTCACCGTCACCGACCCCGTCCCCGTCTCCGCTACCAACACCTGAACCTGCGTCTCTGGAAACGATCCTAAATGAGATTCGTGAGCTCAAGGTTCAATTGGCTGGCCTGCCGACGCTGTCTAATGATGTCAAATACATCAGAGAGGAACTCAAAGAACTCAAGATCAGTTGTGAGTTCGATGGTAAACGACTGGATGATTTCTCTGTGAAACTTGCAGGCATTGAGACTAGGGTTGCTGGTCTTGAGCATCTTCAGGAATCCGTTTGCTCTCTTCAATCCAACATTGACTTGATTAAGTCGGAGCTGTCTGCTAGCGACCAGAGATCAAGGTTGAACAATGTGGAAATTAAGGGCATTCCCCTAAAAAAGGACGAAAATCTGTTTGCTATCTTGGAAAAGATAACCCAAAAGGTTAAATTTACATTTCCTAAAACCCAGGTCAACTACATATCTAGGATTCCATTATTCAACACAAAGGATAAGTCAATTGTGGTCAGCTTTCTGAACAGATATGTCAAGGAGGACTTTGTTGCGGCTGCACGCTCTTGCAAGACGTTATCCGCACATGACCTTGGATTCACAGGCCAATCGAACCGGGTTTATGTGAATGATCACCTCAACCCTGACTCCAAAAAGTTGCTGAACAAAACCCGAGCATTAGCTAAGGAGAAGGAGTATAAGCACGTATGGGTCAAACACGGAAAGATTCATGTCCGCAGGCAGGAGGGATCGGCTGTCTTTGTGATTTCTAAGGAGAAGGATTTAAACAAGCTAAATTAGAGTGGCACATTTTTCGGTTATCATTACTTAGTCAACATAGTTTAAATCATAAGTCTAAAAGTAAATTAATTTTTATACATTATGTACTAATAGTCCTAACTGTTTATCACTTGAATTTTTGTAAAAGGTTTAGTGCCACTGACGTGGTCGAAGCTTCGTCACCTCGTCTTTGTACTCGTAATTGGGACTTTTGCTTATCTTATCGCGCTGTTCTATTCATTAGAACATCCCATTCTATGCTTATCTCGCTCGCACTCATTATTGAATCTAATTACTGCCTGCTTGTTCGCACAGTTACCTGTGCTACTGCTGCGGTTTTTGTGCCGTTTAACAATCGTGTTTACCTAATTACCCTACTTATTAGCTTATTATTCGCTTTTAATTTGTTACATTACATTAACGTTGAGTATTTATTATCTGTAAACATTGTCATAGAAACTGCAATCGTTAGTCTTGTAGCGCTTTGTTATTTGAGTGGTTGTTATCAAACTAATAATTATGTTGCTATAATTTGTGCAAATTATCGATGGCTATAGACGATAACAGCAAACTGCATGTCTATTATCAGAATGTTCGTGGGCTCCGTACCAAGACTGAATCCTTCTTTCGTCAACTATGCCTATGTTCATACGATGTTATTGTTTTAACGGAGACTTGGTTGGTCGACGGCATATCAAACGCGGAGTTATTTGGTGATCAGTATATTGTGTGGCGACGCGACCGGGATTACTGCCTCACGGGTCAGTCTCGTGGAGGCGGTGTCTTGATAGCTATCCGTAAGTGTATATCTGCTGTTCCCCAACCATTATTTCACTCCTCGGCCGAAGACTTGTGGGTAACTTTGAGTGTACGTCAGCCCAACACAAGAAATTGCCTTAAATTGAATGTTTGCGTCTTATATCTGTGTAGGCAAAACCATGGTTATACTTTTTCCGACCAATTATCAAATTTTCTCCATAGTTTAAGTAGTGTAGTGTTAAAGAATCCAACTGATAAATATTTAGTAATTGGCGATTTTAACCTTAGTGGAATTTTGTGGCAATTAAATAACAACACATTATTACCTGTGAATATTTGTAGTGGCGACGAGTACATGCTAACTGATGAATTGCGTATTTTAGGGTTCAGTCAATATAATGGCATATTAAATAGTTATGGTAAGATTCTAGATTTAGTTTTATGTAATGAAATGGTTTCAGTATGTGAATGTTTGGTGCCTTTATCACCTGTCGACAAATATCATCCGGCCCTCTGTATTGACGTGAACTTTGCAGAGTACACTTATTTAACTCCCGCACCCTTTACTCGTTACCTTTACGGTAAAGCTGACTTTGCGGCCATTAACGGTGAAATAGCAGCTATAGACTGGCCACACGTATTTTTTGACATGTCGCTTGGTGACGCCGTAGACTACTTTTATGCTACTATAGCGGATATTCAAAATAAGTATGTGCCAACTAAGACAGTCTCTCACAGCTCATATCCTATTTGGTACTCCCCGGCACTTAAACGCTTGATCAGGGAGAAGGCTAAATATCTCCGTAAATTTAAGACGTATGGCAGACTTTCAGATGAGGCGACCTTTAAACATTTACGTGAGCGGGTTAATAAACTTGAGGCGGATTGTTACACCAACTACTTAGCGGATACAGAAGCCTCCATCGAAAGGAATCCTAAACGCTTTTGGACCTTTGTGAAGCAGAGATCTAAGTCCAATGCAATACCCAGTTTCCTCAAGTATGGTGATATGACGGTTTCTTCTCCTGAGTCTATTTGTAATGCATTTTCTTCCCACTTCTATTCTACTTATCTTGATCCTACCAATGTTGTGACTACTAGTTACTGTCCTCATCAAGCTGCAAATTATAATTTACCCTCAGATATTCACTCAATTGAGATAGACCCACATGTTATAGTTAAACTAATTAGTCAAATTGATCCAATTAAATCTGCTGGCCCGGACCACTTATCACCTAAATTGCTGATTGGGAGTGCTAAAACCATAGCATTACCAGTATCTCTATTGTTTACAAAATCACTCTCTTCTCGTTCTGTTCCCCAAATCTGGAAGTCCGCCTTTATAACTCCGGTGCATAAAAAAGGGCACAAAAATGAAATAGTTAATTACAGACCTATTTCCAAACTGTGCATATTAGCTAAAGTCTTTGAGAGGGTTGTCTACGACCAAGTTTACGCAGCACTGAGTCAGTCTTTCAGCCCTTCTCAGCACGGATTTCTTAAGGGTCGTTCAACTGCATCTAACCTGGCTTTGCTCAATGACTTCTTAACGGACAGAATGGATAATGGGGCACAGGTCGATGTCGTTTACACGGATTACAGTAAGGCTTTTGATAGAATTGACCACAATATCCTTAAAACAAAGCTTTTTAACAATGGTATCAGAGGTGATTTACTTCGTTGGTTTACTTCATATCTTGAAAACAGATCTCAAGCTGTCGTTGTCAGTAACTATATGTCGAGCTGGGTTTCAGCTCCAAGTGGTGTGCCTCAGGGTTCCTTGATGGGTCCGTTACTTTTTATCATTTATGTGGGCGACATCGACTCGTGTTTCCATAACTCAAATTTGCTCTGTTTTGCTGATGACATGAAGATATTTTCTGCAATATCATCAGATGATGACATGGATGCTCTCCAATCTGACCTGGCGCGATTGGATGATTATTGTTTAACTAATAAATTAGACTTGAACCCTGTTAAATGTTCATTAATCTCCTTTAGCAGAAAACGCGTCCCTCTCCCTACAACTTATAAACTTAAAGGGCAGCTATTAAACAGATGCGACGGTGTGCGTGACCTGGGCGTTTTTCATGACTCCAAACTCTTATTTAACGTACACATTGAGCAAATAGTGGCCAAAGCTTCGAAGTCACTGGGTTTTGTTATGAGACTCGCAGGGTGTTTCAAAAAAGCCAAGACCCTTAAGATTCTTTATTGCTCTTTTGTGAGAAGTCATCTTGAATATGCGTCACAAATCTGGAACCCGTGTTATGGCAAGTATATTGATCGTATTGAGAATATACAAAAAAGATTTATTCGTTTTCTATGTTTTCGGCTACGTATACCATACCATTCTGATAGTTACATAAATCTTTGCAAGAAATTTCATTTACAGCCACTCAGAAATCGTCGTCGACTAGCAGATTGCACTTTCCTTTTAAAAATTATGTCAAACAAAATTGACTGTCCTGATCTCCTACATAAACTACGTTTCAATGTTCCTCAGAGATCAGTTAGATTTAATCCGCCTATCTCCATTCCCTTTTCCTCTTCTAACTACAGGCAAAACTCATACATGGTGCGAGCGAGTAAGGACTTTAATATTCTTTGTAAAGAGTTTTCATTTGACCCATTTACCATCAATACCTATTCTGCACGCGCTCGGCTGAACGCCGACTTCTTTAAAAGTACATAGTGCTTATTGTACCTTATACATTTATATAATTATATACTTTGTTTTTTTTTTTCGTGCTTGTTAGTGATCCTAAGATTTCTAATACTTATTCTGTTTTTACCCGTGAGAACCTGTAATTGGCTGTATGTTTCATATACAACTGTTATCCATTTATTATAGCTGTTGGTTCTCCTAACAATAAATAAATAAATAAATAAATAAATAAACATAATAGGAACTTTAGCACAATACAACACAATAAATTTCTACCTACATTAATCTATATTATAACACAAAACAAATAACAGTGTCCTTGCGAATTCACACAACTGACACGTGAACAAATAAATTTTGCTATGAAGTTCGTTAATGATACGAATTCCCCCGGTCACCGGTGTTTTGGCGAGTAGGTTGGTCCTGGCTGTTGGCACGGCCAGCAGTGACGGGCGCCGCCGCCTCCACACGTATCGGTCTGGTACGCAAAAACTTAAGCGCTGCAGCACTCCTAGATTATGCTCGATGCCACGAAGTAATATAAAAAAAGATACGCGACAAGTGTAAACTCCCGTCGCACCTTCAATTCATTGTACCCGACCATGCCCAGTACAAACAGAGTGGGGTACATCATCGGGTAAAACGGTTATAAAGCATAAAGCTTCCTCAGTGTCGCGTAAACTTGTTCTGAATGCGCTCCAACATTACAGAGTATTTGGCCTCATGTGGAGCCCATATGATAGCGCTATGTTCCAGATGACTCCTGACTAGTGCGTCATACAGGACCCTGACTGCTGCAATATTGGTGAAGTATCGTGTCTGTCGCAGTACGAATCCCAAGTTTCTGAATGCCCTTTTGCAGATTTTAGTTATATGATCGCAAAACGATCCCAAAATCCAGTACCTCCGTGACTTGTTGCATAGACGCTGCGTCCACCACGTACTCGCAAAGTAGAGGTGCACGAGCGTGGTGCATCTGCAAATAGTAAACAAGAGCCGTGGCTAACGAATCGTTTACCATTATTATGAATTCGAGAGGCCCTAAGTTGCTGCCTTGACTCACGCCGGACCAAGTGTAATATGGTTCAGATTCACATCTATTGCAGTCAACGTATTGCTGTCTGCCTTGCATATAGCTGGCAAAAAACTGCAATAGATGCGGTGTGCATCCTATGTCTGCAAACTTCTTTAGTAGAATATCATTATCCACGGTATCAAAAGCTTTTTTTAAATCAAAATACGCAACGTCAACCTGCACCCCAGCTTCTACCGCCGGCACCAACAGCGCCAGAAAGGTGAGAAGATTGGTGGCAGTGCTTTGCGCCGGTTGGAACCCATGCTGCGCATCCGATATCTGTCCGCGTACCTGCTCCTGCATGCGGCGCCGGATGGCAGACTCGAACACTTTAGCCGGCGTCGACAGCACGGCAACCGCTCTATACCCACTGACATCAGATCCTGCTTTTCCCTTGGCTACAGGAATGACTCGCGTGATCTTCTATTGGGTTGGAAATGTCGCCGAATGAAGACAAATATTAAAAATATATAAAGTAGAGGTCCCCCGAGCACCTTACTACAATCTTTAAAAATAAATACTGGTATACCATCCGGACTCTGAACGCTTCGGTTTTAGGCGATCTAGTGCGTCTCTAACGTCCTTAAGGCTCAGCGAGTCAAGTTGTACCCGCGCACTGCTCACCGCTCCCGCCGCCGCCGCCGCGGCCGCTTGTGGGTCTAGTCACGGCGTCTCCCTGCTGTATACCGATTCAAAAAACCTCGAGAATTGTTTAGCACAGTCGTCGTCAGATAAATGCTGACCATCTTTTATAAAAGTTTGCCTGGTTACTGGAATTTTCTTTGATCGTATGTATTGCCAGAATTACTTCGCGCGCGTGTTAATTAGCGCTCTATATCTGGAATATTCTTCATAATCACTACAAAGTTTAGTTATTATAAACATCTTGTGAAGTCTAGCTTAAATTTTTAGGTCTCTTATTATTTCACTCGTGTGCCATTCCGGGTAAATGAAACGTGACTTTACATTATGGGCCTATTTCAGAATGTCCGAATAGTCACTACTTACCAAATTAATTCAAAAATGGAACAGAAATTTGTAAGATATTATCTGCCAAGTAAGTCATTATTTTTATTTTATTTTTTAAGCCTCAATGGCCTCCCTTTCTTCTTTCCACTCTTCTCTGTCTTGAGCTAGTGTGGACCAATCTTGTGTATGCGGCAGACGTGTCCGGCCCAGTCCCACTTAAGCTTGGCAGCTTTTTGAGTGACGTCGGCGATTTGTGTTTTGGACCGCAGCACTGTGCTCTTAACATGGACCGTTAATCTGACTCCAAGAATGCTGCGCTCCATTGCTCGCTGGCACATCTCAAGCTTGGACCTCTGCTGAACCATTAAAGACCATTGACCGCCGGCCGTGAGGATGGGAGTATGCACATGTCCATTAATTTGCGTTTATGGCAAATTGGTAGGTCGCTTTTCATGAGCTTTTTCATCGACCAATAGCTCTTCCAGGCGTTTTCGGTGCGTCTAGCAACTTCTTTTTCTTGTCTCGCCTGGAATGAGACTATTTGGCCGAGGTAGATGTATTCTGAAACATATGCAACCTCCACACCCTCTACATACAGTTTACGTTGGACGCTGTTTGTCATGAGTTTGGTCTTTGACAATATGTTCATACGAAGTCCAATCTCGAGGCTCGCCTTATTTAGGTCACTTAGCATTTCGCTTAAATTAGCTGCCGAAGATGAAAAAAGAACGATATCTTCGGCGAAACGCAGGTTTGTAAACCTTTTTTCGCCGACGCCTATGCCTTTATCTGCCCAGGTGTTAGATAGACTTTTAACATTTCGATAAAATAAATCCAATATTGCTTCCAATTCGCTCATCTCATACATACTACTCCAATAGATAGTAATCAACATCGAATAAAGCAATTGATAATCTGCCTACTACAAGGAAACATTTCACACATCATTTTTTGCTGAAAGTAATACGAAATAATATAAGTTACCGATGATAGCTGACTTTCTTCGTTATTTAGATCGACTTTTTAAATTTTTAACACTTTAATTACACAAACCGTCATTGTAAATAATATCATTTTGGAGAGCAACTCGAGTTTATCCAGTGACATTGACGCAGGGCTAGCCTACACCTACACTTGAACTTGCACTTACACCTAAACTTATTCTATCTGCGCCTTCCGTTCTTACCCGCATAGGTCTCGACCCCGTGGGAGCAGGACATGGTTTATCAAAGTGCCAAATCTCATCCAGATTTTGTTCAACCATTTTTGCGTGAAAGCGTAACAAGCAAGCAAACAAATAAATAAATAAATAAACAAACACACTTTCGTATTTATATCTAATATTGTGCAGGATATTAATTAGGATAGGAGAACTCAATATGCTCATTATAACACACACACTGACATACTCTTCACATCATCAACCATACTTACACTTATCACACTTACACGCGCGATCTGGCCCTTTTCTATGCATAATACTCATTCATTTGCAAATCGTTTGGCCATTCCATTCATTTTGTATAATTTTAAGTTACCCATTTATTTTTAGTTTTGCATGTTACATTGTCTACGTTTCAATTGCATAAGATAATGATAAGTGGAAGTGCGGAGTCTCCTAACACAAGCAACTCCTGGCTTAAAAAGTGATCGCCAATAATAATGCATCGTAATGCCCTTTGAAATTGAAATAAACATTTTTAATTATTTTTTTAAATTTTTAATCGGTAGTAAAAATAAAAAGAAAGTAAATAGTAGTAGTAAGTAGTAAAAGTAGTAGTAAGTGGTAAATAATTTAGTAAGTATACATTTTAAAATGACCACACTGTCGCATTGGATAAATACACCTGTAATAATAGTTGTAAGGGAGATTTTAAACTGTATAATCAACTACCTGATGATGTAATCAATAGTGACACCATGTATACATTTAAAAAAACCCTAGAAGAACACGTTAGAAAACAACACTAACATTACCGATTGTCACCTTTATCTCTTAATTCTCATAGTGTGAACACAGAGAATCGCACTTACTTTTTTTTTTTTTATCTTACTTTTCTCAATATGTTAAGTGAACTGTAATGTTCTTTTTTTTGAGAAATAAATGTCTTTAAACCGATTTTAATAATAAATAAATATATGTCATTAAAATATTTCAAAAATAATTTTACTTCGCCATTTTGTGGAAGACGTGTGTGTTGCCAGTTTATGAAAACAAAAAAACTCTTTTATTTATAAAAAATGTGACCTAGTATGTAATATTATACAATTTTTAACAGGGTTTAAAAAAAGCATTCATTTCTCCAGTTTAAATAATAATAGGTACATTCCAAGTTTCATCAAAATTGGCCGAGAAGTTTCCAAAAATTTTACTATGTAGTTACTATGCAAAGTATGAAAATTACTCGAGCTCCGACCCTAAAGAAATTATTATTATTGTTTTATCCCGACAATTTTTTTTTTGCTTTGAGCATAAGTTTGTACACTCGACACTAAGATAATTTTAATGAGAATTTTGCAACAATAATAGGTATCATTATGCAAGCACACTAGAAAAGCAGAATAAGGTGGCGCGAGTGTAAGATGTAGCTGTCACGCATACTAGCGTAACAAAGTTAGCCTGTTTGTTTTAGTTCTTTTGCAGCGCGACACTCTATCTAGTCTAGTTTACATTGAACCTTACATTGATGTTCACAGCATAGGAGCAAGAGGATCATGATAATACGAATAATAAACCTTTTAATTCAGACCACAGAGAATCCAGTAGTGTTAGTAACGAAAACTTAAAACTAATATTAGTATTATATCCAAATAAATCAGCTAGGTTAAGTCTGGAGCCAAACTTCACACTATCCCCGAAGTATGTAGTACGTACTCGTAGACGTGTGAAGTCCGACCCAGTGACGCAAAATTGGACAATCCCAACTACTGCACAACGTGCTCAGGAAGATGATGGACTGATCACTAAAACAGCTGAGGCTAACAACATCTAAATGTTGTTCTACTGAGTAGTACGTAACGGTGGTGGTAGAGGTGAAAGTAAACTCTTCAACGACTTCTCATCTTGAGCTCGTTCCGAACAAGCGCCGGTTTTCATACAGCAGTTGAAGCACACGTCGACTTCACTCCTTTGCCCAGAGTAACCGGCGTTACATCTGGAACGGAAACGCTATTAATGGACCTAAACATTATTTAGCGTCTTATTGTCAATACCGCAGAATGACATTAAGTCATCTTCTCTATCTGTCAGACCCGTCAGACCCAATTAAAAATGTGACACCGACAGTCTTTGACAATTATATTTAAAAAAATATGTTTTGTTCATAAAATAGCTAGGTCATTAAAAAGATTTTATGTTGATGTCAAAGGTGTATAACTATTTGATCTTTGTTATCAAGTAAAATAAGATATAGTTTTCTATGCAATTCAATTCAAAATTCAAAATATTTTATTTCACATAAACAGACATAAACCTACAAGGGCACTTATGAAACGTCAGAAGCTAGGTGCACGGTTCCAATTGGTCGTAATATAATATAATATATATATATCCGTCGTCGTGAGCATTTGATCTTGAGTCCTTGAGCCCAGGTAAACACGAGCGATTTTTGAACGTGCACTGGTTTATAAACTCTCGGTGGTGAGCCAATTAGTGAGAATCCAACCGAATGCGTCAAACTAACACAATGTTGGAATTTTTAATCTCGGCAGAAAGGAGAGCCAGTATGAAACATCACCGTGTTAAAAAAAAAATGTGTGCTGGGACACATAGTACAAGTGAAACTTCAACGGACAAGTGGAAAAACGAATCGCAACGGACAAGTGGAAAAACGAATCGCAACGGACAAGTGGAAACACGAATGGCAACGGACAAGTGGAAAAATTAATCGCAACGGACAAGTGGCAAAACGAATCGCAACAAAATTTTACCTTGAAATTTTACGGGCAGATTGTTAATGTACTTGTCCAATTTGAAAACCTGCCCGTAAAACTTTTAAAGAAGTTTCACTTCATAAAATTGCCCGTAGGTACGAGCGCTGACTGTCAGACTCTGCACGCATTGAAGGTTTTTGATCGAATCAGACGGATGCTAAGATAGAACTAATCATGTACAGATCGGCCTTTAGATAGATTACAAAGATTCTTACCTGTATTTAGAATGTCCCTCAACAGTGAAAAAGTTTGCAAACATTTGACAAGAAAGACGGGAACATCGCATCTTTCACCCTGATAATCTCCTGTACATTGGCACACTGGCTCGCTCTCCTCATTCAGGGAACAGACGCCGTTGTTCAAACAATACTTAAGGCACGCGTTTACTTCACATCTTTCCCCAGAGTAACCGGCTTTACAACTGAAATTATGAAATAAGGAAGATATAAAACAGAGTAACAAGGAAGTGTGATGTCGAAGCTTGAGCCCAGTACGCTGCGTGTCAGCAACTTTATAATATTACAATATGATACAAGAGAGCCAAGTTTGCCAATTCACTCGAGCTCGGATAGCAGCCCGAGCCGAAGGCGAAGTAATGGAGTCGAGAACTATTAATTATTATTCTGCGAGTGAAGGTTGTTTGCTGAGAAATCGTACATCTCTGACCAGTTCGAGGTTATCTTTAGCGCACTTTCCCACACTAGTGGAAAAGCAAAAAGTAAAATGCACCCGTGTTCAATACATTGAGAACCTTAAAGCGGTGCAATAAGAACCACTTTTCAGGCTTGTTTCTTTTTCGGGTGGTCAGTGACTAACCTGGTGACAGAGTTTTTATGCCACCCATGCCTCTGACTCGGCTTCACATGGCCGGCCGTCGGCATAGCTGTTGTCACGACGTTTTCCTTCACCGTTTTTGGACTTTTCTAACAACATTACAATACGCATTGTTTCCCAGAAGGGTGAGGCAGAGGTATATGTAGTAGGTACACCCTCATTTGGCCAGTTTTGCTTAAGTCCCATGTAATAGTGACCCCGTATTCAAAATTAATTTATTTACGTTACATATCCGTTTTTGGGTCACAGAAATTCATACTGTACCAAATTTCAACTAAATTGGTCCAGTAGAATCGGAGCAAATTGGCTGTGACAGACAGACAACCAGCCAACTAGCCAGACAGACAGATACACGAGTGATCCTTTAAGGGGTTGGTTTTTTTCATTCGGAGTAGGAAACCCTAAAGACACGTATTTTTTGCTTTATCATTATTAATCAAAATTTACTTAGTTATAACGCATTTAGATCGGGCAGTGGCGGCTCGCTACGTCACAAATTCTGTATAAATTCTAGCAAGGCGTTTGCCTTTTTACTCA
This sequence comes from Agrochola macilenta, assembly GCA_916701695.1. Classification (NCBI taxonomy): domain Eukaryota; kingdom Metazoa; phylum Arthropoda; class Insecta; order Lepidoptera; family Noctuidae; genus Agrochola; species Agrochola macilenta. Next base: position 14,344,908 of record OU753578.1, on the reverse strand, counting down.
ATGTATCACCGTAATCTTTTGATTACGTAAAAAAAGGAAAAAATACGTGTCCAATAATTTTTAATAATCTATCTGACGGACAAAAAAATACTTTTAGTCATCATAACCTATTATTGAGTAGATATTATTATAATTTCGGAAGTCGGTGTCATTGGTTCTGTATTTTCGTTTTTTGCCACCGACTTCCGAAATTAAAGTAATTTTTCACTTTATAGTGTTTTTTTTGAAAGTCGGTAATTTTTTATATTTTCTCCGCAGTGGTGTAGCTAGATGCCACGGGGTTAGTCGCTCTCGGATTATATCGTTAGCTTGATTGGACGAGCCACCGGAGAGAATCACTGATCACTGCAGTTAACAGTAAGTAGCTAGCCAGCATTTAGCCTTACTATTCTTCCGTGTTGTTTTTTCTCATAGGTATTCATACAAAATTCAAACGAAAAACAGAACGTTACACTACATGTTGACGATTTAAAAGTAAGAATAAAATTATGACAAATACCTCCATACGATCAGCATCTTATGCGCACGTCAAGCGCTTTTTATAACTAACTGTAATATAAATGAACATGTTTTACCTGCACTTAGGTTGTCCCTCGGCACTGACACTACAATCTCCTTGTAAACAATAGTTGTGACAGACTGAAACATCGCATCTATCACCGATGTAGCCCTGTGTACATTCACAAGGAGGTTCCCCGCTAACTTTCCTGCCATGGACACAGAACGGGCTAACATCTGTACAATTATTTAGGGTGGCGCTGTCGTTGGTCTTTGAGTTAATTGGTAACAGTCTCTTCTGAACTTCACAGTTTCGAATTCCCAGCGTTAGATCCTCAACTTTGTAGTTGGAGGCCATACTTATAGGGTTCGAATTTTGGGCTAGCGAAAATTCTTTGTGTTTTACCTCCTTGTCGTGCGGAGGATTCTTTGTTAACTGCGAAAAACTCTTATACGTCCTCCAGTAGATAAAATCTTTTGATACGAGCAATGCTCCATATGAAAAATATGAAAAACCATGTCCTTCAATATTATATAATGTTCTTCTGTTCTCTCCATTTAAATCCGCACTTTCAATAAACATTTGAACCGCATCGTCATAATCTAAATTGCCATCTAGATTATCTAACCAGTACATTTTCTGTGTCTGATGATCAATGGCTATGCCTCCTCGGTAATTAACAGTCTTGTCTATTACTACTTCTCTCTCGGAGCCATCAAATCGAGCCCTTTCTATCTTACTGGCTGTGGTCCAGTAAATATACCTGTAATTTGGAAACCGTTAGGGAACCAATGTTGCTAACGTCAACCTACTTCAAGTACTGAGGGCCTAGTGTGAGTTTATTTTGCCGATTGGCCCTTCACCAATGAAGGCCAGTGAAGGACCAGTCAGAGCACCGAACGCGGTTGATGCGTAAAATCGAGATGGTTAAAAGAAACTCACACTCGGCCCTCAGCACACAAGTTTGATTATATCGACACCAAAAATTATTTTATATTTCATAGTTTTTCAAGAAAACCAGTACGAAGTAGGTACTCCAATTGGCGTGGCAGTAAACAGACGAAATTATAAGCGCTCTTGCCATTTGGCATACATCCAGCTATCACCATTTCAAACACAAAAAACCATTTCACAAATATTATCAACTAAATGCTTCGCTCTAATTGTCTGGTTTTACATCTATGAAAGCGTTTGCTCTCGACTGCGATAATCAAACTTTCACAAGCGAATGTGGACCGTATACAAATATAATTTAAAACAGTGTCGGTTGGCTGGTACAGCATGGTACCGGTGGAGCTTGACGCTAATACTTCTTTGTTGGTATATTGTAGAACTAACTATCAATACATAAAGTTCAATAAGTATTTTGCTGAGTTATTAAACTATACGTACCCTCCACAGCTATCCACGGTAATACAGCTGATTGTGTCAGTCCCATCCAACTTAATTATAAGTTTTTTCTCAACTGCGTTGAGCTGCGTTGTATATCCAGGTTTTGATAAAATCGAGTTTAAACTTCTAGGTCCTGTTTCAGTCCAAAAGAGCAATTGTGTGACCGGGTCGTAGGCGATCCGTACGTCTGCGGGTTCATTACTTTCTAAGAATAGTGTTTTCTTGGTTGCTATGTTAAAGCTAGAAATAGAAAAGTTGGTGATTTTTTGATCGACAAACAGCACACTGTTGTGTACTGGATCGTAAGCTATTGATGTGATTAAATTTGACGGAATGTCTTCTATATGTGTTCGTGTTCCATTGTTATCATAAAACTCTAGTCGCCTGTCTGCGGCCACGACGACGTCTGAAACATGAAAATATAATTATCTAAGCTGATTAAAATCTTCTCTTTCCTAGCTTTTCCTCTTCTTTCCTACACTACCCACTGTACTAGTGGTTCTATTACCGACATCATCAAAAATCTTCGAAAAAGCAATGTGCAAACGCGTGTATAACTTTTGTGAAAAGTTTAATGTTTTCGATGAAAGTCAAAATGGTTTTCGGAAAAAAAGATCCACGATTTTAGCGACATATAAATATACTAAACAAATACTTGACATTTTGAATAATAAAAAATACGCCATCGGAATCTTACTTGATATGACCAAGGCATATGATAAGGTGCTGTTTAAAATATTATTAGAAAAATTACACGGTATCGGCATTAGAGGCGAGTGGTTCGCATCCTATCTACAAAACCGAGAACAATTTGTAGAAATTGAACATTGGGATCGTGACACTGGAGAATTCAGCATAATACGATCAAATAAACTTTTCATAAAAAATTCCATTCCGCAAGGTAGTGTTATCGGGTGTTTGCTATTCTTAATTTATATCAACGACCTCCCTAAAATTATGACAGAGTCGTGCGTACTGTTTGCCGATGATATTTCATTAATAACTTCCTGTAATGACTCTCAACACTTACATGAAAATTTAAATAATATAATGTTTAATGTACAAAATTGGATGAAAGACCACAATTTAGAAATCAACTTCTCAAAAACAAAAATTATGCAATTCAGGCCTTACCAAAAAAAATCCTTGACTATAAATTTTACGTTTGACGGTATCAAATTGGAATGCGTAGATACTTTTACTTTGTTAGGTCTAGACTTAGATATCCACATGACCTAGAAAGCGCACATACAGAAAATTAAATCTAAACTATCTAGTTTTATCTACGCATTACGTGAGCTCAAAAAAACTACAGATTTCAAAACTGCCCTATCCACATACTATGCATACGCATGGCTTAAGTACGGTATTATTCTTTGGGGAAATAGTGTAGATAGCAATGACTTGTTTATCCTACAGAAAAAGTGTATCAGGATAATGGTTTATATTGACAATGACGTAAGTTGTAGACCGCATTTTAGGAAACTAGACATACTAACTTTGACATCTATTTATATTCTAGAATTATGTAAATTCGTTAGACAATATCCACACTTCTACCTTAAAATTGCAGACCAACCTCGCCGATATGCACCACGTTCACGGTTTGAAAATATGCTAGTAATACCGCAATCTAAGCTAAAATTACACAGCACGAGCCCCCACGTAACATCAATTAAAATATATAATAAAATACCAAACGACATTAAAATGGAACAAAATGAAAATATATTTATTAAACGGCTCAGAAAATTACTGGCGGAGAAATGCTACTATTCACTTAATGAATTTTTTAATGATGACATTTAAATGGAATGACCTCCACCATTAATTCAGTTTTAAACATTTATTTTTATTTGACTTTTATTGATTCTGTAATACTATTATATGTATTAATCTGTGACATTTTTTTTTTTTTTTGAATGAATTGTTTATTTTTTTATTACATTTTTATTTGACTTTTTGATTTGACTGTTTATATTACCTAATTTAATCTGTGACATTAATTTTAATCTAATGAATTAATCGTTGAATAATTTAATTTGTGTGATTTTATTTGAAATTAATTAATTCTTTTTCATGACTTCTAGAGCTAGTGAGAATTTGCAAAGACGTATATCACGTATTTAAATGAGATAATAAAATTGTATTATATTTTTTGAAGGATAATGTTACTACTCATATTTTTATGAAATTGTTGTGCCCGACAGGGTCCATGTGAACTTTATTATAATTATTAAGACCTTGTAAACACATGTGTTATGCAATAAAGATTTGAATTTGAATTCCCAAACTACTTGCAATCTCGTCAGTCTGCTTTTCAGTTTTATTGCTAGAGCGCGACATTAAGGTATGAATTTCAGGTGCAGGCTAAATATATAAGCGACATCAAGTATGGATTTCAGATGCAGGTAAAACGATTCAATCGCCCTATGTCACGAAATTTATTTCGGATGTAGCTTAATACAAATACCCCGTGAACCCTCGATTAAGCGTATAGATCCCAGAGGTCTGAGAAAAAAAAAATGTGTGGAGTTAAAATATGGGTCAAGACAGTAATAGGTACTACTTGTATTACTTCCCATCAAAAATCAATCTGCCTAGCCTTTTCCCAACTATTTTGGGGTCGGCTTCCAGTCTAACCGGATTCAGCTGAATACAAGTATTTTACATGGAGCGACTGCCTATCTGACCTCCACAACCCAGTAACTGGGTAATACGATACCCCTTGGTAAGACTGGTTGTCAGACTTTCGGGCTTCTGACGACCCGTAACGACTGTCAAAGATCAACAAATGACAGCCGCGACCAACAGTTTAACGTGCTTTCCGAGGCACGGAGGAATCTCGGTATGTAAAGATGGTCACCCATCCACAGACCAACCCCGGCAAGCGTAGCTTAACCTGACGGATCGACCCGCGCGGCAGTTATTACTTAGCCACGAGCTCCTCCTACCCCTACCTCCTACCTGTATTACTTCCCATATGTTTTCCTATTACAACAGGAGTGACAACGCGAGTGCTACTAGTAAGTAGGTTTGGATTTTCAAAAAACCTCAATCTCAAACTCATTTCTAAGCTACAAACAAGCAAAACTATTTTCAGTAGTGTAGCCGTATTTTGAATAGTCATCAAGGCGAGTTATTAAAGTGATTTCAGTCGATGTGCTAGTTTTCTAGATTTATTTCTTCGTCGTGTTTTATTAGTCTTTAAGTTTTTTTAGTCAATGCTCACTTATAAAAAATGTGACCTGTGAGATCTTGCTTCATGCAAAATTTCATGATTCTAGGTCAACGGGAAGTACCCTTTAGGTTTTGATTTATTTGCGAGTATCAAAATATGTCGCATAATGGACCGTATTTTTAAGCGTTTATTACGTTTTATTTCAATAATTTCCTGGCCAAATTTTTTAGAGTTCCGAGGGGCCGTAGAACTTTGTATTTAATGCCTATTAATTTCAACTTAATACCCTACTCGTTCCTGAGTAAAAGGGTACAGACCGACAGATAGACAGACGGACAACGAAGTGATCCTATAAGGGTTCCGTTTTTTCCTTTTGAGGTACGGAACCCTAAAAACACAGATATCTGAGCGCGCCCGGCTACGGCAGGCGCTTCGATATCGGCTATCGTTGCCGCGTAAATGCAAGGAAAAATGTTAACCTATTATTATAAATTATTTCGTGTTTAGTTTATAACAGCAAAATTTGCGTAATAATTCGTTCTTTCATTTAAATAAATGTTAATATTGGTTAATGTTAAGATGATTGTGTAGCAGTAATGGTCTATTTCTGTTTGCAAATAGTTAATTTTTTTCAGTAGTCACTAAGTCAAGATGATTTGTTGGCAGTATTGGCACGTCATGGCCACATTAATTATTTATTTGGAATAACGTGGATAAAATCCCTGTGCTGCAAAAAAGGTAGGTTTTGTTGTAAAATAAATGATTCGTGATAAAACAAACGATGCAAAAAAAACATAAAAAATAACAAACAACAATATTATTGTTTGAAACAACTCTTGTACTCACCCCAGGAGAAGGAGTGCGCCAGCCCTACGTACAGCGCAAAAAATGCCAGCACACGCTGCATTCTATACATTTTATACCGCTGACAACGTTATTTCAACAGAGTTAGATGATGCGTCCGCCCTGCTCACTGCTCGTGAGATATAAAAGCAAATCACAAAGTTTCCTCAAACGTGAAGCTTTATTTATAGCAAAATTAGGTATCAGGCATCGGGCGGCTGGTGCAAGTGGGGCCGGATTTGGCGGAGAGCCAGTTTGGTTTCCGCAAGGGGCGCTCTACGATGGATGCACGTTCGAGCCCTCACGACGGGTCATGCGGTTGCCCGGGGTGGGGTCATCTTGGCAGTGTCTCTTGACATCGCCAATGCCTTCAATACCCTGCCCTGGAGTTACATTAGGGAGGCACTCCGGTATCGCCCGATGCCGACCTACTTCTGTCGAGTGGATGAGGCCTATTTGATGGACAGGGTCGTCCTCTACCCCGGTCACCACGGAGAGTGGAACCGGCGAGAGATGTCGTGCGGTGTGATCGGTCCTGGGGCCGCATCTGTGAGACATCGGCTACGACTGGGTGCTGAGCGCCGACCTCCCTAGCGGCGTCAGCGTAGTCTGCTACGTTGACGACACGCTGGTCCTGACGCAGGGGAGGTCGCATGAGGCGGCGGCCGAATTGGTGACACGCTGGGTTGCGATAATCGTGGATAGGATCCGGCTATTGGAATCACTGCTCGTGCCTTCTCTGTATGAGAAGAGGTCTTTGCCCTGCAGTGGGACAGTAACAGGCTGGTATTATTATTATTATTATTTATTGGGAGTCGAGGTGGTCTTGTACAAGTCCGAGGCCATGTGTTTTTATGGTCCTCGGAACGCGCCACTGTCGGGTTCCTGGATAACGGCAGGAGGGGTTCACATCGGTGTCGAGACGACGATGAAGTACCTGGGACTCGTCCTCGACAGCCGGTGGAACTTCGTTGAGCACTTCCAACGTTGGGCTCCCAAACTGGAGAGGGCTGGGGCTGCTTTGAAGCGGCTTCTGCCCAATCTAGGGGGTCCAAACGCCTCCTGCCGGAGGCTCTACGCGAGGATCGTGTGGTCTATGGCCCTTTAAGGGGCACCACCGGTGTGGGCGCGTTAATTAAGGCTGCGACCGGCCCAGCGGTTGAACGCGTCCCAAAGGGTCATGGCCATTAGGCTGGTCAAAGGATACCGCACGGTCTTCCGTGAGGCGGCGAGCCTTTTTGCCGGACTACCGCCATGGGATCTGGAGGCAAAAGTCCTCGCACAGTCCCACGCGTGGGAGTTGCGCGCTCCGGCGGGATCTCATGGCGGTATGGAGAGTTCGATTGTCGCAACCCAGCGCTGAGCAAGCCACAATAGTGGCGATAAGTCCCCTCTTTGAGGAGTGGCTAAAGAGGCGCCACGGCGTCCTCACCTACCGCCTGACGCAGGTCCTCACCAGACACGGTTGTTTTGGGAGGTTCCTGTTCCGCATAAGGCGGGAGGAAACGCCCGGGTGTCACTACTGTGTGGATCGCCCGGAGGACACGGTGGAGGTTTGCCCGGCTTGGGCGGAGCACCGCCGTTTCCGGCGATACGGAGGCGATCGGCGGCGGCGATCTCTCGTGTTCGTCCCTGGATCAGACCATGGTTCGGAGCGAGAGTGCATGGGAGGCCGTCACTTCCTTCTGAGAAGCAGTAATGTTCGCGATAGAGGAGGCGAAGCGCGCGAGGGACAGGCAAGATTCGCGCCCTCGCACTCCTAGTCGCCGCAGGAGACGCCCCGGGCGTCGGGAGTCGCGAGCCTACTTCCAGCCACCGTAGGCGCGGGCTTGCGGACATTGAGCAATGGGTAGCTCGCCGTTAAGGACCAGGCCCGGGTCGACGGCGCGTTGTGTTTCTCGCGCGCCTCAAAGAGATGTCAGAATGAACTGACGGGGTCCGTAAGGGCCAATGCCTGCCAGGGTTGCGAGTTTGTCCGAAAGGGATATCGCGGCCCCGGCACACAGGCAACGGAAGGAACACGGGTGGGTTTTAGTCAGTAAAATTCTGACACGTCCGGGACCCGCTCCGCCCATAGTGGGAGAAGTTATTTGATAACTACCCACATAAAAAAAAAAAAAAAAGTAAGAATAGTAAAAATTAAATTGAATTGAATTGTTGTTGAAAATAGTACCTATAATGGACGATACTGAAACAGATTTCATCCAAATAAATGGCGGACGCGCCCTTCTGTGTGGCAAATACATTATGTACAAACAGCTCCATGTTATGGCCATTGACGTTCAATGTAAACTAGAGCAGACACCGCGAACAAATTGCACAACACGTTGTGGTCCAGAGACAACAATCGTCTCAGTCACTGCCTGACGTTTATGGTGGCAGGACATGACAAATAGTGACACTGAGACTCGTTTGAGTTTTTTTCGCAATATCTTATGGTTTTGGATTTAGTCATCCACGCACGCTTAAAAATATCAGCCTGTATATGCCACCGTTTCGGTACCTAGTATAAACAATTGATAACATTGTATGTTTTCAAAATGATTTCGATATTATTTAAAACTAGCAACACGCCCCTGCTCCGCACGGGTACATTCTACTGACATGTCAAAACACCCAGTTGTCTGTGCTATATTAAGTTAAATGTGAATACAGTTCATTCTCTAAATGAACCACAACCCGTATCTATATTCACCTCAGAGTAAAGGTGTGAATGTTTTTAACACCGTTCTCCAAAGTATTGGGCTCAGTCAGGGTAAAATGTTTTCCTTGGATGCTCCTGGTGGAACAGGAAAAACATTTAATACCACTGGCATCCTGTAGAGGTCAGGAAGCAAGGCAACATTGCAATCGCGGTAGCGTCTTACAGAATCTTTGCCAAAACATGGTGTGCGCTGTTTTGCCGCCAGGAAGCAGCCTGGCGGCAAAACAGCGCACACCATGTTTAAAATTAAAATCGATTTAGAGTGCAACGACACGCCTGTTTGTGAGGTGTTGCGCTTTCATCGTATGGGATGGATTGATTATGGCAAATAGGAAAGCAGTGGTAGCTGTAAACAGAACCCTGCAGGACTTCCGCAGGAACCAAGACATGATGGGTGGTGTCACAGTTCTGTTTAGTAGCGATTTCCGGCAAACACTACCTGTAGCGACGCGAGGTTAGGATATTGCAAATAGTTACCGATTTAACTTTTTTAAGTAAATGATTATCATCACGCTATATTTTTATTAAGCTAAGCAGTCAATCATGAAATATTATAAGAACGACTATTTTAGCTAACTTTCAACAACAGCAAAAAAGTAAGCGGGTGGATTATTTGCTTTGCAAACCTGTTTTTGTAAGTTCCATTCCCAACTACTGGTATTTTTTGTGATTCTTCTTTTTTACATTTTGTAATACTTACATGTATCTAAAAGTTCGTAGAACGTATTAATTCATTAAAAAAGGAAAACTTCGTAAGCAATGGGAAATTGCTACGACACGTCAAAAGCCCTTTACAGTCACAAAACATTCAAGCTTCTGTACTGATCATTTTAGAGCTATTGACTAGAAGAGTTGCAACGAGTCAATTCATAACGCAGAAATAATATTACCTGGTTACTCGATACTGCGATGTGATCGAGCGGATGGACGTAAGCAAGGCGGCGTACTTTTAGTGGCCACACCGCGCTTCGAGTTGCGGCAAGTAACGATTCCCGATGGCGTAAATATTGACATTCATAAATTTGAGTTGATTTGTGCTACACAGTTCATTTGCAAAACCGATTTTTATTTACCTGCTGTGTATTATATATTCCACCACAGACTGATGAAAATGAGTATTCGGTAATGTTTAAAATATTAGAAAAAATATGTATTAAATATAAAAATAAGGTAGTGTTATTAGGAGATTTTAATTTGTTTTCGTGTAATAATTATGTACGTGACTATTTTGAATATTTTGTGGCCTTCTGTGAAGTCGTTCAGTACAATGAAGTCCCTAATTGCAATGGCAGACAGCTGGATCTCGTATTGAGCGGGCGCAGCAGCGTTTCGGTGTGCGCGGGGGAGGAGGGGCTGCAACCCGTGGACGCGTACCACCCGCCGCTCGCGGTCACGGTGGACAACGTCACGCCCCCCCTGCCGCTACCCGCTATGGTAGACGCACAGTCAGAATCTTATAACCAGTCTAGGCAATGGAACTTCAGTAAAGCAAACTTTAATAAATTATATTATCTTTTATCATTATTAGACTGGAGTGATATTTACAGTTTAAACGATCCGGATTTAGCTTTAAGTTTTTTTTATAGCAAAATCGTTCAAGTTTTCGATGCCTGTGTACCTCTCAAAAACGAAAAACCTAAGAATTATAGATATACATATCCAGTGTGGTATACTTCAGCTATTATCAGGGATATTCAATTAAAATACGGCCTTCATAAAAAGTACAAGTTAAGTAAATCCCCTAATGATTATGAGGCGTTTGCCCAATGCCGGGCGAGAGTTAAGGCTGAGACTGCACTTGCTCACGACCGGTATCGGGATCGCGTACAGAGCCATCTTGCGACAGACCCGAAAGCTTTCTGGAGTTACGTCAGATCAAAAAAAGGTAATTCGAACAAATATAAATTAAATAAGGATGGACAAATTATGTCAGACCAAGAATGCGCACAGGAGTTTGCACGTTTTTTTCACTCTGTATATAACCCCGAGCCGGCTACGTTGAACGCAGAGACCGCGAACACAACAGCGGCACAAAGTGGCGCGTGGGCTCGCCTCGGTCGTCTTGAAGCGTCGGTGGTGCGCCGCGCGCTCGCTCGCTTGCCCGCTAAACGCTCAGTCGGACCAGATGGCATACCACCCTTTATCATTAGGGATAGCCGCATGGTGTTAGTTGAACCCTTACTACACTTGTTCAATGTCTGCATTGCTACAGCAACATTTCCTGATCGTTGGAAGCTTAGCCGAGTGGTACCGGTGCCGAAAGGTCGCGGAGGTACGGAAGCAAGTGACTAACAGGCCTGTGGCGGTTTTATGCGCTCCTGCTAAAGTGTTCGAGGCAGCCATTCATAGCCGTTTATAGTCACAGGTAAACGCACACTTGTCTGATGCGCAGCACGGGTTTCGTCCTGGGCGGGGTACAACCGGAAATTTACTTAACCTAATGACGCAACTAGTGCCAGCTATTGATGCTGGACTGCAAGTAGATGTAGCCTACCTAGATTTTCGAAAGGCGTTCGACACAGTCGATAATGATGTGTTGCTGTTAAAATTGGCCAACATGGGTTTCACACCGCACACAATTCAATTCTTCGCGGATTACCTGCGCGGCAGACGTGAATACGTTGACTGTGGCGGTCGCTTTCAGAGATATATTACACGAGATCGGGCGTCAGCCAAAGAAGTAATCTTGGGCCGTTTCTTTTTATTCTCTTGGTGGACGACTTGCCGAAAGTAGTCAATGAGTCAACTTGCTTACTCTTTGCTGATGACCTAAAGCTGATTCATGTAGTGAATCAGAGCGCCGATCATGGCATACTGCAGCAGGATTTAGATCGAGTCACTAAGTGGAGCCAGGAAAATAAACTATATTTCAACGTGGGGAAATGCTCTGTGCTTTCGTTCACACGCGCCCGCGCCCCGCTTCACCATGAGTACCTCATAGAAGGTAAACCGCTGCAGCGTGTCGTGGAGGTCAAAGATCTGGGCGTTCGATTCACCGCTGATTTGCAATTTCGGAAACATATCGTAGAGGTTTGCAAAAAGGCATACCGTAATCTAGGTTTTGTTTTGCGACAGGCAAATGAATTTTCAAATATGAGTGCTCTTAGAGCCTTGTACGAGGCATTGGTAAAGAGCCACTTGGAGTACAACGCGGTTATTTGGAGTCCTAGTGAAGCCAAATACAGTACGATGTTAGAACGGATACAAAATAAGTATATAAGGTTCATGTATTTGAGATTACATGGAGTATATCCGGGATACCCATTGTTATATCCAACCTTATTCATTTTGGGAATGGTTGGTTACTATAAATTAGAAACTAAGCGAGAACTAGCACTAGCCACGTACCTGTTCCATGTATTAAGAGGTAAACTTTCTCATTTTGCTATACTACAGTCAATTAAACTGTGCGTCCCAGACGAGTATGTGAGCAGGCGGCGGCGGCTGCGGCTGCTGGTAGTGCCCACCGCGCGCACCAATCTGCTTCAGCGCGCGCCGCTGACGCGCGCACTGTGCACGCTCAACGCGGTAGCCGATTGAATAGACCTGTTTTCTTGTACACTGAACGACTCTACTCGGGCGACCGCTAGGGTTTTATGTTACAATTAAGTAAATTTGATGTGTTATGTTTGTTTTATTGGAAATTTATTGTACATATAATTGTATTTGTTTGTGTACTTATCTATCGCATTAGGGCAACCTGTAAAGATACAACCCTTAAATCTTTAAGGGTTGTTGTGTAAATAAATAAGAATATTATGTTTTTTTACAGGTCATACAATAGACCTAATGAAAAAACGATATTATTAGTGCTATTTACTTTAAAATATTGTAAGGTAGTTCAATATCACAAAAACAAATATATGCATAAAATACTTCATTTAATCTTTTGGTATTATTTTAACATTATTAACACGAATGAAATTAATGTGGTGATGCGTGGAACTAGGGCTGACGAGGTGAATGCTTCGTTGAAAAGGTCGACTCTATGGTTGCGAGTTCATAGACTGCGCTTGACCATAAACATGCGAGCTCGGGTTGACTTAAACAATATTCGATATTCTTCTAAAAGTTGGCGAAGGCACTCTACCAGAGGAGAGTGGCCAGGTGGCTCTACCAGAGACTCTTGGTAGAGTAGTTCCCACTTTAGAAAATCTGATTCGTCTGGTGTACGGGGATATCAGTCGCATACTGTAGGCACCAAAAGAATTCATGGGTGCGTGAACGGGCCATTTTAACGCCCAATAATGATGAAGCTGCAGCGATCAACCACAGTGTTCTCTTGCAAATTGAAGGGAGCGAAGTGATATACACCTCCATCGGTTAACACTGTTGTGGAGCAAGATGATGCCACACATTACCCCGTAGAATTTCTGAATTCGCTAAAGGCAAGTGGACTTCCGGCGTGCTGAAGGTCGGTGTCCCGATTATGATTTTTCGGATCTTAACTCCACCGAAGCTGTGTAATGGAACCCGGCTCAAAGTCGTGTCTTTGCAAAGAAACGTCATCGGCGAAAATTCTAACAGGTTGTAGCGTTGGCGAGACAGTGTTTATACCGCGTATACCACTAATTCGCCACAGTCACGTCTTCGGGTTTTGTGCAGTTCCCTGTCAGTATTGCTTTGCGATGATCATCAACAAGTCACAGGGGCAGACAATGAAGGCTGCGGGTGTTGACCTCAGGACAAGCTGTTTCTCCCACGGACAGCTGTACGTCGCTTGCTCGGAGCGTCACCAGTCTGGCTCTCTGTATATTTTGGCTGTTGAATACAAAACTACAAACGTACATAGTATACAGGGAAGTTTTATAAAAATGTGGCTGTTATTGTAGTATATTGTGGTGTGTTACGACTTACACGTGAATGAAGTCACGGGCAGAAGCTAGTAGTTAATATTATTTTGAAATCGCCAACCCGTCTTGAGCAAGCGTGGTGATCAATGCTCGTGCCTTCTCTTTATGAGAAGAGGCCTTTGCCCTGCAGCGGGACAGTAATAGACTGGTATTATTTTTAGCCTAAATTCAGAATTGGTGCCAAATTAATTGACTGTTGAAATCGAAATTATCAATAACACTCGCCTCGCCTCTCTTCGGGGAATGAATCCCTTTTTATTTTATCCAAGATTATTTTCGTGGGTACTTTTCCTTCCTAACACATTGGTGGCCAAGGTAAAGTTAGAAAGTACCTGTATCTACGCGTTTATAAAATAATATTCACCTGGCCGGTTCTATACACTGAACCTACCTGCCACTTTATATTTAAGGGTAGAAAATTGGATATTTTCCGTTTCCAGTCAACTATGTCCCATACCTAGCGCGAGAGTTCAATGTAGTTACCAATATTTATCAATAGTTTGTTTAAGAGTGTCCATGGAGTTTTTTGTTCGTTCTTCTCCAGAGAAAACTATACGTATGTACTACACTTTGGAATGGGCAACTAGCTTCATCTTTCTGGCTGACCGGCTTCTTGACAATTCAAAAGTGTCTGTAAATGATTAAATTGAAATAAATGCTTTGAGTTTGAGTTTTAGTTAATATTTTCAACATGAACATAATATTTTCCAATTGTTCCAGGCCGGATAAACGGATAAACAAACCCACAAAGCGTCGAGCATACTTAACTGGATGTTCCTGATAATATTTTGCTGCTGTTACACACTGCGCCGTCGAACGAAGCGGTTAGCCGTTTGTACGCTTCTCCTAACTTACAGGCAAATGTAGAAAACTATTATGTAATTAGTAATATATTTGGTTTTTTATCCCAAAGTGGGGCTTTAAATAAACTTCTAAGTTATATGATACTACGGAAAATTTGAAGTGTTATTTATAGTGAGCCTCAATAATATAGCAAGCAATAACTATTGTTATTAGGAATCGGTAAAAACAATAAATTTTGCTATAATCTTTTGTACCTACTTAGAAAAAAACTTTAATGTTTTCTCGTATTCTACTAATCTGTCAATGTCAATATAATCAACTCAGGGACATAAACGTCAAAATGAGGTCTCTAATCTCAGAGCTCAGAGTAATAACTAAAGCATAGAGGGAGCGTGAAATTTCAGTATAGTTATACTGTTTATACTTATGACAAATTAAGTGTGAAAAACAAGGACAGATATATAGTTATAAGGGTTGCTTATGGCAAGGCTGTCCACTTTTTTTGTCTCGGTAGTGATGTGCCGTATTTTGCAGAGGTATCGATATTAATTTATTTTAGACAGGAAATTTACTTATTGAATTGAATGTACGTTAGTGTCATGTCATACATTCCATGGATGATAAAATCAAAGAATACACTGTTTGTTTAAAAACGCTCTGGTTCCAACAGGCTTTTATATGTTAATCCTATTATTCTTCTTGTCGTGTGAACTGCAAGATCTACGAGTATCAACCAGACACTGATGTCAGTTTTTGTACCTCTTTCCAAGCTCCAATGTTAGTAACGACCATTAGTTCGCAGCTTATCGTTCCTTCCGGCTTCGGAATCGGTGAAAAGGTTATCAATTTGATATGTATGTATCTAATATTGTTGGAATTGCACAATATGTATAATACTCTATGTGGGCTTCTAAACACGTGTGCCAAAGGAGACGGGGATTTCTGGGCCTGATTGTAATAAGTTGACGTATGGTTAAAAAAAAAGGTTATATTTTTCTATTACAAAATGTGAAATATCAGCCCATTTTACAATTTGGAAATTGAGAAATCCAAAAATTAAGTTATGGCTACGAACAAAATGGAATATCGATTAAATTATAATCGACTATCGTGACAGAGTTCATACTATTTAAAAGATGCTTTTACCAGATGATTAATTCAAATACATTAATTATTAGAATTAACGTATTAAACAGTTTAAACAAATTAAATATCTATAAAGATAAATGTTAAAATCGATTCACGTTTGCTAATCGATTATTGTATTTTTAGTCTATGGTGACATGTCAGTCAGTCACTCGTTTCGTATCGTTTAGTGTTAGTGCGTGTGCGTTTTGAGTGTTTCCTCCCATAGTTTTATTGATATTTTCTTTGACCCCTGCTTTCTTTCTACGGACTTCTGATCTTGCTTCTTGTACGACCCTTGCTGCCATACCGGACACGGAGAGCCTCGCTTTTACGTTGGACTTGGACTTGTTTTTTTGGATTCTACGACCAGCCTACCGATTGGATATTATCACAATGGATCGTTGTGTAAATTGTGGCATAGCGACTAGTCGCTGTAATACACTGGGTCATCGAGCTTTAGATGACGAAATGATATTAGCAGTGATTCGTCAATGGCGTGCACCACAATCTGTAAGTACTTACTCACCTCCTGTTTATTAGCTCACCAGGGTCTACCACGCTGGCTTGCAATCTTCACGATGTTTTCCTTCACGATTACATTTACAAAATAATAAAGTATGAATAGGTAAACATTTAAAAATCATATGAAGATTTACATTACATTGAACTAAGATATATATTTTTTTATTGTAATAGATATTTGCACACCTATTCAGGTAGGATATGGTTTAAAGATCTTCTGTACCTGAAGACCTCATGTACCCATATTCAACCAAATAAATGATTTGAATTTGAATTAAATAACTATCGGACAGAGTCGGTTGGTTTAAAAAAAAGTAATCATGTTAACTGATATTAAAAACTTTTTCCATTTTTCAGGTAAACAGCAGTGACCATGTTTGCCAAGCTTGCTGGGACTTGGCTCAAAGACCACCTCATGGTGAACCTAGACATCTTGGCCACCGTAGTGTTTGTCTCCGATGTGGACGTTCACTTGCATCTAGAGTCAGCCATTTACTTCACACCACCTCACCTCGCGAATTGAGAATTTATAATGTTATTCAAGAGTGGATTATACCTAGAGCTGTAAGTTGAATCAGTTTACATTTGTTTTATGTGCTTTTGTTGTAAGTCAAATTGAGTTTTTTAATACTTCAATGATTATGTATTGTTTGTTGCAGATAGAAGTACCTAGTCCCATATGCCATACTTGTTGGGTTGCTGCAGATAGAGCTGCTGTCCATATGGTCTCTGGCCCATCAACTTCTTCCCAAGTAAGCCCAATTGAAGAAATACAGCCACAGGTACAAGTTCTTCCTGCTGAACCTCCAGTTGAAGAAGTTAGAAGTATTCAGCCTGAACCTACTATTGTATTACCAGATTACATGAGGGCTGTTGAAACAGAAAGTAGGTGCTTTATTGAAGGATGCCTGAGAACAGAGAGGTACAGAGTTCCACTTTCTACTAGAAAGATGTTGCTCAGTCGGTATAAATATTATGTACCTGAGAATAATCGTCTATGTGATAGACATTTAGTTATAGAAGCATGGGATTTTCTTACCAGTTTGAGAAATAATTATGTACAGACTTTTACAGCAAAACATATCCAGGACATGATTGATGTCCTTAAAAGAAGTTGTAGAATCAGGATTACTTCATTTTGAGAGTATAGATGATATGGAAGACCATGTTGTGCATACGTGGATAGGGTTAAACAAAGCGCAGTTCCATCAAATGTTTAATGAGGTTCCTCAGTTATTAGAAATTCCTAGGGGGTCCCTAGCTTTAGCAGCATATTTAATTAAGCTTAGAACTGGGGATTCTGATGAGAGGTTGTCAACTTTATTAAAAGTGTCTAGGCGAACTCTAGAAAAGTGGTTACACCAAGTGAGAGATCTGCTGTATGAGTATTTTGTACCTAGACACCTAGGTTAAATCATATAAATAGACAAAACATAGTGCAAAGAAATCTGTTAATACCTAACACACTGTTTGGTAACTTTGAGGGAGTAGATAGGCCCATTGTAATATTTGATGGAACATATTGTTACATTGAAAAGAGTTCGAATTATTTATATCAAAAAAGAACATATAGCATTCACACATATCGCAATCTTACGAAACCGTTATTAATGGTATGTACCGATGGGCATATAATTGATGTGCTGGGCCCCTATCCAGCCACCACTTCAGACGCTGATATAATGAAAAAGGAATTTTCAAATGAAAGACCATTACGGGAATACTTCTTTTTTTTTTTTTTTTTTTTTTTTATATAGGGCATCTCGCAGTTAACCTCTGAGGAGGTCGTAGCTGCTTAACCGGACTTTCCTGTGGCTGCCTTAAGCTTCTACACTTAAAGCCTCCAGCCAGGGGCATAAACTATTCTAATTAAAACTAGGCGAACGCTCGCTAAGGGCACCCCCTGTGGGGTACGGACCTCGGCTTAGGGCGTCGCTGGGGGGAGGACAGCAAGATGGGACAGGCTGGATCAAATATAGATTATTATTATTCGGGGAATTTAAGACTACGGGCTCAGCTTCGACGCGGGCTGGCGCATCGTCGAGCAAGGGTCGGGGGGGAGTATCATTTACTCGGGAGGGACGCGGTCGCGGACCTCTGCGGCGAGGTCGGAACGTGTGTCGGTGTGTGTGTTTCTTTACTGTACTGGTGGCCCTATTGCTCTCCTGGAGGAGGGTTATGGGGTCATCTGGGTCGTTGAGAACATGCCTTGGACGGCGGATTTTACTTATTCCAGAGGGAATATAACTGGCGGCCTTCACAACTAGAGGGTTGCGATGTATTGCGGCTTTATCAAAATAACGCGTTGCATTGCGTTTTAGAAATTGGGCTATTGTGGGGATTTTAAGGTCGAGATGGAGGATCTCGTTCCTAACATACCAGGGGGAAGCCGTCGCCATTCGAAGGAAACGGTTTTGGAGGGTCTGCATCTTATGGAGATGGTAGGGTTTGGCTTGTGCCCAGGCGGCACACGCATAGGTCATAATGGGTCTAATGCACGCCGTGTAGGTACGCAATTTGCACCTGAGTGACAATTTGCTTCGTGCATTGAGAACGGAGTGGAGCCTACCGAGAGCGAAAGCGGCTCGCGAGCGTGCCTGCTTTATGTGCTCGGAGAATGTGAGTTTAAAATCGAGGACCACACCTAGATATTTGGCTCGCTTCTCCCAGGGGATCGGCTTGTCAAACATGGTGATTGGTCGGGGGAGCGTGTTAATAAGTTTTTTGAGTCTCGGTTTCTTGAAGAGAACCGCTTGACTCTTATCGGGATTGACCTCGATTCTCCACTTTCTGAACCACTTGCCGAGCTTGTCGACTGCGGTTTGGAGAGTGAGAGCTATCGCGTCGGGGCTTCTGCCTGAATAGTAAATGGCCGTGTCGTCTGCGAACAGAGCCAACTGCGCCTTGTTACTTTTAGGGATATCGCTGGTGAACAGCGTGAAAATGAGAGGAGATAGCACGGAGCCCTGAGGGACACCCGCGCGTAAGGGTCGGGGGGAGGAGAGCGCTCCTTCGATGCGATAGCGGAAGGTGCGATTCGACAAAAAGTCTCGTAAGATGAGCACGAGACGATCTGGCACACCGAGTTTGTAGAGCTTATATAATAAGCCGTTGTGCCAGACTTTGTCAAAAGCTTTCGCTATGTCGAAGAAGATAGCACCCGTCATCAAGCCGCGCTGGAAACCAGCGCTTATGTCCTCGATGATGCGGTGGACCTGATGCACGCTAGAGTGCTGAGTTCGAAAGCCGAACTGTTCGTTGGGAATAAGGCCCTTGGTCTCGGCGTATTCTCTGAGACGCTTATAAATAAGCCTCTCATAGATTTTGCCGAGAACCTTGAGCAGACTAATGGGACGGTAACTAGAAGGCTCAGACTTGGGTTTGCCTGGCTTCGGGATGCCGATGACGTTGGCTTCTTTCCACGTTTGTGGGAAGATATTGTTGCTTAGGGCACCATTGAAGATGGTGGCCAATAACATTATCAAGTGGGCAGGGAAAAGCTGGACCACTCTGTTGGTGAGTCCATCTGAACCGGGGGCTTTACGAGCTTTAAGACCCTTGATGATATCGTGCACTTCGTCTGGAGTGACGGGAGGCAGAGGATTCTCAGGGTCTTCTACGGGAGGGAGAGAGGCTCTACGTTCGACTTCCGCGTCTACCTCTGCGAGGTGAGCTTGGTCTACTGGTAGGGAGCTGGGTGAGCACTGAGCTTCTAGACTGTCGGCTAGGCACTCGGCCTTGTCGACGTCGTCGAATGCAATGGTCTTATCAGGACGTACTAATGGGGGCATGGAAGTGACTTGCGGGGACTTGAGTTTCCTCTGAAGTTCCCAGAAGGCTAGATGGGTAGGCTCTAACTCGCTTAGCATCTTACCCCAGCCCACGTTACGCAGCTCCGCTACGCGTTTCCTTACAGTTCTCTGTAAGTAGCGCATATGGGCTTTGTTCGCGTCGCAGGGAAAGCTACTGTACGCACGGATAGACGCGTTCTTCTCAGTCAACAGATTACGTACATCGTCAGGTAGCTTCCAGCGACGGTCATCCGTCACTGTGACTTCCCTTGAACATTCGTTCACGACAGATTGTATGTGATCCGTGAATGAGTCGATCGCGGCCATCGTGTCCGAGATAGAGTCAAACTGATCGGGGATGTTATCTAATTGGGGGGACGTGTTGGATTTCAGCTGGGTGCTTACTTTCTTCCAGTCCGTTACCTTTTTAGTGACGGGAGGTTGATTGGGATCGGAGAGACCTATGCGCGGGGCCAGTCTTATGACTATGGGACGGTGATCAGAGTTAAGCTCGTGTACCGTCTCTATTGAGTCTAAACGTAGATTGACGTTCTTAAGGAGCGCCAAGTCTAGGACATCGGGTGTATGGTTAGGGTTATGAGGGTAGTGGGTTGGGGTCATCGGAGCGATGACATCAAAAATCATAGAGGCAGAGAGGTCAAACAGGTGTTGTCCTCTGGTGGAGGTTCTGGTACTATTCCAGGAGGGATGCTTGGCGTTGAGATCGCCCGCCATGATAACGGAGTCACTCAGGCCAAATAAGATAGAGAGATCGTTTGCAAAGAGTCGGGGGTCCTCTGAAGTGGGTTGGGGAGGAAGGTAGACCGATATAAGGGTGATCGGCTGATGGCCTGACATGCCTAGGTGGCAGATGGAGACTTCTAATACTGAGAGCGGGGGAGGATCCATGGGGATGCAATAGAGGTCTTTTTTATAATAGATAAGGGTGCCGCCCTTGTGACAACGAGTCCTATCGTTGCGAACTACACGATAGTTAGCGATTGACGGATCTCGTTTATTAGGTTTGAGGAAGGATTCCTGTAAGAGGAAGACGTCTATGTGGTGATCGCGGAGGAATTTCGCGATCTCGTCGCGTTGGCCATTAATGCCGTTTGCATTGAAGATGCCTAACATGAGGGATCGGGGTTTGAACCTAGCTAAGATGGTGTTAGACATTGTGGGTTCTATGGGAGGCACGGGATGTCAGAGCACGCGTAATGTCTGGATACGCGTTGTAAATAGCTTGGATCTTTATGAGATCACAGGCGTCTTGGGCGGCCTCAAGTTGACTGGCCATTTGGAAAGCGCGAGGAGAGAGGAATGTCATCGCGGAGGAAAGGACATTTTGAGGCATGCTAGAAGAGGCTACGGGAGTATTCGCGGGTTGCGGACGCGGTGCTATAGGAGCAGGTGCGGGCTTATTAAGGGGCGCGGGGGGGTGATAACGGGGGCCCATAAGGGGGGGGGATGGTGGGGGGTGGGGGTTGGAAGGTAGCCATGGCTGGAAAGGTCAGTTTAGGGGATGACGACTTGGGAGCTTTGGGACAGCCACGGTAGTTGGCAGGGTGGCCCTCTTGCCCGCATAGCACGCAGCTAGGTGGCGTGAGGCATTGGGAACGGTCTTTTGGTCGGGAGCACTCAGAAGTGCCATGTGCGCCCAGGCACTTTACGCACCTGGGAGTCGCGTGGCAAAACTTTTGAGAGTGACCGTAGAGTTGGCAATTGTGACATTGCCCTACTATGCCATTTTTCTTGGGTTTCTCGATCTCGAGACCCGTGAGGTGGCAGATAGATTTAACTTTAAATATAGGGTGATAACCCTGTACTGGGGGACAGATAACAAGTACCATGTCGTATTGCTCTCCGCCTCTAGCGCGGTGCATACGGTGGACTTCGTCTACGGGGATATTTTGCGACTGAAGGTCGGCTAAAATATCGGCGGCTAGTATTTCGCGCGGCATCCTTTTGATGACTACGCGGGTTTGTTTTTCCTCTGGGAGAGAGAAAGTGTGGAATGCCACCTTTCTCTGTCTCAGAAGACTAGTGAGGTCCCTATAATCGCGGGACGTAGGGACATTTACTTTAATACCCTGTTGGGTGTTCCTAGCGTTGGTGTATGCGATTTTTTGGTCGCAACACCATTTAGAGACGTCCGTCCACTTGCCCTTGTCCTGTATGAACACGGGTGGTGGCGGAGGGACCTTCTTAGGGCCAGAATTGGGTGGGATGGGAGTATCCTGCGAAGAGGATGACGCGATCGGGCGGGGGTCGGGGGAGGGGGTGACCTGCGAAGAGGATGACGCGGTCGGGCGGGGGGCGGGGGAGGGGGAAGCTACGGTAGTGCAAGTAGCGGGTGGGGCTGGGGATAGCGGGGAAAGTGAGAATGAGTCACGATCCTCAAACGCTACTACTTTGCTGGCCTGGGTGGAAGATTGTTTCTTATTCTTCCGCTTCCTCCCTTTTCCGTTGACTGGGGTGAACCCATCGTCATCAGAGTGGGATGAAGCGGAGGAAGAAGAAAATCTAGCCTCAGCTTCCGAGCTGTACGGGTAAGGGGTCGTGACGCGTTTCGTTGAGTCTACTGGTTCGTCTGTGTCCATAGACATCAGCGGGCTAAGTGGGCTCTCTAGCTGGGGAGAGCGTGGGCTGTCATTGCTGCTTTCAGCGATGATAGGATCGGAGGGAATAGATTGAGAGGGCCGTCGTAGTGCAATTATTTCCGGGCCGAACTCAGTTTTCAGGGAGGGCGAGACGGTAATTATCCTTTTAAGGATGCTAGTGAGGGCTGCATTGTCGCTTTTAAGCGACCTAATGTCGTCTTGAAGAGACTTCAATAATGCCTCCATTATAATGGCTTTAATTAATTTGATTAATAAGAGGAATGGTTCCTATTTCTCCTAACAATTTCTAACACTAACTCCCCGGGCGGATTGGCCGGGGATGTGTAAACCCTCCCTGTCGGGTATAGACAGGGAGGTTGTGTACTTAATGGTGAGCCCTAAGCTTGCTTTTGCCCGTTGCCTATCTTATTGTGCAACGGGGTCCTAACCAGTCTAGTGTGCCGGGTGTAGACACACCCGATCGACACTAGGTGAGTCGCTGTGAAGGGAAAACTGTCACCAATGTCGACTAGGAGATCCCCCAAGGCCGAACACTGGGACCCGTCCAACTGATTGCCTAGCCCAGAAGGGGTTCGGCGGGTGTAATTGGGGCAACACCCTCTCGGTTTCGTTGGCACCGTATAGGTTTCCACCGAGAACCACGAAACTGTGGATTTTACCCAGAAGGGGCCAAAAACGCGACGATTACGTTTTGAAACAACTCTGATTTAGAAATATTTATTAATTGTGTCTTGAAAAGACAAACAATTAATAGGTCGATGATAGTCCACAGACTATAGAAGAACTCGTCGCAGGGCGCGACGATAGACGGCTCGGGAACCACTGCAGGAACCGCAGCAGGAACCACTGAGCCGGAAACAGGAATCTCGTACACACTGCGCAGCACGTCCGTCCGCGAGCGGTGTCGAGCGTAGAGTGAATACTTCCTTCAAGGTGATGCTTTTATACTGGATAGGGGCTTTCGTGATTCATTGCCCTTGTTGCACCAATGTGGATATAGGACATATGTGCCTGCATCATTAGAAGAGGGTGAGACACAGCTTTCTACTAGTGAAGCAAATAAATCGAGAGCAGTCACCATATGTCGTTGGGTAGTGGAGGTAGAAGATGAATAAAATATACTAATTAAAAACGATTTTTATTTTTAATTATCATCTCCTTACCCATGATTTTTAATAGGTATTTGTGTTTCCTAATTTCCATCCACTCTACAAATATAATTAAGGCAAGTCAAAGTGCCGCTAGTGGCACTCTATCCCTATCGGATTAAGTGCCAGGGTCCGTTTAGGCACAAGAGAATGTAATGTTTTCGGAATTTGGTGTTTTACAGCGAACTAACCGTGTATACAGTGCCGCTAGCGGCACTGTATACACCTTCTATAATTGTAACAGCATCCTATCTTTAAAAAAAACAACTACCTATCGCACAATGAGGTTATACATCGCACTTCAAAAATCAGCTGTTTTGTTACGTAACCTCACTTTAACAAAATCTCTTTTAACTCGGCTCTCAGATTGCTAAAATCCGCAAAATTTTCAGTGATGGTTTGATAATATAGTAGCTATTAATTGACACCAATTTCATCTCTTTACATCCAGGCCCAAGATTGTATGAAAGCGTATCCGTCTCCTTTCATAAGTGTATCTATGTATGTTTCTCAGAAACTTGTAATCGGATCGTGGTCATTCTTTTTTATTGGATTTTTATCTTTCAACATAGGAAACGGTACAAGTTTCATCAAAACCGGTTCCGCAGTTGTCAAGATATGGAACATATAACCGAACTCCATAACGACAGTACAATGTGTAAATTGTGTTCGTATGGGTATTTTGTCAATCTTTTAGATACCTTATATAGAACTTACAAATTTTTTAGTGATGGTGTACCAAAACTAAAAAGAAAAATATAATAAATTTTGCACGAAAAATAAACCGACTTTCACACTAAAAAGCAAAAATAACTTTCGTTTTGGAATTCCGTGTCACAAAACGACAAAAAAATAAGAGGTAAAGATAACGACTTTCGAAACGAAAGATATTTTTGCTTTGGAAGTCGGTTAATTTTTTGTGGAAAAGTTTTTTTACCTAAAATTTATGTAATGGAACAGAAACAATCGGATCAAAACGGATTTTTTTATTTAATATTTGGGGATAAACAATAAAATAAAGAGAGGAGAAGAAAGCAGTTTAAATTATTTGATTTTCAATCGAATAAGTTTAATTATTCGATTGAAAATCGAATAATTTAAACTGCTTTCTTCTCAACTCAAACTCAAAGCATTTATTTCAATTAAACCATTTACGGGCACTTTTGAATTACCAAGGGAATCGGTCAGTCAGAAATTTGAAGCTAATTGTCCATTCCAAAGCGTAATAGGTACCTATGGAGAAGAACGGGCAAGAAACTCCACGGACACTCTTTTATATAAAATAAATTGTTACAAAATATTCGTTACATCATTCATGTTGAAATTATACATATGTGAGAACAATGTAGAAAGACGTGCACGTTAAAAGCGTCCGTAATAAAAAGATAAATAAAGGAGATAAATAAAAAAAATAACAATTCAAAAATTTAAATCAGCCATGGCAGCTAAGAGTTGGCCAGTCCCAACTGACGGCGCCCGTTCACGAACATGACGCATGTATCAGCACCATTCAGCTCAACCATACAATTATATGCAAAATTTCTGAAAACAACAAAGAAAACTACCTTGGTGTGTTGTGTTACTTGTGTTTTATCTACTATACTTTATTTATAGCCAAAAATACATTTCAATATACATTAGGTAAAGTATATAGTAAAGTAAAACAATTGGTAAAGGTTAACACGTTCACAGTCCCCATACAAACCATTTAGTAGACACCTTTTTTTTGGTGGGAAATTGGCAAATAACTTATCCCGCTCTGGGTGGAGCGGGAGGGCGTATCAGACTCTTACTGACTAAAACCCACCCGTGTTCCTTCAGTTGCCTGTACGTTGCCAGGGGCCACGGTATCCCTTTCGGACTTTCCCGCGATTTTAGTCGACCCCTCAAACCGGCAAGAAAAACAAATGAAGATACAAGAAAAACATTTTTTTTTCACAGAGCTTTCGGACAGAACTGTGAACGTTTTGTGATAGGTAATACATAACGCGAATGGATCAATAAGTGAGCGCACGTGACTTTACTTACCAATAATAGGGATGGTATGGCGCCAGGTTTAAACCTTCTCCATTTATCGCTACTTACAAAGCAGTCGTTCGTAAAATGTTTAGAACATACTCGGCTATGCTTAGTCCAATAATTTCTGGCTCTTGGACTGACTTTACACCAATTTTCTTTCTCATTTGAAGGTATACTGAAAAAGAAAACGATAACTTTTCCAATTTATCGGCATAAAATTATCATATCGATAAAAAGTATCTCCATCACTAGCATAACATAACCTCACAATATAACGATTTATTTTTTTGAAAATGAATTCGCGATCACAACATAATTTGTAATAAAGATAGTTTGAAGAGATCATTATCATTCTAATATGTATGTTATTAGTGATGACGTCCAAATATTTCGCGTGATTTTATATGAAAACTGTAAAAAAACACTTACCGATAAAAGCTTACAAATTCTTTGTTTTCTTTCCGTTACGAATGTGATTTACACGATAACACAAAACAAGCCATGTTAACAGCCTATTGATCTGTCCTTTGCACCAATTTTTTTAGAAAATTGTGCATAAATCTATTATTATGAATAAAATAATGACCAACACCTCAACCAGCACACGTACTAAAATTCACGACGTAATATACGACTAAATCAAATACTTTATACGGTTAACCGTGTACTAAGTAACTATTGTGGTTTTTTAATTGGTCGTGTAAAAAGAGACCAAGTATGACCGTTTGACAATTTCGGAACATCCATTTAGTTTTAGCATAGACAAATCCATATGCATTTGTCTCTTTTAAGTGTACAATCTGCGCCATAAGAGAGAAGAGCTTAGATATATCGTAATTTGTCTCTAATTTGTAGGCTCCCTCTATGTTAGTTATTACTCTAAGTCTCTAATTGTTATTTAATCTCCGCTCGTGTGTAAAACCACTTAAAAATCGAGTCTGCCTATTCTTTTTTTAAATATTTCTCGTTTATTAAATGTTGTTATTTTAAGAAAAGAGAGACACTGAAGTGTTTGTAAATCCGAATAATGTATTAATATGAATTATTCAAAATAAATGAACGTTAGTCGTTGTGTTTTGAATATTTTCGTTAAGGCTAACACGGTACAGAAACAATTTTTTTAGATTATAGTTTTTCTTTTGATTTCATAAAGATTTGTACAGGAAATAGTACCAACAGTAATCAACTAATATTATGGGTATAAAACCCAGCAGTGGGGATTAAGGGTTGACAAAAATAAGTACAATAAAGAACAATAATAAAAGTACACACAATATTAGCACTTTCTTGGTGACTGGTTAATCAAAAATACAACATGCTTATTATAATTTTCAGGAAATATGGCGTTTATTGAAACATTTCCAAATGAAAAATAGTTCATACAATAAAAGAATAACAATCTATTTAAATAAAAATGAAATGCTCTTCGTTGGTAAGTGCATCACTTAAGAACGGCTCGACCAAATTTTAATTTTCATAGTTATAAAACCAAAAATCAAATCAAATTATTTATTTTAAACTGGGTTGATAAAAATCATGATTTTTATAAAAAAAACAAAATAATCGGATTTATTTTATTTAAATCGGATTTTTTTGATTATTTCTGTCACACATGTCTCTAAATGTTCTTTCATTCTCGCTACTAAGCCCATTAATTCCTTCTTACAACGTTTACACACCGCTTTGTTAAATTTGCCGCAAGTGGACTTTTTTTCATCGAAATAAACCCATTCAGCATCTTTTTTCCTTCCAGACATCTTGTTGTATTCACTTTCATTAATCAATCACGAATGACCGCGCCGAAGACTAAACGGACGGATTCAGTCACGAGTTTAAATTTCGGAGAACCTCCCCGAACGGTGTACTTAGTTAAACAGCATTGGACACGTGTGTGCGCGACGTAGTTTATGTCGGGGGAAGTCCCTTGACACATTTAAATGGCTGATTTGGTCGAAGTAAAAAAATATTGATTTAAATCATTGATTTTTATAAAAAAAATCACTTGATTTTAATCGCGATTTAAATCACTGATTTAAATCATATCAACCCTGATTTTACACATCATAAAATCCAATTAGTTACTAATTACATAGACAACTTGTGCTATTACATATATTTGGCAGATTTTGGCAATAATTGATAATAATAGTGGTAGTAGCTAAGCTAGTACCTAATACAATAATCAAATATTTACAAAACAACATATTTAAAATATAAATACATATAATCTATTCTATGTAGTGTTCTATCTATGTATGTAGAGTACGCGCCATCACTCAAGTCCGATAGACGCGGCGCTAGTGTCTATGTCATTACATCAAATTGCATTAAAAAAATGTAGTTCCATGACTTTCTGGCGCGAACTATAAACTAGTCTCCACGAACACAATTTTAGCGCAACCCGTTGTGGTCCAGGGACAACAAACGTCTCAGTCACTACCTGACGATGATGGTGGCTGGACATGACAAATAATTATATAATCACTTTTGAAAATGCCTTCTTGTGTTATGAAAAATTGTTTCTTATCACTCGAGAAAATCATATAAAGGTCAAACTATGACGTTTCATCGGAAAAATCACTCGTTTCAAACTCATTAAAAATTATTTATAAAAGTATTTTCTGAAAATCAGAGATTATGAAAAATAATAGGAACAGACACGACATAATTATCTTACCTATCAATGTACCTACCCTATTATGATGTAAATAAATTCAGTTACCAGATGTATGCAAACAATAATTAGGTACGTGTATATCAATTTTATTAAATAATTTCCAAATTATGGATGCTCTTCTTCTTTACAAATTATGGATAAAATGAGCCGCGGAAATGCGACCTAAGTAAGTAAAGCTTTATAGGTTTGTTATACTTTTTTTAATCAAATACGCTTAATTTGAAGATTTCACGTTCTGACTATTCAAACCGGGAACGACTGATAACATTTGTGAAAAAAAATCGCAACGAAGAAACTTGGTTGCTAAGTGAACAATTCCACATAATGTTCATCATTAATACAATGGAAATTAAAATATAATTTTTACTGTTAAAAACTACTGTTACCTAACAAGAGCAGACACCTCTGCTCTAGGTTAATTGAACTTTCAATGAAACTAGAGAAGCTATTACAAACAAAAGATGTGTCCCCGCGGATGTCAAATGTGACAATCTTGTTCGCGGCGTCTGCTCTAGTTTACATGGAACATCAATGTTCACAGCTTATGAGCAAGTGGATGATGATAATACGAATAATAAACCTTTATATTCAGACCACAGAGAATCCTATAAGTAGTGTTAGTAATTAAAACTTAAAACTAATTATATTATATTGTTTGTATTGTATTATATCCAAATACGAGTAACTCAACTAGGTGAAGTCTGGAGCCGACCTTCACACTATCCCCGAAGTATGTAGTACGTACTCGTAGACGTGTGAAGTCTGATCCAGTGACGCAACATTGGACAATCCCAACTACTGCACAACGTGCTCAGGAAGATGATGAACTGATCACTAAACCAGCTGAGGTTAACAACATCTAAATGTTGTTCTACGTAGTAGAGTAGTAGGTAATGGTGGTGGTTGAGGTGAAAGTAAAGTCTTCAACGACTTCTCATCTTGAGCTCGTTACCAACACGAGCCGGTTTTCATACAGCAGTTGAAGCACACGTCTACTTCACTACTTTGCCCAGAGTAATCGGCGTTACATCTGGAACGAAAACATAAACAAGCGCTATTAATGGACCTAAGCATTATTTAGTGGCATAGTTGTCAATACCGCAGAATGACATTCAGTCATCTTCTCTATCTGTCAGACCCTGTCAGACGCAATTAAAATGTGACACTGACAGTCTCTGACAATTACATTAAAAAAAAAAATGTATTGTTCATAAAATAGCCAGGTCATTAAAAAGATTTTATGTTGATGTCAAAGGTGTAAACTATTTGATCTTTGTTATCAAGTAAAATAAGATATAGTTTTCTATGCAATCGTCTGTTTAGTGCCGTAGCTTCAAACCTAACCTAAACTTAAAGTCTAAAGTATGTCTTGAAGCTACAGTCAAGTCCTTAAAGGCTTGACTGTTGCTTAAAAACGAGATATAAATATCTCGTTTTTTGTACATACACAGGAAACGATGCGACTGTTCCATTTCAACGATTTGTTAGCAAACAGTGATCGCTCCGACCGTCGCCGTCGTGGGCATTCGATCTTGAGTCCTTGAGCCCAGGTAAACACGAGCGATTTTTGAATGTGCATTAGTTTATCAACTCTCGGTGTTGAGCCAATTAATGAGAATCCAACCGAATGCGTCTTCGATCAATAATGCACTAGATACACTATCCCATACAAAAGTTTTCTTAAAACTGTCGCCAATTGTGTTTACGTACTTCTGGTTTAAATAAATATACATTAATGTAAATTCAACCTTAAATGCAACGTTTAAAGTTGTATTCACAAAGCTATGTACAAAAAACAATAAAGTCAAACATACATCAAAACAAATTCAACCTTACACGCTTGTTTTAAAGTTCGAAATACAAAGTGCTAATAAAAGCAATAAAAATGTATGGCAGAGGCTCGCCGCTTGGACAAGGAATGAGTGGAGTCGAAATGTGTTTATATTTCTTTCTATGAAATACAGAAAAAAAACATTTATACTAACAAATTCAGTTTATTATAAGCAAGGTTGATAAAAATCATGATTTAAAAAAAATCAAAATAATCGGATTTATTTGATTTAAATCGGATTAATTGGATTTAAACCGGATTTTTTTGATTATTTTGTCACACTTGTCTCGATGTTTTTTCATTCTCGCTACTAAGCCCATTAATTCCTTCTTACAACGTTTACACACCACTTTGTTAAACTTGCCGCAAGTGGACTTTTTTTATAGATATAAACCCATTCAGCACCTTTTTTCCTTCCAGACATCTTGTTGTATTCACTTTCATTAATCAAACACGAATGACCGCGCCAAAGACTAAACGGAGGGATTCAGTCACTAGTTTAAATTTCGGTGAACCTCCGAATGGTGTAGTTAAACAGCATTGGACACGTGTGTGCGCGCCGTAGTTTATGTCGGGGGAAGTCCCTTGACACATTTTGGCTGATTTGGTCGAAGTAAAAAAATATTGATTTAAATAATTGATTTTTATAAAAAAATCACTTGATTTTAATCGCGATTTAAATCACTGATTTAAATCAAGTGATTTATCATATGAACCCTGATTATAAGCCTTGACACTCAAACATAAAGTTTAATTACAATGGCAAAATTAAATCATTCTGTCGTCGGAGAAACAAATATATGTTCAAAAATACTTATTGTTACTGTTGTACTGTTTTTAGTAATCTACGGCTTTGCGTGTTTCCAGTTATGTCCAATCTATTAAAATGAATCGAACAAATTGTCTAATTTTTATAAGGCTTATATATTTCTTTTCCTCTTTCTTTCGCGACAGTAGATACTCATTCTACACAGCGAAATGGGTCGCTAGGAAATCTACAAACAGAAATAAAATCTAAAATACTACACCATGCATTCCCTGTTCCAGAACAGTCGATGTTTGTTACAATAGTTGGTAGTTGTCACAAACATTGGTGAAACAATCCTAATATTTGCTAATTAATTTATATTTACTATTTAATTCTGTTTTTATTTTATGAAAAACACTTACTGATAATAAACTTACCGAAAATATATATATTCCTTCCAAAATCTTGGTGTTACGGTGGTTATTTACAAATTTTTTGAACGCGTACTGCGGCATTTTGACGTCTTAACGTTGGCTATGATTGGACCATACTAATTTGAAATAAGACCACAACCGAATCTGTGCTCTTATTTTTCGTTCCGTTTTTGAAGCGCTTACCGGGAATCTAGTGCATTATTGATCGAAGGAATGCGTCAAAAAAAGACACTGTTGGAATTTTTTAATCTCGGCGGTAAGGAGAGCCAGCATGAAACATCGCCGTGTTAAAAAATTGCCCGTGGGGACGAGCGCTGACAGTCAGACACAGCACGCATTGAAGGTTTTTGATCGGATCAGACGGATGTGAAGATAGAACTAATCATGTACAGATCGGTCTTTAGATAGATTACTAAGATTCTTACCTGTATTTAGAATGTCCCTCAACAATGAAAATGTTTGCAAACATTTGACAAGAAAGACGGAAACATCGCATCTTTCACCCTGATAATCTCCTGTGCATTGACATACTGGCTCGCTCTCCTCATTCAGGAAACAAACGCCGTTGTTCGAACAATACTCATGGCACGCGTTGACTTCACATCTTACCCCAGAGTAACCGTCTTTACACCTGAAATTATGAAATAAGGATATAAGATATAAAAGAGAGTAACAAGGAAACCAACAAAATTTGTGTGACGAAGCTTGAGCCCAGTACGCTGCGTGTCAGGAACTTTATAATACTTGTATTACAATATGATACAAGTGAGCCAAGTTAGCCAAGTCATTCGAGCTCGGATTGCAGCCCGAGCCGAAGTCGAGGTAATGGAGTCGAACAATACGCATAGTTTTCCAGAAGGGTTAGGCAGAGGTGTTTATAGTATATGTAGTAGGTACACCCTCATTTCGCCAGTTTTGTTTAAGTCCCATGTAATAGTGACCCCGTATTGAAAATTAATTAATTTACGTTACATATCCGTTTTTGGGTCACAGAAATTCATATTGTACCAAATTTCAACTAAATTGGTCCAGTAGAATCGGAGCAAATTGGCTGTGACAGACAGACAACCAGCCAACCAGCCAGACAGACACACGAGTGATCCTTTTAGGGGTTCGTTTTTTTTATTACGTCCGAATGAAGAAAACGATCTCCTAAAAGGATCAGGGAACCCCAAAGACACGTATTTTTAGCTCTATCATTATTAATCAAAAATTACTTAGATAAAACGCATTTAGATCGGAGAGTGGGGGCTCGCTGCGTCACAATTCAGTATAAATTCTAGCAAGGCGTTTGCCATAGCACATTTTAACTCAATGTATCACCGTAATCTTTTGATTTCGTAAAAAAAGGAAAAAATACATGTGTCCAATAATTTTTGATAATCTATCTGACGGACAAAAATTTACTTTTAGTCATCATATATATGCATTATTGGGTAGGTATTATTTTAATTTCGGAAGTCGGTGTCGTTGGTTCTGTATTTTCGTTTTTTGCCACCGACTTCCGAAATTAAAGTAATTTTTCACTTTGTAGTGTTCTTTTTTGGAAGTCGTTAAATTTTTATATTTTCTCCGCAGTGGCTGTCGCTTCAGCGTGTAGCTCGAGGCCACGGGGTTAGTCGCTATCGGATTATATCGTTGGCTTGATTGGCCGAGCCATCGGAGAAAATCACTGATCACTGCAGTTAACAGTAAGTAGCTAGCCAGCTTTAGTCTTACCATTCTTCCGTGTTTTTTTTCTCTCATATGTATTCATACAAAATTCAAACGAAAAACAGAACGTTACACTACATGTTGACGATTTAAAAGTAAGAATAAAATTATGACAAATACCTCCATACGATCAGCATCTTATGCGCACGTCAAGCCCTTTTTATAAATCTCTCGAAAATCTAAGAAGCCCGATTTGACGTTGCCGCGGTAACGTTGTATGAACGTCTACGTAAGAATCGAAAAATTAAATTCACAATCCTAATGAATTACTGTTATCCATACAGTTTATCAATGAGCATCATTCGTAAGCACCGAGTTTCACTTTTATTGGAAAAATGCATTCAAAAACACGAATTAATCGTTGAATAATATTCCGAAAGGCCGTTATTACAATGTCATGTCTTTGGGTTCGTTGCCGTAGTGTTGTGACCGACTTTAACCGTTTTCTGATCGAATAAAATCGATGTTCTGAAAAATCTATACTTTATGATACCCCCGTTAGTAAATTACTTGTGTCTCTTAAATCTGCGAACTTATATGATGACAGGGCAACATTTTTAAAACCAATTCTAAAAATATTGGGATTAGATTAAAAAAAAAACGACATTCGGGAAATTATGATGAAAAGTTAGGACATAATACTGCAAAGAATATCATTCTTAGACAAATCAATAAAATAACCAACTGGGACAAAAATTGACGATTACAAACTCTGAAGTATGAATCAAAGTTCAAAGTTTTTATTAATGCGATTTTTGGTGATACAACAAGGTCTTAAAAATATTTTATAGTAGCTCAAAAATCTACCTTATAAGGCATGCATTGTTAAATTACAATATTAGAGATGTTATACGTTACATGCAAAATAAAGAACTAATTAATGTCCATAAATAATTTCATTTAAGATTAAATATATTGTAATAGATTAATGGACATATGTATAAGAATATTGCATTAAAACATAAATACAAAAAATGGTCAGTCACATGAGATTTTGTCAACTAGGAATTCGTCAATGGTATAGTAGCACTTGTCTATTAAAAAAATATTTAGTTTACGTTTAAATTTTGTCAAGTTTAAATCTTTTATGTCATTTGGTAGTTTATTAAACATTTTTTGAGCCATGCAAAGTATGCTCTTGTGCATAAGAGCGGTTTTTTTAACTACTTAGGCATAATTCATGTCGATATGTTGGTCTTATGGATCGATCGCTTAGTTCTGAAGCTTTTTTAAATAAATCACCGTTTTTCTTTACGAACAAAGCAGTCTCGTATATGTAAAGACAAGGTAACGTTAGTATTTCTAATATTATAAAATGCGGTTTGCAACTTTCTGTTGATTTAAGATTGCATATGGATCTAATGCACCTCTTTTGTGCTTTAAAAATATCAAGTTTTTTACGGGAATTTGCCCAGAAAATTACTCCATAACGTAATATGGAATCTACGTAGCCATAATACGCGGTCACGACAGCCGCCTGATTTACTATTTTGCTGAGTTTATAAAGAGCAAAGGCAAACTTGGTCAATTTTGTAATTAAGATCGATGCATATTCTTTCCACGTCAATTTAGAGTCTATTGTCAATCCTAAAAATTAAATATGTCCTACTTCTTCAATTTTATTATTATTAAAACTTAGATTAATGTCAGAAGTGGTAATTCTTTGTCGAAACTGCATGATTTTAGTTTTATTTAAATTAAGAATTAAATTATTTTGTTCAAGCCAAGCAATTGATTGTTGTAATGCATTTTTAATGTCACTTTCATGTTTTGTATTTAAATCATCATGCCTAATAATTAAAGTGCTGTCACCGGCAAACCATAGGAAAAGTGACGTGTTTTGGAAAGTCATTTATATAGACCAAAAACAATGGTGGGCCTAATACGCTGCTTTGTGGCACGCCAAATGTAATTTTACGTATTCCTTATATGTATTTATATTCTCTTTTATCCTTTTTGCAAATTCGTCTAACTTCCGTACACTGTGTTTTATTGTCGAGGTAGGATTTTATAAGAGAGAGAGCGTTTCCCCTTATTCCGTAAGCACTTAGTTTTCCTAACAAAATATTATGATCGACTAGATCAAAGGCTTTCGTCATGTCCATAAATATAGCGCTAGTGGGAATTCTTTGATCAATATCTGACATTATAATATTAAGGAAGTCATAGATAGCCAAGTTTATGGATTTGTTTTTCCTAAAGCCTTTCTGTTCCTTAACTAAGATGTTGTGTTTGGTGAAGAAGGAATACATACAGTTATAAATAATTTTCTCAAATATTTTTGATATTAGCGGTATAAGCGCAATTGGTCGGTAGTTATTAGTCAGTCTTATCACCTTTTTTAAATAGAGGTTTAATTATAGTGGGCTTTAGTTTATCAGGATAGATTCCAGAACAAATGCTTAAATTAATTATGTGACAAATGGGACCTGATATCACTTGGGAAACGAATTTTAGTACTTTTGTTGAGATATCATCATAACCTATGCTAACTTTATCTTTTAGGTGTTGTATTATACGATACACTTCATTAGGCGTAGTCGGAGCCAAGAATATTGAATTATTGCTTAAATTTGGAGTCTTACAACTAACAGATTTTGAGGCCTTCGAAAGTAATTCTGCTTGCTCTACGAAGTGACTGTTAAATGCGTTCGCTATATCACTGGGGTTTGTTAAGTACCATTACTACGTATTTCTGTTATATATTCACGTGGAGGGCAATATCTGTTTTCACTTATAATTTTCCATGTATCCTTCGATTTATTATTTGATGTCACTATCTTATGATTATTTTTGGCCTTTTGTGTCAATCTTATTATTTTCTTAAGTCTCTTTGTGTATTTTTTAAGTTTTGTTAGGTTTTTACTATTAGGTTTTGCTCTTAAAAGCCAAAGAAGTTGTCGTTTATTTTTAATGCAACGTTTGATACCGGGTGTCAACCAATTCGGATTCCTTTTTGACTTAATCGTTTTACTAATTAAGGGGAAGCATAAATTATAAAACAGCTGGAATGAATCGTAGTAGTAGTAGTAGTATATACAATATCGATATGTCTCGAGAATCGGTTTTTAAAGCAACCGATTCTTTTTCCCCATCACTACACAAATTATTTTGATAGGTCTCAAATCGGACTTCTTAGATTGTCGCGAGATCAGTCCCTAATATAAATAAACATGTTTTACCTGCACTTAGGTTGTCCCTCGACACTGACACTACAATCTCCTTGTAAACAATAGTTGTGACAGACTGAAACATCGCACCTCTCGCCGATGTAACCCTGTGTACATTCACAAGGAGGTTCCCCGCTAACTTTCGTGCCATGGACACAGAACGGGCTAACATCTGTACAATTATTGAGGGAGGCGCTGTCGTTGGTCTCTGAGTTAATTGGTAACAGTCTCTTCTGAGCTTCACAGTTTCGAGCTCCCAGCGTTAGATCCTCAACTTTGTAGTTGGAGGCCATACCTAAAGGGGTCGAAGTTTGGGCTAGAAAAAATTGTTTGTGTTCCACCTCCTTGTCGTGCGGAGGATTCTTTGTTAATTGCGAAAAGCTCGTAGACGTCCTCCAGTAGATAATTTTTTTTGATACGAGCAATGTTCCATAAATTGGATAATCTTGTACGTCAATTTTATATAATGTTCTTCTGTTCTCTCCATTTGAATCAGCACTTTTAATAGACATTTGACCCGTATAGCTATAAAACATTAAATCAAACCAGTACATTTTCTGTGTCTGATGATCAATGGCTATGCCTCCTTGGATAATAACATTCTTGTCTATTACTACTTCTCTCTCGGAGCCATCAAATCGAGCCCTCTCTATCTCACTGTCTGTGTTCCAGTAAATATACCTGTAATATGGAAACCGTTAGGGAACCAATGTTGTTAACGTCAGCCTACTTCAAGTACTGAACACAAGTTTGATGATCGACGGCAAAAATTATTTTATATTTCATAGTTTTTCAAGAAAACTGAAATACAAAGTACAATACCTAGTTATTGTGGTTGGAACCGAAAATATCTTATATCTCAATAACAAGTGACTATTGATTTAAAAAAAGAAACATCATCTTCACACACTTAAGTGCATCGTTTTTTTTATAACTCGGATATCTTGGAGAACGTGTTATTTTTTTTTTTGTCATTTCACTACTCCATTATTCAGCGATTTATAGAGTACACCGTCATCCATTCTCCAACGTGTAACAAAAACCCAGTCCGATCCGAAAGAGGCACATAGGTATTGCAATAATATTACAAAAAGTAATAAAAAATCTTATTATTATTGAACTATTAAAGATATTACTTTTATAAATTCACGTTTTTTGTACCAGAATTACCCCAAATTAATCAAATATTGCAAATTTTCAACTGACGTCATATGTGGTTGTCTAAAAGTTTAGGTCAGATCTGTGACCCACCGCGCGTGAGCTGAACGAGCGCTACTTCCAAGTTGATCGCTTTCCATTATATCATAATTATTTAGAAATGCAATAAAAGTCCATCGACATTGCCATTGCGCAGCAAAAACAAAGCGACATCAACGCCTCTACCAGTGGATAATCTAACTATTTTACGATATATGATCACTAGTGTTTGGCCACATCATGTAGTAGTTACATGTTTATATTGTGAAGTAGTCGTGCGTTTAACTGTTCATATCGTCAAACGTTGAGTATTCAATGATCTAGCCAGACCACAATCATGATGAAGTGACCAGCGGTCGATGTTCTATTTCATGCAATACGAGTACAACCA
This sequence comes from Agrochola macilenta, assembly GCA_916701695.1. NCBI lineage: Eukaryota > Metazoa > Arthropoda > Insecta > Lepidoptera > Noctuidae > Agrochola > Agrochola macilenta. The sequence goes on along the minus strand of OU753578.1, from coordinate 14,307,242 downwards.
TTTCATGAAATGGTCGAACACTAACACTTAATTAAATAATCAATCCTAAGATCTGGCCACGGCTTATTGATATAGAGCCAAATGGCTGTGAACATTCGGACGGACGGACAGACGGGCAGGACGAAATTATAAGCGCACTTGCCATTTGGCATACATCCAGCTAATACAAATATTATCAACAAAATGCTTCAATTTAATTGTCTGGGTTTACATCTATGAAAGCGTTTGCTCTCGACTGCGATGTAGAACTAACTAATAATGCATAAAGTTCAATAAGTATTTTACTGACTTATAAAACTAAACGTACCCTCCACAGCTATCCACGGTAATACGGCGGATTGAATTAGCCCAATCCAATTTTATCAAAATATTTCGGTCAACTGCGTTAGTACGAGTATATCCAGGTTTTAATAAAATCGAGTTTATACTTCCAGTTCCTGTTTCAGTCCAAAAGAGCAATTGTGTGACCGGGTCGTAGGCGATCCGTATGGTCACGGGTTCATTAGTTCTACTAGGTTCTTTTATGTTCATAACTAACAATAGTATTTTCCTGGTCGCTATGTTAAAGCTAGAAATAGAAATGTTAGTGTATGTTTCATCGACAAACAGCACACTGTTGTGTACTGGATCGTAAGCTATTGATGTGATCCAATCTGACGGAATGTCTTCTATATGTGTTCGTGTTCCATTGTTATCATAAAACTCTAGTTGGTTCTTCCCGGCCACGACGACGTCTGAAACATGAAAATATAATTTTCTAAGCTGATTAAAATCTTCTCTTTCCTAGCTTTTCCTCTTCTTTCCTACACTACCCACTGTACTAATGGTGCCCAAACTACTTGCATTCTCGCCAGTCTGCTTTTCAGTTTTATTGCTAGATTAGGTAACTTACGAAACAATGGTTACGATGGTTCACGGGCTATTTGTATTAAGCGACATCCGTAAAAAGAAATTGTAATGTATAAATCAATTTCGTAACATAGGGCGTTTGAATCATTTTGCCTGCATCTAAACTCCATACTTGATGTCGCTTAAAACATTTAGCTTGCACCTGAAATTCATACCTTGATGTCACTTAAACCAGTTATACTGCATCAAATTTCAAACTTAACGTACTTACAAAACTTTTAGTATAAAGTGCTACATAAATCATTTTGATCGGCAACTACATTATAATACTTCAGGGGCTTTAGCTGAATAGGGTGATTCTATTTTATTATTGCGATGTTTGTTAATACATTTAGCCTAACACTAATGCAAAACCGACTTAATCTATTTTGCTGAGCCTATAATTTACAGTTTATGGCGCTTGAATAATTTAGCCTGTTTCTAAATAAAAGTGATTAGAGGTAATTTTGTATCAAGCGACATTTATTTCTGGTAGTAACAGCTTTAAAAAAATGAAAACTAGACTAAATTGTGCGAATTTTGCAAAGGAAACAACATAGGTCAATTTCACGCTGCGGGCTCTGTACCGATTGAAAAATTTATTACCCTCGAGTACGAAGACTATGCTTGTGCAGTCCCTAATCTTCCCTATCATCGATTATGGTGATGTGTGCTACTATGACCTGAATGCAGATCTACTCGACAAACTTGACCGTCTTCTCAATAACTGCATTCGATTCGTTTTCAATCTGCGTAAATATGATCATGTCTCTGCGCATCGGTCGCTTCTAAAGTGGTTGCCCATACGCCAGCGCAGAGAGCAAAGGGCGCTGACCACCTTGTTTTCATTTCTTGACTCTCCCTCTTCCCCTAGTTATCTAGCTCCCCACTTTCAGTACATTTGCGCCAACCACAATAGAAATCTTCGTTCATCTCACAATCGTCTTCTTCAATGTCCCACTCACCGCACAGACTTCATTCACTCTTCCTTCTTCATTCAGTCTATCTCGCTGTGGAATACGCTCCCCCAGGAAATCAGAAGTGCGACCAACCGATTATCGTTTAAAGTTAAAGTTCGCGAGCACATTCGCAAGAAACTGGCAGTATCATCACTACGGTAATGTTTTCTCATTGATTGTCTTAGTTGTTTTAGTATATTTATGTGTATTTATTTGTATATAATTAGGTGTATATATTATATTTATAGTTTTTGATAGATATATGAATATATTTATATTTAAATAAATATTTATTCCTGAATTCTCGCTATTGCACCTGCCACTGTTTGTCTCTGCATCACCCAAAGGTTGACTGGTAGAAAATGCCTATGGCATTAAGTCCGCCTCTGTACATTTGTGTGCTTGAAGTATTAAATAAATAAATAAATAGGTCAATTTTTCGTAAAAATAGTGATACTTTTTTGTTTTTTTTCCTATAAATGAAAGTATCATTCCAATGTTCAAGAGAGATTTCGAGCATTCGCAAAGTTCGCAATTTGAAGCTGAATACAAATACCCCGTGAACCTTTGAATATGCCCAGAGGTATCTACTATTTTTTATTTATATTCACAATTGTGGCGATAAGTCCCCTCTTTGAGGAGTGGCTAGAGAGGCGCCACGGTGTCCTCACCTTCCGCCTGACGCAGGTCCTCATCGGGCACGGCTGTTTCGGGAGGTTCCTGTTCCGTATAAGGCGGGAGGAAACGCCCGGGTGTCACCACTACGTGGATCGCCCGGAGGACACGGTGGAGCATACGGTGGAGGTCTGCCCTGCTTGGGCGGAGCACCGCCGTGTCCTCATGGAGGCGATCGGCGGCGGCGATCTCTCGCGTCCGGCCCTGGTTCAGTCAATTGTCCGGAGCGAGAGTGCATGGGAGGCCGTCACTTCCTTCTACGAAGCAGTAATGCTCGCGAAGGAGGAGGCGGAGCGTGCGAGGGAGAGGCAAGATTCGCGTCCTCGCGCCCCTAGTCACCGCAGGAGACGCCCCGGGCATCGGGAGTCGCGAGCCGACTTCCGGCCACCGTAGGCGCGGGCTTGCGGACGGTGAGCAATGGGTAGCTCGCAGTCCTATAAGGACCAGGCCCGGGTCGACGGCGCGTTGTGTTCCACGCGCGCCTCAAAGAGATGTCAGCACCAACTGACGGGGTCCGTAAGGGCCAATGCCTGCCAGGGTTGCGAGTTTGTCCGAAAGGGATATCGCGGCCCCGGCACTCAGGCAACGGAAGGAACACGGATGGGTTTTAGTCAGTAAAAGTCTGATACGCCCTCCCGCTCCGCCCAGAGCGGGAGAAGATAATTGATAATTTCCCACCCTCAAAAAAAAAAGGTATCTACTACCTACCCGTATGTTTTCCTATTACAACAGGAGTGACAACGCGAGTGCTACTAGTTAGTAGATATGGATTTTGATAAAACCAACATGACTTTAAGCTGTCATTAAGTGTAGCCGTATTTTTAATAGTCATCAAGGCGAGTTATTAAAGTGATTTCAGTCGATGTGCTAGTTTCCTAGACCTATTTCTGAATCGGTAAACAATGTAAGTTTTATTAGTCAATGCCCACATATGAATAAAAACCGCCCAAGTGCGGGTTGGATCACGCACAATGAAGGGTTCTGTAGTTTGGATTTATTTCCCATAAACAAACTTGTTCTCCCATTTAACAATATTTGTCACGGACAATTCTCCAACTGCAAATGTAAGTTTGTAATCGCAAAAAAAAAAATACTACAAATTAAAGATTTTCGGACTTTTTTGTTTACTTGTGCTGTGAGACCTTGCTTCTTGCCAAATTTCATGATTCTAGGTCAACGGGAAGTACCCTATAGGTTTTGATATATTTGTGAGTATCTAAATATGTCGCATAAAGGGCCGTATTTTTAAGCGTTTATTACGTTTTTTCACATTCGTTGAGCATAATTTTTTAGAGTTCCGAGGGACCGTAGAACTTTATATATACTTACCTATTAATTTCTACTTGATATCTCTACTCGTTCTTGAGTAAAAGGGTCTTGACAGACCGACAGATAGACAGACGGACTGTCGGACAACGAAGTGATCCTAACGGGTGGGCCATCTGTTGGTACGTTTTTGAATTTCGTCGTATGACAACGGCAAACGAGCTACAGATTCGAAATTTTTACAGTTCATTAACCATACCGTCCGCGGCACGAAACAACATGTTTTCTCTTGAAGAGCGTTTTGAAATTTTAAAAACTTATTTTCAAAGTCAGTGCTGTGTCGCCGAAACTGTGCGAATTTTGAAAATAAATTTTCGGACGAAGCGCATTTCCATCTCGGCGGATATGTGAACAAGCAAAACTGCCGGATTTGGGGTTCGGAACAGCCACACGCAATCGTAGAGAGACCAATGCATCCTCCAAGAGTCACAGTTTGGTGTGGATTTTGGAGTGGTGGCATAATTGGCCCATTTTTCTTCGAAAATGATGCTGGCAACGCCGTTACCGTCAATTGCGAACGCTACAGAGCCATGTTGACCAACTTTTTATGGCCTAAAATCGACGCTATGAATGTGGACGACCTTTGGTTTCAACAAGATGGCGCCACATGCCATACAAGCCGACTTACGATCGACCTTCTGCGCACCAAGTTTAACAACCGCATAATCAGCCGTTCAGGAGATGTCAATTGGCCTGCGCGTAGCTGCGATTTGACACCGCTGGACTTCTTCCTGTGGGGTGCCGTTAAAGACCGATGTTATGCGGATAATCCAGAGACCATTCCAGCTTTGAAAAACAACATTACGACTGTTTAGAGTGAAATTGGCGCCGAGGTAGTTCAAAATGTCATCACTAATTGGGGTGACCGAATGGCATACTGTAAGGCCAGTAGAGGGAGCCACATGAACGAAATCGTTTTTCATTCTTGACGGGGATACTTTTAGCTTTACAACAACAAAAAAATTAATAAAAAATATCAATGCATACTCTTTTGATCGCATTTTTTAAAACGTACCAATAGATGGCCCACCCTGTATAAGGTTCCGTTTTTTTCTTTTTCAGGTACGGAACCCTAAAAACACAGATATCTGAGCGCGCCTGGCTACGGCAGGCGGGTGGATTTACACCAGAAAAATTTCTTCATACAATAAATTCAAAAAATTTAAAACACATTGGAATGCTAGTAAAACTAGATAAAATCATTGTAGGATAACTATAATGTTCATAAATTGTGTTTAGACCAATATTTATAGCGTAGGTCTGAAGATATCAGCATTCCAATAAAAACAGGTGAGATGGTGATGACGGCCGCGGTATGGCGATGATTTATCTATGGATTGTGATGATTTCGTGTGTATGGTGATGACGCTTTATACATGAATGACAAATTAAAAACGACACAATTTAAGGAACGCAAGTTTTTTTAATTATTTAATCAACACCCTTAATTATAATAATAGGAGTCTTAGACATTTTTCTCTTAAATAAGTTATCATACTTTTATGTTGATTGAGATTTGGTCAGTTATCTTTTTGGTAATCAGTCTTATAGAGATATTAGATATATTAGATATTAGATATTTTTCTCTTAATAATTAATTAACCCGTAATCATCATATTTCTAGGTAATTTCAAACTTGGTCAGTTTTTTTATTAGTTATCGACTACTTAGTACGTTAGAAGTTAGTACTTCTATATTATATCTTCTTCCGCTGCACTGGAGGATGTATTCAAGGTTCTGGACTGGAAAGGGCTAGGCATCAACGTTAATGGCGAGTATATCACTAACCTTCGGTTTGCCGACGATATATAGTTATCATGGCTGAGACCATGGAGGACCTCAGTACAATGCTCGATGACCTTAGTAGAGCCTCCGAAAGATTGGGTCTTAAATGAACATGGACCAGCGACAAAGGTCATGTCAAATGCCCATGTAACACCCACTCTCATTAAGGTTGGAGAAGCTACGCTCGAAGTTGTGGACGGGTATGTTTACCTAGGACAAACTATCCAGGTAGGTAGGTCCATCTTCGAGAAAGAGGTGAATCGTCGAATCCTACTCGGCTGGGCAGCGTTCGGGAAGCTACGCAATATCTTCTCGTACCGCATACCGCAGTTTTTCATGACGTCAAACTGTCTGGCAACACGCACTAGTCAAAGACTTTCTTTGACTAGTGCGTCTTGCCAGCGATGACTTATGGCACAGAAACGTGGTCGCTCACAATGGGCCTTATCAGAAGGCTAAAAGTCACCCAAAGGGCAATAATGAGGACTATGCTTGGAGTTTCCCTACGTGATCGAATCAGAAATGAAGAGATACGTAGGAGAACCAAGGTAACCGACATAGCCCGAAGAATTACCAAACTTAAGTGACAATGGGCAGGGCACATTGCTCGTAGAACATATTGCCGATGGAGCCGAAAGGTTCTGGAGTGGCGATCGCGTACCGGAAAACGAAGGGTTGGAAGGCCTCCCACAAGATGGACCGATGACGTTGTGAAGGCCGCAGGAATCCGCTGGATGCGGGTAGCACAGAATCGGTCAAAGTGGCGGTGCTCGGGGGAGGCCTATGTTCTTTACTTCTATGATTGATTACCAAATAACTGACCAAATTTATTTCATTTTTCTGCTTTTCCCGAAGTATTTTAGCTGCTTCACGCCATTTCTTGCGCTGTACTCTCTGCTATCTTGGCGATTTGAATGATTTGATCATCCCAGAATTAGAACTTCTCTTAACATACGCTTCCTTTATTGATTGTTGTAATCTAAATGAAAAACAATTCTGTTAATGGTCCCAATTCTGTAAGCATAGGTTAACATGAAACATTATTATATGTAAACTTACTTTATTAATAGGTTAGTATTTTAATTTATATTTATAAATTGGTTGTTATTTGTAAATTGAGAAATTGGTTTTACATTATTTCCCTTAAATCAGCCAGAATAAGCGACCATTTGTGAAGATAATTAACAGTTATTTCATCAATATATCCTGAAACAGCATACGCTAAGTTTCCATTGTGGCTGATGTCTGAATGTAGGTGCACATTATAATAATTCAAATCTGATTGTTTTTCATATGTTTTCTTATTTTCTGAGTCACACATACGGCTTTACAAATTCCACCCTAATACGTCACATACATTACCTACATCAAAATTTTCCAGAACATGGAGGAACAGATTTTGGTTAGGCATATTACGATTCATGTCTATTATATATAATAAATTAATTTCATTAAATATATAATAAATTAGTTTCATATAATATATAATAAATTAGTTTCATATTGTATTATAAACTTATACTTTACTCTATTCTCGGTCTGCAATAAAAAGGACTTGGGTATATAATTAGGTACAGCGTTTATAATTAAGTCAAACATAAGAATCAAGAAAACCTTGATCGCTATAAGTAACACTAATGATACAATTAACTATTCAAATTCTTTAAAAGAACAGAGAAATTTAATAACCTTCGATCTCTTAGTGTAACTTAAGCAAATTGTAACACAAATTTAAAAAATCGTCATCACTATACGCATGAGGTCATCACCGCTTATTATTTGTAAACGGTGATGATGCGTATAGTGATGACGATTAGGACGTTATGTCGATTTTTCTAGAAATCTAATAATAATAGTAAGATACCGCTATTTTCTTTAGCATCTTCACTTATCACTAAGTTTTTGTTAAATTAATCTTAATGTTATTTTATCTACTTACTTTGAACCACAGCCTGACGGGAATGACGCAACTTTGGCTAAACAACATTTTTGGACACTCACAGCAAATTTTTTGTCTCGGAGCGCGTGTTATGCCGACGTGCTGCTCGTTTCGCAGTTTGGTCTGAACTGAGGAAGCGGGGCGGGGTATCGCAGGCCGCGTAAATGCTACGCAAACGGAACTACCTCCACTTTGATACTTCCGTGACGGTGTTGACGAATTTCGATGCTAACATTTTATTTATTTATTTATTATTTATTTTACGAAGAATTTATTATTTACTTTTCTAAAAAAATATATACAATATGGATAAACGTAAATCGTTAATAAAAATCTATCTAATACGTCGGGTAGTCGATTTTTCTACCGGAAAACGTAACGAGTCGCTTTTTTTTCACAGACGGTGATGATTTTGATAAACGTATTAATTATATTATTAAAAATCTATTGACTTTGAGGATGTTTGGGTTAAAGCACTGTATAAAACAAGTATATATAAAGCCTGTAAATATAAAAAAGTAACGACATTCGAGCAATATTTATTTTTTCATGCCATCAACGTGATTTTTCGACTACATTGTAAATCCACCCAGGCGCTTCCATATCGGCTATCGTTGCCGCGTAAATGCAAGGAAAAATAAAACCAATTATTATAAATTGTTTGTAACAGCAGAAGTTGCGCACTAATTCGTTCTTTCATTTAAATAAATATAAATTAATAGCAGTGAAGATCTATTTCTGTTTGCAAATTCTTTTTTTTTTTCAGTAGTCAGTAAGTCAAGGTGATTTGTTGGCATTATTGGCACGTCATGGCCAAATTAGGTTTTTATTTGGAATAACGTGGATAAAATCACTGTTCTGCAAAAAACAATCACTGTTCCCTACATTTAGACGAGTTATGAGAACATAAATGTAGGGAACAACTGATTTTGTTTTCGCGATTTCAGGGTTGGTCCCATAATGTTGTTGTTCATAATTATGAGTTCAATGACCCCTTAATTTTAATTCCACCCTGTATTTTGTATGAAGAATTTTATTTTTAAAGGGCGTAAAAATAGGTTGTAAAATAAATGATTCGTGATAAAACAAACGATGCAAAAAAACATAAAAAATAACAAACATAAGAATATTATTGTTTGAAACAACTCTTGTAATCACCCCAGGAGAAGCAGTTCGCTAGCCCTACGTACAGCGCTAACAACGCCAACACACGCTGCGTTCTATACATTTTATATTTCAACAGAGGTAGATGATGCGTCCGCCCTGCTCACCGCTCGTGAGATATAAAAACAAATCACAAATTTTCCTCAAACGTGAAGCTTTATAAAGCAATATTAGGTATCAGGCATATTGATAACCCGAGGGGTCCTCCGATAAGAGGGGCTCCAAGTAGGAATATCGTGGCCGTACCTCGGGTGGTACACTTAAAAAAGTACTTAAATACCCACGTATTTTAAAGTTAAACGAGACCACTGTATGACGTCACCGTAGTGCTGTGCTGATGTAGATAAGCACTAGGCGGACAGGAAATTATAAACAGTTATCTCGCATAAATCTTAATGACTCATTTATTAGTTGGTACTTATATTGCCTATTAAGTACTGGGCAATTCTAACTCATTAGGTAGGTTCGTAGGTACTCATTTTCAAAGCGTTCGTGACAGTTGACAATTACAGTCAACTCAAAGGAATTTTTTGAAGAATTGTAAAACTAAAAATTGAATTGACTGAATTGTTGTTGAAAGTAGTACCTCTAATGTACGATACTGAAATAGATTTCATCCAAATTAATGGCAGACGCGCCTTTCTGTGTCGCAAATACCGTTATCATCGCCACAAAACAATAAATACAAACAGCTCCATGTTATGGCCATTGAGGTTCAATGTAAACTAGAGCAGACACCGCGAACAAATTGCGCAACATGTTGTTGTCCAGGGACAACAAACGTCTCAGTCACGACCTGACGTTTATGGTGGTAGGACATGAGAAATAATTATAAAATAACATTTGAAAATGTCTTCTTGTGTGATAAAAAATTGCTTTCATCACTCGAGAAAAGCAAATAAAGTTCAAAGTGTGACATTTCATCGGAAAAATCACTCGTTTTAAACTCGTTTAAAAATAAATAACATTTATAATAGGCATTTTCAGAAAATCAAAGATTATGAAAAAAAATCGGAACAGAAACGACATAATTAAAGCCAGTTAGCAGATGTACGCAACAAATGATTAGGTCGAACAATTTTAATAAATTCTTTTAATAAAATTGCTTCTTTACAAATTATGGATAACGTTAAATGATCGTCATTTTATGAAAAATGGGCCGCGGAAATACTACCTAAATAAGACTTGTCTATGCTTTGTTAGACTTTTTAAATAAAATACGCTTAATTTGAAGGTTTCACGTTCTGACCATTCAAACCGGGAACGATGGATAACATTTGTGTAAAAAATCGTAACTAGGAAACATTGTTGCCAAGCGAACAATCCCACATAATGTTTATCATTAATACAATGGAATTAGAATAATGTTCTGCATTTAAACCTGTGTTAGGTATCAAGTAGGCAGAAGAAGAAGACTTTGTCGCATCTGCGGTTACGGATTACTCTAGGAGAACCTCCTCACACCGCGCATACACCGCAGTTGTCACTTGACATCCACGGGACACATTTTTTGTTTGCGGTGTCTGCTCTAGGTTACATTGAACCTCAATGGTTATGGCGATGTTCATCTTACAATAAAATAAAATTTTGTGGCTCTGTAACGATTGGAAAGTTGGTTTTTGATTCAATTTTCTTATTTGTTTCTTTGTCATTTGTTTGAATATTTTCTATTTTATTGTAGGATAATAAATACATAGATTAAAAATAAAGATACCTGTGGCGGTAGTATTCGCCTGTAATGTTTTACCTGCGACCTAGCCGTGTTACTTCTACCTACACTACCTAGCAGGTCAGGGCCTGCGCAGTCTACTTGCAAAGCCCTAGCCGTTACAGTATCGTTTGGTATCTTGGATTGTTACATTACAGACGAATGCCCCGATGAGGGTGTGCCTTTTAAAGTAGCTTCAAGCGACAAACTAAGGGAAAGTAAGTCATTATTTCCCAGAATTTGATCCTTATCAGCGATACTATCGGATGGTGCAATAAATGTGTTTTTTTTTGTAAATAAAATCACCAGTTTCGAAAAACCTTTTCATAAATATAATGATACCGTTTTAGTTTTCATCAAACTCGGCACTGAGACTCGTTTGAGTTTTTTTCGCAATATCTTATGGATTTGGATTTATCCTGTATATGTCACCGTTTCGGTACCTAGTATAAACAATTGATAACATTGTATGTTTTCAAAATGATTTCAATATTATTTAAAACTAGCAACACGACCCTGCTCCGCACGGGTACATTCTACTGACATGTCAAAACATCCAGATGTCTGTGCTATATTTAAGTTAAATATTAAAACATATTAAACCTGCCAGTACATAATCTAAATGATGACCACAACCGCATCAATATCCATTGTGTGGTTTAGAACTGTAAAAGCAACAAATAATGTACCGATGTTTGAGAATAATAAAAAAAAAAAAACAAATACAAAAAAAAGAAGAACTCAAGACACACAGAGACACGAAATACAACTTTGTTTTATACTGATTAAGAAGGAACCGCAGTTGTAACCGGCGAAATTCAAATGTTCTTACGTTTTTTGCAATTTGCAGGTTAATGTCAGGTTGTATCTTGATCAATAATATGATTCGCGACTTTATCAGATATGTGTTTACAGAATTATAACCATTAGAATCATTAATACTTACATCTTACCTACTAATGCACAGACATCTGGATGTTTTGACATGTCAGTAGAATGTACCCGTGCGGAGCAGGGTCGTGTTGCTAGTTTTAAATAATATTGAAATCATTTTGAAAACATACAATGTTATCAATTGTTTATACTAGGTACCGAAACGGTGACATATACAGGCTAAATCCAAATCCATAAGATATTCCGAAAAAAACTCAAACGAGTCTCAGTGCCGAGTTTGATGAAAACTAAAACGGTATCATTATATTTATGAAAAGGTTTTTCGAAACTGGTGATTTTATTTACAAAAAAAACACATTTATTGCACCATCCGATAGTATCGCTGATAAGGATCAAATTCTGGGAAATAATGACTTACTTTCCCTTAGTTTGTCGCTTGAAGCTACTTTAAAAGGCACACCCTCATCGAGGCATTCGTCTGTAATGTAACAATCCAAGATACCAAACGATACTGTAACGGCTAGGGCTTTGCAAGTAGACTGCGCAGGCCCTGACCTGCTAGGTAGTGTAGGTAGAAGTAACACGGCTAGGTCGCAGGTAAAACATTACAGGCGAATACTACCGCCACAGGTATCTTTATTTTTAATCTATGTATTTATTATCCTACAATAAAATAGAAAATATTCAAACAAATAAGAAAATTGAATCAAAAACCAACTTTCCAATCGTTACAGAGCCACAAAATTTTATTTTATTGTAAGATGAACATCGCCATAACCATTGAGGTTCAATGTAACCTAGAGCAGTTTGTATTTATTGTTTTGTGGCGATGATAACGGTATTTGCGACACAGAAAGGCGCGTCTGCCATTAATTTGGATGAAATCTATTTCAGTATCGTACATTAGAGGTACTACTTTCAACAACAATTCAGTCAATTCAATTTTTAGTTTTACAATTCTTCAAAAAATTCCTTTGAGTTGACTGTAATTGTCAACTGTCACGAACGCTTTGAAAATGAGTACCTACGAACCTACCTAATGAGTTAGAATTGCCCAGTACTTAATAGGCAATATAAGTACCAACTAATGAATGAGTCATTAAGATTTATGCGAGATAACTGTTTATAATTTCCTGTCCGCCTAGTGCTTATCTACATCAGCACAGCACTACGGTGACGTCATACAGTGGTCTCGTTTAACTTTAAAATACGTGGGTATTTAAGTACTTTTTTAAGTGTACCACCCGAGGTACGGCCACGATATTCCTACTTGGAGCCCCTCTTATCGGAGGACCCCTCGGGTTATCAATATGCCTGATACCTAATATTGCTTTATAAAGCTTCACGTTTGAGGAAAATTTGTGATTTGTTTTTATATCTCACGAGCGGTGAGCAGGGCGGACGCATCATCTACCTCTGTTGAAATATAAAATGTATAGAACGCAGCGTGTGTTGGCGTTGTTAGCGCTGTACGTAGGGCTAGCGAACTGCTTCTCCTGGGGTGATTACAAGAGTTGTTTCAAACAATAATATTCTTATGTTTGTTATTTTTTAGGATTTTTTTATCACGAATCATTTATTTTACAACCTATTTTTACCCAACCTATTTTTTGTTTAACTTTTACTGTAGGTACTCATAAATGCAGGCCATTAGAAAAGTTTTACGTTGATGTCAAAGGTATACTATTTTGATCTTTGTTTCAAAAGGTATTATGTATCCTGACTTGACAAAGGAAAGAATTTAAAACTGCCGAACTTCGATCAATAATGCACTGCCGAAGATAAAAACACTTGACTGTACATACACGATGTGCAACTGTTTAGTTTCAACGATTTGTTAGCTAACAGCAATGACTATATAGAATCTTTGGCTAACAGTTATCGTTCCGACAGGCGTCGTCAGTCGCCGTCCTGAGCAATCGATCTAGAGTCCGTGATCCCAGATACACACGGGCGAATTTTGTACATGCACTGGATTTTCAACTCTGTGTGTTGAGCCAAATCAAAAAAACACATAGTGTACCGTTAGATGTCTAACTCTCGGCGCTAAGCAGTGCGTTGAAAATCCAGTACGCGATGTAAAATAGCTGCGTAAAATAATTGCCCGTGGGTACGAGGGCACAGTCACGGTAGTCACAGTACGCATTGAAGGTTTGTGAGACGGATGCGAAGATAGAACTGATCATGTACTGATCGGCATTTAGATAGATCACTAATAGTCTTACCTGTATTTAGAATGTCCCTCATCAGTGAAACATCACATCTTTCACCTTCATAATGTCTTGTGCATTGACAGACTGGCTCACCTCATTCAGGAAAAGACTCCGATGTTCGAACAATAGGGGAAGCCAGGATATTGCGGACCCCCGGGGTAAGACGGACACCCCCTTTCCTTCGCAGAATAACAAAACCGAGCCGGAACTAGTCGGATCATGTTCCAGCCGAGCTCGCCCTTGCAACTTGAGTCAAGTGGTTTTGTGTGCTGTCTCTCATCGACAAAATGAAAATACGTAAGTTGACGTACTTGATTCCTTTTTCATTTTTAAGTCTGTGATGTAGTAAATCAGTGATGTTCAATTATGGGACTAAATAACTAGAAAAATTTGGGAACTAATTACCAAAGATTCAATTTTTTTATTTAGTTACTTATTTATTTTATATGACCTCGGGGGCATTTCAGGCGGGGCACAATGAGCCTTGGCTTTTTTGCATGCGTCAACACTGAACGAACGGATTTTTTTTCCCGATTGTCATCAGTATTAACGACAGGGGTACCTATTACTGATCCGAGAAATTAGGGTACGGTACCCTAATAACGTAATACACGATTAGTCACTATCTGAATCGTATTGAAACAGATTGTATATCCATTGCTTCATAAGTTGGAAAAAAAAAACTGCTCAACAACGTAAATAACGCAATGAATGTTGTTGAACTGTCAAAATGAAGCAGATTAGTCGTAATCGTTTACGAAAATGTGTTACGCAATTAGATTGTTGACGACAAGGTGAAACTGATCGGGAATACCTACTCGCCAGTTTTGGGTAAATTTGTTAAGTTTTATTTTTTTTCGGCATATGCAATTACGGTTCGCCACTACCAAAGGGAGACAGAACGTGCTAAATGGAGCTTGAGGGAGATGGAAACAGCCGTAAACGCCAATACATTTCATGCTAATACCCATAGCACACATCCAAAAACGAACCACTAGGAGTTCACCTTTTATGAAGAATCTGGAAGAAGCGCAGTCACAGAAACCAGCTTATGAGAAGAAAGGAAAAGCAGGAAAGAAGAAAAAGACAAAGATAAATGAAAAAATAAGAAAAAAGAATCAGAGAAGAAGAATGGTGTGTTTGTACTCTGGATATTGATACTCAAACTCAAAGCATTTATTTCAAATAAACCAATTACAGGTACTTTTGAATTGTCAAGAGGTCGGTCAGTCAGAAATATGAAGCTAGTTGCCCATTCCAACGCGTAGTAGGTTCCTATGGAGAAGAACGGGCAAGAAACTCCACGGACACTCTTTTAAATCAGAATATTTTTACAAAAAATTATACTAGGTACTACTATTATATACTCGGAATCTAGACTTGTTTGCTAACTTTTTGCTAGGATTTAGACTTACGCATGAGTATAAGACTGGCTTTGCCTATTATGCCCCGCTTATGACCATGAGAAAAAACGAGCAGTTTAATTTTAAGTTTGGTTATCTCCAAATACTTATAAACTAGGATAATTATTTCACGTAAATTTTAAAGAATATTAATGTAACGAATAAATGGGTTTTTCATTATCTTGGGTTTTTTTAAGATTTCCTTTCGAAGAATTTCGGATGTCGGTGTCTTTGGTTTTGAATTTTCGTTTTTTGCCTCCGACTTCCGAAATTAAAGTTATTTCTCACTTTGTAGTGTTTTTTTTCGGAAGTCGGTTGTTTTTTTTTTGTAAAAAGTTTTTATTTTTCACTTTTTAGTTGTGGTACCTACCCCCCACAAATTCGAATACCAGTACCTGCTATGTAAATAACAGTCACAGGAAGTTATCATCATATCATCCACATTTACTAAATGGAAAAAATACGTATTATTGAAGCTTACTCAAAAACTATATAAGCAAAGTTAATAAAATTTATATGGGACCAATCCGGGAGCATACTTTTTCATACAAAAAAATATTTTTCAAAATCGGTCCATAATTGACGGAGAAATAGGCGGACATATAAAAAAAAAAAAAACACGTGTCGAACATATAACCTCCTCCTTTTTGGAAGTCGGTTAAAATCTATGTTACTAAACATGTAAATTCGACAACTATTGGACGCCCGGACAATCAAAGCGTTTTTAATGTTTGTTTGTTACTGAATCACCATATAACAGCTGATCAAAGAATAACATAGCGCAAATAGACAATGACCTGGATTCAAATATTGCGCATTTTTTATCCGGGTTCAGGTAGCAGTTTGCTAATTATGCGAGGGGAACAGCTGATTACAAATAAATTGAAGATTTGTTTGAACACCATTTATTTTGCTATAATTGTACTATTTATATTTGTGTTATCAAGTCTGTCTTTGCAATAGCAGTATTTATTTAGATGTGGATGCGTGGCGCTGATGCACTTCGGTTCGTCACCATATCTGGAACAATTTTTCGTACTATTAAACTGCCTGTTTTGGGTAAGTCCTACGTCCAGCAGTGGTTGACCATCTGGCAGACCAAACACATCGATTGCTTATTAATAATCGTCATCATCATTCAGCCGAAAGACCTTCACGTATGGACATTGGTCGCCTTCGCGACGTACTTCAGTGTTGATAAGAGTTGGAGCTATACGTCCTGTTTCTACACTGAAGTTCGATTAAATAATACTGCTACAAGAGGTGGTGGTACACCCCCGGATCTTCAGAACTTAGCCATGCTGCGCCTGTTCAATAGAACTCTGACACCAGGTTAGTCACTAACCACACGAGAAGACGAAGAAGCCAAGTATTCATTAAAATACCACATCACTTAGGCGCCGCGTGTATCCTTAATTAAAGTAAACCAAACACCATTCTCCTTCAAGCCCCAGTGTATCCTTAAGGTAAACGGCGCGGGCGGGTATACGCGGAATAAATATCTATTTTACTATAAAAATATGCTAATATGGTCTATGGGAAGTTTCACTCTATGGCTTGACGGATATTCTCGTCAAATAGACCTAAAATAATCAAAAAATTACAGGTAACACAAAAAAAAACTGAAAAATGTCCAAACTGACGTAAAGCGCACGTCAATGTCAAACCGGGCTTGAGTAATATAACCTTTCTTTTTGTTCGGCTACCACCGGTTAAATACTATACCTACATTATATCGTCATATTCAACAAATTAATTTATACTTGAGGTGGATCCGCAGTGGCAGCCCGCGAAATTCATATATTCTTTAGTTTTTTGCAATTTGCAGGTCACTGTTAGGTTGTATCTTGATCAAAATATGATTCGCGACCAGAACAAATTTATGTATTTACAGAATTAGAATCATTCGAATCTATACTTAAGAATAATATTATAAAGAGGTATTGTTTGTAAGTTTGTATGTTCAGGGTAAACTCCGGAATTACCAGTCAGATTTGAAAAATTCTTTTTGCACTGCATGGCCCAATTCTTGAGAAATTTTATAAGGTCGCGGACAAAGTCGCGGGCAGAAGCTAGTTATTAATATGTACATCTCATCTAAGTTAGATTTGTTCCATTGAATGACTTTTTATGGAATCATGACATTTGAGAACAAATCACCTCCGAATTGTTGTGTTGTGTCACGGAGAATAGTGATTCCAATAATTCCCGGAATTAATGAAATTATTTGAACAATAAAAATGGCTCCACAAGATATCATCTACGACACATCGAGTTAAGACCATTGTCACACTCACACAGATCTTACTTGTTCTAAGTCAGGATGTGCTTTATAATATGGCTGCGTCTCACTGCATGAAGGAAGAATAGGTACTTACGCGTTAACTCGAGATATATCTCTTTCGGTGATCATAAAATAATCACTGACTGTATTGTATATCATTGTACCTTCAAACACGCTTTTACCGGGACTCATAATTATCTGAAACATTATAAAATATTTAACGTAATGTAGCACGAATATTCGCAATCAACGTTTTTGATTAATCATTCGTTAAAAGTTCAGCTGAAAGATGTCAAATGTTGGACTCCTCTTAGGGCTCCTCCAAGCATTGCCACAATAACTGGTCTTGTGTTTTCCGCATCTAGGCGATACCCGCGACTTTCATCGGTCTACCTTATGGGGAGGCTGTGTCCTATCAACCCTGCACCCGGTCACCACTTCACAATTTGCCGGCCCTATCAGCCGTCCTGTGCGCATTTCTGTGAGCAATATGCCTCGCTCTCGCCACTAAGGCACCTGTCCCACCGTCACCACCATTCACGATTTGAAACGTCAATAGAATATGCAGATCCCGTGTTAGTAATAGCGATACATTTATAATAATAGTTGATTGCTGACTGTTCACATTCCCGGCGAGCTCTCTCCTCTAGTTTAGCGAAGCGATAAGAGCTATCAAAGAAAAAGGTCGCCCAGCGATGCTTGCTTGGCGAGCAGAACACTTGCAGCTCGTTGCTTGTCAACTCGTTCGTTTGCTAGCTCTACTCGCTTTTCGCTAATCGTGGTAGTGGGACATGTGCCTTAAGTTTGGCGATTTTTTGAGCTATGTCGTTTATATCGGTTCTTTTGCTTTTGCATTTTAGATTCAGAAACTCCGAGCATAGCCCTCTCTATTGCCTTTATTGTACGGTTTTATAATTTCTAGCGTGACGATACTATCGTGGACGTCCACGGTAGCACGATGAACACAGGGAGGGAAGTAAAATGTATAAAAATATATAGTATAGAATACAATACTTTTATTTCGGACAAAGCCCATAGGGTTAGTAACAATTTTACTTCACATCTACTATTAGTAGGTACAGACACGGATTATCATAAAATTAAAATTCAGTGTGAAGCTGCATCCACCTCCGCAACATCGAGGAATTCCACCGATCTGCGAACACACTGAGAATACAGGTGCTGGTGAATCTGGTGCTGCTGCGAACACGTGACATCAGGGATGCATGGCGGGGTGCCGCAGGAGACGCCCCGGGGCCGCAGGAGATGCCCCAAGCGTCGGGAGTCACAAGCTGACTTCCGGCCACCGTAGGCGCGGGCTTGCGGACGGTGAGCGATGGGCAGCTCGCCGTCTGATAAGGACCAGGCCCGGGTCGACGTCGCGTTGTGTTCCACGCGCGCCTCAAAGGGATGTCAGCACCAACTGACGGGGTGCGGAAGGACCAATGCCTGCTGGGGTTGCGGGTCTGTCCGAAAGGGATATCGCGGCCCCAGCACATAGGCAACGGAAGGAACACGGGTGGGTTTTAGTCAGTAAAAGTCTGACACTCCCTCTCGCTCTGCCCAGAGCGGGAGGAGTCATTTGATGATTTCCCACCCAAAAAAAAAAAAAAAAAAGGGATGCATGGCGGCAAAACAATCAATGTTATTATCCGTGAACATCCCTGAGGCACTACAACGCCACGGCGCCGCAGCAGTAATCTCAGTGCATTACATTTATCATATACTGAACGCGTAGGTCGCTGTATGCCCGTTGAGTAAAGTTGACCCACGGGCTGCACGTGTAGAAGGATTGACAGTAAGCTTTAAAAAGCGTTATTGACAGTAAGCTTTAAAAAGCGTTATTGATAGTAAGCTTTAAAAAGCGTTACCTACTTTAATTGCTGTCGTACATCGTGCAAACCTGCGGGCCAGCATGTTAGAACGGAGAGGCAGCAACGTTCCCTTTGAAACATATGAGGACGTTTTAAATTTCCGTCCGCGATAACGGTATAACGTTCACCGATATTTTAACGTCAAGGGGAAAATCGTAGACGTCAGCGATGATTTCTAAATTACCTTGGCTTGATAATATTCGTCGAGGCCCTGCAACACGTCACTATTAGGATGCTTATAAAAATGGGTGAATTCCTTGATACCAAAATAATTAATTTTTGAAAGATGATCTAAAGCATTTTGGTGTTTCACCCATTCCGTGGATATAAGACGTCTCTTGGCGCATTTTGACCTGAGAATGTAAAATATTTATTTAAAACTTTTTAAATGTCAAAATATTTATTTAAAACTTTTTAAATGTCAAAATATTTATTTAAAACTTTTTAAATGTCAAAATATTTATTTAAAACTTTTTAAATGTCAAAATATTTATTTAAAACTTTTTTAATATACCTTACGAAATAAATTCTGCTATAAAACCTACTTTATTTCGGATGTGCCTACATAAAGGGGAGAAAAAAGTTGAAAAAATGTATAAATAAATCATAGACGCAATTTTATTATTAATATATTATATGTTAAAAGGCGAAAGTGCCAGGGCAGGGCAGCCAGTGAAATTCAAATTATCTGACGTTTTTTGCTATTTGCAGGTCAGTTATAGGTTGTTGATCAATATATGATTCGCGACCGTAACAAATATGTATTTACCGAAGTAAAATAATCATCAATCAAAATCTCTATGCTCTGTTGTAAAAGTATCCGATGAAAATGTTAACAAGTGGATCAGAAAACGTACCTGTGGATGCCAATTTGTAGTGCCACTTACAAATTGAGTACTTTGATGTGATTATTTACCCGACATTCTAATTTGAAATCACTTTAAAGACGATCATTTGACAATTGAGGTCAATTGTTTATCCTAAAGGGGATTGATTTTTTTTTATGGAGCCTGGCATACCTACTGTTCCATAAATATTTTTTTTTGAAACTTGCGGCCACGCGTACAACGTACATAAATAAATCGATGCAAACAGAAAACATACGTGGCAGAACTGTAGGTATGCCACGGATCTTCAAACCCCTTTTCGTCGATGATTTTTCAATTATAATTTAATAATGTTGTTCAAACAATAAATAATTATTGGAAAAAGTTGTGAGATACGAGTGTATAGTCGAAACCTACTAAAAATATGAATTTGTTACTAATTCCTATAAGTGAGTGCTTGGGTAAAAATGTAACCTGGGGAATGTTTACACTTTCATTAGATACTTTTGGAACAGACATTAACACGATATTCATACGATGTGCTCTGGAGAAAGATGGGAGACAGGGGTATACCCGCGGAAATATGTGGGCTATTCCAGTATTGGTATGGTAACCAAGTCAATCGGGTGAAATGGGATGATACAGTCTCTGAGCCGTATAGGTTGGAGTGCGGGGTGAGACAGGGTGGTCTGAAGTCTCCCAGGCTCTTCAACCTGTACGTGGATGACCTCATAGTCGCACTCAGCAGCATGCGTGTCGGATGCAGTGTTGACGGGGTTAGAATTAACAACATCAGCTATGCAGATGACATGGTGCTGCTGGGTCCGTCAGCGGGAGCAATCGGGGAGATGCTTAAAACGTGTGAGACCTACGCTGCCGCACATGGATTGAAATATAATGTAAAAAAATGTGAATACATGGTCTTTGAGGTCAGCGGCAAACGCCGCGGAGAAGGACCCGAGTTGCTTTTGAACGGGTCACATTGGTGACCCGTTCAAAAGCAACTCGGGTATTCTAGGTATTTAAAAGTTGACACCCTATTAATTGTAATAGGGTGTCAACTTTTAAATACCTAGGGCATTGTCTTGCCGCTGACCTCAAGGACGATGTAGACATTGAGAGGGAGCGCAGGGCTCTAACGGTCCGGAGCAATATGTTGTCCCGTAGATTTGCGCGGTGTACAGACCAAGTAAAGATAACACTTTTTAAGGCTTATTGCCAAAGTTTGTACACGGGCAATCTATGGGTCAATTGTACTAAGAGATCGCTGGATGTCCTGCGCGTCCAATATAATAATGCTTTCAGGATGTTGTTGAGGCTGCCTCGTTACTGTAGCGCGTCGGAAATGTTTGCGCAAGCCCGCACCGACGGCTTCCATGCAATTATACGCAAAAAAACTGCGTCGCTACTGAGGAGAGTGAGGGGCAGTCGAAACAGCATTCTGAAAACTGTAGCCGAGAGCTTCGGCTCTCCGATTGTACAGCAGTTTGTGCGGAGGTTGATTTTTACTAACACTAGGCAATAAGTTATTTTTTGTATGTTACTAACACTATATGGATATTTGTGTCCGAAATAAAGTTATTCTATTCTATTCTATTCTATTAAGTTCAAATTACACGATTAGGAGGACCCGAGGAGGCCCGCGGTCGCAGCCGGGGATTGCGGAAGATTTTTAAGTTCCCGTGACCCCCAGCGTAGGTGAGAGTTGGAACACCGGGGTGGTTTTTAGTCAGTAAAAGTCTGACAGACTTATGCTTGTCTCTTTTTCGTTCCTGATAATTACGATATGCCGTCCTGCTTCCACGTGACATTTATACCTATTGTGACATTACAATGTAAGGTTATGTATGTACTATCAAAGAACTTCATATCTAATCAATTTCAAAACAAAATCTCGCGAACGCGATGACAACATCTGTTCCCCCCCCCCCCCCCCCCGCGCTATAGCCGCCGAGCGCTGCAAGCAAGAATAGTCCTTACTGTGGTTAGATATTATGAACTTCATCGATTGTATGTGTGCGATTGCGTGCCGTTTTTGAAGATCGAATTTTAGTTTGGTATTCTATCCAATTACCTCTTTTTAGATAAAATATCATAGAGTTAACCCCTAAAATCGATGGACATAAACCAGTGTATCACACGAAAGATGGAGCGACGATATAGCACAGATAGCCAGAACATGGAACAGCATCGCTAGGCATAGAACAGCTATGGAAACGGCTGGAGGAAGCTTTACCGTTATCGATAGCGGTCTTTGTACACCATCCTAATAAATACTGTTTTTTATGTAATTAATAATAATAATAAGCATGTTGTTTACGGAGACTACTTGCATAGGCACAACCTTGTAGCCAGGATTATCCACCAGCAACTTGCTTTGAAATACAATCTTGTGGAATCGGAAGTACCGTACTATAGGTATGTGCCCGACCAAGTTCTCGAACATGACATTATCACGTTGTATTGGGATCGATCTATCATCACTGACACGACTATTGTTGCCAATAAGCCAGACATAGTGGTGATAGATCGATTAGAGCGTCGCACAATGATTATTGAAAAATTATGCAGATTAAGTATCTTGACCTGGCTCGCGAGGTTTTCGACATGTGGGATGTGGATATAGCAGTCATTGTGTCATTGTGTCAATCGTGACGGCCAAAGGCATAATAGCCAAGAGCCTCGACCAACACCTGAGGAGGCTCTCGTTAGGCAGCTGGATCAAAGGCTTGATTTAGAAAGCGGTACTTCTGGACACGGCTCGCATTGTTAGGAGGTTCCTCTCTCTGGAGCCCTGACCACCGGTAGCTTGGACTCCTGTTCCCGATACCGGTGGGCTACTATTTTTTATATTTTTAAATGTTTTTATATTCTAATATTTAAAAATATAATTTATATGTATATAGTTAAATAAAGGAAATAATAAGCACAATAATAAGTTGAAACATATTTTTCGATCCAAAAACATCCCACATCCCAAACCCGCCTTTTCAACCAATGTGTCTTGCCAACAATGACCTACGGTGCCGAGACATAGACGCTCACAAAGGAAACTGTCCACCGCATACGAGTAGCACAAAAGGCCATGGAGCGAGCCATGCTTGGCATAACCGTACTAGACCGAGTGCGTAACACCGAAATCCGTCGTCGGTCGAAAGTCTACGACGTCGGACACAGCGCGATACGCCTCAAGTAGAGTTGGGCAGGACATCTAGTCAGACTCGCAGATGGCCGGTGGAGTAAAGCTGTGACCGAATGGTGGCCAAGGTTAGGCAAAAGAAACAAGTGTCGTCCAAAAACGCGATGGGTCGATGATATCGTCAAAGTCGTGGGAAACACCTGGATGAGAGACGCACGGAACCGGGAAGTATGGCAGAAAAAGGGGGAGGAATCACCCAACAGTGGGTGATTCCGGGTTGAAATGATGATGATGATGGATAATAATAAGCAGCCTATTATTAGGGAGAGGAGAGCGATGGCGGTCCGCTGTAACATGTTGGCACGCAGATTTGCGAGGTGTAGTTTAGAGGTAAAGATCACTCTGTTTAAAGCATTCTGCCAAACTCTCTACACCTGCAATCTGTGGGTTAACTACACGCAGCGGGCCATCAACGCTCTCCGAGTACAGTATAATAACGCGTTCAGGGTGCTGGTGGGGCTGCCGCGCTACTGTAGTGCGTCTGCGATGTTTGCGCACGCGCACACAGACGGCTTTTACACTGTGCTGCGGCGCCGCATCGCCTCACCGATGTTGCGCACGCGTGGGAGCGCCAACACCATCCTGAGCGTGCTCAGCCACAAGCTGGACAGCCCCCTTCTGGGACACTGGGATCAAGCACAAGTGAGAGTGCCCGGGGCCCCAGTGGGCGGCAAATACTTAAATTAATTAATTTAAGGGCGCGTTTGCAAATCGGACAAAATTATGCTGTTTTTCGGTAGATTTTGTGACAAAACTAAACCGAATCAAATATAACTAATTACTACCACATATAGGTTGGTTCTTCATCTTCAAATGATAGGAACTTTTTTGTTCAAAATTATAGTTTTTTATATTGTAAAAACGATCTTCCGTTGCCATTTTCCACAAAATTAACGTTATCGGGTTGAGTTTAGGTACATTTTTTGTTCTATTATCAATATATTTTAAGATTTCTAAAAATACTATTAGTAGGCAGACAGGCAGATTTGATATTTGCTATGGTAAGATAATTTTGCATTCACAGATTTTTATAATAATAATTATTTTATTTCGGTAAAAGTAAGTACGGTTTATAAATGCCTATTCGACTGGGACTTGATGGAGTGACCTGTGTACTTCGGTGACTGCTACTGGAACTCCTCGATGAGTAGAACTAGGTGTACCGAGTCTGGGCTCGTTTTGTTAGTTATGATGAGACCTTACCTCCAGACTTGATGGAGTGACCTGAAGGTGTACTTCGGTGACTACTACTGGAACTCCTCGACGAGTAGAACTAGGTGTGCCGAGTCTGGGCTCGTTTTGTTAGTTATAATGAGATCTTACCTCCGGTTTGATGGAGTGACCTGAAGGTGTACTTCGGTGACTGCTACTGGAACTCCTCGATAAGTAGAACTAGGTGTGCCGAGTTTGGGCTGGTTTTGTTAGTTATGATGAGACCTTACCTCCGGACTAGATGGAATTACCTGAAGGTGTACTTCGGTGACTGCTACTGGAACTCCTCGACGAGTAGAACTAGGTGTGCCGAGTTTGGGCTTGCTTTGTTAGTTATGATGAGATCTTACCTCCGGACTTGATGGAGTGACCTGAAGGTGTACTTCGGTGACTGCTACTGGAACTCCTCGACGAGTAGAACTAGGTGTGCCGAGTTTGGGCTCGTTTTGTTAGTTATGATGAGACCTTACCTCCGGACTAGATGGAATTACCTGAAGGTGTACTTCGGTGACTGCTACTGGAACTCCTCGACGAGTAGAACTAGGTGTGCCAAGTTTGGGCTTGCTTTGTTAGTTATGATGAGATCTTACCTCCGGACTTGATGAAGTGACCTGAAGGTGTACTTCGGTGACTGCTACTGGAACTCCTCGACGAGGAGAACTAGGTGTGCCGAGTTTGAGCTCGTTTTGTTAGTTATGATGAGACCTTACTTCCGGACAAGATGGAATTATCTGAAGGTGTACTTCGGTGACTGCTACTGGAACTCCTCGACGAGTAGAACTAGCTGTGCCGAGTTTGGGCTCGTTTTGTTAGTTAAGATGAGATCTTACCTCCGGACTTGATGGAGTGACCTGAAGGTGTACTTCGGTGACTGCTACTGGAACTCCTCGACGAGTAGAACTAGCTGTGCCGAGTTTGGGCTCGTTTTGTTAGTTATGATGAGATCTTACCTCCGGACTTGATGGAGTGACCTGAAGGTGTACTTCGGTGACTGCTACTGGAACTCCTCGACGAGTAGAACTAGCTGTGCCGAGTTTGGGCTCGTTTTGTTAGTTATGATGAGATATTACCTCCGGACTTGATGGAGTGACCTGAAGGTGTACTTCGGTGACTGCTACTGGAACTCCTGGATGAGTAGAACTAGGTGTGCCGAGTTTGGGCTCGTTTTGTTGTACACCTTCAGGTCACTCCATCTAGTCCGGAGGTAAGGTTTCATCATAACTAACAAAACGAGCCCAGATTCGGCACACCTAGTTCTACTTGTCGAGGAGTTCTAGTAGCAGTCACCGAAGTACACCTTCAGGTCACTCCATCAAGTCCGGAGGTAAGATCTCATCATAACTAACAAAGCAAGCTCAAACTCGGCACACCTAGTTCTACTCGTCGAGGAGTTCCAGTAGCAGTCACCGCAGTACACCTTCAGGTCATTCCATCTAGTCCGGAGGTAAGATCTAATCATAACTAACAAAACGAGCCCAAACTCGGCACACCTAGTTCTACTCGTCGAGGAGTTCCAGTAGCAGTCACCGAAGTACACCTTTAGGTCACTCCATCAAAACCGGAGGTAAGATCTCATTATAACTAACAAAACGAGCTCAAACTCGGCACACCTAGTTCTACTCGTCGAGGAGTTCTAGTAGCAGTCACCGAAGTACACCTTCAGGTCACTCCATCAAGTCCGGAGGTAAGATCTCATCATAACTAACAAAACGAGCCCAAACTCGGCACACCTAGTTCTACTCGTCGAGGAGTTCCAGTAGCAGTCACCGCAGTACACCTTCAGGTCATTCCATCTAGTCCGGGGGTAAGATCTAATCATAACTAACAAAACGAGCCCAAACTCAGCACACCTAGTTCTACTCGTCGAGGAGTTCCAGTAGCAGTCACCGAAGTACACCTTCAGGTCATTCCATCTAGTCCGGAAGTAAGATCTCATCATAACTAACAAAACGAGCCCAGATTCGGCACACCTAGTTCTACTTGTCGAGGAGTTCTAGTAGCAGTCACCGAAGTACACCTTCAGGTCACTCCATCAAGTCCGGAGGTAAGATCTCATCATAACTAACAAAACGAGCCCAAACTCGGCACACCTAGTTCTACTCGTCGAGGAGTTCCAGTAGCAGTCACCGAAGTACACCTTTAGGTCACTCCATCAAAACCGGAGGTAAGATCTCATTATAACTAACAAAACGAGCTCAAACTCGGCACACCTAGTTCTACTCGTCGAGGAGTTCTAGTAGCAGTCACCGAAGTACACCTTCAGGTCATTCCATCTAGTCCGGAGGTAAGATCTAATCATAACTAACAAAACGAGCCCAAACTCGGCACACCTAGTTCTACTCGTCGAGGAGTTCCAGTAGCAGTCACCGAAGTACACCTTTAGGTCACTCCATCAAAACCGGAGGTAAGATCTCATTATAACTAACAAAACGAGCTCAAACTCGGCACACCTAGTTCTACTCGTCGAGGAGTTCTAGTAGCAGTCACCGAAGTACACCTTCAGGTCACTCCATCAAGTCCGGAGGTAAGATCTCATCATAACTAACAAAACGAGCCCAAACTCGGCACACCTAGTTCTACTCGTCGAGGAGTTCCAGTAGCAGTCACCGCAGTACACCTTCAGGTCATTCCATCTAGTCCGGGGGTAAGATCTAATCATAACTAACAAAACGAGCCCAAACTCAGCACACCTAGTTCTACTCGTCGAGGAGTTCCAGTAGCAGTCACCGAAGTACACCTTCAGGTCATTCCATCTAGTCCGGAAGTAAGATCTCATCATAACTAACAAAACGAGCCCAGATTCGGCACACCTAGTTCTACTTGTCGAGGAGTTCTAGTAGCAGTCACCGAAGTACACCTTCAGGTCACTCCATCAAGTCCGGAGGTAAGATCTCATCATAACTAACAAAACGAGCCCAAACTCGGCACACCTAGTTCTACTCGTCGAGGAGTTCCAGTAGCAGTCACCGAAGTACACCTTTAGGTCACTCCATCAAAACCGGAGGTAAGATCTCATTATAACTAACAAAACGAGCTCAAACTCGGCACACCTAGTTCTACTCGTCGAGGAGTTCTAGTAGCAGTCACCGAAGTACACCTTCAGGTCACTCCATCTAGTCCGGAGGTAAGATCTAATCATAACTAACAAAACGAGCCCAAACTCGGCACACCTAGTTCTACTCGTCGAGGAGTTCCAGTAGCAGTCACCGAAGTACACCTTCAGGTCAGTCCATCTAGTCCGGAGGTAAGGTCTCATCATAACTAACAAAACGAGCCCAAACTCGGCACACCTAGTTCTACTCATCGAGGAGTTCCAGTAGCAGTCACCGAAGTACACCTTCAGGTCACTCCATCAAGTCCGGAGGTAAGATCTCATCATAACTAACAAAACAAGCCCAAACTCGGCACACCTAGTTCTACTCGTCGAGGAGTTCTAGTAGCAGTCACCGAAGTACACCTTCAGGTCACTTCATCTAGTCCGGAAGTAAGATCTCATCATAACTAACAAAACGAGCCCAAACTCGGCACACCTAGTTCTACTCATCGAGGTGTTCCAGTAGCAGTCACCGAAGTACACCTTCAGGTCACTGCATCAAGTCCGGAGGTTAGTAAAAATATAAAGAACAGTACTAAAATGTTTTTTGTAGGTACCAAGTAATATAAAGACATTAGAAAAAAAAACAATTTTCCAAAGTATCAAAATTAGTTCACTTCGCTACTATTCCCGCAGCTAACCGAGCTTACACTTGTGTGTGTGACCCGTGTCGACGTAGTAGTTCGATTCTATACCTATCAATTTTGCAAACGCGTCCTTAAAAAAAATGTTAGTAGAAAATTATTATTTCTTTATTACATTTTTATACATACAAATTACATTTTTAAATATTTTTATGAAAAAGAAAAAAAAAAAAAAAACATTTAAAAATATAAAAAGTAGTGGTCCATCGGCATCAGGAACAGGGTCCAAGGTGCCGGTGGTCAGGGCTCTAGAGAGAGGAACCTCCTCACGATGCGTGCCGTGTCTAGGAGTACTGCTTTCTGAATCAAGCCCTTGACCCAGCCGCGCAATGAGAGCCTCCTGAGGTGTTGGTCGAGGCTCTCCGCTATTAGGCCATTAACTGTTACGATTATCGGTACAATGATTGCAGAGTCCACGTCCCACATGTCGACAACCTCGTGTGCTAAGTCGAGATACTTGATTTTTTTATCTTTCTCAGCTTTCACGAGATTCTCGTCATGAGGGACAGCGATATCAACAATCATTGCACGGCGCTCTCCTCGATCTATCACCACAATATCAGGCTTATTGGCTACAATAGTCCTGTCAGTGATGATAGATCGATCCCAATACAATGTGGCATGACCATTCTCGAGAACTGGGTCGGGCACATACCTGTAGTATGGTACTTCTGACTCAACAAGGTTGTATTGCAAGGCAAGTTGCTGGTGGATAATCCTAGCCACTAGATTGTGTCTATGCAAGTACTCGCCGTTAGCAAGACGAGAACAACCGGAAACAATATGTCTGATTGATTCACCGGGACGGTGGCATGCCCGACAGATGTCAACCGTACCGTCCTTGACAATGTATTTCCGGTAATTATTCGTCATGATAACTTCATCCATAATCGCACAGACAAAACCTTCGGTTTCCCCGAAGAGATCGCCGAAACGCAGCCAGGATACAGATGCCAAAAAGTCTACATCAGGCCCATGGAGGGCCCGGAAAAACCGTCCGTGAAGCTCTTTGCCTTGCCAGACTTCCTTACGATCGTTAGTATCAAGTACTGCAGGTTTGCGCCAGTTCTCTTTCGCCAAGGAGAGTGGGGTGAGGCCCTTGTCCACTGCGACCACATCTCGGTGCATCCCCACGTCAGTTTGAAGGAAATATTCCCTGAGACTGCAAATCTCGCGGTTGTGGAGGGTTTTAGCATTTAAGAAACCTCGACCCCCACACTTCCGCGGGATGTACAGTCTCATCACTGATGATCGTGGGTGATGCATCCGATAAGCTGTCAACAATGTACGGACCTTCCTATCCAGAGCGTCAAGTTCCGTCTGAGTCCATTTGAGTATGCCGAAGGAATACATCAAAACCGGCATGACCCAACCGTTGAAGGCGCGCACCTTGTTTCCGCCTGATAAAAGACTATTTAACACTTTATTCAGGCGGCCAAAGAAACGCTCCCTCAACGATTGTTTCATGTCGGTAACCTTGATGCCTAATGCTTCCGACATACCCAAATACTTGTAGGTTTCGGTTGAGGAGAGAGATCTAAGGTGTATGGAATCCGAGAGTTGGGTTCCTACGGATTCCATAATCCCCCCTCGCTTTACATGCATAACTGCACATTTGTCCACACCAAATTCCATCCTGATGGCGCTACTGAACGTTTCTGTTACCTTCAGTAGCTCCATCAGTCGCAAATTGTTGGGGGCAAAGAGTTTCAGGTCATCCATGTAAAGGAGGTGAGATATAACCTGACCACCTCTTGTCAACCGATAGCCTAGACCTGAATTCTCTAGCAGTGTGCTTAGAGGATTCAAGGCTAAGCAGAACCAAAGCGGACTCAAACTATCGCCCTGGAATATTCCCCGCTCAATCCTGATCGGTTCATCGATCCCCCGGATCTGTCGACATCCTGGATAGAGAAGGACCGTCCTCCACTGCCCCATACATGACATCAAGAAGGTGCGTAGAGTTGCGTCTATTTTGTACAACTCCAGCACCCTAGTGAGCCATGTATGTGGCACCGAATCATAGGCCTTCTTATAATCTATCCAACATGTCGACAAATCCTACCTGGATCTACGGACCTGTTGGCTTATGGCCATGTCTATAAGGAGTAGCTCCTTAGTACCGCGGGACCCATTCTTACATCCATTCTGAGACACAGACATAATTGAGTTTTTAAAGATATGTTGTGCAATTTTTGCTCTCAGAATGGATGTAAGAACTTTATAGACCGTCGGCAAACATGTAATTGGTCTATAGTTTTCAGGTTCCGCAGTACTACCCGATTTATGGAGCAGGTGGGTAACTCCTGTCGTAAAGAACAGTGGTAGGGACCCAGTCTCTAAAGATGACTGGAATTGCGAGGCTAAGCAGGCGTGTGACTTTTGTAGCCATTTAATCCAGAAATTGTGCAGTCCGTCTGGTCCTGGAGATTTCCAGTTAGGCAGCGGACGGACTGCACGGGCCACATCCAGAGGGCTGATGGTTATTGCCTCCATATCTGGTATCGAATCACACGCCCGCTCAACAACACGCATCCAATCACCTTCAGTGTGACTGACGGGCACCGACCAAATGTTTCGCCAAAAAGTACTCATGGCATCATTTTCCGGTGGATGCGCGTCAGTCACACCTTGAGTGGGAATGGGTCGCTCCCATGCTCTGTATACCCACCTTTCATCGCTCTGGAACATGCGGTTCTGAGTGTACCGATCCACTCTTCGTCTATACCGCCGGATACGGTTTGCCCATGCATAAACTTTCTGCTTCAGGAAATCGATGCGCTCTGTGACACAGGAGCCATATTCTCGAGGACAAATATTAGTTCCCGAGAACGCCCGCCTCACAAAGCGCATCACCCTTGGGCGAGTATTGCCCTCCCTGAAGCAGATGAGCTTCCCGATGAGTACCCTGGCCTCATTAATACGACGCTCAATCCTGCACTGCCAGGCTGGCACAGCAGGTTTCGGTCGTACAGCTCGGTCAGTGTTTGGAAATTTGACACGAGCTATACGACATGCCGCAACAGCCGAGCAATACAAGATTGAGTGTGTATCGCAAAGGTCTGCACTGCTTTCAATAAAATTTGGTAACAGCGCATCCAGGGCACACACCAGTGCTCTGTTTCTTTTATTCATGGGCAAACGTGGTAGCCGTGGTCTAAGGTCATGTGATATGAACCGGTACTCACGGATCGCATCCTCCAGTGCGCTCCTTAATTCCACATTGCATAGGTTTTCTGCAGATATAGCCCTGGCGTCCTCCTCCTCATCATGCTGGTTTGCCCGCAGTGAGACTTCGGCGGGCGCATGTATGACATTCTGTGGTGGGGGAGGGTTACTAGCAGAGCTATTCTGCATTTCCGAGCGTAGCCGATCAAGTGTGGCGTTATCTAATCTGTGATTGTTCTGAATAACACGCACTTGATCCGACAATCGTTGAGCCGAGACGTTGACGGCAGGTTCAAGCACCTGAAACAGAGAGAGCATCCGACCTCGGTACGCTGTAAGGTTAATTCCTCCCTCGGTAGCCCCATAATATGCGCGCATCACATTTTCATTTGTGGACTGGGTCCAACGCATGCGCGACACAATTCCACCGGCAGCGGGGACCCTGTTCGGGGCCTGTTGGCCTCGTGGTCCCAAGCCCGCTGGTGGCCGGCCTCTCCCCTGCCGACGTACAGGTGTTGGCGACGTCGGCGGGGAAAAATACTCGTCGCTCGAGCTCGACGCAACTACCGCGGCCGTTGTCGTCACAGCGCCCACGGTGGTGGGGCTGGGTATCGGTGGCGGTGAGGCGGAGCTGAGCGACGAGGCTGGAGGTGGTAGGCGTGCTCGTCTCGTTGCTGATCTAGTCAACATAGCTATTTGGGTTAATAAGAATAAAAATAAGAACTAAAAACATTTTATTTTATTAAATTATTATTATTATTAGTAGAACTAATAATAATGTATTGGGATCGATCTATCATCACTGACAGGACTATTGTTGCCAATAAGCCAGATATAGTGGTGATAGATCGATTAGAGCGTCGCACAATGATTAATGATATAGCGGTCCCGCATGACGAGAACCTCGTGAAAGTTGAAAAAGATAAACAGATCAAGTATCTCGACCTGGCTCGCGAGGTTGTCGACATGTGGGAAGTGGATACAGCAGTCATTGTGCCGATAGTCGTGACGGCCAATGGCATAATAGCCAAGAGCCTCGACCAACACCTAAGGAGGCTCTCGTTAGGCAGCTGGATCAAGGGCTTGATCCAGAAAGCGGTACTTCTAGACACGGCGCGTATGGGTAGGAGATTCCTCTCTCTGGAGCCCTGACCACCGGTAGCTTGGACCCTGTTCCCGATTCCGGTGGGCTACTATTTTTTTATATTTTTAAATGTTTTTGTTTTGCCTTTTGTTTTTATAAAAATATTTAAAAATGTAAATTATATGTATATAAATGAAATAAAGGAAATAATAATAATTTTCTACTAACAACAATATATAATGTGTCTGAACTAAAAACATTTTATTTTATTAGTTTATTATTTATTATTCCACCACAGGGCAAAGGCCTCTTCTCATATAGAGAAGGCACGAGCATTAATCACCACGCTTGCTCAAGACGATATAACAAAAAAACTTAGTTCATGATCATAATATTAACAATGTAAGGAGCAAGCTTGTAAGGAAAATGAAGCTATTATTATATTTTTATTAGCTTTTACCCGCGGATCTACGCATAACGTACTACCGGGATTAAAAGTTTCATCCACATCCTTTCAGTCGTTTTTGCGCCAATCCGGAACATACATCCAGACAAACAGAAAAACGGATAAAAATGCTTCGTTAATATTTTATTATTATGTATAGAATAACCCTTAAAACTAACCGCTGATCGACGCTGAGGCTGTCAATATACTCTGCTAACACTTTCGCCACTTGCCCGTACATCGGGCTGGAGTGGGGTACAGTTGACCACTGTGTGCAGGCGCACCAATGCGGCATGACACCCGCTTCGCCACACGAACGGGATTTAGGAATCTAGAACATATGTCATGTTGTTAGGAGTCGTTGGTATCGGTCGGTGAGCAATGGGTAGCTTGCCGTCCGATAACGACCAGGCCCGGGTCGACGGCGCGTTGTGTTCCACGCGCGCCTCAAAGGGATGTCAGCACCAACTGACGGGGTCCGTAAGGACCAATGCCTGCTGGGGTTGCGGGTTTGTAAGAAAGGTATATCGCGGCCCTGGCACACAGGCAACGGAAGGAACACGGGTGGGTTTTAGTCAGTAAAAGTCTGACACACCCTCCCGCTCCATCCAGAGCGGGAGAAGTTATTTAACAATTTCCAACCCTAAAAAAAAAAAAAAGAAGTCGTTGCTATAATGTACTCACTGCTGAGTGCTGACCTAGATTCCTATTGGTGTCCTGAGCTAAGGGCCTTCATTTTATCATCACCGTTTTAAGAGCAGTGGTGTAAAAAAAATTGCACAAAGTAAACTGTAACTGCTGCTGTAACTGTGCATCTCATAAGTCGGGACCGTTGCTCAAGGTACGGTTTCCTTGAAGATCTGTAGCCGCCACTAACGGCTGCAGTGACGACTGTCATGAAAATGATGGAAGTGGCAAAGATTTAAATCGTTAGATTCGTCCTACCGCGTCAAAAGATAATCGTATTTCTGATTCGTTTTGACACCTCTGACAAATAATGACGCTGTGACTATACTTGTTTGTCACGGAAACGCTATTCAATCATGTGTGAGCTCAATCTTCTCAATATGGACACTTTTACTTGTGACTAAGTGCGATGAGGGCAAATCTAGCGGTTTATGTCTTTGAGCAGCGGGGTTTGACTTAATGTCAAAAACTGATGAAAATTACAGATTTTCATGGCGGTCGTTATAATATGACGGAACCACTGTCCTAGGAATCCAAAGCTGACGCATGGTTCAAATCAGAACTAACGCCGCCATCTTGTTTTTAGGGTTCCGTACCTAAAAATGAAAAACGGAACCCTTATAGGATCACTTGTGTGTTGGTCTGTCCGTCTGTAACAACAAATTTGCTCCGGATCTAATGGACCGTTTAAGTTGAAATTTGGTTAACATATCAATGTCTGTGACCCAAACAGGAACGTGTAACAAAAATAAATAAACTTTGAATATGGGGGTCACTTTTCGGGGGTTTTTTTTTTTTTTTTAAAAGAAGTTTGGTAGACTATACCTCCTAAAATAAAAGGTAAACTCAAATGAAAATATTATGAGGATCTCAATTTTTTTTTATTTTATTATACTTTTAAAGATAATTAAGAAAAATTAAAATTGACCATTCTCCCTTATCTCCGAAACGAATGAACCAAAAATGTTTTTAAACATACAGAAAATTGATATAGATCAATTTTCTGTATGTTTAAAAAATTTTTTAGTCATTTTCGGTTTTCCTGTAATCTATAGGTATAGACTTAGGTATAGATTACAGGAAAACCTATAAGAAGTCTATGGTTTTAAAATAAAATGGTAAATCTCCCAATATTGTGCGTACAAACTTTCATTTGCAGTTGGAATGTATCGGAGAACATGTTTTACAACTACAATGTTAAGTTTGTTCTTGGGAAAAATTCATCTGAACTACGGAACCCTTCATTGTGCGTGGTTCAACACGCACTTGGCTGGTTTTTTTAAATTAAATTCTTGACAGTTTCATAATCGTTTACCAAAAACAACCCTGTCAATGTCATTTAGAAATCAATAGATCCTTGTAACACTATACAGGGTGTCAGGTACATCGACGCGAAGCCGGCTACCATGGATTCAGTACAAGATTCTGAACGCCCATGCGTTGAAAATTTTCGTCGGTTATTTAAAAAAATATCTGCTGTTTCATAGAAAAGTGCAATACCTACGCGGTCAAAATATATGGAGCAGCTGATTTTTTCTTAAATAACCGACGAAAATTTTCAGGGGGGTTCAGAATCATGTACTGAATCCATGGTAACCGGCTTCGCGTCGATGTCCTGGCACCCTGTATATGTATGAAGACTAAAATTACCGGTTCCAATAAACTCATTGCTCTTGGAAGATCAGACCCTGGTATTTTGTGCGTATTGCTCTTTTCCTTTAGATCCAATACGTCTAAAATTGTCGCGTGTATGTCGAAAGGAGTTGCTAGCACATCTATGTTATTTTTCAGCGATGTCAAAGCTGTAGACCTTAGTTTTTTCAGCTTTTCTGGTAAGAGAATAGCCATTAGAGGCAGGCGTTCTTCTAGTTTGCCTTGAGAAGTTCCCCGAATTGTAGAGAATCTGAAATATATATATACATCAGTAATCGTGTATGTGTAACACGGCGCTTCCAATCATAAATCTATACTAATCTACGGGAGTGATATGAAGATTTGAATGAGGTTGGTTGTTGGATAGATTGTTAGGTTGGTTGCTGGCGTAGGTTGATAGATAGGTTGGTTGGTGGATAGATTGGTAGGTTGGTTGATGGGTACTTATACTATACAGGCTGGCAGGGACATCGACGCGAAAATTGATACCATGAATTCAGTACATGATTCTGTTGTTTCATAGAAAAGTGCCATAACCACGCGGTCAAAATGTATGGACCAGCGGATTATTTTGAAGTGAAAACTTCTGCATCGTTGTGATTTGAAAGTCGATGAAACGAAAAAGCGACAGTAAAAAGAGACAGACACATAAATTCATAAGATTTAACGTGGGAGAAAATGAGATGAGGAAGCATTATACAGTGTTTCTTATATTTGTGGTTATCTTTGTGCTCTGCTTCGTACCCCCTCCACTCGTGTTTACCAAGGTATAGTGAGAGTTTGCTTGGGCCTAAATTTTTGGAGGTTTCACTTCTACCACGTGTGAATTGCACACATTTTTTTTTTTTAATAACCGACTAAAATTTTCAACGTAGGTTCAGAATCATGTACTAAATCCATGGTATCCGTTTTCGCGCTGATGTCTGCCACCCTGTATAATAATTATAATATAATAAAACTGGAGTTATTTTTTTATTGTTTGAACGCGCTAATCTCTGGAACTACCTACTGAACATGAATGATGGTTCATAACCTTGATCCGTGGTCTCCCATGACCAAAACCAGGGTGTCTTCAAGAGCTCTTCTAGCAGACAAGGTCTGGAGGAATGACAGAAGAGTCTCATCTGCTGTGGGTAGTACTGTGAAATTCTCAGACGCCATGTCTACTATTAACGTGAAACAGAACTTCTTGCCGTCTAGTTGAAGAAACTGTCACAAAAGTAAAGAGAAAATCATAATCTTTGTGCCCTGGTCCCATATTACTTTTTTTTTTTTTTTTGGGTGGAAAATTATCAAATAACTTCTCCCGCTCTGGGCGGAGCGGGAGGACGTGTCAGACTCTTACTGACTAAAACCCACCCGTGTTCCTTCAGTTGCCAGTACGTTGCCAGGGGCCACGGTATCCCTTTCGGACTTTCCCGCGACCCCGGCAGGCATCGGTCCTAGCGGACCCCTTCCGTTGTGCTGACATCTCTTTGAGGCGCGCGTGGAACACAACGCGCCGTCAACCCAAGCCTGGTCCTTATCGGCCGGCGAACTACCCATTGCCTCGACGCCCAGGGCGTCTCCTGCGGCGGTTAGGGGCGGTCCCATATTACTTGGGGAAGCGCTAACACGATTTTTTCTTCCATTGTTCCCTTCATTCAGTCCTTTTTTTTTTATATCATTCCTCACACGATCCATCCATCTTTTATTTGACCATCCTCTCCCTCTCAATCCACATGTATATTTTATAATTCTTTTAGTCACATGCGTTTGAGTGAAGAGAATTCCAGGGGTAAATATAAAACGTTGAAATGAAATGATGACTGACTGACTTAGCTGACTGACTAATCTATTCGTATTCCTTGTCGAAACGAGAAAAGGTGCATAAGCAATAAGCATAATAGAATATATAAGCCTTATCTATATCTATAAACATCAATGCCACTTTTCGTTGTTAATTTTATAACTCAAGAACGGCTGAGCCGATTTAGCTGATTTTGGTTTTGAAATGTTTGTCATAGTCCAGGGAAGGTTTAAACGGTGAGAAAATTAGGGTAGGGTAGGTAGGGTTTAAAACTACCCGTGCGAAGTCGGGGCGGGTAAAGCTAGTATCTTATACAGGAAAGGTATGATCATTGGTCTTTTTGCTTCTTCTTTTTCTACTTTGTATTCTTTAATATATAATTCCCCCTAAAATTCCTTCATAAAGAACTACCTTCTACTATAGCAGCAGCTTATAATATTCCCACTGCTGAGACAAAGGCCTCTTTTCTGTGAGAGGGAGTGGGCCGTAATCCACCACGCGAGTCCAGTGCGGGTTGGTAGATGTCACATGTTTTCGAATTTTTTGTTCTAGCACATGCCGGTTTCCTCACGATGTTTTCCTTCATCGTTTTGAGAGCAGTGGTGATGAAATTGTTTATACAAAGTGAAGCGCCTGCCAAGGTTCGAAACCCACGACTTGGGGTCGGATGCAGCTGAATACCAGTATTTTACATGGAGCGACTGCGACTGTGACCTCCACAACCCAGTAACTGGGTAATACGATACCCCTTGGTAAGACTGGTTGTCAGACTTTCGGGCTTCTGACGACCCGTAACGACTGTCAAAGATCCACGAATGACAGCCGGGGCGAATAGCTTAACGTGCTATCCGAGGCATGGAGGAGTCTCGGTATGTAAAGATGGTCATCCATCCACAGACCAACCCCGGCAAGCGTAGCTTAACCTGATGGGTCGACCCGTGCGGCAGTTATTACTTAGCCACGAGCTCCTCGCGATTGATCAAGACATAACATTTACTTACCTTACATTTATTTACCTTCAACTCGTAAGTCGGGACCAGTGAACCACCACTGCAGCTCACATACTCGAACTATAGCATAATCTACCTCCTCAACATACACAGAAAGCGCGGGTCGTGATTGCAGTACGGCGGTCTTGTATATATGTATTGTAATTCCTTATACTAGTAGAGACTATATAATCTACAATGACCATTACGGATTGGTCATAAATATTTTAGAGAGCAGCGGTGATGAAATATACTATTATGATATACATTTACTATTACTAAAAGGTGTGTTTGTATTTAGCACCTCATCAGCCAGATTCATCATTAGTTGGTACTGTGGCACAGCTCCAAAACAATGTCTGGCAAGACGGCCTTGGTTCCAGATCTCGCTTTGGCTGATATCAGCCAATAGCAACGCTCGGAGGTAATGATCAGCTGGTTGGCTTCGAAACCAATTAAGCTTGTACTGGGGTGTGCCTATCCAGGGCATGTCTTCGAAGTATGCAGTACGATACCTGAGCAATAAATAATCAATCAACACTAGAGAGTGTTTTTTTAATGCCTTGATCACACGTACCGAGTAACCTACTCGCCCACCTGGGCGAGACAGTAAAATGGTAAGTGTTTACACGTATTTTTTAACTTGGCACCGAGTCAATCAGTCAGTTCAGTTTCGACGCTGCAGACTAGCGACACAATCGCAAAAAGATAATTAAAAATTGTTCGGTATCGTGCTGTAAGCGACCTGAGTGTGCCGAGAGTTGCTAGTACGCACCGAGTGCATGTTTATACCTGCCGATTAGGCAAGTGAATCAGTGCGGAGAAGCGCGGGGTACGCGACACCGGTAATTGTTCTACCGTGAAGTTTTCTTAGAAATTATTTTGTTGAGTCGCGTCGCGCCGGTCTGTACGACGCTTATCTCGGTTGAGCGCTCGGCCGATCACTTGATGATGTCAATGTGTTTACACGTAGGTACGGAGCACACGGCCTAAAGTACTGTCTCGCCCATCTACTTGATACGTGTAATCGAGGCTTATAGAACTCTTTTCACTTCTAAAACATACCCGTATTCCTTCAGCATATGGAAAATAAACTTCTTAGAATCAACATATTTCTTTCTTTTTGCCGGCTTTCCTGCGTAAATGTGTTCCTCTTCGAGTTTCCCTGTAAGGATCGGATACAGTGCCTCGGTAGTGCCATCCCCAACGATATTGTAACTGAAAATAACATAACATCACGTCTATGTTCCCCGCTGTGTTAGGCAGAAGTGTATTTTCAGTACACCCACATTTGCCTTACGCACACGGCAATGCGGAATATTCATTCTACAGTGGACACGCTATAAAACCCGATACATCCCTGCAATTTCAAATTAACCAAAAAATCCAACTGCAAGCGGTCTCTCAGTCGATGAGTAGTACTCTAGGGTTAAAAACGCAGATCACATAGCGGGCCAACCTAACTTATGTAGTTTAGCTTTGTTAATTTACAATAATTAATCGTTACGTGTTTGTAAGCTATAAGCTATGTAGGCTAGGCTAATAAATACATACCTGCGGGGTACCTACCTCACTAGTTAAACCTAAGCATTAGCGTCGGGTCACACCGGAATAGCAGCGGCCGGCAGCGACGCGGCGAGCACTTTCAGTGTGAAATAATTTTAAACTTTATCTACATACTTAAAATACCAGTATCGCTTGAAAAGCTTGAAAGGTCTCGAGGCCGCCCGCGATGGCGCGAGCGGCCACGCGCCACGCGCTTCTTGTCGGTGGTTCTGCCAGCGGCTGCCAGCGGCGACGCGAGGCCACTCGTGGCACCGCGGGTGGCCGCGTGTATATAATGTAGAAACAAAACTACTCAAGAGGAGACTAGGCACGTGGGATCTGGAGGTCACGCGAGGCCGCCAGCGGCGACGCCGGAGGCCGCTGGCGGACGCTGGTAGCCGCTGCCGGCCGCTGCCATTCCGGTGTGACTCGGCCCTTAAACTCGTCGACTACTCAGAGTGCTAAAAAATATATTTAAATGTGGGTTTTAATGAAAACTCTCGCCACCCCGGTTGGCGCCACTGTGACAAGATGTCTTCCATTTCGATAATGAATATAAAATATATGATGACGTTCATCATTCTTTCATTATTCAGTCACGACTAAAGAAAATATAGGCCCTTTGACACTTTTGACAGGTGCCCGGACCGGACGTCTCAGTGCTGCCACCTAGTGGACACCATTTCACAAAACCCTCATTGTGTCTCTTTAATTGGAGCTTGATAGGTTAATTTGCCAAGTCAGAAGACCTAGTATCACCAGGTTGAAAACTGACCTGTTCAAGATAACAGCATTCAACTTTTCAGTCAAATATTTGTAGCTATTTTGCATTTTTCTTATAAATTCGTTGCGCGATGTAGAGTCAAAACATAGGATCATTACGTTAAAAGAATCCTCACGGTCAGGTGGATATTTTTCAGTCGGGACTGGTCTAAAACCAGCCTTGTAGCCTGACCAATGGGCTCGTACCTCTGGGCTGAAAATAAGCATAGAAAAAACATTGGCAAACATTTTCAAACAGAAGAGAAAAAAAACGTTATGTTTGACTAGCACAGGACAGAACTTAAAGGAGTATGAGGAACATAGTTTAAAGTTCACTCATCCTCCATAGAAAAGGAAGGATCGTCCGAATAGACGGATCTATTGTCTGGTGGGCTACTGCCCGACAATTGATGTCGGTACGTTGTATACAGGGTGTCAGGGACATTGACGCGAAAGCTGTTACCATGGATTTAGTACATGATTCTGAACGTCTTAACTCAGGGGGCGTTAAAATTTTTCGTCGGTTATAAAAATATAATCTGCTGTGTCACAGTAAAGTGTGTAACTATGCGGTCAAAATGTATGGAACAGCGGTTTTTTTTTTTGTGAAAAGTTCTTTAGGCACGTTGAGCACTTTTTGGGTGAACAAAAATCATGGAACTCGCGTCATTGCCACCGAACGCTTTCCGTGAGCTATATGTATACTGTGTATATATGTACATAGATTATACAATTCACAAGTTACTTAGTTTTCACTTCTATCGGCAGTCCCCAAAGACTAACTCCGCATGTTTTTTTAAATTTTTAAATAACCGATGAAAAATTTCAACGCAGGGGAGTTCAGAATCATGTACTGAATCCATGGTAACAGGCATCGCGTCGGTGTCTCTGCCACCCTGTATATGCTAAATAGTCACGCGGTAAACTCTGCTTACAACGCTGATTAGCGGCAGTAATAATAAGTATACTAAAACAAATAAAAAAATAGCAAAATAAGTATACTTCTTTTGTTTCGTCCATGTTCATGCATATTACGGCACGCTGCCACTGAAGCGGAGCCAAGCGGAACTGAGCGGAGACTTGAAGGAATTGTCCAACCAATCACAGAATCAAAATGAAAATAATTAATTTCACATAAACCTACATGGGCCAATTGGTCGTTTCCTATGTAGAAAAGCCGGTAAAAAACTCCACGGCAAAATACTCTTTTAAAAATAAATGGCTTTTAAAATGTTTTAATTATAGTGTTAACAAGTACCAGGTTCTCACAAAATAGAAAATGGTCTACAAATCTACAGACGAGACGAGAGACGCGATGAGGATTTCAATAATTGTGATTGGGCGATTCCTGCAGGTCTCGGCTCAGCTCCGCTCGTCTCCACCTCAGTGGAAACGCACCCATAAGTTCATAACCTCGCGCCGGCGCGCGGCGGCGCCGGTGCGAGTTCTCCGCACCTGACACCTGTCCTTCCCCGACGAGGAAGCGACTAGCCATTAACG
Organism: Agrochola macilenta; assembly: GCA_916701695.1. NCBI lineage: Eukaryota > Metazoa > Arthropoda > Insecta > Lepidoptera > Noctuidae > Agrochola > Agrochola macilenta. The sequence goes on along the minus strand of OU753578.1, from coordinate 14,265,532 downwards.
ATTTTCTCGCTCAAGAAACGTACAAAAGATTGTAGGTCCCGTGTAAGTAAAAGAGACACATATATTATTAGTTGATCACTGACTCCTCACACCACCGTTTGTTGCAGCGACAAGAGCTAGGTATCAAAGAGAGTATTCGCTCAGCCCCGCTCGCCTGGCTGGCAGAATACTCGCTGAGAGAGTCACGCTTGGTACATACGCATACCATCGAGTAATCGGTCGTCGCCGTGGCGCGATCGCTACTCGTTGCTCGCCAACTCGTTTTTAGTTGCTAGCTCTCGTCACGTTAATCGCTGGCGGTAGACAGGTGCAGGTCGATCGGATGTGTTTAGTAGTAATAACAAACCATGGTATAATAATATACTTCGCCAGGTATGGCATTCCGAAACACAGTGGTCACGTGGGCAACACAAGTCTACATCATCACATCTGTGTTACCAGAAGTTTGTAATAATAATACTCTCCAACCACCTTTATTACCTGTGCGAATCCGATAAAACAATGAGTGTTTATGTTTAAATTGAATTGTTTCGTTTGATTAGACACACAAAACGACAATTTAAAAAAGCTTTGGTTTCTGAAAATCTTTCCTTAATCGAGTTTTTTTTAATAGAGTGGCACCTGGATAGTGACGTAAGCATGTGTTAGTCCCGGAATGCCAGACCTTGTTTTATGTAACAAACTATGAGAATAATCCAACCTGTTTACATCTCTGCCAGTACAATCTATTTTGACATGGTCGCTCTTGTTGAGCGAAAACGTTTCCTTTCCAATAACTTTGGTTGGTTGGCCGATGTAAAATTTTCTTTCATTAACGTAAATAATATCTCTGTAAATACAGACTATATCTTTTATAGTTTTCAGGATTGCTTTCGTGATGTTGCATTCGGATTTCTGTAATAAGAAATTTGTTATAAAATTTTGATTGCCTTGCGTTATCGGGTTTTTCTGTCAGTTTTCCCATTAGCAGCCCAGTAATTGGTTACCGTAAGGTTAAGGTACAGTGCGTTCATTATAACTAGACCCGTGACGCGATTGGTAGTAACTTTCTGTCAGTCGCCATATTGAACTCTATTAATATTGGAACTAAGCTTGACAAGCAATGGTGCCAAAATATCGGCAAGGGACACGTTATAGTGAACAGTCTGTACATTACCGAAGGCGACCGCAGACTGCAAAACTGCTAAGGCATTGCGGTTGTCAGAAACCGCAAACGAAAATGACGCTGCAATTTTAATTCAAAACGTGACGTCAGAACATCAACGGCATTGTCGCTTGCGGTTATTGGTAATCGCAATGCCTCGCATTTCCCCTTCGAAAATATAAATTAAAGGCGAGAGCGCCAGGGTAGCCCGGACATAAAATTCGCAGATCAGTGTCAAGTTGTATGTTGATCAAAATATGATTCACGACCGCAACAAATATGAATCACCAATACAACTCTCTAAGTTCAAATTACTTACCTATTGAATGACTATTTCATGAAATTGTGGCGGCATCTACAATCGACACATGCGAACTACGCATCAAAGACCTGACGTTACACAACATCCTGACGTCACACAAATCCTGAATCACGCAATTAGAGTTTACCGCGCTATGGACATATATACAATCTCCCAACTTCAACCTCGGCCCTTAGTCCTACGTTGGATAGCCAGCTATCCAACGTAGGACTAAGGGCCGAAACACGCCGGAATGGCAGCGGCCGGCAGCGACGCGGAGAGCATTTTCAGTGTAAAATCATTTTAAACTTGATCTACATACTTAAAAGACCAGTATCGCTTGAAAAGGTTGAAAAGGTCGCAAGGCCGCCCGCGGTGACGCAAGCGGCCGTACGCCACGCGCACCTTGTCGGTGGTTCTGCCCGCGCCGACACGAGGCCGCTCGCGGCGCCGCGGGCGGCCGCGCGTATTTAATGTAGAAACTAAACTAGTCAAGAGGAGACTAGGCGCGTGGGATCTGGAGGTCGCGCGAGGCTGCCAGCGGCCGTCAGCGGCGACGCCGGGGGCCGCTGCCAGCCGCTGGCGGCCGCTGCTGGCCGCTGCCATTTCGGGGTGACTCGGCCCTAAACGTAGCCAAATCGACTCTATACATAGGAGGCGTCGAGGAGACGTCGTGCTTACGGCTGGGCGTCACTTCGTCGACGTTGCGAAGCTGCGTGTGATGTAGTATGACCTACTTATTACGTAAAATAAATATTATTATTATATCTACTTACATAGCAATTGACCCAGTCTGTCCCCTCACACGTTACGATCGGCAAATTTTTAATGAGCTTCGCAATATCTTCGTCAAACGGGTCAAGATGCGGCATTTTGCAGCCTGTACCGTTATCTTGTTTAACATCATCCTCCAAGCTCTTTTGGACTACCCTTAAAGTAAGTCAATTAGCATTTTAAACGTTTTTCTTTTTATTTGCGAATTTTCTTGGGATGTAGAACTTGGGTTCTGGAGATTGGCATGATTTGGCGCAGGCCGGGTTGCAAAATCGAATGTATGTTTTGGCGTCCGGCTGTACTGAGTCGTGACGAATCATGCCGACCCGAACATGAATGTGTAGCAGGATGCAGAATGAACACGGTGGAGCATACGGTGGAGGTCTGCTCAGCATGGACGGAGAACCGCTGTGTCCTCACACTGGTTCAGGGCATGGTTCGGAGCGAGAGTGCATGAAAGGCCGTCACTTCCTTCTGCGAAGCAGTAATACTCGAGAAGGAGGAGGTGGAACGGGTGAGGGAGAGGCAAGATTCGCGCCCTCGCGCCTCTAGTCGCCGCAGGAGACGCTCCAGGCGTCGGGAGTCGCAAGCCAATTTCCGGGCACCGTAGGCGCGTGCTTGCGGACGATGAGCGATAGGTAGCTCACCGTCCGAAAAGGATCAGGTCAACAGCGCGTTGTGTTCCACACGCGTCTCAAAGAGATGTCAGCACCAACTAACGGGGTCCTTTAGGGCCAATGCCTGCCAGGATTGCGAGTTTTTCTGAAAGGGATATCGTAGCCCCGGCACACAGGCAACAACGGAAGGAACACGGGTGGATTTTAGTCAGTAAAAGCCTGACACGCCCTCCAAACACAAAAAAAATACAAAGTTATTTGGAAACATCCCACCCAAAAAAAAAAACAAAAAAAAAGGATGCACAATGAACACAATGCTTATTGTGTGGACAATGTCGACTTCTTATTACGGCTAGTGTTAAATAAGTACCTATTGGCAGCAGTCAAATCCTCAATAATAAATCTAGCTTGGTCCATCGTGAAGAAGACTATTGGGCTAAGTAGCAGCACCAGCAGAACACCAAGAAATGAACGTCTTGAGCGCCAGAGCATCTTCGAAAACGGTAACTTCTGCAAGTAAGTGGTAATCGCTTAAGCCAAACATCAAATACGAAATTATAACATCACGCCTGTAATCCCTGAGGGATAGGCAGTGGTGTACCTATAGTACATCCACATTTCACCAGTTATGTTGTTTAAGTCCCATGTAATAGGTAGGGGGCGAGCCTATTGCCAACAACCGGGCACGAATCCAGACTCCGGGCTGCTATTGAAAAACTTCGGATGGAAAAAACCCAATAACACTTTGCCGGTCCTGGGAATTGAACCCAGAATCTCATGCTCAGCAGTAGTGCTTTGCGCCCACTGGACCACCGAGGCCGAAAATCGGAAAGATTGCCAATGAGAAATTCTATCGAGAGAACGGCTTATAATAAGGATATTTGCTATCCCGCTTGCTTAAAGCCTGCAGATCATATCTCTGATCAGTAAACCTGTTGTCAAATCGAGATATTAACGCACAAGTGGGGCTCGTGGTTAAGTAATAATAACAACAGCTGCAGGGTCAAATATAAAGCCACGCTTGCCAAGGTCAGTCTGTGGATGTGTTACCCATCGATTGTCATCAATGGTGTTACCACCCAGTACATAGCGAGACACCTCCGTGTCTCGGAAGGCACCAGCAGGTTAAACCGTTGGTCCTGGTTCTCGTTCTTTGTATCTTTGACAGTCGCTACAGGTAGTCACGAAGACTAATCTGACAACCTGTCTTACCAAGGGGTATCGTGTTGCTCAGTAACTGGGTTGTGAAGGTCAGATAGGCAGTCGCTCCATTTAAAATACAGGTATCCAGCTGCATTAGGATAGACTGGAAGCCGAAGACAACGTTGGATCTAGATGGATCATTGACATGACATGTCAGCCGAAGAGAAGCGCCAGATATGCAGAGAGACCTAAGACCTAAGTCCTACACGTACATACAATACTGCAGGCCAGTTATATTGTTCTAGTTGCGACCCGGTGTTTAACTAAATTTGGCCTAGGGACCCGTCTTAGGGCACATGCACAGAATTGATTGATTTCTAACGTTCGCCGTTATCAAAATCGGCTTATTCCGATGGGATACCACAATCCGATCCCACTTTATGGGATTCGTTAGGAATCTACATAAAATGATTATTTTGTTCCGATTCGATCCCATATTGTATCGCTAGGACGACTAAATAAAGTCGAAAGGTCCACTGCTGGACAAAAGCCTCCTTAAAGTGGGGCCTTATCGACCGCTCCTGTGTTTTTTTTTACCAGCGGATCCCAGTGACTTCCACAGTTGACGTTTAATTCAAAGAAAAAGATCGTACCTTACCCATTTTCTTGTAAAATATTGGTTACTTTTGTTATACATTAAATTCTTGTAAAATGTCAAAGAAATCAAAGTCCACAGATAAGAACAAATCACTCTTTTTAAGTGAGTACATTAGATCTATTACGATCATCTCTGTCATCGTAATCTTTAGGAATACCTAATGAGCGATAAAAATCATCAAACATGTATTTCAAAAGTAGTTTGATAATCCATTTTATAAAAGCAAAAATTGAAAATTTTATCGCCGCGGTTATTATTACTAGATTGATAACCATCAAAATATGTTGTTTATTGGTTATAAATAATACAGGCTGGGGCAAAAGCCATTTGCAAAAATTATGCCACATTATGACATTATGTAACGGTTATCGGTTCCCTACAAAATGGTTGAGCTGGATGGTGCTGATCCATGCGTCATGTTCGTGAACGGGCGCCGTCAGTTGTGACTGGTCATCTCTTATCTGCCATGGCTTATTTTTAATCTTATATTTTGAATTGTTTTGATTATTTTTTGTACATTGTTCTCACATATAGAAGCAACAAGAATAATGTACCCAGGATTTTGTAATTTTCTATATTTAAAAGAGTGTCCTTGGAGTTTCTTGCCCGTTCTTCTCCATAAAGATCTACGTTTTGGAATGGGCAACTAGCTTCAACTATCTGACTAACTGACGCGACTATTTGACAATTCAAAAGTGCCTGTAAATGGTTTAATTGAAATAAATGCTTTGAGTTTGAGTTTGAGTTTATCCGCCAGCTGTGCATCTGTGAGCCCCAGGAACCCTCAATCTACTCTCGCATCGTCAACAATAAACAACCAACGCCATCTACCGGTATTGAAAGCAACTAGTATAACATCCGCCATGAAGATCTAATGTTACAATCTACATAACAGACTTACTAGCGCCATCTATCAACTCATAGAGACACTAAATGTTGTGGTCATTTCAAATATTAATAACTTGTCCCTTGTCTCCGAACATTCATTTTATTAACTTGAAATTAGTACTGTAAATCATACTCAATTATATAAATGTAGTTTATGAACCTATAGCTTTCATTCTTATGAATTTTGTTATAAGTATGTCAATTTATGTAAGTGCTTCGAATATTTCACAATAATAAAAAGGGGTAGTAATTTGACTTCCTGCGGCGACGGTACTTTTTGGCGGTGAGACGTTTTGAGCGAGATTGTTCGTGTTATAAAATTGAGAATATAAATCGTTTAAGTGAGTGTGTATTGTTTCATTTCCATTTTTGAACACCCATTACAATTAATGTCATAATGTCATGTGGCATAATTTTTGCAAATGGCGTCCTAGTGTCATTGTGATTGATAATGTTGTATACAGATAGATAATTTATTGATAATGCAATGGAGCGATACACACACAGTCACACAGTTTAGGCAACGATGGAGATTAAAGTTTGAAACACCAATTTCCAGAGTTTATGATCTCACGTTTTGGCGATTTGAACTGTCCGGCCAGATCGCCAGATCGCCTGCAGACTCTTTTTGAAATCTTGCGTTTACCACAACAAACCACAAACCTTGCAAGTCTTAAAAGCCAACATTGAAGAAAAATTCACCAATTTGGAGGTTGTTTTGCGAGCAACAATTCAAAATGCTGAACAACGAACTACCTCCTGAGTAAAGTTTTTGGACGATCTTTGAGATGTTATTATTTATTTATTTATTTATTTATATATACTTTATTGTACACCAGATTATACATTACATAAAGAAAAAGTAATACACTACAAAATATACAATGGGCGGCCTTATCGCTTACTGCGATCTCTTCCTGCCTGGAAGAGATCGCAGTAAGCGATAAGGCCGCCCATTGTATATTTTGTAGTGTTTGACCTTGATTATGATTATGTCCATTTTTATTTGATGTTGATGATTTTATCACCATTTAAGCTTGCCTTTAAATACCCTTTGACTTTCTCGTATTTCTTCCCAAACTCTGCCGGAATTTGGTTTATTGTAAGACAACCATGACTGATACTTAAACCTCGCCTCCACGTGAGCAGCGCGAATGTGCTTATTCCACCCAATAATACGACTTTTTCCTTGCGGCCGAACACCTTCATGAGTCTGTGGTGCAGCCCTAGACAAAATACCTACAATATCTTGGTACATCATCTGCAAGCCAGGTCTATGTTCTGCGTTATCACAAACTTTGTCAGCACAATTCAAACTCAAACTCAAACTCAAAGCATTTATTTCAATTAAACCATTTACAGGCACTTTTGAATTGTCAAGGAATCGGTCAGTCAGAAATATGAAGCTAGTTGGAAAACAGTTCCGAAAAATGGATTTTCTTAAACTCAGAGTTACATAATTCATGATATTTTTTTATCTGATCACCTCTACGCTCATGCCATTTTACTTTGTCTGGCACTAACTGTGTTAATTAAGTCAAGTTTTTCTGGAATCATTTGCAAATTGCACTCGGAAGGTGATCAGATCAGAAAATATCATACTGTATGTTAACAATCAGCACGGAGTGCCAGGCTGTTTGAGTAACAAAACAGTGGTCCAACCAACGCTTGCCACCATACATATCGCTCATATACATATGACTGTCTGATCCTAAGCCAAATTTCTCCACATCAGCATATACCCAGTTCTGATCTAAACTCTGTTACACAGTTCACTCCAGAAAGGTTGATGAGGGTGAGAGTTAAAATCCCCTAACATATCAACCGCTTCAACATCATTAGCCTCAATAATGGCAATTACTTCACTCAAGCACTCTGTAAATTCGAGAAAGTTTTCTGCCGAATCTGTTGGCATGTGAATACTTATCACTGAAATGACTTGAAGAGGGGGCTCTTCAAGTCATTTTAGTGATAAGTATTCACATGCCACAGTAATGCTACTCCTCCATAAGGTCGTCCTATGAGCATTCCAGCCGACGTGTCTACCGCCGACTTTCCTGTATATTCGAAATCCTTATGAACAGTACCAAGCAATGGCAGGCCATGCGGCAGGCGCCAGGTTTCTTGCAGTGCCAGTTTGTCAGTTGTATCACATAAATGTCTTACGCTTTCCATTGAGCGCTTCAACGACTTACAATTAAATAAAATGTAATACATTTATTAATGTCATAAATTTTACACCTTTCCGTGAAATAGCCTAACGGCTAACAAAATGGCCAATTGACATTATGACATTACTTTTGCCCTACCCTGTTTATGCACTGCATAGTGCAGTATTTCCTGGCATAAAACCTTTGAGCTTGAAACTTTGCGATTCCTTACTGGCTTTCAATATCGGATTTTTTTATTTTCCGATATTTTTTGTGAATTAAAAAAAAAGATTATCTATTTTTTCTGTCGCTTCTGTAATAAAATTAATTTAAATTTTCAGTAATTTTGGATACTGTCCTAAAGGATATTATAAGGCTACGTCCGCACAGACAGGCGGCTTGCTTAGCGCCTAGAGCCTAGCGAGCAGCTAGCGAGTCACATATCGAATAGCTTAGTAAAACGAACGTTCTAGAATGTTCGCGACCGGCCGCACTGCGCGCTTGGCGCCTAGCTAGTTGCTTAGCGTGTATCGAAAGTAAACAAACGAGTTGGTTTTTTGTCACGAGGCGCGAGGCATTTTAAAAGAAAAAAAAATGATGAATTATTAATTGCATCAGTTTTTAAAAGAGAACCTCTGTGGAATCCGGCTAGTGAACTCCATAAAAATGCAGTCGTCTTAAAAAAACTATGGGAAGAGGTAGCAGTCGAAGTAGAAAAAGATGGTAAGTACTAATATGCAAAGATTTAAATTATTTATTAATGACGTGATATTTTTTTTTTACAATGAGAAGTTAATGCTGTGAATGAATATTATGGCGTTGGATTATATTTTCAGGCAACGAGTTATTCTGCCAGGTAATCGATCCAATTCCGTTGAAATAATTCAACAAAATATCTCTAGTTTGTAATGCTGTTTGAAAATCTATATTGAGTCCTGCTATCTAATTACGCAACACATTTTCGATTTAAAATTGAGTCAAATTTGTTTCGTTTTGAATACAATTGCATTCAATTTATAATTTTCGAATTACGTAACTCTAAAATCTGTGTTGTCAACTGCTCTCTGTTTCAGACGCTAAAGAGTGAACGATAATCGTTTAAAAAGGCTATTATTCGAATTACGTAATCATTTTGACAGTTGAAAATTTGTTTCAAATCAACGAGTAATTGCTTTGAGCTATCAATCTAAAGAGAAGGCACCCTACTGGTCGCATTCGATTTTCTTTGCAATATTTTTGGGATTTACTCGTATAATCTCCTTACTTATTACAAAATTATGTAAGTGAACGTCGTCTTCATAAATTGTGAATGTGTTTTTGTGTAAAACCTCAATGATAGATCAGTATTAGGGTCTGTAAAATACCGAAGCAACGAGGTCGGTTTTTAATAATAATTGTGAAAGTTTTCTTCTGTTACAAGTGCTTACAACCTAAACTAAAGATATATATTATGATATTTCAGAAACGAGGTATTTTGGTGGCATTTTAAAGGAAAGACAAATTCGTACCTCGTACCGTATCAAACTTATCATAAGCCACAAGCTTAGCAACCCAGTCGGGCTTGTACTTCATTGGAAAAGCAAATTTATTACAGGAAGAACAAATATTATAATATAGTTTGAAGCATTTTATGTCAATGGATTCTGTAAGGACATCGGTGAACATACTCACCACACCATAAATAGATCTATTTCCACATCATTGTCTGTATAAGGTACCTACTTAATATCAATATTATTTTCTTTCTTAGTGTTGAACATTGATTGTGTGTCTAGCATAGCAACAATTTTACACACAATCTTATTGTTTGTTGGTAAATACGAAATGCACCATCAAACGTAAACTTACATTACATTTAAATAAAGTCAATTGTATGCACCTAATTGTTGTTTAAAGCAGAATATTGCTGTTCTATAAAGTAGATAGATTGTGCATGTAAGTGTTTAAGGGAGAGGCCTATTAGACTTTGTGGATGGATGTAATGGTTCATGGAATATCAATCTAATGAGGATTTACTTAATATTTTTTTTTTTATATTTCAGGTGTCAGGCTCAACTATATTATTCAGGAAAAAATTTAACTCTCATGAGCGCTTACAGCAAGAATTAGCAAGCAGTACATACTTATTCCATGATGACTGCCACAGGACATTAGATTCCAAATTCCACTAATCCTTACAGTAGTGTCCAAATATTTCATAATAATGTGAAGATATAATAAAAGTCGTTTTTGATTACCATAATTTATTTCTCTCTATTTACTGTTACCTAATAAATGACAGTTAATTTAGGCAAATAGGTACCTACCTCTAAATAGTATCAATAAAATAATCAATTGGCTGTGTTTATAAAAGGCATAGTATTCGTGTATAGTATTCGTATTAGTGTGAAGGGTGGGCGTTTTGGGGGACTGTCTTATGTAATTTTGACGTTCGAAAAGTGCTGATTCTCAGCCTAGTTTGAATAAATGACTTTTGAATTTGAATTTGAATTTGAATTTGAATTCAATTCTTAAATATTTCATTATAAGTTATTTTTATTTGCACCTTTATAGGTACAAATAAAAATTACAAGTACAGGTTATTACTTTTTGTACTTATTATTTTTTGCTCAAATAAAGTACCTACTTAGAAATTATGTGGCAAAATAAAGTAGGCATATCAACTAGGTTTTCATTAGCCCATGGCTGGACAAAACCTAGCCTAGTCATTGGTGCTGGTTGTATAATTTCATCTTTATTTAGGGCTGATATTTCAGTCTCCAGATATTTTATAATACTGAATTATAATATTAAACATTAGTTAGGTATACACAAAATATATGTTGTGTCTATGTACTAAGTTCAGCCAAGGAAATATATTTAAAGTTTTATAATTATGTTTTATATGTAGGTATGTGATAATTATGGGTAGCGTTCCCTTCTTGTATTTTCAGCTCTAGCACGGTCTGTGAAAATATTATAAATATGTTTTGTAGTTAGTTGTTATTGTTTATTTCAGCATCTACTTATGTACATAAATATCAATTAACAATTTCAGTTAGACTTTGAGGTTGACGGACATTAACTATATTTAACCACAATAAATAGTTAGATGCTTGTGTCTACGCAACAAAGGAATGATTGTCCATAGGTAGATTGACCAATAATGTACCTACAGCTACAATAATGTAATGAGATACAAAGGTACTCTCTTACACACGTTATTCCTATTTATATTGGCTTACTTACTTGTAGTGATAATATCGACTTAGGTACTTTTCGCTATTGAGCAAAACAGCCTAAGTAAGTCTTAGTGCAGCCAGTAGAAAACGAAAACAGAGCACGCAGTGTCTTGAACGAGAGAATTTTCCAAAGTTTTTCCGACTTCCACAAGCCACAAGAAAAATGTTCCAAAACTGCTTAGCATAGGTCCATGTTTCTGTAAGAGAATAGTAAATATAATCTTGTATATTGAAAAATATAAAACATTAAAGGAAAAACAATGCTGATTCATGAACACCGGTTTTAAACAAACAATAAAACATGCCATTATCGTGTTATTTAAATATTTTCTCGAGTCAAAGTTTTAGTTTGACTATATTGTTTTCTACAAATTGAATTAAACTAACCATTAGACAAAACTACCAGCCACTGAAAGCAAAATTTCTCCGCCAGTAGGGGTGTCCAAACCCCCAGGTTTAGTGGAAATCCCACTAAGTTGACAACACTGCTTTTCTACGATTTTGTCATTGGCCACAGATAACAAAAACGTGAAAAGAAAAACGTTTTGTTACGTATTTCAAATATGGTAGTTTTTGGTAGAAAGTGTTTTAAAAATTGGTTTTTAATTTTTCGGCAATCATTGTACATTTTCATTTATAAGCACTAGTAGAGCATCAGTTGTAATGAAAAAAAATTGAATTATAGCACTTTAATTTGGAAATTAATCATTCCTTAAGGTGTAACAAAACACATCATCCAAATAAATTATGGCCAATTGATTAGAACAACCCTAACCAATTTCGGTCGAATGGTAAAATATGACTATCGTAATTCGAAATATAGAATGCGTTTAAAATTGGTCTTGCTTTCGATTCAGAATTGTAAACAGAAATAAAATGTGTTGCGTAATTAGACTGCAGCAGTCTAATTACGCAACACATTTTATTTCTGTTTGCAATTTAAATCTGCCGTTAAGCCGTTTGAAAACAAACATCTTCACTAAATTTATTTCAATAATTATACTGCGGTTGCCATTTGCCATGCCACCAAAACAATAGAAGTTAAAATCGGTTGAACGGACTGTAAAAAAGGTTTATTTAAATGTCAAATCTTATTTTATTAATCGAGTATAAAGTTTTTAACCAACCGGTTAAATATCCTATTTCAGATTTTGAAATCGCTTTCAAAATCCGTTTTTAGAAATCGATTTCAGGAGTGGCTCCGGCTCGCAGTTTCAGTCGTCTTTAGCAATATTATTCGGTTGTAAGTATATCATTATAAACTATTCAAACATAAACAAATACGTACTTACGCAAAGCTACTATTGCCGTGGTTGGTTTTGTGAAATTGGTTTGTCTAGTTCGGATAAATCGATACGATTCGATTTCTGACTTAAATCTGATTTTAAATTCGTTTTGATGTATCTGACGCATGTCTATACCGGTCTCAGGGCAAAAAATTGGCAGCACTGAGTAAAAGTTGAATAACCTCTTGAACGATCTGCCGACTCATTGTGACGTGTTCAGAGTCGAATTTATTGCAAAATATTGCCTGCCTTTGCTGCTCTAACTTTATCAGTTTGTAGAGAAAAGAACAGGAAAGGCATATAACACATGTTAAACATCGAAAATAATCTGCGCTGGAAGCTGGAATGATCATTCTTTGAAGTTTGGGAGAAAACGCTATCTAACATGGCGAATTGGCGATGTCTTTGTTTACATTTTAGTTTTCGGTAATATTTTTGATAAGCATTGTTTTTCCTTTAATGTTTTATATTTTTCAATATACAAGATTATATTAACTATTCTCTTACAGAAACATGGACCTATGCTAAGCAGTTTTGGAACATTTTTCTTGTGGCTTGTGGAAGTCTGAAAAACTTTGGAAAATTCTCTCGTTCAAGACACTGCGTGCTCTGTTTTCGTTTTCTACTGGCTGCACTAAGACTTACTTAGGCTGTTTTGCTCAATAGCGAAAAGTACCTAAGTCGATATTATCACTACAAGTAAGTAAGCCAATATAAATAGGAATAACGTGTGTAAGAGAGTACCTTTGTATCTCATTACATTATTGTAGCTGTAGGTACATTATTGGTCAATCTACCTATGGACAATCATTCCTTTGTTGCGTAGACACAAGCATCTAACTATTTATTGTGGTTAAATATAGTTAATGTCCGTCAACCTCAAAGTCTAACTGAAATTGTTAATTGATATTTATGTACATAAGTAGATGCTGAAATAAACAATAACAACTAACTACAAAACATATTTATAATATTTTCACAGACCGTGCTAGAGCTGAAAATACAAGAAGGGAACGCTACCCATAATTATCACATACCTACATATAAAACATAATTATAAAACTTTAAATATATTTCCTTGGCTGAACTTAGTACATAGACACAACATATATTTTGTGTATACCTAACTAATGTTTAATATTATAATTCAGTATTATAAAATATCTGGAGACTGAAATATCAGCCCTAAATAAAGATGAAATTATACAACCAGCACCAATGACTAGGCTAGGTTTTGTCCAGCCATGGGCTAATGAAAACCTAGTTGATATGCCTACTTTATTTTGCCACATAATTTCTAAGTAGGTACTTTATTTGAGCAAAAAATAATAAGATTTTGTTTTAAAACTATAGAGTTCCTGGGGCGTTTCACCTATGAAGACATGAAGGCAGCATGAAGGATGTCGCCCATGCTGCGTTGCCCCGTTGCTCTGCTACTTCAGTTTTCAAGCTTCTCAAGAACTAAAGTAAAAACTGAAGATTGTTAATGAAAGATAATCTTTTTTTTTTTACTGTTCAGTCTTGTACGACAGCAATATAAATATGTGTTACTATTTTGTTAATTGATAACAGTGTAAACTTTAATAAAGTGTTTTTATTTTGAACCTGTGCTTGTAATTTTTATTTGTACAAAAGGTGCAAATAAAAATAACTTATAATGAAATATTTAAGAATTGAATACTATGCCTTTTATAAACACAGCCAAATGATTATTATAATGATACTATTTAGAGGTACTTATTTACCTAAATTAACTATCATTTATTAGGTAACAGTAAATAGAGAGAAATAAATTATGGTAAACAAAAACGACTTTTATTATATCTTCACATTATTATGAAATATTTGGACACTACTGTACGGATTAGTGGAATTTGGGATCTAATGTCCTGTGGCAGTCATCATGGAATAAGTATGTACTGCTTTCTAATTCTTGCTGTAAGCGCTCATGAGAGTTATTTTTTTTCCTGAATAATGTAGTTGAGCCTGACACCTGAAATATAAAAAAAAGAATTTAAGTAAATCCTCAATATATTGATATTCCATGAACCATTACATCCATCCACAAAGTCTAATAGGCCTCTCCCTTAAACACTTACGTGCACAATCTATCTACTTTATAGAACAGCAATATTCTGCTATAAACAACAATTAGGTGCCTACAATTTGACTTTATATATATATGTATGATGGTGTGGCTTTATATTGATGGTGCATTTCGTTGTTGTTGCTATGCTAAACACACAATCAATGTTCAACACTAAGAAAGAAAATAATAAGGATATTAAGTAGGTACCTTATACAGACAATGATGTGGAAATAGATCTATTTATAGTTTGGTGAGTATGTTCACTGATGTCCTTACAGAATCCATTGACATAAAATGCTTCAAACTATATTATAATATTTGTTCTTCCTGTAATAAATTTCCTTTTCCAATGAAGTAAAAGCCCGACTGGTTTGCTAAGCTTGCTAAGCTTATGATAAGTTTGATACGGTACGAGGTACGAATTTGTCTTTCCTTTAAAATGCCACCAAAATACCTCGTTTCTGAAATATCATAATATATATCTTTAGTTTAGGTTGTAAGCACTTGTAACAGAAGAAAACTTTCACAATTATTATTAAAAATCGACCTCGCTGCTTCGGTATTTTACAGACCCTAATACTGATCTATCATTGAGGTTTTACAAACTCAAACTCAAACTCAAAGCATTTATTTCAAATAAACCAATTACAGGCACTTTTGAATTGTCAAGGGGTCGCACAGTGTTTTATGAAGCCCGATTTTCGGACATCCCATTTTTATTGCAAAACCTGACAGAAATGATCATTTAAGAGCGAGATTTCTTATCCCCATTTAGCTACCAAATCTAGTTTCAGAGTGACAATTTTTTGAAAATCGTAATTTTTCCATCCGGATATTAAGAAAAAAATTAATTACGCTTAAACTAAGCGTGATACGAAATAATGATGTTAGGTACATTGATGGCGCATCTTATGTAGAGTATTTTCGTCCATAAATGAACCTCGCACCATTGTTAGATCGAGATTTATACGGGTTTTTCGGTTTTTAGTTTTTCTTAATTTTCTAGAAAATTCCGCCGTTTCGGGAAAAGTTATCTATACAGAAATAATTCTATTTACTTCCCCAATACACCACATAATTATGACATCCCAAATCCATGGAACTCAGAAGTTATTCCAATTTAACTATTTTTGTTAGGGTTGTCAATTTTTTTAATCCTAATTTTGTGGATCAAATTTTTCGTAAAAGTAAAAGTTCCGTAGACAGAATGACAAACAGAACGTGAATCAGTTTACTGGCAGCCTACCGAGACCTTTCAAAATAATATTTTTATTTTTTATTATTTGTTAAAAACTACAAACACTTTGAATTTATTCGTAAACAATTTAAAAACGTCTACATCGTCATCTTGTCAACACTTTTTGTGAGGGCTGATTTTCCACAGCCTGTGCGTTTGCTGCTACTTCTAGAGACTGAAAAGTACCGACTTTGGTGCTATCCATAGCTTCGTTTGACATAGAGGCCACTTGCTGACCATCATGTGCATTGGGATTGTCATGCCCCCCTGGAATTAAAAAGTCATCTGGTGGGGGCCCAGAAAGACCATCTCCAGCAGAGCGTGTCAGGTTCTGCCGAGGTAGAGTAGTCCCATGGGTCGTGACCGGCTCCATGATTACTAAAAAATTCTGCTTACTATTGAGTAAAATATTTGGTGGCTGCTCCCCTGCGTTACCGGGTAGGCTACCGTGCCACTACACAGATGTACGCAATAGACAAACGAAAACAACATAAGCCCGAAGGCATAGCTGGTGGTCAAGTTAAAAATATTTATGGGAGTTTTAGCCAGTAAAAACTGTTACCGCCTTCACCGCGTGGAGGTACTAAGCTTATGTTATTGCTATTGAATTATGTGGATTTTGCTTGTCATTTAGCAGTATTTAGTACGTACTACAAAAAAACTTAAATAACACTAAATGCCTGAATATGCCTCTTAACGTACATCGATGAATAATATTTTATTTAGATACCAAGCTGGCTTCTTCACGTCAGATAACCTAAACCACCGATTTTACTACAAGGTAGATATATTTTTTGGCAAAGTTATATAAAACCCGGATATAAATAAAAATCTGAGATTTTGACAGCCCTAACGACGTAAAATCCGGATAAAACTTAAAATCGTTGTGGTTTCCAAGTTCCATGGAATTGGGATGAGAAATTTATGTGGTGTGTTGGAGAAGTTATCGAAATAATTTCAGTATAAACAACTTTTCCCGAAATTACGGAATTTTTGAGAAAATTATGAAAAACTAAAAACCGAAAAACACGTATATATCTGGATCAAGCAAAGTTACGAGGTTCATTTATGCACTAAAATACTCGGCATAAGATGCGCCATCAATGTACCTAACATCGTTATTTCTATGACGCTTAGTTTAAATGTATTTTATTTTTTTCTGAAAATCGAAATAAAATTTGGTCGATTTTCAAAAAATTCTCACTCAGAAACTAGACTTAGTAGCTAAATGGGGATACGAAATCTTGCATTTAAATGATCATTTCTGTCTGGTTTTTCAATAAAAATGGGATCGTCGGTCAGTCAGAAATATGAAGCTAGTTGCCCATTCCAACGCGTAGTAGGTTCCTATGGAGAAGAACGGGCAAGAAACTCATTTTTTACACAAAAACACATTCACAATTTATGAAGACGACGTTCACTTACATAATTTTGTAATAAGTAAGGAGATTATATGAGTAAATCCCAAAAATATTGCAAAGAAAATCGAATGCGACCAGTAGGGTGCCTTCTCTTTAGATTGATAGCTCAAAGCAATTTCTCGTTGATTTGAAACAAATTTTCAACTGTCAAAATGATTACGTAATTCCAATAATAGCCTTTTTAGACGATTATCGTTCACTCTTTAGCGTTTGAAACAGAGTGCAGTTGACAACACAGATTTTAGAGTTACGTAATTCGAAAATTATAAATTGAATGCAATTGTATTCAAAACGAAACAAATTTGACTCAATTGTAAATCGAAAATGTGTTGCGTAATTAGATAGCTGCAGTCTAATTACGCAACACATTTTATTTCTGTTTACAATTCTGAATCGAAAGCAAGTCCAGTTTTAAACGCCTGCCCTAATTCGAATTACGCTACGCATTTTATATCAGTCGACCGTAATTGGATAGGGATGTTCTAATCAATTGGCTATAATTTATTTGGATGATGTGTTTTGTTACACCATGTAGGAATGATTAATTTCCAAATTATTGTGCTATATTTTTTTATTACAACTGATACTCTACTAGTGCTTATAAATGAAAATGTACAATGATTGCCGAAAAATTAAAAACCAATTTTTAAAACACTTTCTACCAAAAACTACCATAATTGAAATACGTAACAAAACGTTTTTCTTTTCACGTTTTTGTTATCTGTGGCCAATGACAAAATCGTAGAAAAGCAGTGTTGTCAACTTAGTGGGATTTCCACTAAACCTGGGGATTTGGACACCCCTACTGGCGGAGAAATTTTGCTTTCAGTGGCCGGTGGTTGTGTCTAATGGTTAGTTTAATTCAATTTTTAGAAAACAATACAATCAAACTAAAACTTTGACTCGAGAAAATATTTAAATAACACGTGTCATGATTTCTTTGATTAAATTTAAAAAAATGTATTACTTAAATATTGAATTATAATATCCACTGTGGCAACACTGTCAAAGTACAAATTATTATTATTATAACAATGTTTTAAATCTATTTTCATTATTGCAACTCAATGTATTATTTTACTTTGGCAACACTCAGAAATAACGGTTATGATAATATCGTTATTTCTGGGTGGGGCAAAAGTCATGCTAAATTGTAAAATGTAATGCAGAGTCAGTCGTTTTTGGATTGTGAAATAGTACAGTTGTGCTGATTAAAAGTATTACCAAGAAAATAGTGTTTTTCTTTACACACGATAATGGCATATTTTATTGTTTGTTTAAAACCTGTGTCAGTGATTTTTCGATTTATTTCTTTCAAATGCCGAAACCACTGCGGATTCGAACGCTGATTTGGAAAGACTGACACAGCATGACGAATATATTGAAGTCACACAGAGGCTCCGCCCGAGTAGAGATCGAAAAACAACGTCATTTCAAAAAACATATCTCACGGCAGACGGGAACGTACTTACGGGATAAAAAAATTTGCCGTTAAGCCGTTTGAAAACAAACATCTTCACTAAAATTTCAATAATTATACTGCGGTTGCCAAATCAATAGAAGTTAAAATCGGTTGAACGGACTGTAAAAAAGGTTTATTCAAATGTCAAATCTTATTTTATTAATCGAATAAAGTTTTTAACCAAACGGTTAAATATCCTATTTCAGATTTTGAAATCGCTTTCAAAATCCGTTTTTAGAAATCGGTTTCAGGAGTGGCTCCAGCTCGCAGTTTCAATCGTCTTTAGTAATATTATTCGGTTGTAAGTGCATCATTAAAAACTATTCAAACATAAACAAATACGTACTTACGCAAAGCTACTATTGCCGTGGTTGGTTTTGTGAAATTGGTTTGTCTAGTTCGGATAATTGATACGATTCGATTTCTGACTGAAATCTGATTTTAAATTCGTTTTGATGTATCTGACGCATGTCTATACCGGACTCAGGGAAAAAAATCGCTTAGTAGCAAGTCACCAGATTCTCAACTCACCAGATTCTCAACTAACCAGATTCACAACTCACCAGATTCGCAACTCACCAAATGTACAATGAAACACAAAATCACATAAAATAACAGAATAGGTACCTTATTGACCAAAAAAAAAAAAATTAAGTAGGTAATCCGAAACAAAACCGAAATAATACGGAATTCTTAAACTTCTTTCACCTATGTGCATTAACAATACTTTTCGTAAATATTATTCACCTAGGTGCATTAAGTACCTATACTAAAAGTAAACCTGGATTAATGCACTAAGTTATTTTTAACCCAGGTGAAATAAGTTAACTACACTGAATTATTCTGCCACAAAATGCCAGAAGCAGAGCTGCCAGAAATAAAAGAATACTTTATTCACAAAAAAAAAACGAAACAAAACCGAAATAATACGGACATTCTATTATATTCGCGACGTCAATTGGATACCTTTAGTTCGACCACCAACATGAAGGGTCTCGGATTTTATAACTATAATAATAATGATTCAGAAGGTATGGTAACTCAAAGTAGCTATATGCGTCATACAATCACTTACACTAATTTTACTATTTAAGCAATCTGAAATAATGTTCTTAATTCTTTCATCTTTTTGTAATAATTTAATACTTCTTTGGTTTTCCTTAAAATGCAAAACAGTTTTTTTAATTTTGATATCTTGGACATTTGCTTCTTTTTTCAAAATTAAAATACATTTAAACAATGATGGTTTAGTGGTTATTTTTGTGTTTAAGCGTCTATGCCACCCTTCGATGGCGTTAGTGGTCCTATTCTTTTCTCCATAACAACTAAAAACTTCACTGGTTACTTTTATGATCCATTGATTATCAAAATAGTTCTTGAATTTCATAAAAGATTCAGTTTGTGGTGCTATTTCACAAATGCCTAAATATGCTTCAGGAATTATTATTGGTGGTAGTAAAGGTAATAAAGTGCAAAGATGCGTAATTTTTTTACCTTCGCGAGTATCGCTCAAACCAATTTTTTTGCTCATTCTCCAATTGGCATTCTGAAAATGATAATAGCATCCCTTTACTAATGCATCAGAAAACACCTCTTTCACCGCTTGCATCGCTGCAATTTCATAATCACATTTGTATGTTTTTATGTTCATGCCAAATTGTTCCTTTAGTACCCGAAAAAAACGATAGTATGTATTTTGGCATTTGTCAGAAAGAAATGCGTAAACTAGAGGCAAAAAACCAACTGCATTTTCATTGTGTGATAAGTCCGCATGTACTGTATAAATTTGTGCCGCTCGGAAAGTGCCATCCCCGTAGCATGTAGTAATAGTTTTCAACTTTTGTTTTGCAAATTGAGTACCAAAAATAATTATTTTATTTTCATCGCCGTCGTCAAATAAAAATAAATCTTTAACAATGTGCTCCGGTAATTTTACATCCTTAGTATTAGATATCACACCACGACCTACTTTCAAATATTTTGCTCGTGCCCTATATAAAGTATCCTTCTTAGAAAGAAACGGAGGAATCTCATGCACAGCCATTTCATTATTAGCCACATTGTTATAAAAATGTTCTTCGAATATTTTTGGCACAGTATTTAAATTGACACATACTGCATTCTTGCATTCGTCCATTGTAGCATCAACTAAATTTCGGATCTGGTCTGGGGTACACAAATGTCTTCCTTCTCTTACAATGGTATTATTAGCGTTCAAGGTAATTGAGGTATTGCATTCTTTTTGATTGCAACATCTCCAATTAGTGGTTCCCGATTTGTTTTTTACATTGAAATTATACTTATAGCCCTCATACAATAAAACCATGTTACCTCTTTGACTCTTTATAAATTTTACACCGATCTCAGCCATGTTAATTTTGAATCGCAAATATCGATAACTATTTAAGCAAAGATCGCAAACCACTCGCAAACTAAACTTTTAGAAAATATAATACGTCAGAGTCACAATACTTCTTAATAAATCTACAGGAAGAAAATAAACATGTTTATGAAATGAGGTTGTCTATCAGCAATGTAATCCGACCTCTTGTGCATTTGAATGGATTTTTCAAATTTATGTAATTAGGTTGTCTATCAGTAAAATAGTCGTTTAGACCGGGGAAATTAGGTTTGAACCCTGCACTAAATCGTAACAGCGATTTTTTTCCTGAATCGTGTTTTTGAACTTAGCTCTTCAAATAATATTTAAAAAAATAACCTTTTCCAGCACCGCATCAAGGTAAAAAAAACAAAAACGCATTTTTGTGAATGAAAATTGAGGCAAAATAGTTTACAGGAAAATTTTGGTTATATTATGTAAACAATTCGTAAAATTAATATATTATTTCAGAATTTAACATTTACCTCCACGGAAATTTAAAATAAAAATAAAATTACGATTTTATTTGATTGTACTTCAAGCAAAAATATTAACAGCAGATAGAGCCTATAAATAAAAGTTAGACCAAATTTAACTCTGTTACATTATTTTTTGCCTGAACCGTTATTGCAAAAAAACTTTTATTAATATCTTGCGCTAGTACAATATGTTTAATTTTGTTAAATAGCGTATTAAAATATTTAATTAAGTAATTTAATGCAAAAAAGCTGCTGTTAATATTTTTACTTGAAGTACAAAAAAAAAACTTAATTTTATTTTTACGTTAATATCTGTGGATGAAAATGTATTTTTTTTACCTACTTGTGATACCTAATCTCTTCGACAAACACTCCATACAAACATGTCTGTTAATATTTTTACCTACCACGTAAAATTGAAGTTAGATGTTTTCTTAAAAAAAAAACGTACACGGGTGTAAACTTTTCGCGGTATACAGTTTAACATACTCCCTTGTCCATACCCTACACGTTAAATGAAAAAAATCGCTAATGCAAAGTTAGCCTAAAATTCGGCGTAACTTCCCCAGGCTATTATATTAATTTGAAAGTTATATAATTTCTTTATTCGATAGTACATTATCTGATGAGTTGCGAATCTGGTGAGTTGCGAATCTGGTTAGTTGAGAATCTGGTGAGTTGAGAATCTGGTGACTTGCTACTAAGCGAAAAAAATTGGCAGCACTGAGTTAAAGTTGAATAACCTCTTGAACGATCTGCCGACTTATTGTGAGGTGTTCAGAGTCGAATTTATTGCAGAATATTGCCTGTCTTTACTGCTCTAACTTTATCAGTTTGTAGAGAAAAGAACAAGAAAGGCATATAACACATATTAAACATCGAAAATAATCTGCGCTGGAAGCTGGAATGATCATTCTTTGAAGTCTGTGGAGAATACGATATCTAACATGGCGAATTGGCGATGACTTTGTTTACATTTTAGTTTTCGGTAATATTTTTGATAAGCATTGTTTTGCCTTTAATGTTTTATATTTTTCAACATACAAGATTATATTTACTATTCTCTTACAGAAACATGGGCCTATGCTAAGCAGTTTTGGAACATTTTTCTTGTGGCTTGTGGAAGTCGGAAAAACTTTGGAAAATTCTCTCGTTCAAGACACTGAAGACACTGCGTGCTCTGTTTTCGTTTTCTACTGGCTGCACTAAGACTTACTTAGGCTGTTTTGCTCAATAGCGAAAAGTAACTAAGTCGATATTATCACTACAAGTAAGTAAGCCAATATAAATAGGAATAACGTGTGTAAGAGAGTACCTTTGTATCTCATTACATTATTGTAGCTGTAGGTACATTATTGGTCAATCTACCTATGGACAATCATTCTTTTGTTGTGTAGACACAAGCATCTAACTTTTTATTGTGGTTAAATATAGTTACTATGTCCGTCAACCTCAGTCTTAACTGAAATTGTTAATTGATATTTATGTACATAAGTAGATGCTGAAATAAACAATTACAACTAGCCAAATAATAACTAACTACACTAGCCAAATAACAACTAACTACAAAATTGCGTTATTTACGTTGTTGAGATTGGATTGAAATTGAACTGTCAAAGATGCCAGTTGTGATTTTACCCCAAAATAATTTAAATAAAGATAATAATAATGATAATGAGATTCTACATACATATCTCTAAGTAGATTCATAAAGAACATTCTGTCGGAGCCGTACAGTTGGAAAAAAGCTCCTACGCAAATACCTCAATCTCTGACTTGGAAGTTTCGCAAACCGATAATCTTAAACTGTACTCGTACGAGTATATCGAAACCAGAGTCGTACAAATATTCATATATCAAGTTTATTAAATAAAATGCAAACCAATGAGATCAAAGAAAAATTGTGAAACTTTTTGGGCGAATACCTATAGTAAAAAGAACAAGAAGGCCGCATCCTACACGCGCGGCGCCCTAGGCCCGCGCGTCTGCGTCGGTGCGCCACCTCCGTCAAAAAAAAAGTGACATTTGACAAAATTTATTTGCATAGTTTTATTTTGTGATTTTTTTTTTATAAATAAGTGTTTAAGTGATTATTTTTTTGCAGAATGGTTATTTTTTCATCTAGGTAAGTTTATTAATACATTTATGTTAAATGCCGGCTGTAGCGACGCCGGAAATAGCGCTAGTCAACCTGCCACATTGTTCGATGTCCAGGTGAGATGTCCCCATTGCTCCCAGCCGCGCTTCTTTAAAGGCGAACGGGGGCTACGGATACACTATGGCAAAGTTCACAAACAACATAGTGTACCTCTGTGCCCCCCAGCCACATTACCAACATCAACACGTCTAGAGAAAAACTTGTGGAAAACGCTTGCAAAATTTAAAAATTCTACCCCAGTGCTAAAGAGAGTTCCCCGGGGCGCAAGACGGTCTGTCGCACTGAATTTGGCACAATGTCTCCGCCTTGCGACCCAGGAGAACTCACAAAGTGCCTGGGAGCAATTACTTACCTTCCCTTATAGGATTCTGCATGTCCAAAAAAATTTGGCAACAAAAAAAAACTTAACGAACCAAATTAAAGAAAATTGTAACAATTCGACCCTAATTTTAGATCCAAAATTACCTGCATTCAATAACCAATCACGAAAAAGCTTATGTTCACATGTGGAATCCAAATTAAGTGAAGGTGACATCAGGGGAGCGGCCAGGATACTGTTCAGCAGCGATGTGGTGGCGCCTTACTCTCCAGAAACACTAACAGCCCTAGAGAGTAAACATCCAGCGCCTGCGGATAATCTCACCTTTCCCGATCCCCCCGACCCTCCCGACCTAAATTCAACCTTCCTAAATGTTTCGGCGCCCCAGTTGATTGCAGCCGTCGGCTCCTTCCGGAGCGGTTCCGCTGGCGGCCTCGACGGCCTGACTCCACAACATCTAAAGGATCTATTGAGTTCAGGCGCCGGGGACGCTGGTGAGTCGCTTCTGAAGGAGCTTGCGGCCCTGATTAACCTCATGCTCACCGGCGGTGTGAACGAGGCTGTCGTCGATGTCTTATACGGGGCCAACCTATGTGCCTTGCGAAAGAAGGACGGCGGCATTCGTCCCATCGCCGTTGGATGCACCTACAGGCGTACGGCAGCCAAAATATGCTGTAAGCTTTACAGTGAATCCCTCACAACCAAGTTTCAGCCCCTGCAGCTTGGTTTCGGCTCGAGAGGGGGCTGTGAGGCTGCCGTGCATGCCCTTTCCACCTTTTTGAACTCGAACAAAGGTGAGGTTATCCTCAAGGTTGACGTTAAGAATGCCTTTAACTCTGTAAACAGGGACACTTTGTTGGCTGAAATAAAAAAAGAACTACCCGAAATTTATGGTTTTATGTGGCAGTGTTACAGGTACCCCTCTAAATTATTATACAAGGACAATGTTTTGGAATCTGCAGTAGGATGCCAACAAGGTGATCCGCTCGGGCCAGTCATTTTCAGCTTGGCTATTCATCCAATTATCCAGAGACTAAATTCAAAATTTAACGTATGGTATTTAGATGATGGAACACTAGGAGGTGATGTAGACACCGTTTTGAACGACTTACAACTCCTCAAACAACAATTTAAATCCATTGGCTTGGACCTTAACCCATCAAAATGCGAAATTTACCTTTCTGACATTACCGACAGACAATTGACACTTGAGAAATTTAATGCAATAGCCCCACAAATCAAAATTAAAAAAAAAAGTTCACTTCAGCTCCTAGGTTCCCCAATCTTAGAAGACAGCTTTTCTCCCTTCATCGACGAAAAAATCAAAAATTTCAACGACATTTCGGACAGACTCTCTAAAATTAACTTACATTCGGCTTTCACCCTGATCAGATACTGTTGCTTTGGTCCAAATTTCATATATTTTTTACGCTCTTCACCTTTATGGAAGCAGCCACACCTCTTGGACAAAATTGACCAAATTATTCGCAGCACCCTAACATCCATTTTAAATGTGGCCTTGGACGACCGGGCGTGGCTGCAAGCCACACTACCCATCCGTTTCGGTGGCCTCGGTGTCCGCAAAATTACAAGTATTAGCTTACCCGCGTTCCTGTCCTCTGTCCACAGCACTGAAAAGTTGACCGGGAAAATTTTAGCCCCCTGCCTGGTCGACTCTGAAGTGCCGTGCTTGACTGATGCGGAGAACGCCTGGAAAACGGCTTGCCCGAATACAGATCGGCCTGTGAACCTGTCCTCCCAGAGGCAGTGGGATGAGCCGCTCTGCAGGTTGGTACGGAACAATCTTATTAATACGTCCACCAATACTGCTGAGCGTGCCCGCCTGCTGGCTGTGGGTGAGTGGGAGTCGGGCCTTTGGCTTCAGGCGCTACCGTCACCCAACATAGGGACTATGCTGGGTGACACCACTTTCCGGCTCGCTACCTGTCTGCGTCTGGGCGCTCCTTGTGTGGCCCCGCATCGCTGTCAATGCGGTGAAGCAGTCGACTGTCTCGGACACCATGGTCTATCCTGCAGTAAAAGCGCAGGCCGGAGAGCACGGCACGCCAGCATTAATGACACCATCCGTCGTGCTCTTGTCACCGCCGGGGTGCCAGCTGTTCTAGAACCCAACGGCTTGGCACGCGACGATGGGAAGAGACCAGACGGAATGACCATAATGCCTTGGAAGGTAGGTAGGCCATTGGTGTGGGATGCAACGTGTGTCGACACCCTTGCGCCATCCCATCTTCCTAGCACGGTGGGCTGTGCTGGGGCTGCTGCTGCAGGTGCGGAAAACCTCAAACGGCGCAAATACTCCAATCTTATTGGGACTTATATGTTTGAGCCGTTTGGGGTTGAAACACTAGGGCCATGGGGTCCGAGTGCCCACTTAGTCTTTCAAGACATCGCAAAGCGGTTGGTCGACTCTTCATGTGACCAGAAGGCTGGCCTATTCTTCGGCCAGAGAATCAGCATTGCCATACAGCGTGGCAATGCTGCCAGCCTTTTGGGCACTTTTCCTGTTGACAACGATGCGGACGAATTTTTTGATGCCCTATGATTGTTCCCCCCCAACCCCTTTCTTATATACTTGTACATATTATTTAATATTAGGAATAGTTTATTTGTATTACTTTTAAGGAAATGTAAAGATTCTTTATTTGGTCAATAAACGTTGTTGAGCAGTAAAAAAAAAAAAAAAAAAAAAAAAAAAAAACTACAAAACATATTTATAATATTTTCACAGACCGTGCTAGAGCTGAAAATACAAGAAGGGAACGCAACCCAACATCAATCTTGTTGTTCAAACATGGATTGAATATCCAATCTTCTGTATTAATCATTGAAGGTAAGCTTTTTGACACATAGTTAAGAATAAAGCGTAGCAAGTCACATAATAAATAAAACTTTGAATATATTTCCTTGGCTGAACTTAGTACATAGACACAACATATATTTTGTGTGTACCTAACTAATGTTTAATATTATAATTCAGTATTATAAAATATCTGGAGACTGAAATATCAGCCCTAAATAAAGATGAAATTATACAACCAGCACCAATGACTAGGCTGATGGGTTTTGTCCAGCCATGGGCTAATGAAAACCTAGTTGAGCCTACTTTACTTTGCCACATAATTTCTAAGTAGGTACTTTATTTGAGCAAAAAATAATAAGATTTTGTTTTAAAACTATAGAGTTCCTGGGGCGTTTCACCTATGAAGACATGAGGGCAGCATGAAGGATGTCGCCCATGCTGCGTTGCCCCGTTGCTCTGCTACTTCAGTTTTCAAACTTCTCAAGAACTAAAGTAAAAACTGAAGATTGTTAATGAAAGATAATCTTCTTTTTTTTTACTGTTCTGTCTTGTACAACAGCAATATAAATATGTGTTACTATTTTGTTAATTGATAACAGTGTAAACTTTAATAAAGTGTTTTTATTTTGAACCTGTACTTGTAATTTTTATTTGTACCTATAAAGGTGCAAATAAAAATAACTTATAATGAAATATTTAAGAATTGAATACTATGCCTTTTATAAACACAGCCAATTGATTATTTTATTGATACTATTTAGAGGTAGGTACCTATTTGCCTAAATTAACTGTCATTTATTAGGTAACAGTAAATAGAGAGAAATAAATTATGGTAATCAAAAACGACTTTTATTATATCTTCACATTATTATGAAATATTTGGACACTACTGTAAGGATTAGTGGAATTTGGAATCTAATGTCCTGTGGCAGTCATCATGGAATAAGTATGTACTGCTTGCTAATTCTTGCTGTAAGCGCTCATGAGAGTTAAATTTTTTCCTGAATAATATAGTTGAGCCTGACACCTGAAATATAAAAAAAAAAAATAAGTAAATCCTCATTAGATTGATATTCCATGAACCATTACATCCATCCACAAAGTCTAATAGGCCTCTCCCTTAAACACTTACATGCACAATCTATCTACTTTATAGAACAGCAATATTCTGCTATAAACAACAATTAGGTGCCTACAATTGACTTTATTTAAATGTATGGTAAGTTTACATTTGATGGTGCATTTCGTATTTACCAACAAACAATAAGATTGTGTGTAAAATTGTTGCTATGCTAAACACACAATCAATGTTCAACACTAAGAAAGAAAATAATATTGATATTAAGTAGGTACCTTATACAGACAATGATGTGGAAATAGATCTATTTATGGTGTGGTGAGTATGTTCACCGATGTCCTTACAGAATCCATTGACATAAAATGCTTCAAACTATATTATAATATTTGTTCTTCCTGTAATAAATTTGCTTTTCCAATGAAGTACAAGCCCGACTGGGTTGCTAAGCTTGTGGCTTATGATAAGTTTGATACGGTAGGTACGAGGTACGAATTTGTCTTTCCTTTAAAATGCCACCAAAATACCTCGTTTCTGAAATATCATAATATATATCTTTAGTTTAGGTTGTAAGCACTTGTAACAGTTGTAACAGAAGAAAACTTTCACAATTATTATTAAAAACCGACCTCGTTGCTTCGGTATTTTACAGACCCTAATACTGATCTATCATTGAGGTTTTACACAAAAACACATTCACAATTTATGAAGACGACGTTCACTTACATAATTTTGTAATAAGTAAGGAGATTATACGAGTAAATCCCAAAAATATTGCAAAGAAAATCGAATGCGACCAGTAGGGTGCCTTCTCTTTAGATTGATAGCTGAAAGCAATTTCTCGTTGATTTGAAACAAATTTTCAACTGTCAAAATGATTACGTAATTCCACTAATAGCCTTTTTAGACGAGTATCGTTCAATCTTTAGCGTTTGAAACAGAGTGCAGTTGACAACGCAGATTTTAGAGTTACGTAATTCGAAAATTATAAATTGAATGCAATTGTATTCAAATCGAAACAAATTTGACTCAATTGTAAATCGAAAATGTGTTGCGTAATTAGATAGCTGGTGGATATTGTTGCATTAGTAATCGATCTTACGTCATAACAAAGTTGTGTAGAATGCATACAGCTTTCGTAATTGAAATAGCAGTATTGACCTTAGTTTCAATAGCTTTCTGCAAAATCCTCCATTTTGCTGCCATTATACCAAAACAGCACTCGACACTTCTGCGAGCTCTTGAGAGTCGGTAGTTGTAAATAGTTTTTGAGTTCTCAATATTTCGTAATGAAAAAGGCCTCATCAAATAATACATTAGTGGATAACCAACTAAGACAAATGGTATTTTAATATCTGTATTAGGTATTTCTTTCTCCGATGGAATATTGAGGCTATAGTTTCTAACATGTAAAACAAAAATGAAGTTCTAAAATTTCCACCATCGAACTGACGCCCCTCTGCTCCGATATCTACTAAAATAATTTTACAATCCGCATCAACTACAGCTTGTAGTAAAATTGAAAAATATTGCTTGTAATTATAGTACAAAGATCCACTATTACATGGACACTGTACCCTTATATGTTTCCCATCAATTGCACCAATACAATTGGGGAAATTCCACTTGATAAAGTACTTATCAGCAATTTCATACCATTTCTCCGTCGTTGGAATTGGCATGTATTCGTCTTTCAGTGTACTCCACAAAATATTGCATGTCTCGATTAAAATGTCAGAAACTGTAGTGCGACCTAAGTGGAAATGAAATGCAAGAGACCAGATTCTCCAGTAGCCAAATATCTGAAAAAAAAAGTATTTAATACCTGAACAACATATTAACTGCTGGTTTTTGTTTCAGTCAAAACAGTAAAAGCAAGATGGAAAAATCTGAGAGCGTATTTTTTTAAAGAATGTGGAAAAATTGATAAGCCAAAGAGCGGAGACAGCGCTGATAAAATATGTAAAACTACGTGGAAGTATTATGATCAATTATTATTTTTAAAGAGCAAGAAGAGCCAGAGCGAGAGCCCCGCGAGAGATTCAAACTTAAGTACAGGCAGGCAACGGAAGGAATACGGGTGGGTTTTAGTCAGTAAAAGTCTGACACTCCCTCTCGCTCCGCCTAGAGCGGTAGGGGTCATTTGATGATTTCCGACCCAAAAAAAAAAAAAAAAAGGATAATGATGATAATTATTGTATTACAATCAATACAACATTAGAGGAGCTGCAGAATCCAGGTTCTGTGCAGACTAATTCTACTTCAGAAACAATTACAAGTGATACTCTAGGATCTCAAAGTTATAGTCAAACATCACAAAGAAAGAAAATTCGTATGAACAGAACCGAAAACAATGATCAACTTTTAGAAATAGAAAGGAAGAATCTTGAGATTCTCGAGAGGGAAAGTATCAAAGAAAAATAGCGATGATTTACTGTTTTTTGAGAGTCTTTTGCCTTATTTGTACGTGTCATGTTCGCGAGAGATCACCGCCACCGATCACCTCCACGAGGACACGGCGATGCTCCGCCCAAGCCGGGCAGTCCTCCACCGTATGCTCCACCGTGTCTTCCGGGTGATCCACAGAATGATGACACCCGGACGTTTCCTCCCGCCTTATCCGGAACAGAAACCTCCCAAAACAACCGTGTCCGGTTAGGTGAGCCTGCGTCAGGTGGAAGGTGAGGACGCCGTGGCGTCTCTCTAGCCACTCCTCAAAGACGGGACTTATCGCCGCAATTGTGGCGTGCCCAGCACTGGGTTGCGACAATCGCACTCTCCATGATGCCATGAGATCCCGCCGGAGCTCTGTCCGCTGTGCTATTATTTCCGCGGCAGCGGAGTTACGCCCCAGCGCCGGCGTTTCGCCTCCTCGCGCCACTCCCAAATGTGCTCGAGGACTTTTGCCTCCAGATCCCATGGCGGCAATCCGGCAAGGACTTAACCTGAGGAAACATTTTCAAAAATGGATCAGAATGACATACTAGGTATAGTTAGTTAGTAAGTAAGTACTATTATAATATCTAATTTCTGAACATATTTACTTTTTTTTTTGTAATCAATCTAAGTACCTATCACGGATACTGAACCACTGGCATACATCCTGTAGGTACGTTCCAAATTGCAAATTCCGATGTTCGTTCTTAGTCGGGGAATTACCTTACCTAAAAGCATTTTTAAATAAAGGAAAATCCTCAAAAGAATTGCAGGACGGAACGAAATATAGATTTAAATAGGTAAGTACACATTCCAAAAACAGATGGATCTAATAAATAATCTAACCTACAGCTATGTAACCTTTTTAATTTATATTCGAGCTATTTCAAGTTCTAAACATTTATAGCCTTTCATTTATTTCTATTCACTCGCTATTAAAATTTCATTTCAAACAATGTAGGTACAATCACATGTTAAAACTTGTTTTAAACTGTGATTGTACCTACATTGTTTTATTTTCAAACTGATTTAAACATTGTTTAAAATACGTGTTTTAAAACAACTTATTTGTTTTATGCCAACTGACGACTATTTGCGACGTTGCCCACTTTTAGAATGCACGCTCTTAAATTAATCAAAAAAATTAAAAAAAAATACCTTTTAAGTCAAGGTATAATAACAATATTATAACTTATAACAATATTTAATAACATGTTACTATTAACACAATATTTTTTTATGAAAAAGAAAGTGATAAGAGTAAGTGAGCTATTTAAAATTATATAATAATATTCTATCTTAGAATAAAATGGATTTGACGGATTTATGATGTCTTCCTTTACAAGTAGCGTTGCCTATTTCTGTGGCCCATTTAGATCCACAGAGTAGCTTAGATCAATATCTGACACTATGATAGTTTAACTTTCTGGTAAAAAATATTCTTGCAAAATAATTATAAAAAAAAAGATGACTAAAAAGACTTGGTTTCAAGCCAGTTCAAATAACGAAACATAGATTAGAACGAAGCGAGGCGAGGGAATGCGGGAAATCCCCTAATGTTTTATAAATGCTGCAGGCATGTTGTGAACTTTCGAGCTTATTAGATATTTCTAATAATAGTTTAATAATAATAATAATGTCATTTAATTAGGTAATTTACACCCATAACCATAAAAATTTATCAAATAACTGTTTATTATCTATTATTTCGAGGTAAACGAGGCAAAAGGAGGATGTAACAATTGTAGCAGGTAGCGTGCTTCTGCATAAATACTACAGTTGGGAACACAGGTTGGGAATAAGGTGTGACTAAGGTATTCTGATGTATGTATTTTGACCGATAGCCGCAAAATATAATGTTTGACGACACGGTTGGCGCAGTGGCTGAGTGATCGACTGCTGCGCAACGTGTCGCGGGTTCGATCCCCGCACGGAACAAATATTTGTATGATCTGCAAGTAGTTGTTCCGGGTCTGGGTGTTAGTGTATGTGAGTTTCTATGTTTGTAAACGCACCCACGATACACACGTGGATGTGGCGATGCTTTGGGGAGGCCTGTGTCAAGCAGTAGACATCTCTCAGCTACATTGGTGATGTCATGTCAACGATATTGCCCATTATTTGAGTTTCGTGAGGAGGATAGAAAGTGACAAACTGTGGTTTTACTACGCTTTATGACGAATTTAATACCGTCAAATCGTTTGCAAATAAAGGAATGCATTTAGTGCTGTTTTCAAGCGCTGATGGAGAAAATAAGTTAACTAATAACCAAAATCCAAGATGGTGGCTATGAATATTTGTAAATATTTCATCTTGATTGTCATCATAGAAATATAAATAACAGGAGAAGTGGTATGGGGGCGTGTCTGTGTCCGCGCGTCTTGATCACAATGCTCATGCCTCAGGCAAATGGCCGTCTCCGCTAACTAGTGCGCTTTCGAGCGCGATCGTGATAACATTTAAGAATACCGTGTTGTTCAGTGGTTTCTTGTAAAAATCGAAGCTAAACTATAAACTTTATAAATCGTAGAACCACTTTTCATAAATCAGCACAAGTAATTTGCTATATTTGTGTTGAAAATCATGAAAAACAACAAATCGTAAAATATTTCTTGCCTTTACTACGTTATTTTTGTTTTCATATATCACAGCGACTGTACTTTTATTGTAGTAAATACATTGCTTCTTTACCACTACCAAAGTATGTCGCTAAGTAACTGGACAAGCAATGTAAAAATTACAAAACGATATTTACTTTAAGCGGTTGCATCGTTAGTACGGCCGCAGCGGCCTGCGACGGATTAGTGATGTGGTTGTGCAGATCCACTAACGTAGGCTATCGACAATAATGTCGATTGTCGTATGAATTTATATTACTATTAAAGTTTATTATTCAATTTGTCAACAGTTATAGCCTGATTGGAAGACCGATGTGAAATCTTGTTTTATACTCATTTAGATTTTCTCATAATGTTGTTTTTTTTTGGTTTACTTAATATTTCTTTTTTTTACTTACTTATTGTTTATTTATATCATCTTATTATATGTATATCGTTTTTTATTTATAATTTTTTCAGCAACTTCCAAAAATTTTAATACAAATATAAATGGGAGAATCGATAAGTTTCCGATTTAGTCAATCACTAGCGTATATGTAAAATAAATGGCTTTTGCACAGCACAACGATAGCGAACGATGTTTTCGTGTGGGTGAGTTGTACGGTGCATGGTAAATGCACGCTGTGTTTGATGGGATAAGGTTTATAATTGATTATGTAGTACGTTCTGATTTGTAAATTGCAAGTGTGAGCGGGGCCTCGTATTTATTGGGTTTACTGATCGCATGTGTGATCGCAGGCTAGAGAGTAGGGATAGATAGAAGACATTGGGTTTCGATACATTTTCAACTACCGGGCATATCTCCTTCTTTCTTATATCTATGGTTAGGAACGTACCTAAATATTGGCTTCACTGTACTTTATGGTATGGACCGCGCGTGAGAAGCTTCAAATTTTTGCATATGTCTTCATGAAGAAAACTTCGCGAAGTGCGAGCATTGACTAGACTTGATCTTTTCCGCTCTCCTTCCTTCCACCTCCCTCTACATTTCATTTTTCAACATTTTCCATGAGATTTGTTATAAAAAAATCGTTTCGAAAAAAACTATGTATCTCCAGCACGGGGGGAGTGGGGGATTTACAAACTCTACCCCCCACCCCTACCCCGTATGAAGGCGGCACTTTTCTAAACTTTAACCCTTTCTTGCAACAAATGGTACTCGTATAATTTATTTTTCGAGGCTTGTTGAATGGGAATTCGGCTTACAATTTTCATTGCATTGTCGACTGTTTGAGGTCAATAAATCAAGCAAATAGTGTATCAACTTTCGTTATTTATTAGTTTACCAGTTTTGAGATTTTAACAAATTTTTTTTTGGGTATTAATAGATACATACTCCTCCTACAGGTTAAGATGAGTACCCTATACACCGTGAAATTTTAATCATTTTACAGACGCAGCCCACTTTATGTATCCAAAGACTACTTACTCTACACCTGGGCAGTATTTGACATATCAGTTGAATCATTCAAGGCTAGAGAAAACCACTCAGGATGTCCATTTTTGTTAGACATTTGAGATGATATATTAACTGCAATTTCTTGCACCCTCCGAGCCACGGTGTTTGCAGACAAACTGACATTTTTAAATAAATTTACCTTTTCGGGGCATATTTCTTCGGCTACTGCAATCAAGCATTCTTTTATCATTTCTCCATCGCGAATGGTTTTCCACGTTTTCCGAGAGCAACACGAAAGCTGGCGCGAGTTGTTGACTCTTGTTCAGTGTTCGCTTTGGTAAACAAAGATTGCTGCGATTTCAGTCCGCAAACTTCCTGTATATTTGGAGTAATTTTGAAGATGTTTCGATTCATAGTGTCGTTTAATGTTATATTCTTTGAGAACATAGCTGTTCTCTCTCTCATGGTTTTATTACAAAATAAACATAGCGCCTTATTACTGGAGTCACTAAATACTGAAAGTTCCATTTATCTTTGAACGTTCGGCATTCACTGGTGCCGATTCTCTTGTACAACGAACTAAACTAACTAAACTATCACTAAAATTCCTTACTTTTTGCTATGAGAATCTTAGAGCTATTCTGTAAATAAAATTCTCTAAACTAAAAAATAATTTTGACACAACTAAAATAGAATTTGACAATCGCGAAACCACGTGGTACCCGTGGTTTGCCCTAACCCGTGATTTTTTTTAGAGCCGGAGGCGCGCAGGGGGTGCCGCCTCGACGTGTTTTATATGGAATTTTTCACTTTATGTATAGAAAACATGAAAAAATATTACCTACATGTTCAGGTTTTAGGGGTTTGAGGGTTTCATAAAGGGGGTCGAAATTTTCATTATTTTTGCGATAGGACGCACCATTTTCGAGATATAAGCAAAAGAAAAAATAAATACAGTACTGTTTTTGCACGTGAAGTCGAGATGTTGGTGTGAATTTTAGTTCATGACAACTTATTTTACACCACACCTTTTTAATCGCGATTAAAAATTGTCAGAATTAGTCTGGTTTGGTATTTTACAATCAAAATTTTAGGTGAAAAATGTCATATTCAGAATAGCAAAATTGCCATTTTCACTAAACTAAAAACTCAGTACTATCTTAGTGCTGTCAAACTAAAATATAGTTTAATTGAGTCACTTTAGTCTATTTCAGAATGGGAAATCGTCGTTTGACAGGATTAAACTTAATTTTAGTGATTTTTAGTCTAGTTTAGAGGCATTTGTGACAAGAGAATCGGCACCACTGTCTATTTTTCGCTTCTTTTCCATATTAATAAATCACACATAAAAATAATAAGTCAAATCAAAATATTGTTATGCGCGGGTGTTACTTTATTTCACAATAGACCATTTTTGGCTGGACTGAGTGGGCTAGCGGGCGCGCCCAGGTCTGACAGACGAGAGCCGGCCGTGAACGTGAAGCCGATGAATGGTAAGTGGAGATCGGAGAACGCTAATGATGCCGAGGGTGGCCAAGTTTCGCTTCCTTCGCTTTTCCTAAGCAAACTGACTCGTGGTTGCGCCGCTAGCCTTTTTTACTAAAACTAAAACACATATTTACAGCGTGGGAGGAGGCCCAAGATGCCATAATAATTTTTTGTGGCCTGTCCAAAGTATTTGACTGCGTAAATCATGAAACCTTACTCTTGAAACTTAAGCATTACGGACTAGGTAAACTTGCGCTTAGTTTGGTAGAATCATAGAAATATAAATAACAGGAGAAGTGGCATGAATGGCCATGCCTCAGGCAAATGGCTGTTTCCGCTAACTAGTGCGCTTTCGAACGCGATCGTGATAACATTTAAGAATACCGTGTTGTTCAGTGGTTTCTTGTAAAAATCGAAGCTAAACTATAAACTTTATAAATCGTAGAACCACTTTTCATAAATCAGCACAAGTATTTTGCTATATTTGTGTTGAAAATCATGAAAAACCACAAATCGTAAAATATTTCTTGTCTTTACTACGTTATTTTTGTTTTCATATATCACAGCGACTATACTTTTATTGTAGTAAATACATTGCTTCTTTACCACTACCAAAGTATGTCGCTAAGTAACTGGACAAGCAATGTAAAAATTACAAAACGATATTTGCTTTAAGCGGTTGCATCGTTAGTACGGCCGCATCGTCTTGCGACGGATTAGTGATGTGCTTGTGCAGATCCACTAACGTAGGCTATCGACAATAATGTCGATTGTCGTATGAATTTATATTACTATTAAAGTTTATTCTTCAATTTGTCAACAGTTATAGCCTGATTGGAAGACCGATGTGAAATCTTGTTTTATACTCATTTAGATTTTCTCATAATGTTGTTTTTTTTTTTGTTTACTTAATATTTCTTTTTTTTACTTACTTATTGTTTATTTATATCATCTTATTATATGTTTATCGATTTTTATTTATAACTTTTTCAGCAACTTCCAAAAATTTTAATACAATAATAAATGGGAGAATCGATAAGTTTCCGATTTAGTCAATCACTAGCGTATATGTAAAATAAATGGCTTTTGCATAGCACAACGATAGCGAACGATGTTTTCGTGTGGGTGAGTTGTACGGTGCATGGTAAATGCACGCTGTGTTTGATGGGATAAGGTTTATAATTGATTGTGTAGTACGTTCTGATTTGTAAATTGCAAGTGTGAGCGGGACCTCGTATTTATTGGGTTTACTGATCGCATGTGTAGTTGTAGGCTAGAGAGTGGGGATAAATCGAAGACATTGGGTTTCGATACATTTTCAACTACCGGGCATATCTCCTTCTTTCTTATATCTATGATTGTCATTAACCAGGTTTTGGAACCTTGGAAATGGTACATACGTTAGTAGTTATTCTGTTATCATGCTACATAATACTCGTATTTATTTTATAGAGAAAATAGCTTATAAAAATGTATTGGTCCCCCGATCCACCCCGTCGCACTGCATCGTCTGCCCGCGCTATTACTTCGTTTTCGCTTAGCGTTCTTTCTGATTTTTAACCGA
Organism: Agrochola macilenta; assembly: GCA_916701695.1. Taxonomy (NCBI): domain Eukaryota; kingdom Metazoa; phylum Arthropoda; class Insecta; order Lepidoptera; family Noctuidae; genus Agrochola; species Agrochola macilenta. The sequence continues at coordinate 14,228,404 of OU753578.1, read as the reverse complement.
CTTTTTTTTCATATTTTTTTTTTATGTCCGTCGATATCTCCGTCAATTGTGGACCGATTTCGAAAATTCATTTTTTGTTTGAAAGGGTATGCTCCCGGATTGGTCCTATATAAATTTTATTAACTTTGCTGGGATAGTTTTTGAGTAAGCTTCAATAATACGTATTTTTCCCACTTAGTATATGTGGATGATATGATGATATCTTCCTGTGACTGTTATTGACATAGCAGTGTTATTGGCATAGGTAGTATTCTAATTTGTGTGGGGTAGGTACCACAACTAAAAACTGTAAAATAAAACAACCGACTTCCGAAAAAAAACACTACAAAGTGAAAAATAACTTTAATTTCGGAAGGCGGTGGCAAAAAACGAAAATTCAAAACCAAAGACACCGACTTCCGAAATTAAAGTTATTTTTCACTTTGTAGTGTTTTTTTCGGAAGTCGGTTGTTTTTTTTTGTAAAAAGTTTTTATTTTCTTTTTGCTCGACTCCTATGGGTAACATAACGTTAAATAGCCTTCCTCGATAATTGGGCTGGTAAATGGAGAAAGTTTTTTTTTTTTATTCGACTTATTCGTTCGTTCACTTCGTTCCAGAGATTAGCACGTTCAAACAAAAATACTCTTCAGCTTTATTATTAGTTTAGATAATGAAATGAGGTATAGGAACATGTTAGAATGTCTTACTTTTATATTGACTGCAACAATGCGGGGAATCATTTAGTAGCTTCTCATGCTGCTATATTTAAGTAGCGACAAACGCGTTATCGTCATCATAGGAAACCCAGAGTCGTAAATTGTGCGGTGCTCTGTCCAGGATATCTAGTTCAACAAAGAAGTATTAATTAATCTGTAAGTATTTTTTATTGGCTTGTATTTAATTGAAACTCAAATAATTCCCATTTTGTTTTCTTAAAAACATGATGGAACACTCTAATAATGAACGCGCTTCTTTTTATGAACCTGTATTAATTTCTATTTTTGGGTCCTAAAAATACTAAATACCCAAGTAAGTGAGATAGTCTTTTATTTATTCCACGTTGATCTGACACGTCTCGTGATCTCTAAACTCGAACCTAACAGATCCTAGGCTAAGCCTCTTTTGTTAGGCGCCGGCTACCGTATTGCTGTCTTTTTCTTCGTGCCGTAGGTAAACATTATAGTCTCCTGGAAGAATACACACTTTACTTGCCCGTTTGCAACAGTGGCGTTGAGTTTTTAAATTAGGGTTCCGTATGTCCGAATGAAAAACGGAACCCTTATAGCCCATATAGGATACTAAATATTTTAAAACTTTTTTATCTAACTGTACTAAACAGCTACAATAATTTGATGGTGTCCGAATGACATGTTGACTGGTAAAAAAAAAAACAATTTAGTCCGTCAGCCAGATAATAAAAAAATATTAGACACGTATTTTTTGCTTTAAGTATCAAATTAATAAAAAATGCTTTAGACAAAACGCATTAAAGTTGCCGTAGGGGCTCGCTACGTCACAAGTCAGTATAGAATCTACCGGCCAGTGACGTCATGCCACATTTTAACGCATTGCTTACTCAATATATTGCCGTAATCTCTTGATTAAGAAACTAAAAAATATTGGAGACGTATTTTTTCTTTTTTTACGTAAAAAAAAGAAAAAATAAGTCTCCAATATTTTTTAATAATCTAACTGACGGTTTTATTTTTTTGTCAACTTCCCTATTAATTATTGTCAGTGAAATACATATTGAAATGTGTCAATCAGCAAGTCATTTTAACATAAAACTAAATATCTTAATTTGTTGTAAATGAACTTGCAATAATATGGTCGATTTGTTTTTATGCCAATGCATAACTTTCTCTGGTCAACTTTTACTGTCAATCACAGAAAGTTTGTTTTCCTTTATTTTAAACTAATTAGTGACCATTTACCTTCGACTCAAATATCTTTCCCATCAAAGATAAACAAGAGATTCATGAACATAGATAATAACACCACAACATAAATTACTGCCATTTCTCTTTCTGGTGCGATGCAATGCCATATCGGAAACATTTCTTCTCCTACAACTTGTCACTTCTTAAGGCGACGATAACTGACTTTTAATGATTTTATACTGAAAATCACGTCTAAACGAGTAGTGTTAATGATTTAGAAAAAATATATGTTAATTAAGAGCATTTTCTTAATAACTTAATATTTTAGATTATGTTTATATTACATAGTGAAATTAATTTGTAAAGTTATGTCACAGATAATATAATACTGTTATGTCTAACGCCGAATAATATCTGAGAATCACGCAAAATCTATCAAGTATATTATTCTAAAACCTTCACTATTTTAAAGATAATTTAATTTTATTGATCTTTTAGATTCATTAAAATACTTTTTGTTTTATGTATAATAAATTAATAATGCGTCCAATTTGGGACAGCGCTCCTGGACGGGCGAGTCCTATTACTGGAACCACTCAAGGTCACTGGCATATATCTGCGTCTTAAGGGGACTACAGAAGCTAAACGCAAGTTTTATAATGCGTAAAAGTACATGATCTACTGCAGTCAACCAAATCAGATAAATATATGATATTCTTCAGGATAATTATATGATATTCTTCAGGATAATTATATGATATTCTTCAGGATAATTATAATTATGTAAGTTAGATAGACAACACATAACTAATTAGATACGATAGAAAGAATCACGGACTACCTCTAAAAATGTCTTTTAACGATTAAAAACCATATTATTTATTAATTGACATGGAATTATTCATATTTTTTGTCAGATTATTCTACAAGCAACATATTAACGTACCTAATAGTGGTTTTTTTTTTGTCCAGTCAATAGATTTTTTTGTAAATAAATAATTGCTTCTAAATGCTTCATATTTTGCAATAAATTAACAGCGTTGTGTCATCGCGCTTCTCTTTCTTTTCTATGCAGTCCGACAATGACCTTGACCGCACTTTAGCTGTTGTCAGCCTCTTAAGTTCCATAAAGCTTCGTGCAGACTACGCGACGCGACGCCGCGACTCGACTCGAACAATACAATAGGGATAATGCCTGGGTAATAAAATGAAATTCTAATTAGTCCGTCAGTCAGATAATAAAGAAATATTAGACACGTATTTTTTGCTTTATCATATTAATAAAAAAATACTTAGATAAAACGCATTTTAGGTTGGGGAGTGGGGGTCGCTACGTCACTAGTATGTATAAAATCTACATACTCGTGACGTCATGGCACATTTTACCTCAATATATCGCCGTAATCTTTAGATTACGTAAAGTAAGAAAAAATACATGTCCAATATTTTTTTATAATCTCAAACACGGACTAAAATATATTTTTTAGTCATCATCCCTATTTCTAAGAAAACTTCACGGTATAACAATAACCGGTGTTGCGTCGCGCTGTTCTGCACGAGCCTTTTAACCCTTACAACTTCGTTATCGCCCTATTGTTCGGCGTATTATAGAGCCAGTATTGTCAGCGTGTAGCATTCGTTTGCCTTCTCAGTATTCTACATCAAAATCTAAGGGCAAAACAATGCCCACCATCTATGTAACGACATAAAAGAGCTTGACGTGGTGACATTTGGAACTAAATATTTTACTTAAGTAATGCCACAGATAATATAATACTACGTAGTAATGCAGACCTATGATGCTGACACTACTTCGCCGACAAGTGCTAGTATGTTTTGAGTCACCCACAAGCAGTGTTTTTAATTATTTGTTTAATTTCTTTTACTCATTTCCCATTCGATGTGACCAAAGCGCGATAGTGGCGCCCTCATTTTTTCTAAACTCTTTTTGCCAAGCTGTTCTCTAAACAACTTTAGTACCGGAAGCCTTCTACGAGTAACAATCTGTCATCGCTACACATTTTCTTCCATAAAAAATACTGCTTTCAAATATTGTTAAAGCCTTCACCACTGTGAGTGCTAAAACTCTTCAGGGTACGTTCGTTTGCTAAAAATAAGCGATATTATGACGTTCATAAGGCTTGAAATAGTATTGGCACCTTACCTTTCTGAGTTTGCGTCAGTTAGCTCTAAGAAGGTCAGCATCAAAATTCTCAACTAACCGGATGCAACTGAAACTTTTACATGGAGCGACTGCCTATCTGACCTCCACAACCCAGCAACTGGGTAATACGATACCCCTTGGTAAGACTGGTTGTCAGACTTTTGGGCTTCTGACGACACTTATCGACTGTCAAAGGTCCACGGATGACAGCCAGGACCAACGACTTAACGTGCTTTCCGAGGCACGGAGGAGTCTCGATATGTAAAGATGGTCACCCACCCACGGACCGACGCGCGACGCCAGCAAGCGTAGGTTAACCCTCATTAGTAAACTTTAAAGTTACTTCTGGGATAATCTCATGTTCAGGTTTTCCACCTTTTATCAGTACCATGCACTTTTAAAATCGAACTGTCTAAGCCGTGGTGCAGTTTTAGGAGGTTACATACCACGCACGCACCCTTGCTAAACGTCAAAGTATAAATACCTACATTTGCCTGATACACTACACTCACTATAAAAACATAGTTGATTTACGATTTTGTTTTATTTTTAAAGTGTTTTCTTTTATTTTTAAAGATTTTGTTTTTACATTAAATTTTTAAAACAATATGTAATAAATACAATACGGTATCGACCCTGAAATTTTAAATTGGTAAATATTTTCAAGGACTCCATGAGACAGGCTCGACCTAGTATGGAGTCCATAAGTTAAAATACCTATTAAAATTATGTTTTCTTTAAGACAACAATATTAGGAATAGTTTATTTGTATTACTTATAAGGAAATGTAAAGATTCTTTATTTGTTTAATAAACGATTTATTATTATTTTTGGTCTTTGACATTTCTCGGGACCCTGGGGTCCCGGACCTTTGGAAGGCGTACGAGGGGCCGAAGCCAACTCGCAGAGGCCCTTAAGCGTTTTAATGAAATGAGGCACCAACCGACGATTATCCCTGTTTGCACTACGCAAATGCACCCAAGGACAACCCCCGGTTGGTGTAAGACTATTGCAGGATATGGAAACAAAGATATAGACTATGTGTTTGGGTTGCTTAAGTTGACTGGTGACCTGGAACTATGGAAGGACTATGGCCCCTGCCTGATCAATGTTTCATATGTACACGGATGAAATGGCAGGGGGTGACTTGCACACTCAATAATGGGCCCCCGGAAACTGTCGGCTAGCACATAGTGACGTAGCGACAAGGGGGCAACATGTCCTGAGGTGCTTGAGGAGTGGAGAGGTATTCTAAGGCTTTCAGAACAATCCCAGAGCCCGGAAGATGGTCAAGATCCCTACGAGCACTTACTGGAATACTTCCTTCCTCCGAGCACGTTTGCTCTTGCGAATCTCCACTCAAGCCGGCCAATTAAGGCAAGAATGAGGTAGGAGCTCTAATCCTCGTCAGTGTTCACTCCAGCCGGCCAATAAAGGCAAGCCAGAGATGAGGAACAAGATTTCTCCCGGGAGATAGGGTCCGTGGGGTCGCTACTGCCCAACAGCTCGCCACATGCTGCCCTGCGGGTTTCTGTATCTCTCTTGGTCTGGCTCCTTATCCTAGACCTGTTCCGGCCAAGTAAACTCTACCGGCACAGACCTAGAGTTTGGAGCGTGCAAGCCCCACCACGACGTCAACTTAGAGATACGGCGGTGGGGTTATTATTATTATTATTATGATATACAATTAAATTAAATGTAGCACACAACTCAAAGGTAGCGCCTCAAGAGTGTCCTGAGAGTCCGGCTCTATCCCCGGTGCCGACTAGACGTTCCCTTTGAGTTGTTGTTGTTGTGTACTTACTGATAATTTGGTGGTTTTACTCTAAACCCAAAGCCTATAACAAGTGATTCAACTGAACACCACATTGGCGACGAGTAAAAGCGCAGTAAGTCAAATTATTGCTCAAATTATGTACCTGCTTACGGAAATTGGTCAGCAACAAAATATTAATTTTATTGCACAAAGTGTTTTAGAAGGAAAAAATAAATTAGTGACTGTGATCTAAGCGAAATTCATGAATCGTGTTTGTTACAATTTCAATTTAAGTACATATTATATTTATCATATGTGTGTCGTTACTCACCTACCTATCTATGCACAATCTGTGTCCGCGATCAGCTGAGACAGAGGGATGTGCTGCATAAATCCATGAAATTAGTTATTACGACACTAAATACCTAAATACATCAACTCGTATGGCATTGGGCGTTCCTCAAGGTTCGATATTGGGTCCATTCCTCTTTTTAGTTTACATTAATGATTTACCCCAATTACTTCAAAATCAACCGAAGATGGTGTTATTTGCAGATGACACATCATTGATCTTTAAAATCAACCGACGGTCACAAAATCTTGACGACGTGAATAGCTCTATACTTCAGGTCCAAGATTGGTTTACGGTAAACAATTTGGTACTAAATAAAAAAAAAACCAAATGCATTAGATTTAAATTACCTAATGTTAGAAGTAGCGAATGTGACATCATATTGAATGGAGAAAAACTGGAATTTATTAATCAAACGGTTTTCCTAGGAATCACGCTAGACGAGAAATTACAATGGGGACCTCATATAACATCTCTTGCGGGGCGGCTAAGCTCGGCCGCTTATGCGGTTAGAAAGATAAGACAGTTAACAGACGTTGAAACCGCGCGTTTGGTCTATTTTAGCTACTTCCATAGTATTATGTCGTATGGAATTTTACTGTGGGGTCGGGCTGCTGACATTGAATCCATCTTTATCTTACAAAAGAGAGCTGTCAGAGCCATTTATGATTTACATCGTCGCGAATCTCTCAGGGAACTATTTGGAAAGATTAATATTATGACGGTACCTTGCCAATTCATATATGAAAATATTATGTATGTAAGAAAAAATCTACATATTTTTAATAAAATAAGTGATAGACATAATTTTAATACTAGAAATAAAGATAAAATAGATCAACCATTTTTCAGATTATCTAAAGTACATACATCTTTTATGGGGTACTGTGTTAAATGTTACAACAAAATACCTTGTGATATTTTACAATTAAATGAAAGAAAATTTAAAACTCATATTAAAAGTACACTTTGTAAACAAGCATATTACAAATTAGAGGATTATATCCAAGATAAAAATGCTTGGAAACATGCTGGTCCAGCTCCATAGGATAATCTAGAATCTAGACAAAATCAAACTGGTTGCGAATTTAAGTTTTATAAATTATTATATTTTATTATATGACATTGATTTTACATTCTGTGATGACTTCCTCACACACTGACTTATTAATTGTAACTTTTTTTTATTTTTTTTTGGGAAATCGTCTTCTTTTACAATGTTTGTAAATATGTGAGAACCATGTATCTATCACATAGGTAATTAATTTATCTGTTGTTGCTCTCTTTTTAAATTTATTTTTACCTATTGTGGTATGGTAAATTTTATTTTTTTTGTTTTTAGATGCATCGTCTTCACATATAATTATATAACTAATGTACCTACATATATACAAAATATTGTAAAACATTTTAAAAGAGTAACGGTGGAGTTTCTTGCCCATTCTTCTCCATACGAAAACTACCTTTTGGAAGGGGCGACTAGAATCAATTCATTTTTTTTGTAATTTTTGACGTTCAAAAGTGCCTTGCAAGGGCCTATTTGAAATAAATGATTTGACTTTTGACTTTTGACGTAAATAAAACCGTGTGTTGGAATATGACAAGAATCTAAAAAAAAATACTAATACAATGTTTAGAATGTACTACCACACACCCAATATATATTGTTGACCAAATCCGTTTGCAAATAATATTATACCAATCGATAAAATATTATTCGATCAAATAATAAAATGTACGACGTAAAATGTACCAACGAATAAGATTCGTTAATTTACCCGTTTTAACAAAGTTCCACTTCGAAAACATCGAAGTTATGTAGGTAATTATTATCTTACCTACTGTTAAAACTAAATGTACCAACGAATATAATTCGTTAATTTTAACAAAGTTCCACTTCGAAAATATCGAAGTTATGTAGGTAATTATTATCTTGCCTACTGTTAAAACTAAATGTTCCAACGAATAAAATTCGTTAATTTACCCGTTTAAAAAAAGTTCCACTTTGGAAAAATCGAAGTTACGTAGGTAATTATTACGAGTATCTTACGTACTGTTAAAACTAAACAAATGTCATGAAAACTGCCAAGGCTAAACAATTAACAAATGTTAATCAAAACAAATGCATTTTGCACTGGCTATCGACATCAACAAAATAATTCATAGAAATAATCACATCTCTATAGGCGCCATTGGGCCCCGATGTGTTATAATTTTGATGACTAGTTTGCTTTGTGGCACACAGCGCGTTCTTATTACAGGACCTTTGTGGCACACAGCGCGTTCTTATTACAGGACCTTTGTGGCACACAGCGCGTTCTTATTACAAGACCTTTGTGGCACACAGCGCGTTCTTATTACAGGACCTTTGTGGCACACAGCGCGTTCTTATTACAGGACCTTTGTGGCACACAGCGCGTTCTTATTACAGGACCTTTGTGGCACACAGCGCGTTCTTATTACAGGACCTTTGTGGCACACAGCGCGTTCTTATTACAGGACCTTTGTGGCACACAGCGCGTTCTTATTACAGGACCTTTGTGGCACACAGCGCGTTCTTATTACAGGACCTTTGTGGCACACAGCGCGTTCTTATTACAGGACCTTTGTGGCACACAGCGCGTTCTTATTACAGGACCTTTGTGGCACACAGCGCGTTCTTATTACAGGACCTTTGTGGCACACAGCGCGTTCTTATTACAGGACCTTTGTGGCACACAGCGCGTTCTTATTACAGGACCTTTGTGGCACACAGCGCGTTCTTATTACAGGACCTTTGTGGCACACAGCGCGTTCTTATTACAGGACCTTTGTGGCACACAGCGCGTTCTTATTACAGGACCTTTGTGGCACACAGCGCGTTCTTATTACAGGACCTTTGTGGCACACAGCGCGTTCTTATTACAGGACCTTTGTGGCACACAGCGCGTTCTTATTACAGGACCTTTGTGGCACACAGCGCGTTCTTATTACAGGACCTTTGTGGCACACAGCGCGTTCTTATTACAGGACCTTTGTGGCACACAGCGCGTTCTTATTACAGGACCTTTGTGGCACACAGCGCGTTCTTATTACAGGACCTTTGTGGCACACAGCGCGTTCTTATTACAGGACCTTTGTGGCACACAGCGCGTTCTTATTACAGGACCTTTGTGGCACACAGCGCGTTCTTATTACAGGACCTTTGTGGCACACAGCGCGTTCTTATTACAGGACCTTTGTGGCACACAGCGCGTTCTTATTACAGGATCTTTGTGGCACACAGCGCGTTCTTATTACAGGACCTTTGTGGCACACAGCGCGTTCTTATTACAGGACCTTTGTGGCACACAGCGCGTTCTTATTACAGGACCTTTGTGGCACACAGCGCGTTCTTATTACAGGACCTTTGTGGCACACAGCGCGTTCTTATTACAGGACCTTTGTGGCACACAGCGCGTTCTTATTACAGTACCATTGTGCGACTTGCTTGAGAGAGTTTGTTTATTTAAAACCTATAATGTAGTCAAACACAGAGTTCTTGTTACTAGCCGGGTAGATCAATTGGTTATAAATAAAGTAAGTGTAGAGTACGGGGTTTGATTACCTCAATATCAAATCTTTATTGTACTTATGTTAATGATGAAATAATAATAATTAATAAAAAATGAAAGAGTAATTTGAAGTATATTAACTCGTCGAGTCGATCTGAAAATAATTTTACTACAATAGTATGCTGATGAGGTCCCCTCTCTTATTTACAGACCGATCAATATGTCCCAATTACAAGTCCCGGCCATAGAACCATTTGATTGTGAAGGTGATCCAACCTCCATAGGCTCCCGTTGGGAAAGATGGAAACGTACTTTAGAAATATAATTCATAGCGACAAACACCAATGATCAAAACAAAAAACGTGCATTGTTACTGCATTCCGGAGGTATGGCACTACAATACATTATATTACAGAAGAACAGTGTGACTACTCAGGCTCGAAAGAGATGAGAGTATACACCGACGGATCGAAGACCGACTCCGGGACTGGAGTTGGAGTCTTCTCACACGACTTCAACATAAAGATATCCAGCCCGCTGGGAATGTTCAACACCGTCTATCAGGCGGAGTGTGTGGGCATCATACGAGCGGTCCACGCCCTAAAAGCCAGGAGAGTTACGGACACACACATACGCATACTCTCCGACAGCGCCTCAGTGCTTCAATCCTTACAGAAAACACATATTACCTCAAAGCTGACACTAGAATGTCACAATGCACTCGAACAAATAACGGTATTTAGCCGCAACACGGTGACGCTGCAATGGATAAAAGGACACAGCGGTTCGCTAGGTAACGACGCTGCTGACGAACTTGCTAGACGAGGATCCAGCACGGCGGTCTGTGGACCCGAGCCTATCGTACCCATCCCCTTCAACCAGATACGCAGATGGCTGCAGGATTTCACCCATACTCAAGCGGAGCACTGGTGGTCCTCGACACCGGGCTGCAGGCAATCCAAGGAAGCCATGCCATCCTTGGATACCGGGCTAACCCGGCGTTTACTACGCCTGGATAGGAATGGCCTGCGCTTGGTGGCGGGGACCATCACGGGCCACTGCTCGCTGAACAAACACTTTCACACAATAGGCATAACGGACAGTCCTCTGTGCAGGGCGTGCATGGAGGCTGAGGAAACCGTCACGCACGTGCTTTTTGAATGCACAGGCGTCACCCAGATTAGAACACAGACCCTCGGGACACCCAGATCTTTCACAGATGTTCTGAACAGACCAGGAGATTTAATTAACTTCTGGAGGGAGGTGGGCTGGTTGGAATAACCACCAACGGCCGCTATGGCCCACGCACAATGGTCCACTGAAGGACTAAGTGCGGAAACCAAACCCCATAACATAGAACATAGAACATAGAACATACATTATATTTTAATGTACCCGGAGCTCACGACTGATTTTGACGCAATTTATGACACCGCAATTAAACCTTTAAATAAACAAAAATACTCTTCCAACTTGGAAGAGTATTTTTCCCCAAAACAAAGATATTTATTTAAAAGGCTAATTTTTCGGTTAATAAAAACAAGCACCGGACGAAAAGTCTAATTAATTCTTGGTTAGATTGATACGTCAAAGCTCAAAATGCAATTTTGCTAAAGAGGACGATCATCTTACCGACCAAATAACGGAAAAGTGTAGCCCGCTCGACTAAATGAAGAAATAATATTTTGATACTTGGTGTCACACAGCAACAATTGAAAAATCATAGTAGAAGCAGACTCTCTAGAAACTGTCAAACGGCAGTTGAACAAGTTCCATGATAGCCAGAGCACAACTGCAACAATTGCCAGCCTTAATAAATTTTTTGACACTAAAACAACAAAACGTTGTACTAAAAAAAAGGTTGCTGTTGCCGATAAGGCAATAAAAATCACAAAGGTGATAAATAATAATAGTTCCTGCCCGAAATTGGTGCGAATTGCATAAAATGTGGTTTCAAATGTCATTTCCAGAAACACTGCAGAACAAGGGCCAATAAAAGAAAAACTTCTAACCTCTCGTCAAATGACAACAATAAAGCTAATGGGTGCTCCATTGATGAAACAATCTAAAGTTATAGTAACCAGCAAACGTCTCCAGACAAAACATTCATAGCTATGGTGCCAAACACCCACTAAAAGTACTAGGGTCGTTTGATGCATCAATAAAAGCAGCAGTCTAATTACGCAACACATTTCATTTCTGTTTACAATTCTGAATCGAAAGCAAGTCCAGTTTTAAACGCCTGCCCTAATTCGAATTACGCTACACATTTTATAACAGTCGACCGTAATTGGATAGGGATGTTCTAATCAATTGGCTATAATTTATTTGGAAGATGTGTTTTGTTACACCATGTAGGAATGATTAATTTCCAAATTATTGTGCTATATTTTTTTTATTTTTTATTACAACTGATGCTCTACTAGTGCTTATAAATGAAAATGTACAATGATTGCCGAAATATTAAAAACCAATTTTTAAAACACTTTCTACCAAAAACTACCATAATTGAAATACGTAACAAAACGTTTTTCTTTTCACGTTTTTGTTATCTGTGGCCAATGACAAAATCGTAGAAAAGCAGTGTTGTCAACTTAGTGGGATTTCCACTAAACCTGGGGATTTGGACACCCCTACTGGCGGAGAAATTTTGCTTTCAGTGGCCGGTGGTTGTGTCTAATGGTTAGTTTAATTCAATTTTTAGAAAACAATACAATCAAACTAAAACTTTGACTCGAGAAAATATTTAAATAACACGATAATGACATATTTTATTGTTTGTTTAAAACCTGTGTCAGTGATTTTTCGATTTATTTCTTTCAAATGCCGAAACCACTGCGGATTCGAACGCTGATTTGGAAAGACTCACACAGCATGACGAATATATTGAAGTCACACAGAGGCTCCGCCCGAGTAGAGATCGAAAAACAACGTCATTTCAAAAAACATATCTCACGGGAGACGGGAACGTACTTACGGGATATAAAATCTGCCGTTAAGCCGTTTGAAAACAAACATCTTCACTAAAATTTCAATAATTATACTGCGGTTGCCGTTTGTCATGCCACCAAAACAATAGAAGTTAAAATCGGTTGAACGGACTGTAAAAGAGTTTATTTAAATGTCAAATCTTATTTTATTAATCGAATAAAGTTTTTAACCAAACGGTTAAATATCCTATTTCAGATTTTGAAATCGCTTTCAAAATCCGTTTTTAGAAATCGGTTTCAGGAGTGGCTCCAGCTCGCAGTTTCAATCGTCTTTAGTAATATTATTCGGTTGTAAGTGCATCATTAAAAACTATTCAAACATAAACAAATACGTACTTACGCAAAGCTACTATTGCCGTGGTTGGTTTTGTGAAATTGGTTTGTCTAGTTCGGATAATTGATACGATTCGATTTCTGACTGAAATCTGATTTTAAATTCGTTTTGATGTATCTGACGCATGTCTATACCGGACTCAGGGAAAAAAATTGGCAGCACTGAGTTAAAGTTGAATAACCTCTTGAACGATCTGCCGACTTATTGTGAGGTGTTCAGAGTCGAATTTATTGCAGAATATTGCCTGTCTTTACTGCTCTAACTTTATCAGTTTGTAGAGAAAAGAACAAGAAAGGCATATAACACATATTAAACATCGAAAATAATCTGCGCTGGAAGCTGGAATGATCATTCTTTGAAGTCTGTGGAGAATACGATATCTAACATGGCGAATTGGCGATGACTTTGTTTACATTTTAGTTTTCGGTAATATTTTTGATAAGCATTGTTTTGCCTTTAATGTTTTATATTTTTCAACATACAAGATTATATTTACTATTCTCTTACAGAAACATGGGCCTATGCTAAGCAGTTTTGGAACATTTTTCTTGTGGCTTGTGGAAGTCGGAAAAACTTTGGAAAATTCTCTCGTTCAAGACACTGAAGACACTGCGTGCTCTGTTTTCGTTTTCTACTGGCTGCACTAAGACTTACTTAGGCTGTTTTGCTCAATAGCGAAAAGTAACTAAGTCGATATTATCACTACAAGTAAGTAAGCCAATATAAATAGGAATAACGTGTGTAAGAGAGTACCTTTGTATCTCATTACATTATTGTAGCTGTAGGTACATTATTGGTCAATCTACCTATGGACAATCATTCCTTTGTTGTGTAGACACAAGCATCTAACTATTTATTGTGGTTAAATATAGTTACTATGTCCGTCAACCTCAGTCTTAACTGAAATTGTTAATTGATATTTATGTACAAAAGTAGATGCTGAAATAAACAATTACAACTAGCCAAATAATAACTAACTACACTAGCCAAATAACAACTAACTACAAAACATATTTTATTTATAATATTTTCACAGACCGTGCTAGAGCTGAAAATACAAGAAGGGAACGCAACTCAACATTAATCTTGTTGTTCAAACATGGATTGAATATCCAATCTTCTGTATTAATCATTGAAGGTAAGCTTTTTGACACATAGTTAAGAATAAAGCGTAGCAAGTCACATAATTATAAAACTTTGAATATATTTCCTTAGAACTTAGTACATAGACACAACATATATTTTGTGTGTACCTAACTAATGTTTAATATTATAATTCAGTATTATAAAATATCTGGAGACTGAAATATCAGCCCTAAATAAAGATGAAAATATACAACCAGCACCAATGACTTGGCTGATGGGTTTTGTCCAGCCATGGGCTAATGAAAACCTAGTTGAGCCTACTTTACTTTGCCACATAATTTCTAAGTAGGTACTTTATTTGAGCAAAAAATAATAAGATTTTGTTTTAAAACTATAGAGTTCCTGGGGCGTTTCACCTATGAAGACATGAAGGCAGCATGAAGGATGTCGCCCATGCTGCGTTGCCCCGTTGCTCTGCTACTTCAGTTTTCAAGCTTCTCAAGAACTAAAGTAAAAACTGAAGATTGTTAATGAAAGATAATCTTCTTTTTTTTTACTGTTCAGTCTTGTACGACAGCAATATAAATATGTGTTACTATTTTGTTAATTGATAACAGTGTAAACTTTATTAAAGTGTTTTTATTTTGAACCTGTACTTGTAATTTTTATTTGTACCATAAAGGTGCAAATAAAAATAACTTATAATGAAATATTTAAGAATTGAATACTATGCCTTTTATAAACACAGCCAATTGATTATTTTATTGATACTATTTAGAGGTAGGTACCTATTTGCCTAAATTAACTGTCATTTATTAGGTAACAGTAAATAGAGAGAAATAAATTATGGTAATCAAAAACGACTTTTATTATATCTTCACATTATTATGAAATATTTGGACACTACTGTAAGGATTAGTGGAATTTGGAATCTAATGTCCTGTGGCAGTCATCATGGAATAAGTATGTACTGCTTGCTAATTCTTGCTGTAAGCGCTCATGAGAGTTTTTTTTTTTCCTGAATAATGTACCTAGTTGAACCTGACACCTGGAATATAAAAAAAATGAATTTAAGTAAATCCTCATTAGATTGATATTCCATGAACCATTACATCCATCCACAAAGTCTAATAGGCCTCTCCCTTAAACACTTACATGCACAATCTATCTACTTTATAGAACAGCAATATTCTGCTATAAACAACAATTAGGTGCCTACAATTGACTTTATTTAAATGTATGGTAAATTTACGTTTGATGGTGCATTTCGTATTTACCAACAAACAATAAGATTGTGTGTAAAATTGTTGCTATGCTAAACACACAATCAATGTTCAACACTAAGAAAGAAAATAATATTGATATTAAGTAGGTACCTTATACAGACAATGATGTGGAAATAGATCTATTTATGGTGTGGTGAGTATGTTCACCGATGTCCTTACAGAATTCATTGACATAAAATGCTTCAAACTATATTATAATATTTGTTCTTCCTGTAATAAATTTGCTTTTCCAATGAAGTACAAGCCCGACTGGGTTGCTAAGCTTGTGGCTTATGATAAGTTTGATACGGTACGAGGTACGAATTTGTCTTTCCTTTAAAATGCCACCAAAATACCTAGTTTCTGAAATATCATAATATATATCTTTAGTTTAGGTTGTAAGCACTTGTAACAGAAAAAAACTTTCAGAATTATTATTAAAAATCGACCTCGATGCTTCGGTATTTTACAGACCCTAATACTGATCTATCATTGAGGTTTTACACAAAAACACATTCACAATTTATGAAGACGACGTTCACTTACATAATCTTGTAATAAGTAAGGAGATTATACGAGTAAATTCCAAAAATATTGCAAAGAAAATCGAATGCGACCAGTAGGGTGCCTTCTCTTTAGATTGATAGCTCAAAGCAATTACTCGTTGATTTGAAACAAATTTTCAACTGTCAAAATGATTACGTAATTCGATTAATAGCCTTTTTAAACGATTATCGTTCACTCTTTAGCGTCTGAAACAGAGTGCAGTTTACAACACAGATTTTAGAGTTACGTAATTCGAAAATTATAAATTGAATGCAATTGTATTCAAAACGAAACAAATTTGACTCAATTGTAAATCGAAAATGTGTTGCGTAATTAGATAGCTGGTTATAAATCAGCACTAATAAAAATGGTTCAAGGAATCATTTGTGTAAAAAAGGAAACAACCATATCCCTTAATGTGCTAAAACTAGGTTTTAATCTCATTTCCTTTAAGGATAAACAAATTTCCAAGCTCAAAGAAGTTCAGTTAGAGATCTTTATTGACAAAACAGTTCCTCCAGTTTGTCATCCTTATAGACGATTCCCAATTTCTTTGGAATCAAAGATAAATAAGAAATTAGACGAACTGGTAAACATTGACAATCTGTAAACAAACCATCTTCCTGGGTTTCTCCGATGGTACGGGTTCTAAAGCCTGATGGTGATATTCGTATTTGTTTGGATATGCGTGCTGCCAAAAAGTCATTATTAAAAATAAAAACATGGAGACATGTTATTGCCAGATGAAAGAGAACATGATGCCAGCAGTCTAATTACGCAACACATTTTATTTCTGTTTACAATTCTGAATCGAAAGCAAGTCCAGTTTTAAACGCCTGCCCAAATTCGAATTACGCTTCACATTTTATATCAGTCGACCGTAATTGGATAGGGATGTTCTAATCAATTGGCTATAATTTATTTGGATGATGTGTTTTTTTACACCATGTAGGAATGATTAATTTCCAAATTATTGTGCTATATTTTTTATTTTTTTTATTACAACTGATACTCTACTAGTGCTTATAAATGAAAATGTACAATGATTGCCGAAAAATTAAAAACCAATTTTTAAAACACTTTCTACCAAAAACTACCATAATTGAAATACGTAACAAAACGTTTTTCTTTTCACGTTTTTGTTATCTGTAGCCAATGACAAAATCGTAGAAAAGCAGTGTTGTCAACTTAGTGGGATTTCCACTAAACCTGGGGATTTGGACACCCCTACTGGCGGAGAAATTTTGCTTTCAGTGGCCGGTGGTTGTGTCTAATGGTTAGTTTAATTCAATTTGTAGAAAACAATACAATCAAACTAAAACTTTGACTCGAGAAAATATTTAAATAACACGATAATGGCATATTTTATTGTTTGTTTAAAACCTGTGTCAGTGATTTTTCGATTTATTTCTTTCAAATGCCGAAACCACTGCGGATTCGAACGCTGATTTGGAAAGACTGACACAGCATGACGAATATATTGAAGTCACACAGAGGCTCCGCCCGAGTAGAGATCGAAAAACAACGTCATTTCAAAAAACATATCTCACGGCAGACGGGAACATACTTACGGGATAAAAAAATCTGCCGTTAAGCCGTTTGAAAACAAACATCTTCACTAAAATTTCAATAATTATACTGCGGTTGCCGTTTGTCATGCCACCAAATCAATAGAAGTTAAAATCGGTTGAACGGACTGTAAAAAAGGTTTATTCAAATGTCAAATCTTATTTTATTAATCGAATAAAGTTTTTAACCAAACGGTTAAATATCCTATTTCAGATTTTGAAATCGCTTTCAAAATCCGTTTTTAGAAATCGGTTTCAGGAGTGGCTCCAGCTCGCAGTTTCAATCGTCTTTAGTAATATTATTCGGTTGTAAGTGCATCATTAAAAACTATTCAAACATAAACAAATACGTACTTACGCAAAGCTACTATTGCCGTGGTTGGTTTTGTGAAATTGGTTTGTCTAGTTCGGATAATCGATACGATTCGATTTCTGACTGAAATCTGATTTTAAATTCGTTTTGATGTATCTGACGCATGTCTATACCGGACTCAGGGAAAAAAATTTGCAGCACTGAGTAAAAGTTGAATAACCTCTTGAACGATCTGCCGACTTATTGTGAGGTGTTCAGAGTCGAATTTATTGCAGAATATTGCCTGTCTTTACTGCTCTAACTTTATCAGTTTGTAGAGAAAAGAACAAGAAAGGCATATAACACATATTTTACATCGAAAATAATCTGCGCTGGAAGCTGGAATGATCATTCTTTGAAGTCTGTGGAGAATACGATATCTAACATGGCGAATTGGCGATGACTTTGTTTACATTTTAGTTTTCGGTAATATTTTTGATAAGCATTGTTTTGCCTTTAATGTTTTATATTTTTCAACATACAAGATTATATTTACTATTCTCTTACAGAAACATGGGCCTATGCTAAGCAGTTTTGGAACATTTTTCTTGTGGCTTGTGGAAGTCGGAAAAACTTTGGAAAATTCTCTCGTTCAAGACACTGAAGACACTGCGTGCTCTGTTTTCGTTTTCTACTGGCTGCACTAAGACTTACTTAGGCTGTTTTGCTCAATAGCGAAAAGTAACTAAGTCGATATTATCACTACAAGTAAGTAAGCCAATATAAATAGGAATAACGTGTGTAAGAGAGTACCTTTGTATCTCATTACATTATTGTAGCTGTAGGTACATTATTGGTCAATCTACCTATGGACAATCATTCTTTTGTTGTGTAGACACAAGCATCTAACTTTTTATTGTGGTTAAATATAGTTACTATGTCCGTCAACCTCAGTCTTAACTGAAATTGTTAATTGATATTTATGTACATAAGTAGATGCTGAAATAAACAATTACAACTAGCCAAATAATAACTAACTACACTAGCCAAATAACAACTAACTACAAAACATATTTATAATATTTTCACAGACCGTGCTAGAGCTGAAAATACAAGAAGGGAACGCAACCCAACATCAATCTTGTTGTTCAAACATGGATTGAATATCCAATCTTCTGTATTAATCATTGAAGGTAAGCTTTTTGACACATAGTTAAGAATAAAGCGTAGCAAGTCACATAATAAATAAAACTTTGAATATATTTCCTTGGCTGAACTTAGTACATAGACACAACATATATTTTGTGTGTACCTAACTAATGTTTAATATTATAATTCAGTATTATAAAATATCTGGAGACTGAAATATCAGCCCTAAATAAAGATGAAATTATACAACCAGCACCAATGACTAGGCTGATGGGTTTTGTCCAGCCATGGGCTAATGAAAACCTAGTTGAGCCTACTTTACTTTGCCACATAATTTCTAAGTAGGTACTTTATTTGAGCAAAAAATAATAAGATTTTGTTTTAAAACTATAGAGTTCCTGGGGCGTTTCACCTATGAAGACATGAGGGCAGCATGAAGGATGTCGCCCATGCTGCGTTGCCCCGTTGCTCTGCTACTTCAGTTTTCAAGCTTCTCAAGAACTAAAGTAAAAACTGAAGATTGTTAATGAAAGATAATCTTCTTTTTTTTTACTGTTCTGTCTTGTACAACAGCAATATAAATATGTGTTACTATTTTGTTAATTGATAACAGTGTAAACTTTAATAAAGTGTTTTTATTTTGAACCTGTACTTGTAATTTTTATTTGTACCTATAAAGGTGCAAATAAAAATAACTTATAATGAAATATTTAAGAATTGAATACTATGCCTTTTATAAACACAGCCAATTGATTATTTTATTGATACTATTTAGAGGTAGGTACCTATTTGCCTAAATTAACTGTCATTTATTAGGTAACAGTAAATAGAGAGAAATAAATTATGGTAATCAAAAACGACTTTTATTATATCTTCACATTATTATGAAATATTTGGACACTACTGTAAGGATTAGTGGAATTTGGAATCTAATGTCCTGTGGCAGTCATCATGGAATAAGTATGTACTGCTTGCTAATTCTTGCTGTAAGCGCTCATGAGAGTTAATTTTTTTCCTGAATAATATAGTTGAGCCTGACACCTGAAATATAAAAAAAAAAATTAAGTAAATCCTCATTAGATTGATATTCCATGAACCATTACATCCATCCACAAAGTCTAATAGGCCTCTCCCTTAAACACTTACATGCACAATCTATCTACTTTATAGAACAGCAATATTCTGCTATAAACAACAATTAGGTGCCTACAATTGACTTTATTTAAATGTATGGTAAGTTTACGTTTGATGGTGCATTTCGTATTTACCAACAAACAATAAGATTGTGTGTAAAATTGTTGCTATGCTAAACACACAATCAATGTTCAACACTAAGAAAGAAAATAATATTGATATTAAGTAGGTACCTTATACAGACAATGATGTGGAAATAGATCTATTTATGGTGTGGTGAGTATGTTCACCGATGTCCTTACAGAATCCATTGACATAAAATGCTTCAAACTATATTATAATATTTGTTCTTCCTGTAATAAATTTGCTTTTCCAATGAAGTACAAGCCCGACTGGGTTGCTAAGCTTGTGGCTTATGATAAGTTTGATACGGTACGAGGTACGAATTTGTCTTTCCTTTAAAATGCCACCAAAATACCTCGTTTCTGAAATATCATAATATATATCTTTAGTTTAGGTTGTAAGCACTTGTAACAGAAGAAAACTTTCACAATTATTATTAAAAACCGACCTCGTTGCTTCGGTATTTTACAGACCCTAATACTGATCTATCATTGAGGTTTTACACAAAAACACATTCACAATTTATGAAGACGACGTTCACTTACATAATTTTGTAATAAGTAAGGAGATTATACGAGTAAATCCCAAAAATATTGCAAAGAAAATCGAATGCGACCAGTAGGGTGCCTTCTCTTTAGATTGATAGCTGAAAGCAATTTCTCGTTGATTTGAAACAAATTTTCAACTGTCAAAATGATTACGTAATTCCACTAATAGCCTTTTTAGACGAGTATCGTTCACTCTTTAGCGTTTGAAACAGAGTGCAGTTGACAACGCAGATTTTAGAGTTACGTAATTCGAAAATTATAAATTGAATGCAATTGTATTCAAATCGAAACAAATTTGACTCAATTGTAAATCGAAAATGTGTTGCGTAATTAGATAGCAGGTTTAAATCTATCTATACATATAAAATGCTTTGTCCTGAATGACTGACTGACGGATCAACGCACATCCTAAACCGCTGATCGTAGAGACCTGAAACTTGGAGGGTGTGTTCTTTGTATGACGTAGGCATCCGATAAGAAAGGATTTTTCGAAATTCTACCCCTAAGGGAGTGAAAAAGGGGGGCAAAGTTTGTATGGGACAACGTGATTCCTTGGTCCAATCTACTTCAAATTTTGCAGAAACATTCTTTAACAGAATTAACGGAAGACTTGTTTCGTATTTTATTGAAATTCATCCCTTAACTGGGTTAAATAGGGGTAGAAAGTTATTTTGGGAGTGATTTGCTTCGAAGTTGATATCAATACTCCTTAGTGCTTTTGATTTAAATTATATTTTATTTTGACACATGTTTGATAACTCAATAAGATTTTATTCAAAAAAGGTTGAACTCACATAATAGCTTGGTGCAATGCAAATAAACTCTTTAAAATTGGAATGTCTCGAAAGTCACCGTATTTTAGCTTTAGGCTGCCTGTCCACTGGAGTGGAGACGAGAGAAGAGGAGCGGAGATGTGCCAATATTAACCGATCACTCCAGTGGACAGTCAGCCTCACAGAGGTCTGTATTTATTTCTAGGATTCCCCTAACACCATAAAATTACCCCTTCGAATTCAAGAGAGTGCTAGAGACGAGCTACAAAGCTCAAGGTTCAAGGCTCAAGCCAAAGCTCAAGCTCAAAGCTCAAGGCTCTTAAGGTAGCGGGAGTAGACTTGAGGGAAAGGTGCTTCTCCCACGTGGCATGCTCCAGAGTAAGCGCACAGAGTAGCCTGGTGATAATGGCACCCGAAGGAAAAACAAAAAATATTGTTTTTATATGTTAAAACAAAATTAATAACGTAAAAAACCAATAAAAAATCTGACTAGAACCATTTTCTACTTCTGCGCGGACGAAGTCGCGGGCAAAAGCTAGTATGTAATTAAAGTACTCAAAGACAATAATGTTTTACTAAACACAAATAAGCCAGGCTTAAACATGTAATAAAAGTACTCAAACACAATAATGTTTTACTAAACAAAAATAAATGTGTTTTCAATTAAAAAACTATTCAGTTTCTGGGCTACGAATTTTCATCATCAGGCATTAAACCATATGAAAAATACATCAAAACAATAGAGTCATTTAGACCACCGGAAACCATAAAAGAAATTCAAAGTTTCCTGGGATTAAGTATAGGGGCTGTACTGAATCATTTCGACGACAAGAATCATTTCCTTCGGGAACAAGAGTCTGACAGACGTTGAAAAACGGTATTGTCAGTCCGAAAAAGAGGCATAGCTTTGGTATAGGCTATACAACACTTTCACATGGACCTGTATGGAAAAAAATATTTAGCAAGAAATTGCGCGAAAGACTTAACGCACGAATTGAGCGTTAAATCTTTCGATTACAATCAATAATTATAAAGTCATTTATAAACCTGAAAATCAAATATATCAGATCGTTTATTACGTCTGTGTACGAGTGGCCAGCATACAAAAAGTCCTCTTGAAAACATATTATGTCATATTAACCAGATTGTTTAATAAGCGTGACCCGTAGCATTATCCCTTAAAACGATTATTGAAGCGTCGAATAATGATAATGAATTTAAACTAATTAAAGACGCTTTAATTAAAATAATGCTTGGAATGCTTCAATAAACAACTACTAATTATTTGTACATGAACTTTGGTTTCATAATGGCGTCTTATTAAGAGGAAACAAATTGATGACACCCACTAATATAAGAAAACAAGTATTAGAAGCAGCTCATGAAGGCCCCCCAGGCATTGTCAACATGAAGGCTAGGTTATGCACAAAGGTTTGATGGCCAAAAATAGATAAAGATACCGAAAATACTGTAAAAAATTGCAGAGGGTGTACTTTAGTCTCAGGCCCACTAGTACCGATGAAAAGGCGTGAACTCCCATCGAAAGCCTGAGTGGATACTGCTGTTCCAAGTGGGGAATATTTTTCTTGAACATCGATTATTACAGTAGATACAAAGAAATCGCAATCATGAAATTTTATCTACACAGGACACAATAAAAATCTTAAAAAAGATCTTTTCGCGAACCGGGAATCCTGCAAGCATATCATCTGACAATGGCAGAAAATTCTGTAGACAAGAATTCAGAACCTTGTGTATTGAACAGGAATTACGCTTTTCAATACGATCCCCGAATACTGTCTACAGCAAAACGGCGAAGTCGAGAGGCAAAACAGAGGTATCCTTAAACGGCTGAGAATCAGTCAATGTGAAAAACCGTCTGGAAAGATGACTTGTTAAAATATTTAATGATGTTTATCTGTACGAGGTGTATCCCTCTACAGGAAAATCCCCATCCGAGCTGTTTTACGGAAGACCATTAAAAGATAAGTTACCTTTTTAACAGACCTCGAAAATAACTAAGAGGATTCAGAAATTAGAAACAGACAAATAAAAATAAGAGAAGAACAAATTAAACGAAGTTAAGAAAAGAAAAGCTACAAACAGAGAATTTGAAATTGGCGAAAAAGTCTATGTAAAGAACATGATATAAGAAAACAAATTGACTCCAGAATTTAATCCCACACCATATACAGTTATAAACGCTCAAGAAAGCGATATAAATTGAAGAATACTAAAGAAGGTAGAAGGCAAATGGAAAGTTATCCATCACGAATCGTCAGTTAAAGGAGTTTAGTTTACATGTGAAATACTTACTGTAATAATTGTAAGTTTAATGCTAAACACTATATTTTATTTAAAACGTAATTTTCTTTTAAATGCTTAAAATTGTTATCGTATTTTGAAATTAATTGACGGCTAAATATGCTAAATATTATTATTGTACTTTAAACTTAATGAATGACTAAAAGCTTAAAATTGTTATCGTCTACAAAATTAATTGACGTCTAAATGATAAATATTGTAATTGTACTTAAAACTTAATTAACTTATAAAAAGGAAGAGATGTGATATACAATTAAATGTAGCACACAACTCAAAGGTAGCGCCTCAAGAGTGTCCTGAGAGTCCGGCTCTGTCCCCGGTGCCGACTAGACGTTCCCTTTGAGTTGTTGTGTACTTACTGATAATTTGGTGGTTTTACTCTAAACCCAAAGCCTATAACAAGTGATTCAACTGAACACCACAATTATTATACCAGATATCAGTTTCCATAGTAGTGAATCACTCGACATCCTGTTTATAACCTCTTGTATTTATTATTTACTTATAAATAGCCATATCACCGATTGCAGTTGTTATACATCTCTTTCGACACCTTTTTCTAACACTTAGTTAGCGTTTATCTGAAGTAGCATCGTGGTTCACTGAACCACCCCTCTAATCGCGAAAAA